>OX451741.1:236357628-236957628 GCA_948472305.1 Vicia faba | reverse complement strand
TAGACTTGGCATTTGTGGCAAGTACGGGAATGTTGATGGCAGTCAGCTTCCATGGTAGACCAGTAATAGCCTGCCCTTAGGATCTTCTTAGCCATTGTATGCCCGCTCAAGTGAGTGCCAAATGTGTCGCTGTGTACATCAGTCATGATCAACTCTGCTTCAGCTTTGTCTACACATCGGAGTAACACACAATCATGGCTTCGTTTGTAAAGGATGTCGTTGCTCAAGAAGAATTTAGCAGCGAATTTCCTTAAGAACTTCTTGTCGTTTACGGAAGCTCCTTCAGGATAATCTCTATTCTCGAGATACCTTTTGATTTCATGGAACCAAGGTTGTTCCACTACTTCTTCGGTATTAATCTCGTGACAATATGCAGGTTCATCCATTCGCTCGATGGTGATTTGGGGAGCCTCGTTATCCCAGTTGAGTTTAAACATGGAGGACATTGTGGCCAGAGCATCTGCCAGCTGATTCTCTTCTCGCGGGAAATGCTCGAAGGTAATTTGCTCGAAATGAGGCAACAATGTTAGGACATGTCCTTTGTATGGGATAAGATTAGGATGCTTGGTATCCCACTCTCCTTTGATTTGACTGATAACCAAAGCCGAGTCCCCAAATACGATCAAAGATTTGATCCCCAAGTCTATAGCAGCCTTGAGACCAAAGATGCAAGCTTCGTATTCAGCCATGTTATTTGTGCAGCTAAAGCAAAGTCGGGCCGTAAAGGGAGTGTGACAACCTTCCGGGGAAATGAGTACCGCGCCGATACCGTTTCCAAGTGCATTTGAAGCACCATCGAAGTACAGGGTCCATCGGGATCCCTTTTCGGGTCCGTCATACGGTCCGTCACCTTCAATGTTGTCCAAATTCATGATGTCCTCGTCTGGGAAGTCAAATCTCATGGGTTGATAGTCTTCGATAGCTTGATGAGCCAGATGGTCAGCTAGTACACTCCATTTTATAGCTTTTTGGGTGGTGTACTGAATGTCATACTCAGTTAGGATCATTTGCCATCTGGCTATCCTTCCAGATAAAGCGGGCTTTTCGAAGATATACTTGATAGGATCCATTTTGGAAATAAACAAGGTAGTATGAGTCAACATATACTGTCTTAGTCGGCGAGCAGCCCATACCAAAGCATAGCAAGTTTTCTCGAGCAGTGAGTAGCGAGTCTCACAGTCGATAAACTTTTTGCTAAGGTAATAAATGGCATGCTCTTTTCGACCAGACTCGTCATGCTGGCCCAAAACGCACCCCATTGAGTTATCCAAGACGGTCAAATACATGATCAATGGTCTTCCTTCGACGGGTGGTATCAGAATAGGAGGTTCTAGCAAATACTCCTTGATTCTATCAAAAGCAGCTTGGCAATCGTCGTTCCATTTGACTACTTGATCTTTCTTCAAGAGTTTGAAAATGGGCTCGCAGGTAGAAGTCAGATGAGAGATGAATCTGGCAATATAATTCAAGCGCCCCAAGAATCCTCTAACCTCCTTTTCGGTACGGGGAACAGGCATCTATTGTATTGCTTTTACTTTTGCTGGATCGACTTTAATGCCTTTGTTGCTTACAATGAATCCCAGAAGTTTACCAGACCTAATTCCAAAAGTGCACTTGCTTGGATTCAGCCTGAGTTTGTATTCTTTCAACCTGGCAAACAGCTTTTCTAGATGTTCAAGGTGCTCTTCCTCTGTTTGTGACCGAGCTATCATATCGTCTACGTAAACTTCGATCTCATGATGTATCATATCATGAAATAAAGCTACCATGGCGCATTGATAAGTTGCCCCTGCGTTCTTCAGCCCGAACGGCATCACCTTGTAACAGAAAGTGCCCCATTGTGTGACAAAAGTTGTTTTCTCCATGTCCTCGGGGGCCATTTTGATTTGATTGTAGACCGAGAACCCATCCATGAAGGAAAACACTTTATGCTGAGTTGTATTGTCGATCAAAATGTCGATGTGAGGTAGCGGAAAATCATCTTTGGGGCTGGCCCTGTTCAGATCCCGGTAGTCCACACACATCCTGACTTTGCCATCTTTCTTAGGTACCGGCACGATGTTAGCGACCCATTGAGGATAGGACGTAACAGCCAGAAAGCCAGCGTCGAATTGCTTCATTACCTCTGCTTTGATCTTTTCAGACATGTCAGGCCTCATTCGGCGAACTTTTTGCTTGATCGGTGGACAGTCCTCTCTTGTGGGGAGACGGTGAACCATGATGTCTGTGTATAAACCCGGCATGTCTTCATAAGACCAAGCAAAGATTTCAACATACTCATTCAACAACCGTATCAGGCGTTCCTTGACACTCGGTTCCAGATTGGCACCCACTTGTACCTCCTTCCGGTCCTCCTCGGTTCCCAAGTTGACAGTTTCCAATGACTCTTCGTGAGGTAAGATGGCCCTTTCCTCTTGCTGTAGAAGTCTGGCTAGTTCCCCTGGTACTTCACAACCTTCGTCATCTTCATACTTGGCTTGATTGACCAGATTTTCAGAGTTATCGAAAGATATAGCAGAATAGTCACCCATGGAATCCGGAGTGGATGGGTACCTGCATTGGTGAGTGTGGGTGTGTGTAAGGGATAACCATCCTTAAAAAATGCAAAAGGAAAGAAAATGAACACAAGCAGTTTATCAAATGAAAAACGTCCAATGAATCATTAAACATGGCATATGGATATGAAAAATAATCAAAACCCTTACAAATGGACCTACATGCCCCGGGCAAGGCATGAGGTGAAAAGATAGTGTATGGATTGTCTGAAAGTAAATATTACAGACCAAATAGGGAATGTTTAACAGATAAATTACTGATGAATAAAAGTGATGGGGACAAAGTCTTTTGCCTCCCAGTTGCTCAATCCTCCTTTGACAGTTGGGTAAATCCACTCTTCGATGTTTCTCTTTTTGTCTTCATCTTCCAAGGCGTTGATTCCGTAGGGAGAAATTTTGACTGGCGCTCTTTCAATCTTCGAACGGCGCATAATTTTCTGGCCAGCAGCTGTGAACCCTAATCTAAATTTGTCTATCTTATGTGGAATATCAGGCAACTGCCCCCATGCTGAATTCTTCCCTTCCTTTATTGCGGCCCTTGCGTCTTCCAGAGATGCCATCCTGGCCATCTGCCTCGGTGTCTCAGCTACCAACTTTGCTACTGCTATTTCAGGAAGGACTCCTTCGAAATGCTGAAACGGTGTTTCAATGAATTCCCCTTCTACCTCTACGTACCGGAAAGAATTCAAGTGGCTAATCATGTACTCCTCTTCACCATGGACAGTAATGATCTTTCCCTTGACAGGATACTTCAACATATGATGTAAGGAGGAAGTGATTTCCCCAGCATGGTGTATCCAAGGTCTACCCAGCAAGCAAGAGTATGACGGACAGATGTCCATCACATAGAAAGTAGATTTAAACACCTCAGTGCCTAATTTGATGGGAATTTCAACCTCTCCATGGACCATTCTCTTCGAACCATCGAAAGCTCTGACAACAATATCACTTGGCTTCAATTCCAACCCTTCACAATCTAGTCGGTCCAAGGCCTTCTTAGGCAATACATTCAGCGACGAACCAGTATCGACCAAGACATGTGCGAGAGTGGTTCCTCGACACTCGACTGAAATGTGCAAAGCATCATTGTGGTTTCTACCTTTAGGAGTTAGGTCGGCATCAGAGAAACCTAATCCATTGTCCGCAGTCAGGCTAGCCACGCAATTTTGAAATTGATCTGCAGAGGTCTCCTGGGGCACATGGGCTGCCTTCAGGAATTTTATCAGGGCTTTAGCATGCGCTTCTGAGCAAAGTAGCAGTGCCAGCATGGAGATCTTTGAGGGGGTTTTCCCCAGTTGTTCTACCACATCGTAATCGCTCCTTTTGATTATCCTCAAAATCTCATCCATTTCCTTCTTGGAGGTCTCCGGGATGACCAAGGGTTGAGCCCTCGTCCTGACGAGCTCATCTTGGATTCCCTTACCTTTATCAGCAGTGGTAGGAGGGACTGTACTAGGAACAACAACGTCTTCAACCAAAGGAGTTCTAGCAGAAATTTTTATTGGTGCAGGGATGACTTGGTCAGCTGATGAGGGTCCAAAGATTGCTCTTGGAGGGGCAATCTCTGGAGAAAAAATTCTCCCGCTCCTGGTGATTTTGCTAGTGCCCGCAATGTTACTAATGCTGGCTTCTTCATCATCTGAGCTTTCTTCAGTTATTTCGATTTGTTTGATACCATGGTAGTAAACGTCACCGCCATAGTTCCATGGTATGGACTTCTCAGAAACATAGGGGACAGGCCCTGGCATTGTTATCTTCAAAGGAACAGATTTCGTAGCTGGTGTAATCTTAACAGGCTTTTTGACGGCCTTGGAAAGATTGGCGTGAATGGTTATGATTGAGACATCTTCAATATGAGTTGGGACAGCAGAAACATTTTCAAACAAAATTCGTCGGCTATCCATAAGGCCTTGGATGCCTTTCTTCAGTAACGGACAATCAAACGGCAGAGAGTAACAACAATAGCAGTCTTCTTTACATCCCGGGAAGATCCCGGCCTTTAACATATTCAGCTTAATGGTTAGCAATGGAGTAGTCAGATCATTGACATCAGCAACATACAAATCTTCTTCAATGGCGTTGACATTTCGACCGTGCTTCAGCATGGGTGGAGATATCACATTAGGCTTCTCCGGAGCGTCAAACTCCACTTCCTTTGCCTCTATCAGGTCTTGGATTTTATGCTTGAGTGCCCAACAATCATTGGTGTCGTGTCCAACACTGTCTGAATGGTAGGCGCATTTAGCATTAGCATGATAATACGGAGAGGACGTGTTCACATTCTTCGGTGCCTCCTTGTGGTGGCGAGATTCAACCTCAATAGATGGGGGAGCACTTGCGCTGGAGTCATATTAATGCGGGTGAACTGCCGTTGTGGTCGTTCCACCCGTTGTTGATTTGGTCTGGACTGGTTATAACGAGGTTGCTCACTTGAGGGATTTTGAATCATTACGGCCCCCACAGTTGGCCGACGCTCCGTCTTCCCTGCTCTCCTCTGAGAATATACCACAGCCGTCTCCTTCTTAAAAGGCTTCTTCTCAACACTTGCAGCAACACCCTTTTGAATTTTCCCTGACTTGATGCCAGCTTCTATTCTTTCGCCTGTTAAGATCAAATCGGTAAACCCCGCGGAAGAGTTACCAATTAGATGATTGAAAAATGGCCCAGATAGGGTCCCTAGAAACATATCAACGAGTTCACGGTCGGTTAAAGGAGGTTGCACCCTGCCAGCCAAATCCCTCCATTTTTGCGCATATTCTTTGAATCCCTCGCTTGTTCCTAGTGACATACCCTGAAGTTGGGTACGAGTAGGAGCAAGATCAGAATTATACTGGTATTGTTTGTAGAAAGCGGTGGCCAAGTCTTCCCAATTTCTGACACTGGTTCCTTCTAGCTGATAAAATCACTCCAACTGAGCTCCCGAAAGGCTGTCTTGAAAGAAATGAATCCAGAGATTTTTATCTTCCGTATAGGGTTGAATCTTTCTCACGTAGGACCTAAGATGCATTTTGGGACAGGACAACCCATCATACCTCACAAACACTGGCACTTTGAATTTTTGGGGAATCACAATCCTGGCGACTAAACCCAAGTCTTCAAAATCCAAACCCGGTACTCTTTGTAATTCCATGGCGGCCAATCTGTCTTCTAGCCCTTTGTATTTGTCATCAGCTGGAGGATATTGCTGATCAGAGTAATCTTCATCCTCTTCGACCTCCTCTTCTTCCGCATCAGACTCGGAAGGTACTGCAGCTCCACCTCCTTTGCTGGTTCCTTCATCAGAGATAGGAGGAAATTCCAGCACTCTCTGAGCTTCTCCGTCAAATCTTCTCCCCAAAGTAGCCACCCCGAGTCTCTTTTTCTTCTTTTTCACTGGGTCTTTGTTCCCCAATTGAGTCTTGATATCCTCCTGACCCTTAGCCAAGGTCATCAGGAGTTGCTGAAACTGTGCATTTTGAGCTTGTAGGTCTTTGACTGTTTGCTCGAGATCCATCTTACTGAAATAAACAGCAGACAGATAAGGAAACCTGTTGAAGAGACCTGCTTATGCACATGATGAATGGTATGCTTATGTATGCAATGCATTCAAGGGTTTAGGACATTCAAAATTGTTTCAGACAAAGAAGAACGCAAGTCATATTAATAAGAAGAAATTTGTTAGTACATAAATGCCCCATGGGCCAAATATTACAAAAACTTCTTAAGGTAAAAAGACATTGCGCATCCTCTTTGGTGCGATGTAGGTGTTGAGGGCCTCTTGCTCATGGAGTCGGCGGGTAAGCTCTAGAACCTTCTTCTCACTAGCATAAAAGCTGGCTTCGAAAGTATTTCGTTCCTCCTTGAGCTGAATCCAACTTTTCTGCATTTCCTCCCATGATGTAGGCATGTCTGGATGTAGGATGGTGTAGGGAACCTCTCCTTCCTTGACGGGCTCTTTAATCACTGGGAGAACATGAGGGTAAGGCATCATCAGACTTTGGGCTCGGGCTCGTACCCACTTGAGATAAGGCTCAAGAGGGATGGAGTTCTTGTGTCCCAGAGTCTTGCTATCAACCTTGTTGGGTCTTCCCCAAGCTCTGATGAATCTTTGGCGAAGTCCTTGCGCATCATTGTCGAAGTCAAAAACTAGGTCAGGAATCAACATGTCATGAGGGCCATCCCTCCGTGCATATCCAAATTGCCTCAAAGCTAGGCAAGGGTTGTAGGTGATACCTCCCCTAATTCCAAGTAAAGGAACATTAGGAAACTCTCCGCAACGATCGACGATGATGACATTTTCTCTGGACCGAGAACACCAATGTACATCAGAGTGAGTAAGAGTCATCAACCGTTGGGACCACCTTGAGCCTTGGTCATTCTTCAAGACAGATTGTGGAAGGTGCGAAATAAACCACCTTGCAAGGAGAGGAGTACAGCACATGAGAACACCCCTCTTTCTCATTGTTCATGTGTAAAATGAGTGAAGAATGTCCCCAAGCAATGTTGGTATTGGATTTCTGGACAAGAAGATTTTGACGGCGTTGACATCTATCAATTGGTCAGAATTTGGGAACAAGACCAACCCATAGATAAGGAGTGCCACAATCTCTTCAAAGGCTTGTAGGTCCAATGAATTCCAACATTCTTGTGCCTTCTCAAACAAGAATTTTGCTAAGAATCCTTTGACGCTGCTTCTGGTTTCCCAATGCCCCTTGATGTCGGATGGTTGTAGATGTAATGCTCGAGCAACATCTTCCGGCTTTGGTTCCTTCTCCGTACCGTTGAAGGGTAGTTGATTAAGGATAGGAATTCTCAGGAGTTGAGAAAACTCCTCCAAAGTGGGCACCAACTGATAATCAGGGAAAGTGAAACAGTGGTGAAGAGGGTCAAAGAACTGGAATAGCACTTTCATCATGTCTTCTTCAATGCTGGTGTTGACTAGGCTGAGCAGTCTGTCATGTCTTTCACTGAAGGATGAGTTTTCCGGGATTCTTGAGGTGAGCTCCTTGAGTTGAGGAGAGATTTTCACAAGGTTGACTTGAATGGTGTTTCTGCGAGGAATTTCCATGACCTACAAAACAAGAACAAAGATGAAGATCCAAACCCTTGAAATGGTTAGTGAATGCATATGATGTTTTATGATGTCCATGATGTATGCACAAAACATATGTACAAGCAAATCACACCAAATCCTAGTTTCAGGCTTGCATGGGGTTTCATAGGTAAGTACCCTCTTGAGTGTAGTTGGCTTAAAAACCTGTCCTATAAATAGTAACCGGGTTCTAAGGAGCTCAATATCATTGGATTGTTTTCATTGTTCATTGTTTTGGTTTAGCCACTTAACTAGCGACCAAAATATTCCAAGAAAACAACCCTCAATGAGTGTAGTATCGAGTATCTACCAACTTCAGACTGCACCAAAGCCGGTCATCTCACTACCCCTAATAAAAGGCCAAGATGGTCAAGTAAGGTTCTAGGTCATTAGTGCTTAGTGACATCACTCAGCGGCCCTGTACTCTCCTTGATTGAACTCAAGGGTTACCGGTACTCACAAATATGTCGCACTAATATAGCTATTGCTTTGACCGTGTCGGTATACCCCGCACAGTTTCCACAACGTATTGCTATCTATGAATGTTTTCCAAATCCGGGTGTAGGATTGCAAACCCAAACAATAGAGCCAAGATATAAAGCAAACAACTCAAACAATTAGTCATGCAAGAGGGTGATCTAAGCCCTAAGGTTACTCCACTTTTAAAATTATCCCCAGCAGAGTCGCCAGTTCTGTGGTACGGTGGGAGAGCTGACTATGGTTTTGCGTTTGTTTTCGCAAATGTTTTGGTTGAGCAAGAGTCGCCACCGACTTTTTATTTTATCCTAAGGAAAGGTTTAAAAAGCACAGCAAAAACCTTTGAGATTTTTCTTGGGTTCGGGGAGTAGATTATAGAAAGGGAAGGTATTAGCACCCTTTCTATCCATGGTTATCCATGGGCTCTTAGGTACTTGCTTAGATCAACTTGCCTTGGTTTTCAATTGTTTGAAATGGTGCTTTATGTGTGGTTTTTGAAAAGGTTTTGAAAAAGATGCCTTGTATAGGCTACCCTTGTAACAATTCTTTACTCGAATGTTTTACAAAAGGTGTTTGTCTTTTTGAAAAGATGTTTCAAGGTTTTTTGAAAGTTTGTTTTGAAAGTGTTTGTGAAGTGTGGTTTGAAAAATAAGCAAGTGTTTTTGTTTGTTTTGCAAATTGACAAGTACTTAAGAGCGATCTACCCTAAAGTTCTCAAAGATTTTTGTTATGCTTTTAACCCTTTTAACAATTTTGTTCCACCATCATATTTGGTGGACAATCTTGTGTTAGGATGTGAAAGGGACGGGCACGGGTCATCGTTTAGACCATAATTACAATAGTGCTAAGTATCCTTGGGCAATTTTTCCTTTGAAAGGGACTTTGATCATTTTGGGCAACTTTCGAAAGCTTCATCGAGGGACTATGATCATTTGATTTTTTTGCTTTGCCCAAAGAGACCTAACATGCAATATGGCCTAATTTTGAAAGGCAACAAGTGGATGTAACCCTAGGGGTGTTAGTGTGCAAGTGTGTTTTATTTCATACAAGAGTTTTTTTCTTTGAATTAGATTTTTCTATTTCATTGATTTTATCTTGCCATACATGTCCTAATTACTAGCAATAAGAAGCGGAAATATAAAATCCTACGATATTACAACAATTAGGGGAGGGGGATACACATTTGTACATAGGGGGTTCAACGAGAAAAATAGACAAAAAAGAAAATAGCAAAAAACAAGATATAGAGAGAGAGAGAGAGGGAGCCCGCGCGCTGCTGGGAGGTCATCAGAAGTTCTGACCCAGATCCGCTGCCAGATGATCAACCTCTTGGTTAAACTGTATGAGTCAGAACTTCTGACTCTGGCACCTGCAAAACAGAACCTTGTTAGTGGGGAAATCAGAAGTTCTGATTCCCCTGCGCTGCAAGACAGAAGTTTGTTAGTGGAGAAACCAGAAGTTCTGATTCTGCTGAAAAGGCAATAACTCTCAGAGGTTCTGATATCATTGACAACAAAACAGGCTTCAGATGTGCTAACGTCAAAGTCAGCACTTGGCTTTTCCCTGTACTAACCAGAACATCTGCAATCCTGTTGTTACTCCACAAAACAGGAAACATATTTGGAACAGATCCAGCAAATACAAAAATGTTTCAGAGGTCAGAACCACCAAGGTCCCAGGCAAGTCCTATACTGGCTCAGAACGTTCTGAGGTATGAAAATCCTCAGAACATAAACAACAACAACGTGATATTTACATTATGTTTATTTGAGTATGCACAGTTGATGATGCTTAACAGCGTGATGAGGGTCAGCAGGTGCTTACCTGATTGTTGGAAAAGTTGGTGGGTGAAAGTTAGCTTTTGGCTCTGGTAGTGTTCTGGACAGATTTTCTTTGAAAGGGCTGGTAAAGGCGTATATGTATGTAGGGTCAGAAGTTTGGAAAGGGTGTTTTTGGTTCACAGAGGAAACTGGATATTTGATGAAGTTTGAAGGTGAGAAACTCAAAGTTATGAAACAAAACTGGAGATTTGACAGAGTTTCAGAACGCTATGTTGCTAAGAGTTCTGTTTCTCACTTAGCAATTTATGTTTCTTTTCTTGAACGCCTTTTGCAGTGGTGAAGACTCTCTATTTATAGGCAAAGTTCTTGTGGATGCATTGAACATTAAAGCGCCAACAGAGTTTGAATTTGTTCTTTGACAGAAATTCCTGGGAAGTTGTGATAACAGATAACTTTCAGCCTAGGCTGCAGCAGCAGGCGTAGATTGAGGAGAAGTGACCTCTGAAGTGGGCGGTGGCGCGTAGACCCATGCCAGAATCTGCACAAAAGCGTTTTCCAAGCCACACGTGACTGTTCAGGAGTGGTTGGGAGCATTAATGGGCATTAAATGGTGATAAGACCTATCAACATCAATATTCTGGTAATGGAAACCAACGTTGCATCAGCAACGTAGACCATGCTCTGGCCTTGGCTACCTGTTATCTTAGTAAGCTCTGGAGATTCTCCTGGTTTTCTGGTACGTTCCTTGGATTTACTTCTGGACAATCTGGGCTTAGAGATTCTGTATCAGTGTAACACCCATTCTTCTGACCTTTCATCTTCTGAATTCAGCATGTTCTGAAGGAGCCTTCAGATTTCCCTGCTTCTCTTGCATTCCTTTAGCAAATTCTGAATGAGTTTATGTAACTGCTGAAGGGGCATGTTCTGTTTGAGGCTTTCATTCTGAACCACGTTTACAACTTCTGATTGAACTAATGTAGCTGCTGAAAAGCCAACTTCTGACCACGCTGAGCCAAGCTTGCAACTTCTGACCGTTTTTTATCTGGAATGGGTCCAGAAGTTCTGAAGCGCTGATTTTTCTTAAACACTCATTTTATAGAAACGTTCTGAGTATTTAGAATTTGATTTTTCTTAAGATAAAAGCGTCGTTTTTTGGAGTTCGTGAGATCATCTTGCTCTTGTAAGTGTTTTGCTTGGGCAAAAGGATAACTCAGGACTTGGATTTGTTTCAGAGGGACCCTGAAAATCCAAGATGGTTTCCTGAAGAAAGGGAGGGCAAATTTTGGGGTACAACAACGGGGTTTCAATGAACTCCCCGTCCATCTCTACATACCGGAAAGCATTAAGGTGGCTCACCATGTACTCTTCTTCTCCTCGTACTGTAACAATTTTCCCCTTCACTGGGTATTTCAGCATCTGGTGGAGCGTAGAAGTTACTGCCCCAACTTTATGGATCCATGGGCGGCCCAGCAAACAAGAATAAGATGGTCGAATGTCCATCACATAAAATGTAGACGCGAAAATCTGAGAACCAACCTTAACTGGAATATTCACCTCTTCATGTACCATCCTCTTGGACCCGTCAAAGGCCCTAACCACAATGTTACTCGGCCTCAACTCTAACCCTTCACAGTCCAACCGGTCTAACGCTTTCTTGGGTAAAACATTCAACGACAACCTAGTATCCACCAACACGTGAGCTAGAGTAGTGCCCCTGCATTTGATGGAGACATGCAGAGCGTCATTGTGATTCTTCCCCTTGGCGGTCAAATCTGCATCGGAGAAACCCAACCCATTATCTGCTGTCAAACTAGCCACGCAATCTTTGAACTGGTCAGCAGATGTCTCCTGGGGCACGTGTGCAGTTTTCAGGAAAGCAATCAGAGCCTTAGCATGGGCCTCTGAGCACATCAATAAAGACAACATAGAGATCTTCGACGGGGTTTGCCCCAGCTGTTCGACTACATTGTAGTCGCTTTTCTTGATGATCTTTAATATTTCCTCTATCTCTTGTCTAGAGGCTTCAACAGTAATCTTCTGCGGTGCCTCCGTCTGGGCAGGACCACCGGTGATCCCTTTGCCCCAAGTGTCAGATGACTCGGCAACAGGGGTAAGGATTGGAACATGAATAGGGACAATAGTAGATGTACTGGCAGGTGTAATAACAATAGGCTTCTAAACAATTGGTGGAGAGATCTCAGGGGAGAAAAGTCTTCTGCTTCGGGTGACTTTACTAGATCCAACAATATTGCTGACATCAGTATCAGCTTCTTCATCCTTCAAGTCTTGTTTAACCCCCTGATAACACACATCGGCCCCATAGTTCCATGGGACAGCCTTATCTGACGTGTAAGGGATAGGTCTAGGAACGGTAATGATCAATGGAGCAATTCTTGGAACACATGTAATTCTAACAGGCTTTCTCGAGGAAGCCTTGGAAGAATCAGCGAAAATGGTGATTATGGAAACTTCTTCAACAGGAACCAAAGGAACAACAGTTTTCTCGAACAAGATTTCTTTATTATTCATCAGGTGTTGGACACATGACTTCAATAGATGGCAACCGGTAGGTAGGACGGAACACACATGGCAACCTTCGCCACAGGCCCGAAATTAAACCGGCTAACAGAAAGTTCTTCTTCACAGTCAACAACGGAGTAGAAATGTCTTCTACAGAGGTTACAAACACATCATCATCCATAGCGTTTACTCCATGATTTGGCATAGGAGCAGTCATGACATTAGGCTTTTCAGGCACTTCAAACTCGATCTCCTTAACATCAATTAGATTCTGCACTTTACTCTTCAAAGCCCAACAATTGTTAGTATCATGCCCTGGGCTATCAGAGTGATAAGCACAGCGGGCGTTCGGATTATATAGCGGCGATGTGGTGTTGGGATTCTTTGGGGCCTCCCTCAGAATCACCAAGTTGGTCTTTAGAAACTATGGTATAATTTGAGATAAAGTCATGTTGAGTCGAGTAAACTGTCTTTGAGGCCTCTCTGCTCTTGGCTGATTGTTGTGTTGTGGGGCAACAGTTGGTCTTAAAATAACTACCGCATTAACTTCTTGGCGGCGCTTGGGTCGATTTTGGTTCCTAGAGTTATAAACTGCAGTAGACTCCTTCTTGAAGGGCTTCTTCTCGGTACTTAACGAAGCACCCTTCTGTATTTTGCCGCTCTTGATACCGGCTTCAACTCTCTCCCCAGTCATAATCAACTTAGTGAAATCAGACGATGAACTTCCGATCAAATGATTGAAATATGGACCAGACAAAGTCCCAAGAAACATATCCACTAACTCCCTATCAGCCAGAGGGGGTTGGACTCTACCAGCAAGATCTCTCCACTTCTGAGCGTAATCTTTAAAACCTTCGCTCGCACTCATAGACATACCCTGAAGTTGGGTACGCGTGGGAGCGAGGTCGGAATTATATTGGTACTGCTTGTAAAAAGCAGCAGCAAGGTCCTCCCAATTATGGACGCTAGCTCATTCTAGCTGATAGAACCACTCAAGTTGAGTCCCTGAAAGACTATCTTGAAAGAAATGAATCTAGAGGTTCTTGTCAGCAGTATATGGTTGAATCTTTCTAACATACGAGCGGAGGTGTAACTTTGGGCAGGAGACCCCGTCGTACTTAGCAAAGATTGGTGCTTTGAACTTGTGGGGAATTACCACCCTAGATGCCAAGCCTAACTCTCCAAAATCCAGCCCAGGTATTTTCTGGATCTCCATCGCACTTAACCGGTCTTCGAGCTGCTTATACCTGTCCTCAGCAGAAGGATACTGGTCTTCATCAAAGTCAGTCTCATTGTCAGAAACCATAGGGCTAGGAGCCCTCCTTTCTTCCTGATTCTCTCCCCCTCCAAATGAGTGGGATAAATCAACCTCTTCTCGCAACCTGTTTCCAAACCTGTGACCCATATTCAGGAGGACCGTCTTCTTCTTCTTCTTCTGATCCTTCAAGATAAGAGTCTTCAGATCTTTCTACCCCTTGGCCAGGTTCATGAACATTTCCTGGAACTGAGCGTTCTGAGCTTGAAGAGCCTTAATAGCTTGATCAGTGGATGTTTCAGCAGACATGATGCTGAAATAAACAGTGAAGAAGATAAGAGACCTGTAAGGGTACCTATGATGAGGTGCATGGAAATGGAATGCATATGATATGATTTCAAAGACTTTGGGATATTCAAATTCGTAGACCAAAATGAAACACACTTTTATTAGATTCAAACTGAAACAATGTTTAACAAATGCCCTTAAGGCGTTACAAAAAGAAAACTGAAAAAGTAAATCAAAACTAGAAAATAGCAAAAGACATCAGCGCTCCCATGGTTGTTTTCCTCCTGTGCTAACATAGTCGTTGATGACCTTCTCATTCTCCAACTGCCTTGTAAGCTTTAGGATCTTTCGCTCCTGCTCATGATACTTTTCTCTGTAAGTATCCCGTTCTTCTCTCAATTGTATCCAAGACCTCTTTAATGCCCTAATGTCAATAGGTATGGATGGATGGAGGACAGTATGAGGAACCCCTTCTTCATCATCACTCTCAACAATTACCGGTAAGACAGCTTCGTATGGCATCCCTAACTTTTGGGCATGGGCTCGAACCCACCGGAGATACGGTTCCATCGGAAGAGAAGTCTTCGCTCCTAGCTCATGCGGATCAAACCTGTTAACCCTATTCCAAGCTCGTATGAACCTGCGGTGATGTCCCTCACTATCCCCTTGGAAGTCAAAGACAATACTCGGAATCAGCAACTCATGAGGACCGTCCTTTCGAGCTCGCCCGAATTGTCGCAAAGCCAGACAAGGATTATAGGTGATCCCTCCCCTAATTCCAAGCAAAGGAACATTGGGGTATTCTCCACACCGGTCAATAATAGCTACTTCTTCCATGTCTTTGGTGCTCCAGATAATGTCCGTATGAGCAAGGGACATAATTCTATAGGCCCAACCCATACCTTCCTTGTTCTTCAAAACAGATTTGGGGAGGTGAGAAATAAACCACCTCGCCAGCAATGGTGCACAACACATAAGGGTTCCCCGTTTCCGTGCAGTACGGGCATAAAGAGCATGTAGAATGTCACCTAAGAGAGTGGGCACCGGATTATGGGACATGAAGATCTTCACTGCATTCACGTCGATAAAAGAATCTGAATTAGGGAACAGAATCAGACCATATATGAGAAGAGCCAGGATATCTTTGAATGCTTGAAAGTCTAAACTGTCCCAAAACTGTTTAGCCTGATCAAACAAGAACCTAGCCAGGAAGCCTTTTGTCCCACTCCGAGTCTCCCAGTTAGACATTACATCAGCCTTTGTTAGATGGAGGGTTGTAGCAACATCCTCTGGTCTAAGAGCTATCTCCCAACCTGTAAATGGCGCCTGCTCTAGAATAGAAATACCAAGTAGATCAGAGAACTCCTCCAAAGTATGGACCAACTGATAGTCCGGGAAGGTGAAGCAGTGGTGTAACGGGTCAAAGAACTGGAACAAAACACTCAACATCTGCTCATCCATCTTAGAAGTGACCAAACCAAGGAGGTGACCATGTCTTCTGACAAGGGAAGAAGTATCTGGAACTTTAGAAACCAACTCTCGAAGTTGAGCAGGGATTTGTACGAAGCTGATGCGAATAGTATTTATGCGCATAGATGCCATGATCTGCAAAACATAACAAAGATGAATCCCTTCGGTCTTTGAAATGGGTTAGCCTGATTAAATATGAATGCAATGTCATGATGCATGATGTCATGATAGAAACACACCACAAGTATTCACAGATAGAAAACATGGTAAGGGAAAACAAGTCACACAGTAGCCCTTAAATTTCAGGCTGGCATGGAGTTTAGGTACTACCCTCTTTCAATTTATTTGGTTCAACCTATCCTAGTAATAGTAATTGGATTCTAGAGGATCTCAATATCACTGACCACCCTTGATCGGTCATAATTCCAGTTTAGCAACCTTTTCTTGCGGCCGGAATCATCGCGAGAGTTTGGTCTCAATGAGTGTAGCATGCTGCTACTTTTCTATGGCCAAGTTGGTCAATTATAGGTTCTAAGGTCATTTAGTGCTTAATGACCCCTTAGCAGCCCCATACTCTCCTTGTTCCTCCACAAGGGATATCGGTACCAACTAATGTGTCACACCAACGTAGCTACTGCTTCAACTGTATCGGTCTACGCCGTACAGTTCCCTCACAGTCTATTGCTACTTACCTAAAACATATCCCCCAGATCCGGGTTAGGATCTATAGTAACTCTGATACAAAGCCCACAAAATAAAGCAAACAAATCAAACAATTGAAAACAATATGATGAACTATTCCTAAGGTACACCCCACTTATTAATTCCCCAGCAGAGACGCCAGTTTTGTGATACGGTGGGAAGAATTGACTATTTTTGGAATGCTGGTTCGTGTTTTACGTTTTTGTTCACAAAATGTCGCAGTAAGCAAGAGTCACCACCGTCTTTTATTTTATCCAACAAGGAAAGGAAAAAAGCACAGAAAAATTCTTTTTTGAGATATTTCTGAGTACGGGGGGTAGATTTATAGAAAGGTAAGGTATTAGCAACCTTTCTATCCGTAGTTATCTACGGGCTCTTAGGTATTTGCTCATCATTTTCAAAATTGTTTTCTTTGTGTTTGTGGGCTTTGAGAAGTTTTTGTTTTGACTTCGATTTAACTCTTGCTTCTGTCTTCAAGAGTGTAATGAAGTGTTTTTGAAAACTTGTTTGTAAAAGAGTGTAAGTGTGAAAAAAAAAGTTTTGTTTTGGATGAGCAAGTATCTAAGAGCTAATCTACCTACTCGAAAAAGGAATCGTTCTATGTTTGTTTCCTTTAGACAACGATATCCTACTATTAGTGAGTAGGTAGCACCGTCGTTGGAGTTTGAGGGTCAATTCGAAAGGGACGTATGGTCACTAAAGCAATGTTAGGACGTCTTAGTAGCAACCCTAATGTCTTGGATCATTTATCTGAGGCGACAATATCCGAGGCAACCATTCCGAGGCAACTATGATCTTTGGACAAGAGGGCGACCTCTAAAACAATCTATACTCAATGACCGTTTACAAAGGCAACCAAGTGGGGTGTACCCTAGGAGTGCACATGTGAGAGTGTGTTGATTTCAGTTATTTCTATCTTTGCACATGTTTAGGGTGATCTAACCGTTTTAAAATTAGACATTCATTCTTGTCATGCAAACCCTATTATCAAACATCTAACAGTTGAATATTTGCAGAAATTAAAGGTGCGGAATTTAAACTAAATTATTACAAGGCGTCGGGTATTTACATCGTCAAAAAAAACCCTTTAAAAATAAAAACGGTAAAAGTAAATGTCCTAATTAAACTATTACAAACTGGGAGCAGATACAATTAATTGAATAAAAAAAATGAAACGCGCGATAAAATTGAATCGAATGCGAAATTAGGGTTTTGACCCTTCTAATTAAAAGAAAATGTTTTTTTGTTGTTTTTTTTTAAAGAAAAGAAATTAAATCCTAAAGTTAAATGCTAAATTCATTAATTATTAAATTAATAAATGAAAAATAATTAAGTGACATATTTTTGGAGTTTCATTAATTTAGGAAAGAAAAATAAAATAATTAAATTAATATTAAAACCTAATTATTCTAATTGATTTTTAATTATTTACAAAATAAATGAAAGTTACCTAAAATTAACCTAATTAAGTTAATTAATATTTATTAATGAAAAATAATTTTCTGAGATTTAATTGGGTAAAAAAATATTTTTGGTGATTTTTGATAAAAAAGAAAATTAATTTATTGGTTAGTAATTAATTAAACAAAATAAATAAAATAAAATGAATAATGAATAAAAAGATATGAGGAGAGAAAATGGGCCTGATTAGAGGGTGTAGAAAGCAAGAAATCTGGCCCAATTGAGGAGAGGTCCGTTTGACTTTTGCCAATCCTGTGCATTGCGTTTGACTGGCCTTTTGGTATGCCCTCAATGATGGCCACCAGATCTGGCCATCTGGCCATCTGGCACGTCTGGTGCTGAAGGCATATGGTGGACATTAGGCTTGAGCATGCATATGATTACCTGAAAACAAATATTATAGAGAAAATAGGGGGACCTGGGATTCGAACCCAGGTCCTGAGGCACATTCCATACACTCCCTTGCCAGTACGCCACTTGTTTCTATTTGTTAATATAATACAAACTATTAATAATATATAAAAAAAAAGAAAATTGGAAAAAACAAATAAAAAACGCGCGCTCGTTTAAACAAGCCAATGGAATCTGGCCACGTCTTCGTCCCTGTCATGGCATCGTCGCTAAAAGTCCAAATACCTATACCTACGGACAGATGTCCGTCGCTACAAACAGGGGTTCATCCAAAATCTCCTACAGGCCATGGAAATGATATCTAAGACCATGGTTGAGGTCGTCTCATCCTCCTAATTGCAACCATGCCCATTATGAAGGCTAATTATTCCTGAAACAAAAAGCCTTAAAACCAAATACGAAACCCTAACAATGGTGGATTTCATTACAGACCATTAAAATGCAATTGGGTAATGTCAAAAGCTTGCAAATGATTCATAGGTTATGAATATGCAATTGATTTAGGTTAACAATGCGTAAATTCTAAGATACGAATCCAAGAACAAAGCGGGGTTATGAATGACTTACGGCGCGATTAAGGACTAGAATGGACCGGTTTTGGATTGCTTTAGCTTCTAGAGAGTTTCGGGAAGCAATTGGTATCAATAGAAAGCTTTGAGAATCCCTCTAATGGTGATTTCGAACTCACACTTTTTTGGTATTTTTTCAGATTTTGTTTGCTCTCTCTCGCCTGTTTCCAACCTTTGTTTTGATCTGCCTCGCCTTCTTATGTATTACACAATGTATTAGGGTTGATTACCCTGTCCAAATCCTTCTCCATCAATGCTTTGTATATTGATTTGACTCCTTTTAACAACCTTCCAAATATGGCTTCTTTTCAATCTCTTTGTACACATATGGCTTGATGCGAATTTGAATGCTTTGCTAGCTGTAATTAGAGCCTCAATTTTGACTCTTTGGATGTGTTCTTGGACTTTTTAGAAAGCTTGATATGTCATATAACCAACCCTTTTTGTCTCATCTCATTTTGATATTCCATGCTCATGTATGAAGCTTTGACAAAAAAGGTGTTTTTGTTGACTTTTCAAAATGCCCTATAATGTCCAAATTCATAACTTCTTGTGAGTGCATTTTTTGATCTTGGGAGGTGAAGATGGATTGTAGGTAATTTAATCCTATTCAAAATTATCTTTGGATGGGTCATTTCTCATAAAGTATTAGAAAGTTATGCTTGGTCAAAGTTGAGTTCACTTTTCCTACAAAACCCTAATTTAACAACTTTTGAGTCTTGATGAATTGTGAGCAATCCTTGATGAATCATGATCAACCCTTGATAAAATGATGAGATATACTTCAAAATTAGGATGTTGACCAAAAATATTGAAGTTTGACTATATATGGGCCACAGTTGACTTTTGCCCTAGCATAGTCGATTTTTGGACCTTTGAGCAATTGACTGAGCAAACTTCCTCTGCAAGGCTTGAAACTTGACATGGATGATCTTGAGAACATATTAGGACATTGTTGAGAATTTGGGACCACTTGGAATCAAGTATCTTGATGCAACATGAAACCCTAATTTGAGGTAGACTGCCTTAGGAGAGAGCTTGTCTGGCCAACCCTTGGACTACCTTGAGCAACTTGGGGATCTTTCTTGAAATGTTTTGAGAAATATAGGAGGGAAAATTTTGGGGTACAACACATACGAGGGCGAAGAAAATCCTACGGGCAGGCTATTATTGGTCTACCATGGAAGCAGATTGCTATCAACACTCTCGGACTTGTCATAAGTGTCAAATTTATGCTGACAAGGTGCACGTAACTCTGGTTCCTCTGAATGTCTTGATGGATCATTGGCCCTTTTCTATGTGGGGAATTGATATGATTGGAGAGATCAATCCTACAGCCTCCAATGGACATTGCTTCATCCTAGTGGCCATTGAATATTTTACAAAGTGGGTTGAAGCAGCCTCCTTCGCTTCCGTTACCAAGAATGTTGTTGTCCGCTTCATCAAACAAAACCTTATTTGCCGGTACGGTATCCCGGAAAGGATCATTACTGACAATGGTACCAATCTCAACAAAACTATGATCACCGAACTATGCGAGCAATTCAAGATTCATCATCACATTATTCTCCCTATCGGCCAAAGATGAATGGTGTTGTCGAAGCTGCAAATAAAAACATTAAGAAGATCATACAAAAGATGGCAGTCACATACAAAGACTGGCATGAGATGCTACCATTCGCTCTCCACGGGTATCGTACCACGGCTCGCACATCAACCAGGGCAATACCCTATTCTTTGGTTTACAGCATGGAGGTTGTCTTACCTATTGAGGTTTAAATCCCCTCTCTGAGAATTATGAAGGATATAGGTTTGAATGAAGACGATTGGATCCAGACTCGACTTGATCAACTGAACTTAATTGATGAAAAGAGGCTTACTGCTGTTTTCCATGGTCAGATGTATCAAAAGTGGATGATCAAGGCTTTCAACAAGAAAGTCAGATGCCAAGTATATCAAGTTGGGGATCTAGTGATCAAACGTATCATTTTGCCATAAAGTGACCCCAGGGGCAAATGGACTCCTACCTATGAAGGACCATTTGTAATCAAGAACATATTCTCCGGTGGGGCAATGATCTTGACCACCATGGACGATGACGACCTGCCACACCCTGCGAACGCGGACATAGTCAAAAGATACTACGCATAAGAGACCCGCTAGGTTGACATATCTAGGCAAAACAAGGGCATCTCGGCGAACCAAAAGGTTCGGGCAAAAATTGGGGATAAAATGAAGAAGAAAAATTATACACCCGGCAAGTTAAAAACCCGAAAAGGCGACTTGGGCAAAAAAGGGTTTCTCGGTGGACTGAAAACCCGAAAGGGCGGTCCAGGAAAAAGTTAGAGAATTAGAGCGTATGACAATGTCCCGTCGGATCACTTGACGGACAACCTTTAGCTTCCACTGACAAACTCAGAGTTTTTGATCAATTCAATCATCTTCAGACAATGAAAATAGACAAGATACTCGGAGAATGCGAAGGCTATAGCATATTAGGAACCCCATGGGATTATTACACGTAGCTATCCTTCTCTGTATAATTTTTTCTTGTTTTTCGACAGCATTCTCTTACTAGAATGTTTGTCCCCTTTGTACAAAAATACTTACTCAAAGTCAATACAAAGATATCCCTTTGAAAGTGAAAAAACTATTTGTCTTTTTCTTTACGCTTGTGTTTTGTTTTCAAAAACGTCCAATGGTTCATTGATGAACATATGCATTTGAACACAATTACTGTTTATAAATAAACAAAATGAGAAAGACAATTACTGATAGGTTGAAAGAATAGAGAAATGTCTCTAGGCTATTACCCAAGAAATCCCCATAGTACGTCATTTAAATCCCCAGCGGAACAAAATTTCAAGTTATTAATCCCCAGTAGGAGTTGTCAAATTTCTCAGGATTCCCCAAGCAGATCTTACAAGCAGTACATGGCGTTGCCCTTGCAACAGAATTTACTTCCCTCAACAAGAGTTTGTCAGTACTTCAACTTCAAGACATGAAAATTCAACATATCCTCAGCAGCATTCAAGGATTTATTTTCCTCAATCAAACAACAATATAGAAGATCAGCTTACATGCATGCACATTGCATCCATATATCATAAACATTGATAAAACAAATACATTGCATCATACATTTCATGCAACATAACTTTGTGTTTTAGCTAACATTTTACCCTTTTCAAGATAAGATTAACAACTACCATTAACAATATGCAATCATGATACAGTACGGATACGCTCCAGACACGGATTCTATTCTGGTACTCATTCAGATACAACTTTCAGATACAGTTCAGATACGCTCCAGACACGGATGCCATTCTGATACTCATTCAGATTCAACTATCAGATATAGTTCTGATACACGCCAGACACGGATGCCATTATGATACTCATTCGGATATAGTTTAGATACGCGCCAGACATGGATTCCATTCTGATACTCATTCGGATATAGTTCAGATATGCGCCAGACACGGATGCCATTCTGATACTTAGTCAAAATCAACTTTCAAATACAGTTCAGATACGCTCCAAGCATGGACGCCATTCTGATACTCGTTCTTTCGGCTCACAACTTACAATTCAACAAACATTCTTGGATGGAATCTACAATCCCATCTCTGACAAGACTCTATCACCTCTCCAAATGGCATCTTTAAGCCCATTCCCTCAACTACACATCGTCGAGTGCAAATTTATGGACACTCTAGTGTCCAATCATTCTTTCACCTTAGAGTCACGAATGGCAAAGCTCTCCAATCGAACTCTTCAGGCTTAAGAAGATTGAACAGGGGCAGCTGTTGTACCCCAAAATTTCCCTCTCATTTATCAAGATTATTCTTACAAGATCTCTTTGACTCAACACTGGATTAGGGTTTGATCAGCTCAAGACATCTCATCTTACACTAATGACCCAAAATTAGGGTTTGAGTTTTCCCAAAGATTTTTGGACTATAAATACTTCATATGACTTTCAAACATCATTATGGACCCCTAAGATTACTCATGACAAGTTTCAAGCCTTGAACCACATTTTTGATCAGTCAATTGGACAGTTGACCTAAAAAATTAGTTGTATTGGGGAAAAAGTCAACCATGGCCAATTTACTGTCAAAATTCATAATTTTTTATCCACATCAACCTTGTAGACTCATATGATCAATTTTGGACCATAATTCCTCAAGAAATTTGATCAAATCATCAAAAGGGCAAAATGGTCAAAATTAGGGTTTTGACTGAGAAAGGGAAATTTCTGATTTTTGACCTAGTAAATGACTAATTAGTTTGAAGCATGATCCCAAGAGTTCAATTTCATCATCTTGACCTAATGACATGGTTCAAAACATTGCATTTTCATTGGATTGACAGATGAAATTTGCAGTCAACTGATCAAAAGTCAATTGTATACTGAAAAGTCAAACTTTGACTTTTTGGTCAAAATCAAGTGCCAAGGATCCCAATTCATCAAAACATGTCAAAATGTGAAACTTGTTCATCAAGGAATCAAAGATTGAAGATTTGGATTTGAAATTTGAATTTTCTTAAACTTAGAAAATTTTCTAAGTATAGAAAATTTCTAATTTTTTCTCAATTTTAGGCCAACTTTCCACCATGATACAAGATGATTCAAAGAAAGTTCCCAACATGAAAGTTGTAGACCTCCATGAAATATACAACTTTTCTTCACACATTTTTCCCTAAAGATTCTTGGATCTCAAGATATAATTTTGTGAATACATGCTCATGAACTAAAATAACTTAGTGAAATTTTGTCCTAATTTAGGGAGGTTTTTTACCTAACTTCATGGCAATTTTTCACCTATCTCCAAGAGGAATCTTGAAATTCATTTCAAAGATGAGTTATAGAGAACATTGCAAGCTTTCCAAAATGTCCAAGAACTCCTTGAGATCATTTTTTAGTAGAGAGAATCGAACAGATGAAGTTGGAAATTTCTCACTTTGATTTCAAGCCATTTCATGAAGAACAAAATTCAAATCTGAACCTATGCTGCCTAATTCTTGCTTTACATGTCTCAGACTTGTTTCTCACTTCATAATTTAATGCTTACTCAGTTGATAAAGCCTTAATCCAAGCACAAGAGTCTTTGTCCAAGTTTCAATTCCATAAATGGCACAAAGTTGCCATTGCCATTTTGGAAAAGCATAACTTTTGCAACTTTTCATTTCTTGAGCATTGGACCTGTTTTCTATGCATACACAAGTCCTATAAGCCAAGAGCAAGTTGTCTAGGATTTGTACCAACTCCAAGCAGGTCTGTACAGGCATGTAAGGAATGGTCTCTTCACCTTTCTTAAAAAGCAAGCAAGAGTGCAAAAAGGCTACAACTCAGAAATCTGTTGTGGATTGGACTGAAAACTTTCTCTATACTAATACACAAACATATTACAACTAAAAACACGATTGTAAAAGGCCAGAAACTCCCTAAAACTCCCTATCACCAAAAAACTGTCAAAACATGCAGTTGGTGTCCAAGCATAACAATCCACAAATTTGCTCGTGCTTTTCAAGTTTTAACCATTCAAACACTTTACCTACCTCATATCTAAGTGTTCCAGACCATCATCCCTGCACTGTAACTCCTCCTTCTTCATCTGCCATTTTTGTTTTTCAAGCTTGCAGGTTGACTTAGATAGAGAGATTCAGGCACTTTCAAAGCAAGGTAAGGATTGGAACACACTCAGGGAGGTTCAAGCAAGCTAAAGGAATCTTCAGGCCTTCATAAAACTCACTCAAACTCCATTCACGGTCTCAGCTGAAGAAAGTAAGAACTCTAACTTCTATCTCTTCATACAGGCATCCATTGACCATGATTTGTGAAAGGAAAATGTAGATATTATTGTGCTAAATCCAACCATGTGCATAGATTTCATTTATGTTCATTATGTATAGAGAATTTTAGAGTTAAAATTTATGTAAAAATTAGGGTTGAAATTAGGGCCTTTAAAATTCGTTTTAATCTTTGATTGTTAGTTTCCATAAGTTACATGTATGAAATTGTGGGAAAGAGTACTATCATTTTTATGTTGGAAGTTTCCATTTTCATGGAAAAATAAGAAAGATACAGAGGTTCTGGCCAGCTTGAGGAAGAAGATGAAGTACAGGGCAAGGAGGCTTTATATGTTATGTTTTTATTGTTTCATTTAAACTAAAGGATGTTCAGCCACCCCAGTGGTAAGGCAGCGCGCTAAAATGCTTAAGGTCACAGGTTCGAGCCTTGGCGCTGCCTTTTTGCATTTTTCACACTTTTTGTTCATTTTTTTGGTTTCTAGCAGCGCTGGGCCTCTCATTCTTGGGCCTTTTTGTTTTTTCTAACATATTACCCCCTGTTTGCTTGCAGCACCCCTGGTCCATATATTTTTATTATTCATTTTTTATCTGACCTGATCAGAAGGTTTGGACCGTCACGGCTGGCTCCGAGCAGAAAGCTTTTTTGACGAGGTGGGGGGGGGGGGGGTACCTGCAAGACACTCCGATGCTGAAGTAAGTAGGAGTACGAGCAGATAATAGAAGTTGAGGTTAGAATGATCAATACCTGACCCTCTGGAAACAGAGGGTATTTATAGCCCCCAGCGCTGGGCCAAGGTCCCTTCATTGGGCCGGGCGGATTTGGCCCAATGGAGGAACTGCCAGGTTCTACGTGGGTAGTGGGGACCCGCACGTGGTCCCCGTCCTGGATGTGCTGCGTGAAGTGCGGGCGGACGAAGACGCGGTCTTTCCGGAGTATCGTTGGGGGAACGGTGGACTGAGTCTGCCCTAGTTGGGATGCTCGAGATAACGCCGAGCTGGACAGCAGGGCGTCGAGCTGGACGGCAGGGCGTCGAGCTGGACGTTAGGATGTCGAGCTGGACGTCAAGAGGTGGAGCTGGACATCATCACTTGGAGTTGGACAGTGGGATGTCGAGCTGGACATCAAGATGTCGGGCACGGATGTGACCCCTTTGCTCGGCGTGGACCACAGTAAGTCCCTTTGGATTGGGCCTTAGTAATGCTTTTGGGCCTGTCGGGCCCAGTCCAGAACAGGAGCCCCCCAAGTCGTGGTTCCTTGGCGAGGAGCCATGACTTGAACCCAAGTATTCCCTCGTGGAGGTCTCGTGCCCGGGATAGGGGTGTGGGCCCTCGAGGGGCCTCCTCTTGTCGTGTTCGAAGACGTCCTCGGAGATGGATGCGCGGGGAATCCTTGTCGGGCGCGTCGGTCGAGCACACGGGGTATCTTTCGGGAACTGTGCCGCCACCCTATGGGGGTTGGGCCATCATTGCGTTGGGAGCAGTGCGTCGAGGAGATGGAGTCCGTGGTTACCCGAGGTGACGTTTGGTATTCCACGTCATCACTATAAATAGGAACCTTGGGCCCCATAATACGTTTTCCGCTCTCCGTGCTCTCTCTCTGCTGCTGCTCTTCCACACTTTCTCCAGTTGCGACTTCTCGTCTCAGATTCTTCCATTTCGTAGCCAGATCCCACACTTTGATCCAAGTAAGTGATCTACTTTCTTCATTTTCCCGTTTAGAATGCATGATTCCTGGAATTTGTAGATGTTTTAGGACCGTGCGCGTGGGATTAGCCCGGTAAACTCGTATTTAGCCCGACGTATTCATGTCTAGGACCGGCAAACGCATGTTTGTGGCCGGCACATTCATAGTTTTAGGTGAAAAACTTCAGGGCTGCCCGGGGTCTTCATGATCTAGGGCGCCTGATTCATGATCGCGCCCGGTATGTTCATGGTCGTGGCCGTGGGCTTCATGGTGCGGCTCACCATGTTCATACCTCGGGTCGACATGCTTGAAGAGTGGTCGCGCAATTGGTTTGAGGAAGACCACCGGGTTCATGGAGTCGGGGAGGCGTCCATTTGTGGAAACGGACTTATGTAGTCGTGTATTGGACGACGTGATTTTGTCGAGCGTAGGACTTCGTGCTCAACTGACTGGTTTCCCGTGCTCTGCAGGTAACCATGGCGGACGAGCCGAGCTCCTCCGGACGTCGTGATCGTGAAGAACAGAGTGCCGACGAGTCGGTCACCCTGATTGACACCGTGACCGACCCATTGCTGGAATGGGTGGGTGTCGAGCCGCGGGGGACAGCGTCGGTATATAGTCGGGATGACCGACATCCATTCACTGTCATTGAAGAGGGTCAAGACGAGCCCGGCTTCCAACAAAACTTCGTGGTCATGATTCCGTCGACCGGCGTAAGGATTTGCTCGGTCTATCCGAATTACAGCCTCGCGATGTATGAGATCGCGTTTAAAGACCTAGGGCTGCGGCTGCCGTTCACTGATTTTCAGGCCGGGGTCTTTATGCACTTGGAGCTGGCCCCGTCCCAGCTACACCCAAACTCTCTCGCCTTCATCCGGGCGTTTGAGTTGACGTGTCGGTACCTGAGGATTGGGGCGACCATCCCTCTTTTCTTTCGGGTATTTCACCTGCAGCGTCAGTCCCGAGGAGGGAAGCATAGCTGGGTCTCCCTGAAGCAGTCGAGGAGACTTTTTAAGATGTATATGGACTCCGTGAGGGGGTTTAAAGACAAGTGGTACGTGGTACGCCCAATTACCGATGCTACTTTAGATTCCCTTTTCGAGGAGGAGGGGCCTGTGAGCGACGATGATGGGGAAACGATGATGGCCGACGACGGGAGCCCCGTGTTGGGTCGTAGGGATAAATTCCCGGTGTACTGGATGTCCCGACATTACGAGCATGGGACAGGTTATTACCATACCGCTGTCGGGGACATGTGCTCGGAAGATCAGCGGGCGTACGACGCTCTTTGCCGGTTTGTCGACAGTTTTCATCCCGCCCGATGGGTTACGCGGGAAGGGGATGATATCCTGCACAAAGACGGTTACCCGACGTTCGAGTCCCGTCCGATCGACACCAAGGCGCTGGTGGAGTGTCCGACATACAGGCAGGCTGCCCGCCTGTTAGGTTGTTTGCTTGAAATTCTTTATTCATCATTTACTCATGCAGTTTGCTCGATACTGACTTTTCCTTTATTTCGTGCAGGTACGATGGCTAGCCGACATGAAAGGCTCTTGAAGCTATCCTGCGACCAGAGGCGGGGCAGGAGGGTCGTAAAGGCCCCACAGGCGACGAGGATGGGTCCCCCACCCGGTCCAAATGTTCCTCAGCAGGTGAGGGTGGACTCTCCGTCGAGCTCTGGACCCACGTCGGATCCAGAGGTCGAGGAGATCGACCCCAGCGCCGTTTTGATGCAGAGGAAGAGGACCCGTGTAGAGGGTGGTTCGACTGTCGGCGAGGACGCCGGCGCTGTTAAATCTTTCGCCTTCCCCCCTTGTTTCGAAGAGGCGGGCTTTTTCGAGCGATTCCCCCCGACAGTGGTTGCCCATGAAGCTGAGGCCATAAAGAAGATGAGTAAAGAGGAAAGGAAGGCGTATCTGGCCGCCAGCGTGGACGGGCTGGTAAAAATGGCCGAAATGGCTTTGGTGTTATCTGAGGATGCAGGGGATGCTGCCCGTGTTGAAGAGCTCGAGCAGGAGAAGGCGGCGCTGACCGCGAGCTCGCGGAAATTGAAGGTCGCTCTGGAACGCTCCGAGGGGATGTTCCGAGAGCAGACCGCGATGCTCGATGCTGAGAGGGAGATGTTGACCCTAGAGAAGGAGAAATCGGGGAAGTTGACTGAGGAAGGGGAGCTTCTTCGGGCGGACAGGGATCGCCTGGCGGCCGAAGTCGAACGTTTGGGTAAACAGGTCGAGGAAATGCATGCTACCCTGCAACCTGCCGAAGATGAGCCCGAGGACATAGTAGCTTTGAAGAGTCGGGCGGAGCTGGTCGCCCACATCCGGCTCCTCGAGGTGGACTGCGTCGGTGCTCTGGAGGACGGGTTCAACTCTGCGGTCGATCAGCTCTCATTGCTAAACCCTGGCCTGGTCACTGAGGGTATCGGTCACACACACCGGGTTGTAGGTGGCGCGATCGTTCCTCCGCCGGACTCTCCCAGCGTCGACAATGATGATTCCGTGGAAGTCTGAGTAGGATAGCGGGCCTGCGTGCTCTTGATATTTGTAATCTTTGGGCCTGCGTGCCCGTTTATTGTATGTTATGAACATCGCCGGCCTTCTTGGTCGGTTTACTATTGTTTTGTCGCCTTCGGGCATTTATATCAATGTTGTTTTACATTTTGGATTTTTTGCCCTTGTTTGAAATCGTACATTTGCATGAATTTAGCCTAAGCCACGGGCCCGAGGAGTGCCCGTAAGCGGTTTTGATTTGGCGAGCGAATATGCTCGACTCCGTTTGTATGTGTTCCCGGCCCTATTTTGATTGGCCAGAACCACCTAAGTGTTGCGCTCGAGGGGAGAGATTTTCTTTTGACCCTTGTAGATGGCCCGTTATTCTTGATGGAATGTCGGGCATTTCGGAGCGAGGTTGCTTAGTCGGGCATGGAGCCCGTTAGGGACGATTCGCCCTCGGCGTGAACTGCCCATCGCGAGCTGGGTGTTCTGCCTTATAGGTACGACGACGGTGGGGCTCGGTATAGCTGTCCACGTCGGGCACTATCGATCGTCATCGTTTACCGCGCGATGCTGTGCCATTTTGGTCGCATGTCGGGCTTGTACCTTAGCCTTATACGAAATCGGACGTTTTTCCTCGTTGACCGAGCGCGGGTGCTGCTGGTCGAGGGTCCCAGGTGTTGATGGTTTCTAACTGTAGTACTGCTTTAGCTTAGCAGCATTCCAGGGTCGTGGTAATGGCTCTCCGTCTAACTGCTCGAGGTAGTACGCCCCGGTACCCGTGGTGCCGTGGACGCGGTAAGGTCCTTCCCAGTTCGCGGCCAACTTCCCTTCGCGGGAATCTTTCTGGTTCCTGCGTAGTACCAGGCTGCCTATTTCGAACTCGCGCTTGATGACCTTGTCGTTGTGGCATAGAGCCACTCGTTGTTTTAGGGTGGCTTCGCGCAGGGCAGCCCCCGATCGGATTTCCTCGACTAGGTCGAGTTCATCCCTTAGTGCTTTGTCATTCATTTCTTCGTCGAGGGGTTCCTCCGTTCGTCGGGATGGTTCCATGATTTCGACCGGGATGACAGCTTCGGTGCCGTAGGTCAGTCGGAATGGTGTTTCCCCAGTCGTTGAGTGGGGTGTGGTGCGGTATGCCCAGAGGACGCTGTGGAGCTCCTCGACCCATCCTCTTTTGGCTTCGCCGAGTCGACGCTTGAGCCCTCGGAGGATGACTCTGTTCGCGGCTTCGGCTTGCCCGTTGGTCTGAGGGTGTTCGACCGACGTGAAGTGTTGTTTGGTCCCCAGTTTGGTGACGAAGTCTCGGAATCCGTGGTCGGTGAACTGGGTACCGTTGTCGGTCACCAGTGCCTGCGGAATTCCGAACCTGGCGAGCACGTTTCTTTTGTAGAAACGGAGGATGTTGTGTGAGGTGATTTTTGCGAGTGCCTCGGCCTCGATCCATTTCGTGAAGTAATCCACGGCGACGATTAAAAATTTGTTCTGGTAGGTCCCTTGCACGAAGGGCCCGAGGATGTCCATGCCCCACTAGACGAACGGCCATGGGGACGACAATGTATTCAGCTCGTGCGGGGGCGCGAGGTGCATATCCCCGTGCTTCTGGCACTTGTCACATTTTTTCACGTGTTCCTTGGCGTCCTGTTGCATCGTCGGCCAGTAGTATCCTGCTCGAAGGGCCTTCCTTGCCAGGGATTTACCGCCCATGTGCTGGGCGTTGATACCTTCGTGTATCTCCCGCAGTACGTCGGGGATGGCGGACTCGTCGATGCATTTCAGGAGGGGAATGGAGAATCCTCTTCGGTACAGTTTCTGCTCGAGGACAACATAGGAACATGCTCGTCGCTTGATTATGGCAGCTTCGGCCTGGTTCGACGGGAGTTCTCCCTTTGTTAGGAAATTATAAACCGGGGTCATCCAAGACGTGGCATCCCTGATGGCGTGGACCTCGACCGTAGTCGAGGATGGCTCGATACTCGGACGTGCCAGAGATTCCTGGATGACGGATTTATTCCCGCCCTTCTTTCGTGTGCTCACGAGTTTGGACAATATATCCGCCCTCGTGTTTTGCTCGCGGGGAACATGAGAAATTTCTGCACGTACGAACTTTGCCATGTGTTTTTTGACTAAGTTCAAGTACTCAATGAGGCTGTCATTTTTGGCCTGGTAGCTTCCCTGTACTTGGGAAGCGACGAGCTGGGAGTCGGTGTAAATTTGAACTTCGCGGGCTCCTAGGTCCTCGGCTAATCTCAGTCCTGCGAGCAGGGCTTCGTATTCTGCCTGGTTATTTGACGTCGGGAAGGAGAGAACCAAGGAGTGCTCGATTACCACGCCTTCTTCGTTTTCCAGGAGGATTCCTGCGCCGCTTCCAGACGAGCTGGAGGCTCCGTCGACGAAGATGATCCACTTGTGTTCCTTCCCCGGGGGAATGTCGTTAGTGGTCATCTCCGCGACGAAGTCGGCCAAGGCTTGTGCTTTCAGGGCCTTCCTGCTCTTGTACTGAATGTCGAATTCGGAGAGTTCCAAGGACCACTTCAGCATTCTGCCCGCCATATCTGGCCGACCCAGGAGTTGCCTCACCGGCTGGTCGGTTCGCACGATGATGGTGTGCGCTAGAAAGTAGTGTCTGAGCCTCCTCGCCGCGTTGACGAGGGCCAGAGCAACCTTTTCTATCTGTTGATACCTGCTCTCGGGGCCTTGTAAGGCTTTGCTCGTGAAGTAGACAGGTTTCTGCCCGTCAGGGGTCTCGCGGACAAGAGCGGCGCTGATGGCTTCGTTTGAAACTGCCAAGTATAGGTATAGTGGTTCGTTGTCATCTGGTCGAGACAACACGGGCGGTTGAGACAGGCTCTGCTTCAGATGGCGAAGTGCGTGTTCGCACTCCTCGGTCCATTCGAAGGCTGCCTCCTTTCGAAGGAGTTTGAAGAAGGGAAGGGCGTGCTGAGCGGACTTCGCGACGAAGCGTGATAGTGACGTCAACATGTCGTTCATGATTTGTATCGACTTCTTCGACGTTGGTGTCGGGAGGTCGGAGAATGCCCGACACTTGTCGGGGTTGGCTTCAATCCCTCGTTCTGTTAGATAGAATCCGAGGAATTTTCCTGCCTTAACCCCAAACGTGCACTTCTCGGGGTTGAACCTCATTTTGCACTGTCTTGCCTGGGCGAAGACTGTCTTGAGATGAGCTACGTGATCGGTGTCTGCTCGAGATTTGACGATCATGTCGTCCATATATACCTCGAGCATGTCGCCAATCTGTTTGTTGAACACTTTGTTCATCATGCGTTGGTAAGTCGCACCGGCGTTCTTCAGTCCGAAGGGCATTACGTTGTAGTAATAGTTGCCCGAGCTGGTCATGAACGCTGTGCAGCGTTTGTCGCCCAGAGCCATTGGGATTTGATTGTATCCCGAGTAGGCGTCCATGAACGACAAAGTTTTGTAGTCGGCCGAATTGTCGACCAGCATGTCAATGTTAGGTAGAGGAAAAGCATCCTTCGGGCAAGCCCGGTTGAGGTCGGTATAGTCAACACACATTCTCCATTTTCCATTATTCTTTTTAACAAGTACAACATTTGACAGCCAGGTGGAATACCGGGCTTCAGAAATAAAATTTGCCTCTAGGAGGTCTTTTACAGCTTTTTCAGCAGCCTCCGTTTTTTCTGGAGACTGCCTACGCCTACGTTGTACTACGGCCTTGGCGGCTGGATCAATGGCGAGGTGATGACAGGCGACCTCAGGGTCGAGTCCGGGCATCTCTGCAGCGCTCCAGGCGAAGAGATCAGCATTCTCTCGCAGACAGGCCTTGATTTGCTTCCTGGCCAAGTCGGGGAGGTCTTTGCCAATCTTCACTCCCTTGGTCGGGTCTGCTCCGAGGGGAACGAGTTCGAAATCGTCGTCCGGAATAGGTCGGAGGGGGATTTGCTCGCTGCTGGATGGCTCGTCTTGGTCGAAGCGAGCGTCGAGGGCTATGGAGTCGACCTTTGGTGGAGCCTTCTGAATTTCTACCTCGGGGGATGCTCTGTCGGGCTCTTGCTTTGTCTTCTTGGGGGGTCTGGTACTGGTACCCACGTCGACAGTATCCCGTCCCCTTGAAGCGGCGTTGAAGCACCTGCGGGCAGCGGCGAGGTCTCCCTGGATGGTGGCTACCCTTGCCCTTTTGGTATAGAACTTCATTTTTAGATGGACAGTTGAGGGCACCGCTGTCAGCTCCGCCAATGTCGGCCTCCCCAAGATGCAATTGTACAGGGACGGGCAATCAATGACGAGGAAGCGGACCTTCACCTGTCTTGTAGCCGTTCCTTCCCCGAACGTCACGAGGAGCTCGACATAACCCCAAGGTTTGGAAGTCGAGCCGTTGAAGCCTTGAAGGTCTGAACCCACATACGGAGAGAGATGTGAGTCGTCCAGTTGCAAGGTCCGGAACAGCTGGTTGTACATCACGTCGACGGAACTCCCTTCGTCGACCAGGATGCGATGCACGTCAAAATTGGCCATCTTTGCCCTTATCAGCAAGGGGATGACTGCGTTCGGGGCTCCGCCGGGGAGCTCTTCTAAGTAGAAGGTGATGGGCTCTGACCTGCCCTTCACCCTTTCGAACGTCACAGTTTGTGGAGGAGCTGCGTCGACCAGTTCGTCCAACTTCCTCTTGGCTGAATTGATGGTGAGGTCGTTGAACCCGCCCCCGTTGATGACCATGGCGGAGGGGAAGTATTCCCACCTGCTGTGTGTCGTCAGGGGCTCCTGCAGGAGCTCGGGAATTTCTAAATCCTCGGGCCTGGTTACCGAGAAGGCGGTCTGGATTGGCACCGACTCGTCAGATGGTCGGGCATCGTCTTCGGGCTCCTTAGCTTCATGGGCGTCCCGACGGGGAGCGTCGTTTCGCCTGTACTGTGCGAGCCTCCCTCCTTTGATGAGGGTTTCAATGGCGTCCTTGAGGTGGACGCAGTCCTCTGTCAAATGACCATGGCTCCTATGGTATTGACAGTATTTATTTTTGTCTACCCCTGGCTTGGCAGGAGCTGGTCGGGGACGCTTGACGCCACCGTCTTTGAAATCTGTGCTAGCACACTCCGCCAAAATACGCTCGCGGGAAGCCGTGAGCGGGGTGTACTCAGTGAAACGGCCCGAGGGGCCCCTTTGTTCCCGGACCTCCCGGGGTCGATCTTCCTTCCTTTTCTCCCCGGTACGTCGGGGAGGAGGGTCTTGTCGCGAGCTGCTGCCGTGATGGGGAGCGCGAGCCCTGGAGTCTCGTGCCCTGTTGGCAGCTTCTCTCTCCTCGTAGTCCATGTATGCTCGAGCTTTGTCGAGGAGAGCGTCAAAAGTTGCAGGTGGCTCAATACCCACAGCTTTTCTGAATTCTGTGCCGGGGAGGAGGCCCCTCTCCAGCAAATATCTTCTCATATGGTCCGCGCAGGGGACCTGTATTGCTTCCCGGTTGAAGCGGTTGATGAATTCCCTCAAGGTTTCATCCTGTCTTTGGATGATGGCCTCGAGGGCCGCCTCGGTCTTCGGGTGGCGACGAGAAGCTGTGAAGGAACTGATGAACTAGTTCTTCAAGTTCCGCCACGAGGTAATTGAGCCCGGGGCGAGTCCTTTATACCAGTCCATGGCCGCCTTCCTGAGAGTTGTGGGGAAGAGACGGCACTTGATGGGCCCCCCGACATTATGATAATGAAGCATGGCTTCGAACCCGTCGATGTGGTCGACCGGGTCTGCCACGCCGTCATACTCCTTCAGATGTGGGGGCTTCTCCATGCCCGGGGGAATAGGGGCATCCATGATGGCCTGCGACAGGGTACCGCGGGGGTCGTCCTCGTCGCTCCTCTCCGGAGAAAGAGAAGGGGTCCTGTAGTTATGTCTGGCACGATGGTCGTGCTGAGATTCCCTCGAGAGTGATGCTCGGTGGTTGAAGGTCACACGCCCGTCTCTGTTGTGCCTCTTGTCGTGCCTTGATGGGTCGCGACTGGGTTCTTCGGTAGGGATGACGGGCTGTCTCTCATATTGGGGCCGCCTCTGCTTTGGACGGGGAGAGGGGCTCCTAGAGTTCTCCCTGTAGTGTCTCCGCGGGGGAGTAGGGTGTCGAACTTCTTCGACCCGAGGAGGTGGAGATGGTGGCCTCTGATGCCTCCTCGGGGGTCGTCGATCATTTTCAAGTGCCCTTAGTCTTTCTCCTTGGGCGAATAGGAGATAATTTGTCTGGTTGATGGCCGCGAACAGTGCCTGAGTCGTGGCATCTGCCCCGGCAGGGACTTGGACTTCATAGAACCGGGCAGCTCTGCGATAGGCGAGAGCCTCCGGGTCGTCTTCGAGTGCTGGAGGGGTCGTCGAGGATGACGCAGTGTTCCCGTACCTGCGGGAGGAAGGTCCAGGGGCGGTTGTCACAGGGGTGGCATTGTGGCCGGGATCACCGAGATTGTCGAGGTGTCCATTCTTGTCCGCGGGACCGTTGTTAGTGTCGGTGACGCGGACGTGCTGTTCTTCACGAGCTGGATCAGCCATGACAGGTAATTGAATTGAGCTTTGGTCTTTGGAATTGTTCGTTAGACGGGGAAGCTGTTTCCCACAGACGGCGCCACTGATCTAACCTGATCAGAAGGTTTGGACCGTCACGGCTGGCTCCGAGCAGAAAGCTTTTTTGACGAGGTGGGGGGGGGTACCTGCAAGACACTCTGATGCTGAAGTAAGTAGGAGTACGAGCAGATAATAGAAGTTGAGGTTAGAATGATCAATACCTGACCCTCTGGAAACAGAGGGTATTTATAGCCCCCAGCGCTGGGCCAAGGTCCCTTCATTGGGCCGGGCGGATTTGGCCCAATGGAGGAACTGCCAGGTTCTACGTGGGTAGTGGGGACCCGCACGTGGTCCCCGTCCTGGATGTGCTGCGTGAAGTGCGGGCAGACGAAGACGCGGTCTTTCCGGAGTATCGTTGGGGGAACGGTGGACTGAGTCTGCCCTAGTTGGGATGCTCGAGATAACGTCGAGCTGGACAGCAGGGCGTCGAGCTGGACGGCAGGGCGTCGAGCTGGACGTTAGGATGTCGAGCTGGACGTCAAGAGGTGGAGCTGGACATCATCATTTGGAGTTGGACAGTGGGATGTCGAGCTGGACATCAAGATGTCGGGCACGGATGTGACCCCTTTGCTCGGCGTGGACCACAGTAAGTCCCTTTGGATTGGGCCTTAGTAATGCTTTTGGGCCTGTCGGGCCCAGTCCAGAACAATTTTATTTTCATTTCTATTTTATTTAATATATTTTCCTTAATATTAAAAATCATAAAAAATATAAAAATGCTAAATTTATATTTTGGTCCATTTTATTTTATTTTTCTCATAGAAAATATTTTATTTTAGTTACATATCATATATATTTTCTTTAATAAACTTGTAAATAAAAAATATAATTAGGTTAATTATTTATTCTTTTTCACACATTTGTAAATATTTATTTTGACATATAAAAAGACTAAATATTTTCATAAAATATTATTTATTATTTTAAGACAAAAAAATACACAAAAATAATACTTAAAGAGCTTCATTTTCTTTTTACATTAGAAATTAGGGTTAACCTCTTTTTCAAGAAATAATTCCCTTTTCTTAAATTATTAGGTTTAAATTCAAAACTCTTATTTATATGAAAAACAAAACAAAAACGTTTTTCTTGCATATATATATATATATATATATATATATATATATATATATATATATATATATATATATATATATATATATATATATATATATATATATATATATATATATATATATATATATATATCATTGTATATTTAAATTATATTGTATATTGTTTATTCAAATACTTGTACAAATTCGATTTGGTTGTAATAGATTAAATTAGGTTTACATTTTTGCAAATCCCCATTCATAATTTGTATTCCCCCCTCCCATAAAATGTTGTAATAGCATAGTAACCTTTAAATTACGCAATTTACCGCTTTTATATACCATGATAGTAATTAGGGCTTGTATGGCAAGATTAAAACAAATCAAATAGAAAACCCTAATCCAAGACAAAATCAAAGCATGAAAATAGCACACTTGCACACAAGCATCCTTAGGGTTACTCCACTTAGTTGCCTTATACAAAAAAATAGCCATATTACGCATGCGAAGTATCTTGGAAAAAAAAACAAATATAAGATCATAGTCCCTCGATGACGCTATTCTAAGTTGACTTACAAAATAATCTTGGTCCCTCAAAATGCTAAGATACTTTGCAACATTGCTAATCATGTCTATACGATGACCCACGCCTGTCCCGTTTACATCCAAATATAGGGTTGCTTACCAAATCAATGGCAAGACAACAATGTCAAAGGAATAGAAAATGAACAAGAAAGACATTTGAGTAGGTAGGTTACTTCTAGTTACTTTCTTTATTTTCAAACAAATATCCTTGATATTTTCAAAACAAACACACACATTTTCAAACATCTTACAAACATTGAAAACATTTTCAAAAAGACAAACATTTTTGTATACATTCTCACGAACGAGAATCATTACAAAGGTTACCTAAACAATGGCCTCTTTTTACAAAATACTTTCAAAAAAACCATGCAAAGTATAATTTCAAAACAAAAAGCAAGTGATCTAGCAAGTAACTAAGAGCCCATGGAAAACCATGGATGAAAAGGGTGCTAATACCTTCTATTTTCATAATCTACCCTCCGAACTCAAGAAACAATCTCAAAGGTCTTTCCTATGCTTTTTCACCTTTCCTTTTGGATAAAAGAAAATTTGGTGGCGACTCTTTCTAACCACAACATTTGCGATAAAACGCAAAACCTCCAAGTCAGTTCTCCCACCGTATCACAGGCACTTTTGATTTCGACCTTCATTTGTATCCTTCTTCTGTCAGCAAATCGGTATCTTACATTGATGCCGATTGGACTGGTTGTCCATACACCAGGTGTGATACGGTGGGATAACTGACTTGGTGTTTTGCGTTTTATTGCAATTTTTGCGTATAGCAAGAGTCGCCACTGACTTTTCTTTTATCCAATAAAGAAAAGGGTGAAAATAACAGGAAAGACATTTTGATGATTTTCTTGAGTTCGGGGGGTAGATTATGAAAAGGGAAGGTGTTAGCACCCTTTTCATCTGTAGTTATCTACGGGCTCTTAGTTGCTTGATCACTTTTGAAATGCTTTTGTGAATGTGTTTGTTTGAAAATATTTTGAAAAGTGTCGTTGTTGGGCACGTTGCAATGATTCTCATCTCTATAAGAATGCATACAAAGTGTTAACTTTGAAAATATTTTAAGAAAGTGTTGGTGTGTTGAAAGATGTTTGTTTTGAAATGTTGGTGAGCAAGCAACTACGAGTGTTCTACCTACTCAAAAAGTCTTTGTTCTTTTACTCCTCCTTTAAATAGTGCTATTTTACCATTGGTTGGTAAGGAGCCATATCATTGGATATAAGGGACGGGCGTGAGTCGTCGTATAGTCATTGTAAGAAACTTGTAAGATGGTTTAGCGATTTGTCATAAGGGACTAAGATCGTTTACCAAAGGCAGCATCGAAGGGTCATCGAGGGACTATGATCTTATAATCGAGGGTCTTTGCTAAAACATCCCACGTTCGAGGGACATGACTATTTTTATCTGAGGCAACAAGTGTGATTACCCTAGAGGTGCATGTGTGCAAAGTGTATTTGATTCAATTATTTTTATCTTGTATTAGGTTTATCTAATGTTTGATTTTTATTCTTGTCATACAAACCCTAATTACTAGCAATAATATGGAAAGCGATAAATTGCGGAATTTAAATGTCCTACGCTATTACAACATTTTGGGAATGGGGGGTACAAGTTTGTAAAGGAGGGGAGGAAAGCAATAAAGATCCTAACTACTATTACAAACCATTGAATATTTGAATCCTATACAATTGACCTAGGAATATAAATAAACAATAAAGAAAAGGAACTATTGAAATGTTTCGTATTTTTGATGGAAAAAGGTTTTATAGTTAACCTAATTAAATTAATTAATAAAAATAATAATAGTATGTACAAAATGTAAAGAGGAAGAAAGAAGTTGTTTTTTAGGGTTTTTTGATAGAAAATGGTTTCGGTAGTTAACCTAATTAACTAATTGATTTTTAATTTAAAAAAAGTTAATGAACTATCTAATTAAAACCTAATATTTAAATTAATTAAAATACAACCTAAATATAATTTAATTTGTTTAGAAAATAATTTTGAATGTTAGTGTCAATTCCCAGCAATGCAAAATGTCCAATGTAATCTTAACGACCTAAAATTATAGCAAAAATCTCAAAAATTAGGATTTTCTAATGCCTAGGCTAACACGGGTTGTGTCACCTGACACGGGCCGTATCACTGGACACGAGAACCCGTGTCAGCCCCTGCCTTGCCCTTTGCCAATGCTTCCTACATGTTTTCTTGTCCCAGTTGAAATGACATGGGCCGTATCGTGTGACACAGGCACCCGTGTCAGCCCCTGCCTTGCCCTTTACCAAGTTTTCAATCCCAATTAAGTTGACATGGGCCATGTCGTATGACACGGGCACCCGTGTCAGCACCTGCCCTGCCTTTTTTGTACATTTTCTCCCTGACACGGCCACCCGTGTCAGAATCATGAACCATTTTCTTTGAATTTTGGATATTTTCACTCTTTTGCCTTGATTTGTCCTGTTTTATTCTTTTGAAAACGACAACAAATGATGTATGAATAAAGATATCAAAGTTTAAGGAAACTTAACTCTCTTGGAGAAAATTCCTAAGCCTCTTCTAGTTGTTCCAGGTGCAATATTATGATTGATTAAGCTCCCTCAGACCTTCTTTAAGTTATGCCAATCCTCACTTTATGCTGAAAGTTGTTGAATCACTCCAACCAAGTCAAGTTACAAGGTACTGTTTTTGAGTTTGGAAGATGGTGATAATGATGTTACAGAATTTATTCTTGTGTTTGAAAAACTTCTATATGATGTATATGAAATATTACGATGATTTGTTTGGGAAAAACTTGCAAGGTTTAAGAGTTTCAAAGATTTGTACTTCAAAGTTCAAAAATGGGGGTTTTATGGACAATTCTGGTTTTTTGAGAGTAAAAGGGTTTTGAGGTCTTGTTCATCTCTTTCCATATTGAAAATGATCTCTCTATTTATAGGCAAGAGGTTTTAAGACAAGGGTTGATCAGATTTGCAAGATCACGTGTTGTGGCTAGGTTGGATTGTAAATGAAGTAAGCTTGAAGATCATAGTTCTGATGCTTTATACTTTGCTTCATAGAGTTGTTGGATACTTTAAGCATGATTATCTGATTTTTTTTATATTGAGTGTGGTATAAGGAACAAGTTAGAGGCTCAAGAAGAGTTAACTTTATGATTAAAGCTACTTTGCAAGAATAACAATGTTAACTTTGTGCCAAAAATGGAAAAATCACTTGGACAATGCTTAAATCAAGTGGACCATAGCTCAAACGTTTGTGTAAACATTAAATTATGGTGAGATTTGTAAGTTAGAAGGCCTTCAAAGCAAGATTATGCATCATATCATGTAGATTGGATTATGTGTTCTTCACCAAAATGACTTGTAATTCAAGAATAGATGCCCAACTTTATGCCTTTGAATCTCCTGGCTCAAGTATGATAAATTCATTCTCTTGGATGTTTTGGAAAGCTTGAAACGTTGTATATAACTTTAATGTTGACCACTTTGGCTAAATCAAATCGTAACTTGATGAAAATTGGCCAAGAAGTTAGGGCAAAACTCTGACCAAACTTGTTGAAAATTTCTCTAAGTGTTTATACAAAAATGTCATGTCTTCATGAGCCTATATCTTCAAATCTAATAATTTTTTAGACATCAACCCTCTAATACAAAGTTTTAGAATTCATCGAGATCTATAACTTTCATGTTGAAAGTTTTCTTTGAATCATCTTGCATCTTGGTGAAAAAATGTCATGAAGTAATGGAATTATCAAGTGTAAAAACACTTAGAAAATTTCTAAGTATTGAAAACTTTGACTTTTGTAGACTTTCTTGATTCTTGATGATCAAGTTTGATATTTTTGAATGTCTTGATGAACTTTCATCTTTGGAATTTGACCAAAAAGTCAAAGTTTGACTTTTTGTGTATCAGTTGACTTTTCATCAGTTGACCAAAAATTCAACTATCAATATTTTGATCTTGAGAAATGGTTTGAGTCATGAAATTAGGTCAACATGTTATGTTTAAATCTTTTAGATTATGTTTCAAACCACTAGATTATGTATTAGTTCAAAAGTCAATGATCAATCAACTTCAGTCAAAACCCTAATTTGTGGTCTTAGTGCTTAGGAGGTGGGCTTGTTTGATCAAACCCTTGAGAAATGTCTTGAAAAAAAAAGAGAGGGAAAATTTCGGGATACAATATCTACCCCTGTTAAATCTTCTTAAACCTGGAGAGTTAGATTGTCTTGTCCGCCATTCGTGACTTGAAGGTAGAAGAGGATTGAACACTTAAGTGCCTAGAAATTTGCACTCGCCTGTGCATGAAATAAATCTGTTTGTTGATGATATCAGGAATGGGCTTAAAGATTCCATTCAGAGAGATGATGGAGAGTCATCAGAGATGGGCTTAAAGATGCCATCCAGGATAACTGTTGATAGAAATTAGACCAAGTCTTAGCTTGACTCCAATTGGAAAAGAATCAGAATAAATCTTTAGTTGATTTAAACTGAACCAGAAAAGTGTCTACTGGAAAAGAATCAGAATAAATCTTTGGTTGATTTAAACTGAACCAGCAGATGTCTTGAATTGTCTTTAACTGGATAAGAATTAGAATAAATATGAACCAAAAAAGGTGTCTATCAGGAAAGAATCAGAATAAATCTTTGGGCAATTTAAACTGAACCAACTGATGCCTGTCTTTGTCTTTAACTGGATAAGAATAAGAATAAATATTTGGTTGATTTAAACTGAACCAGAAAAGGTGTCTACCAGAACAGAATCAGAATAAATCTTTGGGTGATTTAAACTGAACCATCAGATGCCTCTCTTTGTCTTTAACTAGATAAGAATCAGAATAAATATGAACCAGGAAAGGTGTCTACCGAGAAAGAATCAGAATAAATCTTTGGGCGATTTAAACTGAACCAGCAGATGCATGTCATTGTCTTTAACTGGATAAGAATCAAAATAAATCTTTGGTTGATTTAAACTAAACCAGAAAAGGTGTCTACCGGAAAAGAATCAGAATAAATCTTTGGGTAATTTAAACTGAACCAGCAGATGCCTCTCTTTGTCTTTAACTGGATAAGAATCAGAATAAATCTTTGGTTGATTTAAACTGAACCAGAAAAGGTGTCTACCGGAAAAGAATCAGAATAAATCTTTGGGCGATTTAAACTGAACCATCAGATGCATGTCTTTATTTTTGACTGGATAAGAATCAGAATAAATCTTTGGTTGATTTAAACTGAACCAGAAAAAGTGTCTACCAGAAAAGAATCATAATAAATCTTTGGGAAATTTAAACTGAACCAGCAGATGTTTGAGGAAGTGTTTGTCATGTAGGTAGTCGCCCCGTCCAATTTTGAGAATTAATTTGGAATTGTTTGAAAATCGTTTATGATATTCATCTGTTGGTTGATCTTTCCTAAAAAGGTAAAGAGTTAGTCGTATGCAATGAAAGGGAGGTCTCCCCTTTTGGTTCGCCGGGATACTCTTATTTTGCCTAGGTATGTCAACCTAGCGGGTAATTCTTATGCGTAGTATTTTTTTACTATGTTCGTGTTTACAGGGTGCGGGAAATCTTCGCCATCCATAGTGGTTAGCCTCATAGCACCGCCTGAGAACACTTACTTGACAAAAAATGGCCCTTCGTAAGTGGGAGTTCATTTGCCCTTGGGATCACCTTGTGGAAAAATGATGCGCTTTATTACCAAGTCACCAGCCTGATACACCTGATGCTTGATCTTTTTGTTAAAAGCTTTGATCATGCGCTTCTGGTACATCTAACCATGATAGACAACAACCAGTCTCTTCTCGTCAATCAAATTTAATTGATCCAACCTAGTCTGAATCCATTCATCTTCGTCTAAGTCTACTTCTTTCATAATCCTTAGAGAAGGAATCTAAACTTCAATAGACAGGACAGCTTCCATGCCATAGACTAAAGAGAAAGGGGTTGCCCATGTTGATGTTCGTGCTGAAGTACGGTAGCCATGAAGAGAAAATGGTAGCATCTCGTGCCAGTCTTTATAGGTCACCACCATATTTTTCACAATCTTCTTTATATTCTTGTTAGCAGCTTCCATTGCGCCATTCATCTTAGGTTTGTATGGAGAAGAGTTGTGATGTTTGATCTTGAACTACGTGTAGAGTTCAGTGATCAAAGCATTATTGAGATTGGTACCATTGTCGGTGATAATTCTCTCAGGGATACCATACCGACAGATGAGGTTATGTTTGATGAACCGGGCTACGACATTCTTGGTAACTGAGGCAAATGAAGCTGCTTCAACCCACTTGGTAAAGTAGTTTATGGAAACAAGAATGAAACTGTGTCCATTAGAGGCAGTAGGTTTGATTTCTCCGATCATGTCAATGCCCTACATTGCAAATGGCCAGGGAGAGGTCATGGAGTTCAGAGGAATTAGAGGCATATGGACCTTATCAGCATAAATTTGGCACTTGTGGCAAGTCCTTGAGTGGTGATGACAATCAGTTTCTATGGTCGACCAATAATAACCAGCTCTCAGAATCTTCTTGGCCATAGTATGTCTTCTAGAATGAGTACCAAAGATACCTTCATGCATATCCTCTATGATCTTCTCTTCTTCCTTCTTGTCCATACAACGGAGCAGAATTGAATTGTGGTTGCATTTGTATAAGATCTCATTGCTCAGGAAGAACTTGCCTGAGAACCTCCACATGAATTTCTTGTCATTGACTGACGCCCCTTCAGGATACTCTTGAGCTTCGAGATATCTTTTCACCTCGTGAAACCAAGGCTTCTCCTCTACACCATCAGTGTCAATCTCATAGCAGTGCACTATCTCGTCAAATCCTTCAATAGTAATTTGGGGAGCTTCATTGTCCCATCTGACCTTGAACATAGGAGACATGGTAGCCAAAGCATCTGCCAACTGATTTTCTTCCCTCAGAATATGCTCAAAGGTAACCTCTTCAAAGTATGGGATCAAGGTTAGTACAAGCTCTTTGTAAGGGATAAGGTTTGGATGTTTTGTATCCCACTCTCCTTTAATTTGACTGATGATCAAAGTTGAGTCTCCATATACACTTAAAAACTTGATCCTTAAGTCAATAGCAGCTTTAAGACCTAGGATGCACGCTTTATATTCGGCTATATTGTTGGTACAGTCGAAGCAAAGCCTGGAAGTGAAAGGGGCATGGCAGCCTTCGAGAGAAATGATTACAGCACCAATTCCGTTACTAAGAGCATTGGAAGCTCCATCAAAAACCATAGTCCATCGGGATCCTTGTTTAGGTTCTTCATACGGTCCAGGCTTTTCACAATTTGTAATCAGCATGATATTCTCGTCCAGAAATTCAAAGTTCATAGATTGGTAGTCATCCACAGCCTGATGTGTCAAATGATCCTCCATCACACTTCCTTTTATTGCTTTTTGTGTAGTGTACTGGATATCATATTCAGTTAGGATCATTTGCCATCGAGCTATCCTTCCGGAGAGAGCTGGCTTCTCAAAGTTGTACTTGATGGGATCCATCTTAGAGATCATCATAGTGGTATGAGTCAACATATACTATCTTAGTCATCGAGTAGCCCATGCCAAAGCGCAACAAGTTTTCTCGAGCAGTGAATATCTTGTTTCACAGTCGGTAAACTTTTTTCTAAGGTAGTATATTGCATGCTCTTTTCAACCAGACTCGTCATGTTGCCCCAGCATACACCCCATTGAATTCTCTAACACGGTTAAGTACATGATCAGAGGTCTTCCTTCAACTGGTGGCATCAGGGTTGGTGGTTCTTGTAAGTATTATTTGATCTTGTCAAAAGCTATTTGGCAGTCGTTTTTCCATCTTACCACTTGGTCTTTCTTCAGTAGCTTGAAGAGCGGTTCGCAAGTAGCAGTCAGGTGAGAGATGAATCGGGAAATGTAGTTTAGTCATCTTAGAAAACCTCTGACTTCCTTCTCAGTACGAGGAGCTGGAATTTCTCAAATGGATTTGACCTTTGTGGGATCAACTTCAATACCTTTGCCACTGACAACAAAGCTTAGGAGCTTATCAGACCTTACCTCAATGATGCATTTGTTGGGATCCAACCTCAACTTATATTTCTTTAACCTCTCAAACAGCTTATGCAGATGATCAAGGTGCTCTTCCTCAGTTTGGGATCTTGCTATCATTTCATCCATATAGACTTCTATTTCATGATGAATCATGTCATGAAATAAAGTCACCATAGCCCATTGATAAGTTGTGCCTGCATTTATCAGCCCAAAAGGCATTACCTTTTAACAGAAGGTGCCCCATTATGTGATAAAAGTTGTCTTCTCCATATCTTCAGGTGCCATTTTAATTTGGTTGTACCCGGAGAAACCATCCATGAAGGAGAAAACCTTGTGTTGAGCATTGTTGTCAACTAAGACATTGATATATGGTAGTGGGAAGTCGTCTTTGGGGCTTGCCCTATTCATATCTCTATAGTATACACACATACAAACCTTACCGTCTTTCTTCGGCACTCGAACAACATTTGCAACCCATTGGGGATACGAAGTCACTGCCAAGAAACTCACATTGAACTCTTTCATTACCTCAGCCTTGATCTTTTCAGACATGTCAGGACACATTCGACGAACCTTTTATTTGATCGGAGAACAACCTTCTTTCATTAGTAGACGATGAACCACGATATCAGTATCGAGCCCCGGAATGTCTTCATATGACCAAGCGAATACCTCAACATAGTTATGCAACATCTGAACCAATTTTCTCTTGACATTGTCTTCCAAGTTAGCACCGATCTTGACTTCTTTCTTATTTGCCTCAGTACCCAGGTCTATCACTTCCACCGGTTCTTCGTGCGGTTGGATGGCCCTTTCCTCTTGTATCATGAGTCTGGTGAGTTCTCCAGGTATCTCACAATCTTCTTTACCGTTGTCGTCGGCTTGATATATTGGATTTTCAAAGTCATGGATGGTAATAGCAGAGTTGTTGTCAATGAGATCCGGAGTGGTTGTGGATCTGCAAATGTGTGTGTGTGCATGTAAGGTCACATGGCTATTTGAAAATGCAGTAAAATAAAATAAAGACAAAGAGCACAAAATTTGAATGCAAAATCGTCCAATGTTTTCATTAAATGAGCATATGATATATGAAATGACAAACCCTTAACAAATGGACCATTGTGCCCCGGGCAAGGCACATGGTTTAAAGTCATTGTTTTGAAGGAAATTATATCGACAAATTTCTTAAAGTAATAAAAATAGGAAACAACAATTACTCATGGTTGAAGGAGATTGAGATGAAGTCTTTGGCCTTCCAATTGTTGAGTCCGCCGTCAGCAATTGGGAATATCCAGTCATTCAAGTCACTGTCAGTGTCAGTGTCCTCCAGGGCATTGACTTCTTTGTTGCTAATACGGAGAGGTGGTCCACCAGCACGAGCACGTCGAACTTCCTTTTGAGCCTTTGAAGTAAAACCCAACCCAAATTTGTCAAATTTGTAGGGGATGTCAGGAAGTTGTCCCCAGATAGTGCAACCTTCGTCTTCTACCACAGCCCTGGCATCCTTTAAGGAATCCATCTTTGGTGTGTCCTTAGAGACCTCAAGAATAACAGGAGTGGCAACAGCAACCATTGGAGGGATTACCTCAAATGCTTGACAGGGGGTTTCAACAAATTCTCCATCCATTTCCACATATTTAAAATAATTTAAATGACTGGCCATAAACTCTTCCTCTCCACAGACTGTGACAATCTTCCCTTTCACTGGATATTTCAGCTTTTGATGCAATGTGGAGGTGACCGCACCTGCCCTATGAATCCATGGGTGTCCTAGTAAGCAAGAGTAGGTGGGGCAGATATCCATTACATAAAATGTTGAGTTGAATACTTGAGGCCCCATCTTGATCGGGAGATCAACCTCTCCGTGGACCATTATTTTCGAACCATCAAAGGCCCTTACTACAATATCATTGGGTTTCAACACCAGTCCATCACAGTCCAGTCTATCCAAATCTCCTTTAGGTAAGACATTGAGGGAAGATCCAGTATCTACTAACACATGCGCTAGGGTGATTCCTTTGCATTCAATAGAGATGTGGAGAGCTTCATTGTGATTCTTCTCTGCTTGAGTTAAATTTGCATTGGAAAATCCCAAGCCATTGTTAACAGTTAAGCTTGCTACACAATTTTCAAATTGATCAGCAGTGGTTTCTTGTGGAACATGGGAATTCTTCAGGAATTTAAAAAATCTTGGGCATGTGCTTTGGAGCACAACAACAAGGACATCATGGATATCTTTGAAGGTGTCTGCCCCAATTGTTCCACTATCTTGTAGTCACTTGTTTGGATGATCTTTAGAATTTATTCCATCTCTTGTCTAGGTGGGTCTTCAATTATAATCTCTTTCGGGGGTGCCTCCATCAGGGCAGGCTCGGTAACTTTCTCTTTACCTCAGGCATTGGTAGTTGGCCCAGCAGCGGGAATGCGAACATATGTTGTAGTAGTTGTTAGAGGAGAGGTCTTTGGAGAGAAGACCCTTCATGTCCTTGTGACCTTACTAGTTTGGAAATGTTTGTAATTTCATCATCTTCATTTTCATTAATCTACGGATCTTGCTTGACGCCATGATAATAAACTTTTGCCCCATAGTTCCAGGGCACAGCTTTTTCAGAGGTATAGGGGACTGGCCCCGGTGTAGTAATGATCAAGGGAGCTACTATGGGTTCAGCAGGAATCCTTATAGGGATTTTAGAGGTGATACTAATAGGAGTATTTGAAGTGGTGATTATGGAAATATCTTGAGGTATACTTGTAGGTAAACTCTTCATGGATGGATTCTTTTTTAACAAAATTTTGCGGCTATGAATCATGTGTTGGATGCCTTTCTTCAGCCATACACAACCATTAGCTTCAGAATCACAAAGGTAGAAATTTTCAAGGCAGTCATGGAATAAACCGACTCTCAGTAGGTTCTTCTTAACACTCAATAAGGGAGTAGTCAAATCATTGATGGTGGAAACAAAGGAGAAATCTTCAATGGCATTGACATTTTTACCATGACTAGGCATGGGAGCAGTAATGACATTAGGAGTTTGTGGAGGGTCAAACTCAATTGCCTTGTTATCAATTAAATCTTGGATAGTTTTCTTCAATGTCCAACAGTTGTTGGTATCATGTCCGGGACTATTTGAATGATAGGAGAATTTCACATTTGGGTTATATTTTGGAGAGGCAGTATTGGGATTTGGAGGAGGATCTCGTAGTGTCACTAAATCTGCCTTTAACAGAGTTGTAAAGCTTGATATAGTGGCATGTTGATTCTAGTGAATTCCCTCCTTGGGGCATCTGACCTTCGTTGATTGTTTGATTGTAGTGGTCATTGAACCGGGGTCGGGTTTGATATCAATACAGCTCCTACCGATTGATGACGATCATTCTTGACACGACTCTTTTGTTCATAAACATCATTAGTCTCTTTCTTACCAACAAATGGTTTTTTCACAGTATTAGAGGTTGAGGCCATTGGTATCTTCCTGATTTTGATTCCACTTTCCACTTGTTCACCAGTCAAAATCAACTCAGTGAACCCAAATGATGAACTCCCAATCAACAAATTGAAAAATGGACAAGTCAAGGTGCCTATGAACATGTCTACTAATTCTATGTTAGTTAATGAGGGTTGCACCCTTCCAGCCAGGTCCCTCCATTTTTCAGCATACTCTTTAAAACCTTCATTTGAACCCATAGTCATATTCTGCAACTGCACACGAGTTGGTGCAAGATCAGTGTTGTATTAGTATTGTTTGTAGAAGGCAGCAGCTAGATCCTCCCAGGTGTGGATATTAGTCCCTTCAAGTTGATAGAACCATTCCAAATGTGCTCCAAATAAGCTTTCTTAGAAGAAGTGCACCCATAACTTCCTATCAGCGGTGTGCGATTGAATCTTGTGGACATAAGACCTCATATGCATCTTTGGACAGGAGACTCCATCGTATTTGGCGAAGACAAGGACCTTGAATTTGTGGGGAATGACCACCTCAGAGACCAAACCCAAGTCTCTAAAGTATAAACCAGGCACTGCTTTGATTTCCACCGCCTTAAGTCGATCTTCAAGTTGTTTGTATTTCTCATGCACCGGTGGATACTGCTCCTCAGAACAGTCTTCGTCCTCAGTAGCTTGGTTATTTCCACCCCTGGCTCTAGTGCTTCTAGCTTCCTCTTCTTGATTGTCTTCCTCCTCAGAATAAGCCTCTTCTATTTGAGTTAGTCGGGCAGGCCCCTTGAACCTTCTTCCCATGTTGAGGATGACAACCCTCTTCTTAGTCTTCTTCTTGGTGATAAGGAGTGCCATCATTTCTTGCTAACCTTTGGCTAGGTTGAGGAGAGTCTCTTGGAACTGCGCATGTTGAGTCTACAGATCTTTGACAATTTGCTCTAGAGCCATCTTATACTGAAATAAATAGTAAAAAGATGAGGAAACCTGTATCAAAAGACCTACTTATGATATGATGCATGCTATATGTATGTAATGTTTTCAGGGACCTTAAGGAATTTAAATTTTCTAGCCAAAAAAGGAAACAAACACAACAATTGTATTAATGAGTTCAAAGATTATAAATTCCCCTTGGGATTACAATGAAAAAGCAAAAGTGTGTCGAAGGACAACAAAATAAACTTCTAAAACAAAAGACTCAAGTCTCCCACGGACGCATCCTCTTTGGTGCAATGTATGCATTCAGGCTTCGCTCCTCATGAAGTTTCCTTGTGAGCTCCAACATTTTCTTCTCGCTTGCATAGAATCAAGCTTCAAAGGTATCTCGTTACCCCTTGAGTCGAATCCATGATCTCTGCAATTCCTCGAAATTGGTAGGCATGTCAGGATGGAGAATAGTATAAGGACCATCCCCCTCAGCAACAGACTCCACAACTATTGGCAGGATGGAAGGATATGGCATCATGAGGCTTTGAGCGCGAGCTCACACCCATTTGAGATAAGGCTCCAAAGGAATGGAGTTCTTATGCCCCAAAGTCTTGATATCAACCTTGTTCACCATGCCCCAAGCTCGTACAAACCTTTAATGATAACCTTGGACATCGTTCTCATAGTCAAACACAATACCATCGATAAGTGCATCATGAAGACCATCTCTTCGAGCATAGCCAAATTGTCGTAGAGCTAGTGAAGGGTTGTAAGTAATGCCTCCCCTAATTCCCAAGAGTGGAACATTAGGGAACTCCCCATAATGGTCAATGATAGTAATATCCTCTAGAGATCGGGAACACCAACGAGTATTCGAATGAGAAAGTGACATCAACCTTTGAGACCACGTCAAGCCTTGTTCATTTTTCAATACTGATCGAGGAAGGTGCAAAATAAACCACTTAGACAGCAACGAAATGCAACACATAAGAGTCCCCTCTTCCTCATGGTGTGAGTGTGAAGACAGTGTAGAATGTCTCCAAGCAAAGTAAGCACGGGGTTACGAGAAAGAAAAACCTTGATAGCATTCACGTCGATGAGTGGGTCCGGATTAGGTAATAAAACTAAACCATATATTACAAGAGCCAAGACATCTTCAAAAGCTTGAAAATTCATATCTTCCCAAAACAGTCAAGCCTTCTCTAATAGAAACTTGGCTAGAAAACCCTCGACTCCACTCCTTGTTTCCCAATTAGCTACAATGTCGGATGTCTTCAAATGCAAGGGCTTGGCAATAACTTCAAGCTTTGGAGTTTCCTCTAAACCTATGAATGGTATTTGATCAAGCACAAGCACTCCTAATAGTTGAGAAATTCTTCCAATGTGGGCACCAATTGGTAATCGGGAAAGGTGAAGCAATGATGCATACGATCAAAGAACTGAAAGAGCACACACATTATTTCTTCTTGAAATATTGAGGTAGCCAAACTGAGAAGTCGACCATATCTTTTGGTGAAGGGGAGAATCTTCGGGAACCCTTGATGCTAATTCTTTGAGTTGAGGAGGCACTTTTACGAAGCTGACTCGGATGGTATTTCTACGAGTGGAAGCCATATCCTACAAAATAGAACAAAGATAAATTCTTAGATCCTTGAAATGGTTAGTGAAAATGCTATGGCATGATGTCATGATGTTTATGATGTCATGAATAATTAATCACAAACAAAGCACACAATGACCTTAGGTTTAGGCTTGCATGGGGTTTATAGGTAAGTACCCTCTTAAGATTTAGTTGGTTCAACCTATCCTAAAAGAAGTAATCGGGTTCTAAGGAATCTCAATATCATTGATCTTTCTTCATCGGGCATTGTTTCAGCATAATCAATCTTTTCTTATGCGCAAAATATCCCGAAAGTCCGATCTCAATGAGTGTACTTTCTAATGGCCAAGTTGTTCAACTAAGGCTCTACAGTCAATTAGTGCTTCATGACACCACATAGTGGCCCCGTATTCTCCTTGATTCGACACAAGGGACACCGGTACCCACAAATGCGACACACTAATGTAGTTATCGCTTCAACCATATCAGTATATGCCGTACAGTTTCCACGGTCTATTGCTACTTACCTAAAATTCCCTTAAATCTGGGTATAGGATTTTTACAAGTAATAAACCCAAGCATAACCCACAAATGTAAAGAAAACAAATCAAGCAAGTAAAGTAAATAAAGGTGATCTAGATCTTAAGGTAACCCCACTTTAAGTTTTATTTCCCAAACAGAGTCTCCAGTTCTATGATATGGTGGGAGAACTGACTTGGTGTTTTATGTTTTATCGCAATTGTTGCGGATAGCAAGAGTCTCCATTGACTTTTCTTTTATTCAATAAATGAAAGGGTGAAAAGAACAGGAAAGACCTTTTGAGAATTTTCTTGAGTTCGGGGGGGTAGGTTATGAAAAGGGAAGGTGTTAGCACCCTTTTCATCTGTAGTTATCTATGGGCTCTTAGTTGCTTGATAGTTTTCGAAATGCTTTTGTGAATGTGTTTGTTTGAATATATTTTGAAAAGTGTCGTCGTTGGGAAAACTTTGTAATGATTGTCGTCTCTATAAGAATGCATACAAAGTGTTGACTTTGAAAATAATTTAAGAAAGTGTTGTTATGCTGAAAGATGTTTGTTGTGAAATGTTGTGAGCAAGCAACTACGAGCATTCTACCTACTCAAAAAGTCTTTTTTTCTTTTCCTCCTCCTTTATATAGTGTTATTTTACCATTGGTTGGTAAAAAGCCAAATCATTGGATATGAGGGACGGGCGTGAGTCGTCGTATAGTCATTGAAAGCAACTTGTAAGATGTTTTAGCAATTTGTCGTAAGGGACTAAGATTGTTTATCGAAGGCAACATCGGAGGGTCATTGAGGGACTACGATCTTATAATCGAGGGTCTTTGCTAAAACAACCCACATTCTAGGGACATGACTATTTTTATCCGAGGTAACAAGTGTGATTACTCTAGAGGTGCATGTGTGCAAAGTCTTGTTGTACCCCAAAACTTTCCCTCTCACTTATCAAGAATTTGCTCACAATATCTCCTTTGGCTCAAGACTGCACTAGGGTTGATCAGCTCAAGACACCTCCTTAAGCACTGATGACCAAAATTAGGGTTTGAGATTGCACAAGGATATTTGAACTTCCAATGCCCCATATGACTTTCATGGATCAGTATGGACCCTCAAGATCATTCATGTCAAGTTTCAAGCTTTGGATCACACTTTTGCTCAATCAATTGAGCGGTTGACCTAAAAATCAACTATATTGGGGGGGAAAGTCAACTATGGCCAATTTACAGTCAAACTTCATAATTTTTATCCAAGTCAACATTTTAAACTCATATGTACCATTTGATCAAGTTTGGACCATAATTCCTCAAGAAATTTGATCAAATCTTCAAAAGGGCAAAATGGTCAAAATTAGGGTTTTGATTTGGAAAGGGCAATTTCTGATTTTTGACCTAGAAAATGTTCAATTGGTTTAAGGTATTATCTCAAGAGTCCAATTGCATCATTTTTACCTAATGACATAGCTCAAAGCATTGCTCAAGTCCAATGGATTGACAGATGAATTTTCAGTCAACTGATCAAAAGTCAACTGTATACTGAAATGTCAAACTTTGACTTTTTGGTCAAAATCAAATTCCAAAGATCACAATTCATCAAAACATGTCAAAATATGAAACTTATTCATCAATAAATCCAAAATTCAAGATTTCATTTTGAAAAGTTAAAATTTCTAAACTTAAAATTTTTTCTAAGTGTTGGAAATTTCTTATTTTTTCACAACTTTGAGCAAACTTTTCACCATGATGCAAGCTGATTCAGAAGAAACTTCCAACATGAAAGTTGTAGATATCCATGAAATATATAACATTTATTTACACAACTACTTCCAAAAGTGCTTGGATCCCAAGTTATAATTTTAAGACTACATGGTCATGAAACAAAACACTTAGTGAAATTTTGTCATAATTTGGTCAGGATTTTGACCCAACTTCATGGAACTTTTTCATATAGTTACAAGGGGAATATTTAAAAATGATTTAAATATGGGTTGTAGAGCACATTGTAAGCTTTCCAAGATGTCCAAGAACTCCTTGAGATCATTTTTGAGTAGGCAGAATCGAAGAGATGAAATTAGCGTTTTATCACTTGAATTACAAGTTATTTTGTGATGAACAAATTCAAAATTCAAAGTTGTGCTGCATAACCTCTACTTTGCAGACCTCAAAATTGTTAGACACTCCATAATTACTTGCTTGCACAGCTGTTAGAGGTCTCATTTCAAGCATTCAATGCAAGGCCATGCTTTATATCCATTTTGGGAAGGAAGTGCACATTGCCATTTTGATAAAGTGACTTTTTGCACAAAACTTGTTCTTGAGCCTTGCACTTGTTCTATTCTAATCATACATGTCTCATAACACAAGAGAAATGGTTTAGACACTTACAATCACCCATCCTATGCTTGTACCTCCTCTTGAAACTTTTTCCCCACTTTTCTTCAAAATCAAGTAACCTAGCAATTAGCCTATAAACTTGTACTTCTGACTTTCTAAACCACTCAAGAATCTTTGTTTATAGATACACAAATCATTTGCCACAAAACACACGCATGTGTGACCCATAAAAACACCAAGAGCTCATAACTGTATCACATACCTCCATTGTTGCCTAACCTGACCAAAAGTTTGAAACTCACATCTCCCTCGTGCGTTTTCAAGCCTTTTGATTCCTAAAGTTTCTAAACATCATTTACAACTCATCCCACACCTTGTTACAAGACTGTAACATCATTAACACCATCCTCCATTTTCAAAAACAGAGCTTTGCACTTGGACTTCTCCAAAACTCCTCAGGTACTTTCAGCTCAAGCTAAGCAACCCATTAGCTTCTTGGGAACTTGAGGAATCTAACCCAATCATTGGAACTCACTGAAAGCTGCTCAAACTCCAAACCCGATACCCTCTTGCAAGGTAAGTTTTCTAACTTTGTAACTTATCATACAGTCATCATCAATGATTTATTTGTGAATGAAACATGTAGATATCATTGCCCTAAAGCATGTCTATAGTTTCCATTAATTTTGCTTGAGCTTAGAGAATTTTAAGATTGACGTTTCTGAGATTTTTAGGGTTCATATTAGGGCCATTAAAATTCATGTTTATCTTTGAGCTATAATTATTTTGATTTACATTTCAAAAATCGTGAGGAAATTTGCTACAAGTTTCCTGTTTACACTTTTCATTTTTGTTGAGTTTTGAATGAGACACAAAGCTTCTAGCTGGGCGTGAGGTTGAAGATGAAGTTGGCCTCAGGAACGTGTTTACCATATATATTTATGGTTTGATTTATATAAACGGATGTATAGCCACCCCAGCTGTAGAAGCGCGCGCCTATGACTTGAGGGACCTGGGTTCGAGCCCCAGTGGTACCCTTTTGGTTTTTTTTTTGTATTTTTACACATTCTAACTTTTTCTTGGACAAGCGCTTGAGCCTCCTTTGGGCCTTTTTGTTTTTTTTCTTACTGTTAACCCCCCTTGCAGGCTATTCACACCCCTGGCCTAGTTTTATTTTCTTTTTCTTATTTTTTATTTATTTGTTTTCTTAAGTATTTTTCTAATAGTAAAAAATAATAAAATATATAAGAATAGTAGATTTACATTTTTGACATAGTTTATTTATTTTTTCTCACACAAAAATTATTTTATATTGTATTTATTTTACTAATTATTTTGTGAATTTAATTAAAAATAGGTTTTTTTAGTTATTTTCTTTTACACCATTTAAATATATTATATTTAATATAAAAAAGACCAAAAATACTTTATAATACTATAATTTATTTTTAAGACAAAAAATATCAAAAAAATGTTCTTCTTACAAATTTAATTTTCTTTTTTAATCAATTAATAGATTAGGGTTTTATTTATTTTTATTTTCCTAGTAAATATAAGTTTTACTTTTAATTAATTATTTTTCCCTTTAATTAATTAGGTTAAAATCAAAACCCCTTTTTTCTCTAAAAATCCAAACAAAAATATCCATTTTCTTCACATTTACATTCTTGTACATTTATTCATTTTTGTACATTATATTCATTTAATTTCTTGTACATTTATACCAACTCAATATGGTTGTAATAGATAAATAGGCTTTATTTTCTTGCAATCCCCATTTTAAATTTGTACACCCCCCCCCCCCCCCCACACACACACACACACAAGTATTGTAATAGCGTAGTAATTTTAAATTCCGCAATTTATCGCTTTTATATACAAATGCTAGTAAGTAGGGTTTGTATGGAAAGACTAAAACCAATCAATTAGAAAACCCTAATCAAAGACAAAATCAAGCATGAAAATAATACATTTGCACACAAGCACCCCTAGGGTAACTCCACTTGGTTTCCTTTACAAAATGGCCATATTATGCATGCAAGGTATCTTAGTAAAAATAAGCAAAATACAAGATCATAGTCCCTTGATGACGCTATCTAAGTTGCCTTTCAAATGATCTTAGTCCCTAAAAGAGAATTCTAAGATACCTTGCAACATTTCTAATCATGGTTATACGATGACCCACGCCCGTCCCGTTTACATTCAAAGACAGGGTTACTTACCAAATCTATGGTAAGATAACAATGTCAAAGGAAAAGAAAATGAACAAGAAAGAATTTTGAGTAGGTAGAATGCTCCTAATTACTTGCTCACTTTCAAAAAAAACATCCTTGCTATTTTTAAAAACAAACACCTACACTTTCAAGACATTTTACAAACTTGAAAACATTTTCAAAAGATCAAACGTCTTTGTATACATTCTTACGAACGAGAATCATTACAAAGTTTGCCTAAACAATGGCATCTTTACAAAATACTTTCAAAAACCACACAAAGCACAATTTCAAACAAAAGCAAGTGATCTAAAAAGTAACTAAGAGCCCATGGAAAACCATGGATGAAAAGGGTTCTAATACCTTCCCTTTTCATAATCTACCCCCCGAACTCAAGAAATAATCTCAAAGGTCTTTCCTGTGCTTTTTCACCTTTCCTTTTGGATAAAAGAAAAGTCGGTGGCGACTCTTGCTAACCGCAACATTTGCAATCAAACGTAAAACCTTCAAGTCAGTTCTCCAACCGTATCACAAGTATGTTTGATTCAATTATTTTTATCTTGTATTAGGGTTATCTAATGTTTGATTTTTATTCTTGTCATACAAACCCTAATTACTAGCAATAATATAGAAAGCGATAAATTGCGGAATTTAAATGTCCTACTCTATTACAACGCTTTGGGAGTGGGGATACAAGTTTGTAAAGGAGAGGAGGAAAGCAATAAAGGTCCTAATTACTATTACAAACCATTGAATATTTGCATCCTATACAATTGATCTAGGAATATAAATAAACAATAAAGAAAAGGAACCATTGAAATGTTTTCGTATTTTTGATGGAAAAAGGTTTTATGGTTAACCTAATTAAACTAATTAATTAAAATAATAATAGTATGTACAAAATGTAAAGAGGAAGAAAGAAGTTGTTTTTAGGGTTTTTTGATAGAAAATGGTTTTGGTAGTTAACCTAATTAACTAATTAATTTTTAATTAAAAAAATTTAATGAACTATCTAATCAAAACCTAAAATTTAAATTAATTAAAATACAACCTAAGTCTAATTTAATTTGTTTAGAAAATAATTTTGAATGTTAGTGTCAATTCCCATCAATGCAAAATATCCAATGTAACCTTAACGACCCAAAATTATAGCAAAAGTCTCAAAAATCTGGATTTTCTAATGCTTAGGCTGACACGGGCCGTGTCACCGGACACGGACACCCGTGTCAGAATCTGCCCAATGCTTCCTGCATGTTTTCCTGTCCCAATTGAAAAGACATGGGTCGTGTCGTGTGACATGGGAACCCGTGTCAGCCCTTGCCTTGCCTTTTGCCAAGTTTTCAATCCCAATTAAGTTGACATGGGTCGTGTCGCATGACACCGACACCCATGTCAGCATCTGCCCTGCCTTTTTTTTGCATATTTTCTCCCTGACACAGCAACCCGTGTCAGGAATCCTGAATCATTTTCTTTGAATTTTGGATATTTTCACTCTTATGCCTAGATTTGTCATGTTTTATTCTTTTGAAAACGAAAACAAATGATGTATGGATAAAGATATCAAAGTTTGAGGAAACTTACCTCTCTTGGAGAAAAGTCTGGAACCTTTTGTAGTTGTTACAGGTGTAATATTATGATTGATTAAGCTCCCTCTGACCTTCTTGAAGCTATGCCAATGCTCACTTTATGCTGAAAGTTGTTGAATCACTCCAACCAAGTCAAGTTGTTAGGTACTATTTTTTATTTTGGAAGATGGTGATAGTGATATTACAAAAGTTGTTCTTATGTTTGAACAACTTCTATATGATGTATGTAAAGTATTTGGATGATTTGTTTATGCAAAACTTGCAAGGTTTGAGAGTTTCAAAGATTTGGACTTCAAAGCTCAAAAATGGGGGTTTTGTGGACAATTATGGTTTTTTGAGAGTAAAGGGGTTTTGAGGTCTTGTTCATCTCTTTCCATATTTCAAATGATCTCTCTATTTATAGGCAAGAGGTTTTAAGACAAGGGCTGATCAGATTTGCAAGATCACATGTTGTGGCTAGGTTGGATTGTAAATGAAGCAAGCTTGAAGATCATAGTTCCAATGCTTTGTACTTTGCTTCATATAGTTGTTGGATACTTTAAGCATACTTATCTGATTTTGTATGTTGAGTGTGTGTAGAAGGAACAAGTTAGAGGCTTAAGAAGAGCTGACTTTGTGATTAAAGCTACTTTGCAAGAATGGCAATGTTAAATTTGTGCCAAAAATGAGAAAATCACTTGGACAGTGCTTAAATCAAATGGACCATAGCTCAAAAGTTTGTGTAAAGATTAAATTATGGTGAGATTTGTAAGTTAGAAGGCCTGTAAAGTAATATTATGCAGCATAACATGTAGATTGGATTATGTGTTCTTCACCAAAATGATTTGTAATTCAAGAATGGATGCCCAACTCCATGCCTTTGAATCTCCTAGCTCAAGTATGATAAATTCATGCTCTTGGATGTTTTGGAAAGCTTGAAAAATTGTCTATAACTTTCATGTTGACCACATTGGCTAAATAAAATCAGAACTTGATGAAAATTGGCCAGGAAGTTAGGATAAAACTCTAACCAAACTTGTTGAAAATTTCTCTAAGTGTTTATACAAAAATGTCATGTCTTCATGAGCCTACATCTTCAAAGCTAATTATTTTTTGGACATCAATCCTCTAATACAAAGTTTTAGAATTCATCGAGATCTATAACTTTCATGTTGAAAGTTTTCTTTTAATCATCTTGCATCTTGGTGAAAAAATGTCATGAAGTAATGGAATTATCAAGTGTAAAAACACTTAGAAAATTTCTAAGTATTGAAAACTTTGACTTTTGTGGACTTTCTTGATTCTTGATGATCAAGTTTGATATTTTTGAATGTCTTGATGAATTTTGATCTTTGGAATGTAATGTTGACCAAAAAGTCAAAGTTTGACTTTTTGTGTATTAGTTGACTTTTCATCAGTTGACCAAAAATTCAACTATCAATTTTTTGATCTTGAGAAATGGTTTGAGTCATGAAATTAGGTCAACATGTTATGTTTGAATCTTTGAGATTATGTTTCAAACCACTAGATTATGTATTAGGTTAAAATTCAATGATCAATTAACTTCAGTCAAAACCCTAATTTGTGGTCTTAGTGCTTAGGAGGTGGGCTTGTTTGATCAAACCCTTGAGAACCCTTGAGAAATTTCTTGAAAAAAAAGAGAGGAAAAATTTTGGGGTACAACACCAGGCAATCCACCTCTGGCTACTGTGTTTATCTTGGTCACAATCTCATTTCATGGTCTGCCAAGCACAAACACACACTTTATCAATCAAGTGCAGAAGCTGAGTACCATGATATCGCTAATGATGTATCTAAATCTTGTTAATTATAAATTTACTATTCAAACTACATTACCCTGTAACCACAACCACTCTAGTCTGTTGAGATAATGTGAGTGCAGTTTTTTCATCTGACAACCCAATTCAACATCATCACACCAAACACATTGAGATATATATACATATTGTTCTGGACTGGGCCCGACAGGCCCAAAAGCATTGCAAAGGCCCAGTCCAAATGGACTTACAAGGGCCACGCCGACCAAAGAGTGAGACCGTGCCCAGCGCGCAGTCGCCGGCTCGACGATACGCCTCCAGCTCGACTTGAGGTGGTCCAGCACCACAGTCTGAGGTCCAGCTCGACGTTACCTCGAGCACCCCAGCTAGGGCAGACTCAGTCCACTGTTCCCCCAACGATACTCCGAAAAGACCGCGTCTCCGTCCGCCCGCACTTCACGCAGAACATCCAGGAAGGGGACCACGTGCGGGTCCCCACTACGCACGTAGAACCTGGCAGTTCCTCCATTGGGCCAAACCTGCCCGGCCCAATGAAGGAACCTTGGCCCAGCGCTGGGGGCTATAAATACCCTCTGCTTCCAGAGGGTCAGGTATTCATCATCCTAACCTTACACTTGCTATTATCTGCTCGTACTCCTACTTACTTAAGCATCGGAGTGCCTTGCAGGTACCCCCCCCCCCACCTCATTCAAAAAAGCTTTCTGCTCGGAGCCAGCCGTGACGGTCCATTTCTGATCAGGTCAGATCAGTGGCGCCGTCTGTGGGAACTAGCTTCCCCGTCTAACGAACAATTCTAAAGACCAAAGCTCAATTCAACTACCTGTCATGGCTGATCCAGCTCGCGACGAGCAGCCCGTCCGTGTCGCCGACACTAATAACTGTACCGCGGACAAGAATGGACACCTCGATAACCCCGGTGATCCCGGCCACAGTACCATCCCTGCGACAACCGCCCCTGGACCTTCCTCCTACAGGGACGGGGCTACTGCATCATCCTCTTCGACCCCTCCAGCACTCGAAGACGACCCGGTAGCTCTCGCTCATTACAGAGTTGCCCGGTTCTATGAAGTCCCAGTTCCCGCCGGGGCAGATGCCATGACTCAGGCGCTGTTCGCGGCCATCAATCAGACGAGCTATCTCATCTTCTCCCAAGGAGAAAGATTAAGGGCACTTGAAGATGATCGACGACCCCCGAGGAGGCATCGGAGGCCACACTCTCCACCCCCTCGGGTCACAGAAGTTCGACACCCTTCTCCCCCGCGGAGACACTACAGGGAGAACTCCAGGAGCCCCTCTCCCCTGCCAAAGCAGAGGCGGCCCTACTATGAAAGGCAGCCCGCCGTCACTGCCGGAGAACCCAGTCGCGACCCATCAAGGCACGACAAGAGGCACGCCGGGGACGGGTGCGTGACCTTCAACCACCGAGCATCACGCTCGAGGGAAACTCAACACGATCATCGTGCCAGACATAACTACAGGACCCCTTCTCTTTCTCCGGAGAGGAGCGACGAAGACGACCCCCGCGGTCCCCTGTCGCAGGCCATCATGGATGCACCCATCCCCCCGGGCATGGAGAAGCCCTCGCACCTGAAGGAGTATGACGGAGTAGCGGACCCGGTCGACCATATTGACGAGTTCGAAGCCATGCTCCACTATCATAATGCCGGGGGGCCCATCAAGTGCCGTCTTTTCCCCACGACTCTCAGGAAGGCGGCCATGGACTGGTATAAAGGACTCGCCCCGGGCTCAATTACGTCGTGGCGGAACCTGAAGAACCAGTTCATCAGTTCCTTCACAACTTCTCGGCGCCATCCGAAGACCGAGGCGGCCCTCGAGGCCATCATCCAAAGACAGGATGAAACCTTGAGGGAGTTCATCAACCGCTTCAACCGAGAAGCAATACAGGTCCCCTGCGCGGACCATATGAAAAGATACTTGCTGGAGAGGGGCCTCCTCCCCGGCACAGAATTCAGAAAGGCTGTGGGTATTGAACCACCTCCAACTTTTGATGCCCTCCTCGACAAGGCCCGAGCATACATGGACTACGAGGAGAGGGAAGCTGCCAACAGGGCCCGAGACTCCAGGGCTCGCGCTCCCAACAACGCCAGCAGCTCACGACAAGAGCCTCCTCCCCGACGTACCGGGGAGAAAAGGAAAGAAGATCGACCCCGGGAAGTCCGGGAACAAAGGGGCCCCTCGGGCCGCTTCACCGAGTACACTCCGCTCACGGCTTCCCGCGAGCGTATTTTGGCGGAGTGTGCCAGTACATATTTCAGAGACGGTGGCGTCAAGCGTCCCCGACCTGCTCCCGCCAAGCCGGGGGCAGATAAAAATAAATACTGTCAATACCATAGGAGTCATGGTCATTTGACAGAGGACTGCGTCCACCTCAAGGACGCTATTGAAACCCTCATCAAGGGAGGGAGGCTCGCACAGTACAGGCGAAACGACGCTCCCCGTCGTGACGCCCATGAAACCAAGGAGCCCGAAGAGGATGCCCGACCATCAGACGAGTCGGTGCCTATCCAGACCGCCTTCTCGGTAACCAGGCCCGAGGATTTCGACGTTCCCGAGCTCCTGCAGGAGCCCCTGACAACACACAGCGGGTGGGAATACTTCCCCTCCGCCATGGTCATCAACGGGGGCGGGTTCAACGACCTCACCATCAATTCAGCTAAGAGGAAGTTGGACGAGCTGGTCGACATAGCTCCTCCACAAACTGTAACGTTCGAAAGGGTGAAGGGCAGGTCAGAGCCCATCACCTTCTACCTGGAAGAACTCCCCGGCGGAGCCCCGAACGCGGTCATCCCCTTACTGATAAGGGCAAAAATGGCCAATTTTGACGTGCATCGCATCCTGGTCGACGAAGGGAGTTCCGTCGACGTGATGTACAGCCAGCTGTTCCGGACCTTACAACTGGACGACTCGCATCTCTCTCCGTATGTGGGTTCGGATCTTCAAGGCTTCAACGGCTCGACTTCCAAACCTTGGGGTTATGTCGAGCTCCTGGTTACGTTCGGAGAAGGAACGGCTACGAGACAGGTTAAGGTCCGCTTCCTCGTCATTGATTGCTCGTCTCTGTACAATTGCATCTTGGGGAGACCGACACTGGCGGAGCTGACAGCGGTTCCCTCGACTGTCCATCTGAAGATGAAGTTCTATACCAAAAGGGCACGGGTAGCCACCATCCAAGGAGACCTCGCCGCTTCCCGCAGGTGCTTCAACGCTGCTTCAAAGGGACGGGATACCGTCGACGTAGGGACCAGACCCACCAAGAGGACAAAGCAGGAGTCCGACAGAAAAGCATCCCCCGAGGAAGAAGTCCAGAAGGCCCCACCAAAGGTCGACTCCATAGCCCTCGACGCTCGCTTCGATCAGGACGCGCCATCCAGCAGCGAGCAAATCCCACTCCGACCTATTCCGGACGGTGATTTTGAACTCGTTCCCCTCGGCACAGACCCGACCAAGGGAGTGAAGATTGGTAAAGACCTCCCCGACTTGGCCAGGAAGCAAATCAAGGCCTGTCTGCGCGAGAATGCTGATCTCTTCGCCTGGAGCGCTGCGGAGATGCTCGGACTCGACCCTGAGGTCGCCTGTCACCACCTCTCCATTGATCCAGCCACCAAGGCCGTAGTACAACGTAGGCATAGGCAGTCTCCAGAAAAAACGGAGGCTGCTGAAAAAGCTGTAAAAGACCTCCTAGAGGCAAATTTTATTTCTGAAGCCCGGTACTCCACCTGGCTGTCAAATGTTGTACTTGTTAAAAAGAATAATGGAAAATGGAGAATGTGTGTTGACTATACCGACCTCAACCGGGCTTGCCCGAAGGATGCTTTTCCTTTACCTAACATAGACATGCTGGTCGACAACTCGGCCGGCTACAAGACTTTGTCGTTCATGGACGCCTACTCGGGATATAACCAAATCCCAATGGCTCTGGGCGACAAACACTGCACGGCATTCATGACCAGCTCGGGCAACTATTACTACAACGTAATGCCCTTCGGACTGAAAAACTCCGGAGCAACTTACCAATGTATGATGAATAGAGTGTTCAACAAACAGATTGGCGACATGCTCGAGGTATATATGGACGACATGATCGTCAAATCCCGAGCAGACACCGATCATGCAGCTCATCTCAAAACAGTCTTCGCCCAAGCAAGACAGTGCAAAATGAGGTTCAACCCCGAGAAGTGCACGTTCGGGGTTAAGGCAGGAAAATTCCTTGGATTCTATCTAACAGAACGAGGGATTGAAGCCAACCCCGACAAATGTCGGGCATTCTCCGACCTCCCTACACCGACATCGAAGAAGTCAATACAAATCATGAACGGCATGCTGACGTCACTATCCCGCTTCGTCGCGAAGTCCGCTCAGCACGCCCTCCCCTTCTTCAAACTCCTTCGAAAGGAAGTAGCCTTCGAGTGGAACGAGGAATGCGAGCACGCACTTCGCCATCTAAAGCAGAGCCTGTCTCAGCCGCCCGTACTGTCTCGACCAGACGACGGGGAACCGCTGTACTTATACTTGGCCGTTTCGAACGAAGCCATCAGCGCAGCCCTTGTCCGCGAGACCCCCGACGGGCAGAAACCTGTCTACTTCACGAGCAAAGCCTTACAAGGGCCCGAAAGCAGATATCAGCATATAGAAAAGGTTGCTCTGGCCCTCGTCAACGCTGCGAGGAGGCTCAGACACTACTTTCTAGCCCACACCATCATCGTGCGAACCGATCAGCCGGTGAGGCAGCTCCTGGGTCGTCCAGATATAGCGGGCAGGATGCTGAAGTGGTCCTTGGAACTCTCCGAATTCGACATTCAATACGAAAGCAGGAAAGCCCTAAAAGCACAAGCCTTGGCCGACTTCGTCGCGGAGATGACCACTCACGACCTTCCCCCGGGGAAGGAACACAAGTGGACCATCTTCGTCGACGGAGCGTCCATCTCGTCCGGTAGCGGCGCAGGGATCCTCCTGGAAAACGAAGAAGGCATAGTGATCGAGCACTCCTTAGTTCTCTCCTTCCCGACGTCAAATAACCAGGCAGAATACGAAGCCCTGCTTGCAGGACTGAGACTAGCCGAGGACCTGGGAGCCCGCGAGGTACAAATTTACACCGACTCCCAGCTCGTCGCCTCTCAAGTACAGGGAAGCTACCAGGCCAAAAACGACAACCTCATCGAATATTTGAACTTAGTCAAAAAACACATGGCAAAGTTCGTACGAGCAGAAATTTCTCATGTTCCCCGCGAGCAAAACACGAGGGCGGACATATTGTCCAAACTCGCGAGCACACGAAAGAAGGGCGGGAATAAATCCGTCATCCAGGAATCTCTGGCACGTCCAAGTATCGAACCACCCTCGACTACGGTCGAGATCCATGCCATCGGGGATGCCACGTCCTGGATGACCCCGGTTTATAATTTCCTGACAAAAGGAGAACTCCCGTCGAACCAGGCCGAAGCTGCCATAATCAAGCGACGAGCATGTTCCTATGTGGTTCTCGAGCAGAAACTGTACCGAAGAGGATTCTCCATCCCCCTCCTGAAATGCATCGACGAGTCCGCCATCCCCGACGTACTGCGGGAGATACACGAAGGGATCAACGCCCAGCACATGGGCGGTAAATCCTTGGCACGGAAAGCCCTTCGAGCAGGATACTACTGGCCGACGATGCAACTGGACGCCAAGGAACACGTAAAAAAATGTGATAAGTGCCAGAAGCACGGGGATATGCACCTCGCCCCCCCGCACGAGCTGAACACATTGTCGTCCCCATGGTCGTTCGCCTGGTGGGGCATGGACATCCTCGGGCCCTTCGTGCAAGGAACCTACCAGAACAAATTTCTCATCGTCGCCGTAGATTACTTCACGAAGTGGATCGAGGCCGAGGCACTCGCAAAAATCACCTCGCATAATATCCTCCGTTTCTACAAAAGAAACGTCCTCGCCAGGTTCGGAATTCCGCAGGCCCTGGTGACCGACAACGGTACCCAGTTCACCGACCACGGGTTCCGGGACTTCGTCACCAAACTTGGGACAAAACAACATTTCACGTCAGTCGAGCACCCTCAGACCAACGGGCAAGCCGAAGCCGCGAACAGAGTCATCCTCCGAGGGCTCAAACGTCGTCTCGGCGAAGCCAAAAGAGGATGGGTCGAGGAGCTCCACAGCGTCTTGTGGGCATACCGCACCACACCCCACTCAACGACGGGTGAGACACCATTTCGACTGACATACGGCACCGAGGCTGTCATCCCGGTCGAAATCATGGAACCGTCCCGACGAACGGAGGAGCCCCTTGACGAAGAAATGAACGACGAAGCACTAAGGGATGAACTCGACCTAGTCGAGGAAATCCGATCGGGTGCAGCCCTGCGCGAAGCCACCCTAAAACAACGAGTGGCTCTACGCCACAACGACAAGGTCATCAAGCGCGAGTTCGAAATCGGCAGCCTAGTATTACGCAGGAATCAGAAAGATTCCCGCGAAGGGAAACTGGCCGCGAACTGGGAAGGACCTTATCGCGTCCACGGCACCACGGGTATCGGGGCATATTACCTCGAGCAATTAGACGGAGAGCCATTACCACGACCCTGGAACGCTGCTAAGCTAAAGCAGTACTACAGTTAGAAACTGCCAACACCTGGGACCCTCGACCAACGGCACCCGCGCTCGGCCAACGAGGAAAAACGTCCGACTTCGTATAAAGGCTAAGGTACAAGCCCGACATACGGCCAAATCGCACAGCATCGCACGGTGAACGATGACGATCGATAGTGCCCGACGTGGACAGCTATACCAAGCACCACCGTCGTTGTACCCATAAGGCAGAACACCCAGCTCGCGATGGGCAGTTCACGCCAAGGGCGAGTAGTCCCTACCGGGCTTCACGCCCGACTGAGCAACTTCGCTCCAAATGCCCGACAAGTCGTCAAGAATGACGGGCCATCTAAAAGGGTCAAAAGGGAAGTCTCTCCCCTCAAGCACAACACTTAGGTGACTCTGGCCAGCGACAGAGGGCCGGACACACATACAAATGGTAGGCTGGCAGACTCGCTCGCCAAATCACAGCCACTCACGGGCAAAACAGCATTCAGAGCTCAAGCAAGGGCAAAACATTCGAAATGTAAAACAGCATTCAGATAAAAATGCCCGAAGGCGACAAAACAATTATAAACTGACCAAGAAGGCCGGCGATGTTCATAACGTACAACAAACAGGCACGCAGGCCCAAAGAATACAAATATCAAGGGCACGCAGGCCCGCTATCCTAGTCAGGTTTCCCCATAACCATCATTGTCGACACTGGGAGAGTCGGGCGGAGGAACGATCACGCCATCCACGATCTGATGTGTGTGGCTGATACCCTCAGTAACCAGACCAGGGTTTAGCAAGGAGAGCTGACCGACCGCGGAGTTGAACCCATCCTCCAGGGCACCGACGCAATCTGCCTCGAGGAGCCGGATATGGGCGACAAGCTCCAACCAACTCTTCAAAGCCAATATGTCCTCGGACTCGTCCTCGGCAGGTTGCATGGAAGCGTTCATTTCCTCGATCTGCTGGGCCAAGCGTCCGACTTCGGCCCCCAGACGATCCCTGTCTGCCTGGAGAAGCTCCCCCTCCTCGGCCAACTTCCTCGACTTCTCCTTCTCCAGGGTCAACATCTCCCTCTCAGCATCGAGCATCGCCGTCTGCTCGCGGAACATCTCCTCGGAGCGTTCCAGAGCGATCTTCAACTTCCGCGAGCTCGAGGTCAGGGCCGCCTTCTCCTGCTCGAGTTCTTCGACACGGGCAGGATCCCCTCCTTCCTCGGATAGCACCAAAGCCATCTCGGACATTTTTACCAGCCCGTCCATGCTGGCGGCCAGATGCGTCTTCCGGGCCTCTTTACTCATCTTTTTTATAGCTGCAGCCTCGTCGGCAACCACGGTCAGAGGGAATCTCTCGAAGAAGCCCGCCTCTTCGAAGCAAGGGGGGAAGGCGAAAGACTTAACGGCACTGGCGTCCTCGCCAACAGTCGGACCACTTTCCACACGGGTCCTCTTCCTCTATATCAGGACGGCACTAGGGTCGACCTCTTCAACTTCTGGGGTCCCATCCGACGCGGCCCCCGAGCTTGACGGCGAGTCCACCCTCACCGGTTGAGGAGCACTTGGACTGTGTGGTGGGCCCATCCTCGTCGCCTGTGGGGCCTTCACGACCCTCCTGCCTCGCTTCTGGTCGCAAGATAATTTCAAAAGCCTTTCATGTCAACCAGCCATCGAACCTACACAAAATAAAAGTTGGGTCAGTATCGAGCAAACTCATAAATAAATGACGAGCAAAGAAATTCAAACAATAAACGACCTAGCAGACGGGCAGCCTGCCTGTACGTCTCGCACTCCACGAGTGCCTTGGTGTCGATCGGCCGGGACTCAAACGTTGGGTAACCCTCTGCGTCCAGGATGTCGTCCCCTTCCCTCGTAGCCCACCGGGCAGGATGGAAGCTATCGACAAACCGACAAAGGGCGGCGTACGCCTCCTCGTCCTCCGAGCACATGTCCCCGGCAGCAGTGTGGTAGTAACCAGTCCCATGCTCGTAGTGCCTGGAGAGCCAGTGCACAGGGAACTTAGCCGTACAGGCCATCACAGGACTCCCATCGTCGCCCAAAACCGCCTCCCCGTCTTCATCGCTTAGAGCCTCCTCCTCCTCGTACAGGGTTCCTAAAGCCGAGGTGGTAACTGGTCGCACAATGTACCACTTGTCTTTAAAACCCCGTACGGAGTCCATATACATTTTGAAGATTCTCCTCGACTGCTTCAAGGAGACCCAGCTGTGTTTCCCTCCTCGGGACTGACGCTGCAGATGAAAAATCCAGAAGAAGAGCGGTATGGTCGCCCCGATCCTCAGATAGCGACACGTCAGCTTAAACGCCCGGATGAAGGCGAGCGAGTTTGGATGTAGCTGGGACGGGGCCAACTCCAGGTGAGTGAAGACCCCGACCTGGAAATCAGTGAAGGGCAGCCGCAGCCCTAGGTCTTTGAACGCGATCTCGTACATCGCGAAGCTATATTCCGGATAAACCGAGCAGATCCTTGAACGGGATGACGGGCGCATGACTACGAAGTTCCTTTGGAAGTCGGGCTGGCCCTGGCCCGCCTCGATGACAGTGTACGGATTTCGGTCGTCTCGGCTGTAGATCGACGCGATCCCTCGAGGCTCGACGCCCACCCAATCCAGCAAAGGGTCGGTCACAGTATCAATCAGGTTGACCGACTCGTCGGCGCTTTGTTCTTCACGATCGTGGCGCCCGGAGGAGCTCGGCTCGTCCACCATGGTTACCTGCAGAGCACGGAAAACCAGTCAATTGGGCACGAAGCCATACGCTCGACAAACCACGACGTCCCATTCACGACCACATAGTCCGTTTCCACGAATGGTTGCCTCCCCGACATCCTGAAACTCGATGTGCTCTTCCTCAAACCAACTACGCGGTCACTCTCCAACATGTCGACCCAAGGTATGAACATGGCGAGCCACACCATGAGGCCCACGGCCAAGACCATGAACATACCGGGCGCGATCATGAATCAGGCGCCCTGGATCATGAAGACCCCGGGCAGCGCTGAAGCTTATCACCTAAAACTATGAATATGCCGACCACAAACATGCGTTTGCCGGTCCTGGGCATGAATATGTCGGGCTAAGTATGAGTTTACCGGGCTAATCCCACGCGCACAGCCCCTAAAACATCTACAAACGCCAAAAATCATGCATCTTAACAAGAAAATGAAGAAGATAAACCACTTACTTGAATCAAAAAGTAGGATTTGGCTACGGAGTAGAAGAATCTGTGGCAGAAAGTCGCAACTGGAGAAGATCTGGAAGAGCAGCAGCAGAGAGAGCACAGAGAATAGAAACGTGTTATGGGGCCCAAGGTTCCTATTTATAGTGATGACGTGGAATACCAAACGTCACCTCGGGCAACCACGGACTCCCTCTCCTCGACGCGCTGCTCCCAACGCAATGATGACCCTATCCCCATAAGGTGGCGGCACAGTTCCCGAAAGATACCTCGTATGCTCGATAGACGCGCCCGGTAAGGATCCTCCAGGCATCCACCGTGGAAGATGTCTCCGAGCACGACACGATGAGGCCCTCGAGGGCCCACACCTCTGTCCCGGGCACGAGACCTCGATGAGGAAGCGACCTGAGTTCAAGCCATGGCTCCTCACAAAGGAACCACGACTTGGGGGGCTCCTGTTCTGGACTGGGCCCGACAGGCCCAAAAGCATTGCAAAGGCCCAGTCCAAATGGACTTACAAGGGCCACGCCGACCAAAGAGTGAGACCGTGCCCGACGCGCAGTCGCCGGCTCGACGATACGCCTCCAGCTCGACTTGAGGTGGTCCAGCACCACAGTCTGAGGTCCAGCTCAACGTTACCTCGAGCACCCTAGCTAGGGCAGACTCAGTCCACTGTTCCCCCAACGATACTCCGAAAAGACCGCGTCTCCGTCCGCCCGCACTTCACGCAGAACATCCAGGAAGGGGACCATGTGCGGGTCCCCACTACGCACGTAGAACCTGGCAGTTCCTCCATTGGGCCAAACCTGCCCGGCCCAATGAAGGAACCTTGGCCCAGCGCTGGGGGCTATAAATACCCTCTGCTTCCAGAGGGTCAGGTATTCATCATCCTAACCTTACACTTGCTATTATCTGCTCGTACTCCTACTTACTTCAGCATCGGAGTGCCTTGCAGGTACCCCCCCCCCCCCCCACCTCGTTCAAAAAAGCTTTCTGCTCGGAGCCAGCCGTGACGGTCCATTTCTGATCAGGTCAGATCACATATATATACATTTTATGCATGAAAAGGTGGCTCGCGGCCAGATACGAGTCTTACATGTTCCTTCCCGCTACCAAATTGAAGACATCTTCACCAAAGGACTTTAGTTGCAACTCTTTGATGATTTTCCTGATAGTCTCAACATTCATCAACCTCATGTTTCGACTGCGGGGGTGTATTAGACTATTATTGTATTCAACTATGATTCTAGATATATCTATTTATAGAATGGTAATGATTGTATATAAAACTATTTTTGAAAATCTTTATTATATATACCATTGATCAAATGAATGGAAAAGACAAACCTATGATTCTTACAATAACAACTAAGGAAACCTTCAATTGTAGAAAAAATATTGACTCAATTTTTGTAGTTAGTGAGAAACTTTGATATTATCAAAGTTAATTAGGAGATTGTCAACAAAAATAATGAAGTATCCATCATAAACTTGGAGATTTAAATTGGGTAGTTATCAAAAAAGGCGGCAACTCAATCTAATGGAGGCTATGAAGGAAATACAGTTGTAAATCCAAAAAGTGAAAGATGGTGTGCTATTAGTTTGAGAAGCAAATTGTGATAAATAGTTTTTGACATTTTTTTATCAAAACGATTGATTTTACTTGTTGATTTTAAGAAGAGAGATGACGCGGAGATTTAGGGCCTGTTTGTTCTAACATAAAAAAAATAGATTTTTTGCTTTGTATATTCAAAAATGATTTTTATAAAATTTTTTATAAAATACTAAAAAGTTTTTTAAATTTCTTTTTTATAAATTAAAAGACTAATTTTGACATCAAGTAACATAAATATACATTCTTGGAGATTAAAACATAGTCAAAATTACATAGTTATTCAAATACATGTATCTCAAAAATGTTTATTATGAAAAGTTATTCAAAATAACTTCAAACTTAAGTGATTTTTAAAAATTTTGATATTAAAAATAAAAGTTATAGCGGAAGAATAAAATACCAAAAATATAATTTAAAAGAAATGTTTAAACCTATTTTTCATTTGATTTTTTTATAAAAGTTATTTTAAAAAAATTTAAACAAAAATATATAACATTATAAAAATCTTTTTTAAAGAAGTTAAAACAAACGGGCCCTTCAGCGTATAAAATAAATAAGAAAAAAGTAAAAGAGAAGAAATAGGAAAGTGGACACCGGAATTTATTTTGATTCGACCTTAAATCATATCACCTACTCTAGTCCCCATGGACTTCTCCTTGAAAGTTTCACTATTTACTTGAGATTCATCACAAGATTAACCCATAACCTTCTTACATTAAGTTTTTACTCAAGTTACTCAAGTTCACTTTGAAGAGAAATTGTGATTAAAATATGTAGCGGAAAATAAAAATTTCCCTTAAATCCTTACAAATGAGTATGTTCAATGATAAAATGATTATCTCTTATGGCAATTAACAGTTGATGTAGAATCAAGAACGATAATGAGTATTGAATGAACAACAACAAATTTACTTAGTCTACACGAGTATATTGTCTTCAATCTTGGTACTAGCTATTATGAAGGAAGACTTTGAGAGAGATAAGGGTGACTAGGGTTTCACAAACAAAACCAAGTCAAACAACAAATAAAGGTTTCTTCTAAAAGAAATATTTTCTTTTTCAAGAGAGGATATAGTTGATTTAGAGACAGAAGCAACTTATTCTAATTTGATTGACTTATTGTATAATATTTTACATTTAAGGAAGAACTCGCAATAAGAAAAATGATAAGTTAGATCATTTACCTCGTTGTATTCATTATTTTTCATGAGATGGATGTTTGCCTCTTCCTTTTCTTCTAATACGTTGAAGAAGATCATATCATTATTATCTCATGCTATTTATATCGCCTATGTTTCTTTTTGAGGTCTTTCGTGTTGAACAGGTGATTTCAAACACAAGAGGGGGAATGATTGAATTGAGAAGTGTAAAACTCATGATTAATTTTTTAAAAAAATCTTTACTTTTTTGAAAAACAATTTATGTTAGTGCAGAGATAAAGTAGCGGAAAATTAAAAAAAAAGTAAGTGCGGATGAAATAGAATTAATCAAACGAAATAAAAAAGATAAGAATATAGAGATTGCATCGGGATTTATAGAGGTTCGATCTAACCACTTGACCTAATCCTCTCCCAAAAAAAATTTCTTGGGAGTTCCATTAAAATAATGTTTTAAGATTTTATGAATATGCCTATGAACCTTATTACAACAAATGCGATATTTTACACAGGCTGATCCCCCAATTCAAACCGAATTTTTGACAGTTAAGCTAACAAATCAGACATATATTTCACCTGATATTCTCAAGAATCAAACATATATTTTATCATGATAATATCAATAAATAAATAAATAAATAGTTTACCATGACAATATCAAGAACCAAAGATATCAAACAAGAGAATCACACTCTTGATAAAGAACAATTAAGCATGAACACCATTACAACCAAAAACTCTAAAATATTTTTCACTCACAAGACACTAAGGCAATATTGGTGAAAGAATATAAAAAGGGTATAAGAGAGAAAATAAGAAAAGGACAATAGAAATCTAATTTTGGTGTAATTTGAAATGCAAAGAAGCCTCCTTTATATGGGAAAAAATATAGCTCAAAAATGAAAACGATTCATGGGAATTTTAATGCTCATAATAGTTTATGAGCTAGGTCTAATCGATTATGTAGGCTAAATATGGAAGATTTTCAAACTCGCCATCACTAATTGATTACAAGCTCCTCTTAAACAATTAGGAGGCGTTAAAAAAGTGATAATAGAATAAACCCTATTGTAATAATTGGTTATCTAGTATAAATTACACTCCTAAAGGTTTATTCAAGCTAGTAACCAACTAGACACTTGTGTAAAACATTTTCTAGTGATTTTATAAAAGAATATAGATTTCAAAAATATTTTTGTGTTTGAGAGTTTTCCTGGTATCTTAGGAGATACTTTTATACTTTTACAATAAATTGATCACTCAGACATAGGACTATGTGGGTTTTCGCATTTCCTTTCTTTCACAACCTCGTAGCTTCAAGATCCCTTGCTAGATTCACCAATGGCTCAACACTTCATTTGGGACTTGACTCCTTTTATCTCAAGAGGCTTGATATGAATTCTTTAATAGATGCCATCATCAGAGGTTTCTTTATCAGATATCTTCAATGACTTCTCTGAATGTCGCTTGGCATTAGGTGTTGTCAACATCAAAATCACCAAGAATTTCCTGCTACTAAGATCATTTATAGATGATTATAGTGAGACGTAATTATTTCGGGGATGCTTGAAAACGGGCACAGAGACACACAACAAACATGATATTAGGACGGAATGTAGTGAGATAAAGGAGAAAAACAATCATACCTCAATACATGCTTCCTTCAACTAGTTTTCCTCCCTCGTCCTTATCTAAGTTATAATAGGTGCTCATCATAATGGAGATAGATTTTTCTTTCTCCATGACAAATCTCTTTAGTAGTTCTTTGTAGTACTTTGCTTGATCAATAAATATTCATCTTTAAACTGATGAATTTGAAGGCCGAGGAACATCACCATTGGCATCTTGAACTCATTATGCATCATCTTAGAAAATTCTTTACACAAGGATTACTTATTTGCACCAAAAATAATATCATTTACATAAATTTTAACTAACAATATGTCATGCTCAGATTCTCTTATAAAAAGAGGTTGTCAACTTTTTCTCTTTGGAATTATTTTCAAAGAGAAACTTGCTCAAAATCTTGTGCAGGATCGGTTATGTTACGGTTAACCATGGTATGATGTTCGTGTTTGTAGAGAGATGGAACTCAGATACGTCATCATTTCATCTTCCCTGTGGTGAGATGTCTATCACATTGGACGATGTCTCATGCCTACTGCATCTTCTGATTAGGGGGAGACTATTAGACCACGATAGGATTAATAGAGATAATGCATTGGAGATGATGGTAGACTATATAGGAGCTAACCCAATAGAATCCATGAAGGAGTTAGAAGCCACCCGAGGGGCTCATTCTAGGTTTCAATTCATAGACAGGTTGTATACACAACAACTTCATGATGCAGAGCAAGCTTCTAGTGATGACGATCAGGTTACACATCATAGAGCATACTCTCTGAGAGCATGCATGTTGTATTTGGTTGGCACGTCCATTTTTATGGACAATGTGCCACTTATGTAGATGTGATCTACATGTTATAGTCGATGACTTGGAGCGGATCCATGAGTACAATTCAGGTCGCTTGTTTGGTCTACATGCACTCCAAGTTAGTCGAAGGTTGTATGTGGAAGATCAAACAGGTGATAGGAAGCATCATACTGAGTACAATAATATGTATGTATCTTTTAGTGTTTTTGTGTCATTTTTATAACATTTTTGCAATGCCATTACTAATAACTCATATGTACCATTTTCAGGTGTTGATCCTCCAGCACTTCCCACGCATATTCGGGTGGTCATGTGTGTCGACCTACACTAGGGATATGCCATGTGCTTCTACATTCATCCCACTCAGAGAAAATCAAGTGATAGAGCCATACAAAGTGTATCTTGACTGCATGGGAGCAGAGGATATACACTTCCATATGTACGTCAATTATCGTGAAACTCGTTCCTTAGACGACATTGTCTTCTACTTGGGATGGTTGGATTGCACTTTACGTCTGATGTATCCTCATCTGCCTGATCGCGTCATGCGGCAGTTCAACTACATGCAATTTATTCACATAGACCATTATGAGTCTGCTCCTCTCGCTATAATTCGTAGAGATATGGATATCATGCTTGATGATTATCTTGATCATCTGGTATCGAATGAGGCACAAATTATGATAGCTCCTAGCGACTAGAGTGTTGTACATGGCTACATCCAGTAGTATTTCAAGGTGTCACGTCCTTATATGATACTGAATGCTCCAAGAGATTCGCTTATGTCAGCTCATCAGGAGATACTAAAAGAGGAGCATGTTAGGGCATATAATGTTGTTTATGTGTTGTCTAGATGTCGTTGTATCATGGAGATTTGACAGACATATATAGACAAAGGACTCTTTCTGAATGGCTCTAAGACGAGAGACATTCTAAATACCATGCTATGGGAGGCACGGGAGGCACTATAGTATAGGATGCAACCTAGGAAAATGGAGACTCAAATTTGTCATATGCAGTAGTTTATAGTATTTGTATAAGGAGCACTAGTACCGGGTTTATTTTCTAAAAGTGTGTGGTTTAATTTATACAAAATTACAAATGATAATATAGCTATAATATATTTTATGTGAGCATCTCTAAAACAAAGTTAGAAATTACTACTTGGTGTAGTTTCAAAGATGCATTTATGGATTCAATCTGGTGTGAATACGGAGATACATCTTCGGATCAAGTTATGTCAAAAAAAAGGGCTTTTAATTGAAGAATGCATGGGGTGTACATGTAATAGTTCTGGAGATGCATCTCAGAAATAAAAGTAACAAATTTGGAAATGAGACTCAAGCAGGCGTGATTTGGTAAGACACAAAGTGCGTCCGCAAATGTATTTTTCAAAATTAACTGGGCATTTTCAAAATTTTATGTGGTATTTTTCCACCACTTAAAAGTTTAAGAGGTCAGCCACAGGAGCAGGCTCTATTGTATAGGACCCCAAATTTTAGAAGGTCATATAATAAAAAACATATAAATAAAAAAAGGCTCATAAAAATCAATATTTTGAAAATTGGGCCAAACTAGCAGGTTCAATCGGTTAGACCAAGACTCAGAGCTAAATCTGGATCAACCTTTCAAAACCGTTAATGGGTCAAAACCAGAATAAAGCCGAATTGAACGAATCAAAACCGTTCGAAACAAAGAATAGGAACCGGTTTTGTAAAATTGTCCGCTTCAAAAAAAAATGTATCAAATTGATCTTTTTTTTTATTTAAAAAAAATGTCAATATCAAAACTTAAAATATTCCTCAATCACAGAAGAAGAAAAAGTTCTCTATTTTCTAAGTCTATCTCTATTATAATTTTTCTTTCAACCACACTCTATCATCACATGGTTTCAAACATAGTCACGTTGTCCAAATCAATATTGATTGTCGTTTAAATCAATATTATGTATCGTCGTTCAACTCAAATCAAATATTTTTCTATATTTTTAAAAAAATTCCCAAATTCCTCTCTCCTCCAAATTCCCAAACAAAATCTAAGAGAAGTAAAATGTAAGGACCCTCTAAAAAAATCATCAGAGAGTTTAAAAATTTTATTTTTTATACGGTCAACAAAATTAGATGAACTATACGTTAGTTAATAATTTTGCTTATTAAGTCGTCCAATGGAAGTAATAATAGATGCAACTCTAAAAGCATCAAAAGCAACTCTAAAATTTGTTTCAATTAGGCGGAGAATAACACCCAGCCACACTATATCTAACTATGATTCAGATGTTTTTTTATGTACATTTTAACAAGTCAGCAGAAAATCATCTATCAGATTGCTAGGTTATATTAACGCCTACCTTAGCTATTGTTCATACTGGGGATGGGGAAAGAAAATATACTAGACTCGATCAGGATCACTGAAGCAAAAACGGAATGAACAACAAATTGATGGAAAACTATTGCTATAATTTTCAGAGGAATTAAATCCACAATTGAAACTTTACATTAAAGGATTTGAATCCCCCTTAATGCTGAGGTAGATGAGGTCTCTTTTCCAGCATATCATAATGAATTACAACATTATCCTGCAAGGAGGTTGTACATTTAGAGGCCAACAACAGGGTGATGCTAGTTGGGGGAAACAAACGTAACAATATGACTTTGAAACAAGTTTAAGTAGTAAAGAACATCACAGATATGGCTTATTCACAAAAAACTAACCTTGCGGACTGTTTCAAATGAACTTGGATCGAAACAGTGATAAGTTCCTCTCTCGTATGTGTTTGTTTTCACCAGCGGCTCCATGTTGGGTGCTCTTGTAAACCACAGTCGATACTCTTTGTGGTAAAACCAACCTCTTTTGTTACTGACCAAATAACCTTTACCTTGTTAGAAATAATTGAACTAAGAAAAATAATTCAGATAATCAAGATTTTGGGATTAGTGTCAAAATAACTGAATAAGTGGTTAACAAAGACTTTAATGACTTGATTATGTATACCTAGGGGTATGTTTGGTTCCCATTTGGAAAACTGTGAAAAATCATTTTGTTCCAAAATAAAAGAGTTCCTCTTGGTTATAAAAAGAGGTACATTTATAGCTGCAAATCACCTTTAATTAGCCACTTATCCAGTTGACTGTTACCAAATTTTAGTAATCCCAAATCATCGAAAAATCAAAAGAAATAAACAAAATAGGATGGATTGAAGAAAATAACATACAGCTCAATTGCAGCGCATAATTGTGCTTTGTCTTTGGGCATACTGCAGAAAAGAAAATTTTATATTAAATTATTTATATACCAAACAAGCCAATACAGAAGCAAGATTCAGATTTTAAAAGCACCTGTAAAATATGTAAAACAATGTTTCCACTGAAAACTTTGAAAAATAACCCAGCTGCAACATGCATCAGATAATTAGCCCAAAGAAAAGGTTTAACGATAGGGAAATAAAATTATAAAACAATGTAAAAACTCACGTGTAGAGCAGGAGGTTGTTCGGCATAATAACACTGTGGCACATTAAACTCTGGATCGCCCTTAGCTGATTCTTCTGCCCATGGAGACTTAAAAGTCTTATGAAGATTTTCTGATGAGTTAAGATTTAAGCCAAGTGTAGTAAGATCAATTCCAAGAGCAAGAGATGCCAAGTCAAGATCGTTCATCCTTATTACACTTAACAGGCCAAGCAAACCATATGGATCTGGTGATTGTGCAGCTTGTATAGACATCATGCCCTGGTCCCTAAAAGACTGATTTAGAGATGGCATTTGAAGACGAAACTGGGATTGATTATTTTGCTGTTGATATTGCTGGATGAGTTGGTCGTATGATGAACCCATACCAGAAACTGTATTCGAAGAATTTAAAGGCCTTAATCCAATGCCAGGAGGTCCATTTGTCTAAAAAAGATCCAGAGTGATTTGAATGTCAGAAAATACTTGCACCGCAGGGAATTACATTAATTTAGTTTAAGCAGGCACTAATTGAAAAACACGCTGAAATGGAGAATGGGGATTTCATTATTAAAAAAGCGAGTTCCACCATTCAGAATAGAAAAGTTGCGAACCTGTGACTGATAGGAAGAACGAGAAGACGGAAAAATATCTGATCCATGTTGATGGAGAAGATCCTGGTTATTTACTGATGAGAACGAGCCACTGCCACTGCTGACTGAAGGATTATGCTGTTGCGGTTGGGGACGATGGGATGAATATGTTCCACCCAAGCTGAAACCAGCAGACCTCCCCATCTGCTGATTGAAAGCATGAAAAGTTGAGAAATGAGTGCTTCTGACCTATCAATATTATATATATGTGGATCTCTATATAGCATGACTTTTCGATCTTTTATAACATGTTACTCACAGAGAAATGCTGAGATTGCATCATTGGCATAGCATTGTCATGAAGTTGTTCTTTCTGGTGCATATCCATATCATAATCAGCGCTAACACCTGTACACATAATATGGTCAGAAACATCTCTGGAAGTAAATTGCGCAACTTTCATTCAATAACAAAGTTGTCATTTCCATCATAACAATCAAATATTCATCAGTGCAAACCTAAGTAATTAGTTGCTAGGCAACATTTAGTGACATTAAGGCATCTTCATTAAATTTATAACATACAGTACAGATGCTTGACACACAACCAGGAGCATATGCCTATAATAACCTATCAAGAGCAACATGAAAAATTAAACAAAGAGTAATAAAGCCAAGCATTGAAGGTCCAAAAGACCTTCCAAAAGAAAGCATAAAGTTCATTCTACGATTGATTTCTCAAAAAAGAAACTTTTAAACTTCAAAACTGAAGATGGCTATACGATATAACCAGGATCATATGCCTATAATAACCTATCAAGAGCATATGCCTATTATAACTTATCAAGAGCAACATGAGAATAAAACAAAGAATAACAAAGCCAAGCATTGAAAGTCCAAAAGCCCTTCCAAAACAAAACATGCCTTAGCCACACAAAAAAAAAAACTATCAAGAGCATAGGGTTTAGGGTTCATTCAACGATTTGATTTCTCAAAAAAAAAAAACATCTAAACTTCAAAACTGAAGATGGTTATACGATATAATTGCATAATAGATCCATCAATATTGCAACAAAATAAAAAAATTAACGATAAAGTCACATGTATTTGCCAAACAACAGTACACCTTTGAATCCTGGTAATGCAGGGAAATCTTCATTTTGAATGCTAAATTCATGGTTTTGTTGACCGATAGGATTGACACCAAGACCCTGATTCCGCAAGGAACCTGCAATTTTGTGTTTGTATCATTATTGTAGAAGTAATCAAAAACATTAAATATAAAATATAATTGCATTCACGTACCCAACTGTCCTTGAGATCCTCCAGCAGAACCAGGACGACTTGTCAGTTGAGGGAAATCATTGAGGTCAAAAGGTGAACTATCATTGGAATTTACATCATTCAACATCCTCATAGTGTTCAAGTTATTTACTGCGTGAACATGGCTTTGGGAATGCGGACCTCCAGCACTAGGATAAGAATTTCCTGACATTGAAAGCACCTGCGGAGATCCTGAATAAAGAAGTTGTCACCACAAAGTAGTACAGTATAATAATTATGTAAAATCAACTCAACATGTGATAGGAACCCAAGAACAGTAGAATTTTCGGAGAGATGAAAAAAACACAGGGAAAAAAACAATTAATGCTTTGGTAGTGTTTATTGACTACAAGGAAAGAACCCAAAGAGAGTCCTCCTTCCAAGGATTTTCCTTTACTAAAAAACGTCAAGGCTTGAGTTTCAAAAGAATAAAAACACAATGAATGATCATCTACTCTCCTCCCACTATATAATCTAACCACCCAACTAGTTATGCAATTAACTACTCTTAACCAACTTCAACTACTTCGTATAATTTCTGTTTCCTTATATTCTTCTATAATGAGACTGATCATCCACATGTCTCAAATCCTAGGTTAGCAATAGCATGCTACAGCATGGAGAGTGGTTTAAAGTAGAGCCTGAAAACTGCAGCTTGTTGCTCGCAGATAGGCCTCAGCAGCGGAGTGCCTTGACCCCAGTTTCTTCCGCAGCAACTTTTGACCAGTATGTGGTGGTTTTACTGGTTTCTGAGAAACCCATTCTCTTTTCATTTGTAACAGATTCAGAAATTTATACAATGTGAACTGTTTTTTATTGATTTTGGAATGGAGCATGATGCTCTATTTATACAAGAAAAGTTGAACATTCAAGTTCTACATTTAAGGATGACCTTTCTTATTCTATTAAATAAAACTGGTCTTACTTATTCTAATAAAACTCATGGTATTTCAAAGGTCAACCTCCACCAGTGAAAGTTTAGTGCAAAACGTGACTCAGGGTATTTCAAAGGCAACCTCCACCAATGGAAGGTTAGTGTTGATCTTTCATATCCTAAGATATAACTGAAAATTAAATCTAGGCTATTAATGTGAAGTAGGACTCATCATATTCTCTATTACTCTCCCCACAAACTCACTAGTGTTTGACACTCTGAGTTTGTCTCGAAGGAAACAAAACTGAGGACGAGCCAAAGATTTTGTGACAATATCTGCAATTTGAAACTGTGCAGGAACATGCTCAACTATCAGCGATTTGTTGAGTACTTTTTTCCTGACAAAGAATATGTCTAACTCCATATGCTTTGTCCTTGAATGCAACACAGGATTGTGGCTAAGAGCAATTGTACTTTGATTATCACAATAGATAACAGGAGTAGGAATAGGCAAACACAATTCTTGAAGCAACGATTGAACCCAAAGAATTTCAAAAGCTGCAAGAGCAAGGCTACCATATTCTGCTTCAGCAGAAGACTTGGCAACAAGAGTTTGCTTTTTAGACCACTAAGAGATGAGGTTAGGTCCCAAAAATACACAAACACCGGAAGTTGGGCGTCTGTCATCCATATCTGATGCCCAATCAGCATCACAGTAAGCCCTAAGATGAATAGGAGCAGTTAAACTAGCTGGTTTGAACACCAATTTATAATCACTTGTGCCTTTAAGATAGCTTAAGATTCTCTTTACTGCAGACCAATGAGAAACCAGAGGTTGAGACGTAAATTGACACACCTTATTCAGAGTAACCGAGCTCAGGTCTAGTGATTGTAACATATTGTAGAATACCTACAATGCTCCTGTAAAGTGTTGGATCTGCAAAGAAATCAGCACCAGCTTTAGAGAGTTTAACTGCAGTAGGGAGAGGTGTAGTAATACTTTTGCAGCCACCCATCTTTGCACTCTGCAGGAGATCTCTCGCGTATTTTCCTCGAGACGGCAGTAAATTACCATTGAAAGTGCGCTTAACCTCAATTCCAAGAAAATAGTCTAGATCACCCAGTTGTTTGAGAGAGAAAACATTGTCTAGTTTGGTAATGAGTTGTTGAATCACAATAGGTGAGGAACCAGCGAGGATAATATCATCGACATAGATAAGCATGTAGATGCAACAACCTTTGTTGTTGAATATGAGCAAAGAAGGATCACACATTGTTGAAAACCAAAATTAATTAATGTTTTTGTGAGTCGATCATACCATGCTATTGGAGCTTGTTTTAACCCATAAATTACTTTGTTAAGTTTACAAACCAGAGAGGCATCACTAGAGACAAAACCAGGAGATTGAGTCGTGTATACATCCTCTTCAAGATAGTCATTACGAAAAGCATTATTTACATCAACTTGCTTGAGAGGCCAATTGTTTGTGAGGGCAATGGTTAGAATAATTCGAACAGTGACGGGCTTGACAACTGGTGAAAAGGTTTCCGTATAGTCACAACCATACTTTTGAAGGTAACCCTTAGCTACAAGTCTTGCCTTGTATTTGTTCACAGAGCCATCAGGGTTCACTTTGGCACGAAAAACCCATTTACATCCTACAACAGTCTTTCCAGTGGGTAGTGAAGTTAGAGTTCAAGTGTTGTTTATCATAAAAGCATTATACTCAGTTTCCATTGCTCGAGTCCATTAAGGTGAGGCATGGGCTTGTTTCACAGTGGTGGTTAAGAGTAAGGCAGGAAACTGACGGGGTCTAAGATTTCCAGTTTTGGAACGGGTCATCATAGGATGGTGATTAATGGCTGGAACGGGTCATCATAGAATGGTGATTAATGGGAGCGGGTGGTGAGGGGCTTGGGGTAGGGGAATTTGGATCAATTGTGTCGAAGGCTGTAGATAGTAGAGAGGTGGAGTTGTGACTATCAGTGAGGTGAATAGGGCTCTGGTGAGATGGAACACGGGAGTATAGTTGAGGTGTAGCATTAGCAGTGTAATTTGCAGCAGTAGCAGGTCTCACATACTGATAGGAATTGTTATAGGAATTACCATAGTTACCATAAGCAGGAGCAGCGGGATACTAACCTTGTGGAGTGTATTGAGTGTTAAAGCGATGGTAACAAATGGATGCATCATGACCATACATGTAGCAAACTTGGCACTGAATATTCCCACGACCAAAGCCACGGCCACGACCAAAGCCACGGCCACGACCACGACCGAAACGACCGCAGCCACGGCCACCACGACAACCATAAAAATTACATCCAGAATTAGAATTTTCAGACTTAGAGCTCTCATTTGACTGAGTAATTTGTATACGATAATGGTCTATTAGCTCAGTAGTATACAATAGCTGAAATGTCGAATCGTCTGCAGCATACAGAACTTTCCAATTTCAATTTTACTACCCAACATGACCTTGTGGAGTTATTATGGCACACCGTTTCTGCTTTGAAGTTAGGCTAGCAAATTGTTTTCGACCTATGTGTTCAATAATTAAAATGATCTCATATCACCCATTGGATGAGCATCGAGCATATATAGTTACAGCAACAACAATCAATCAATCAAGCTTTTTCCATTAAGTGGGATCGGCTATATGGATCAAACCACGTCATAATGTTCTACCAAAAACCATGTCTCTATCCAACATGAAAACAGACCACCTCATGTGGATCTGTGCAGCGGTCCCTCATGCTGCTAATCCAAAGACTTAAAGTTTAGAAGAAGAAAAATTTAGAAAAGAAATAATTTAATGAGAGAAAAACTCCAAGTGAATGGTTGTGATTAGAGCAGAAGGCAGGGCAGTAGAGAACACACATGAGAGAGGATCCAAATCCATTCAACATATATAGTTTATAAAGTTTTATTTTAATAGAAAAAAGACATGTATGTTAATAAGGAAAAACACGGTTTGTTTGACAGCATGGTAATTGACAGTCGGAAAAACTTTTAATCCACATATAATATTGCAAATAAAAAATTTGATAACTGACAATATTAGGATCAGAAAATCAGAACAAAGAGTGCATTTTTAATAGGAAAGAAGTGAACAACAATAGATATCGAATATGGATCTATAGGATAAAGAAAGCAAACGTAAGTCAAGACTGACTGCATAAAATTTTGTTTTCCCATCATCATTGTAACTTGTAAGTGCCTACTAAAAGTAATCAAACCGCTTGTCAAGCAATCACTATAAAACACATTCAACATATTGAAAATAATAAGACAAGCAAATGTCATGCTCGAAAAGAATTGTAGACTTGTAGTGGTATACATTTCACAGTGAAAAATAATTTTATAAGAAAAGGAATTACTCGAACAAAGTATGCAACAAATTTTGGCGTAAAATTACTTTCACACCAATTTCAGTGTTTTTGTGACTATAAAAATGCATACCTTGTGGAAGCACACTATTCATCAATCGATTTTGTCCTTGCATGCCTAAACCACCAGATCCACTGTTTGCACTCAAGTTTAGACGAGAACCAAGACCGGGAACAGACAATCCTCCAGTTCTTCCAATATTCCCTCCGCCAACCATGTTTCCCAAAGAACTGGTGATTCGAGGATCTACATTTCCTGAAATTGGGGATACTCCTAATCCTGGAACAGCACTTCGATTACCAATAGATGCAGGAAACCCAGGAATAGAACCACCAAATTCATTTGCGCTACTACTAAATCCAGGGTTTCCTACGACACTTGTACCTCCTCTATTGGTGACTCCTGAATGTCCATAGGAACTTCCATGAGATAGCTGCAAAACACAATTGATACAGGTGAAAAGTGAAAACCTAGCAAATAACAAAACAGTAAAAATAAAATGACAAAAAGAAGAGGTGCAAGTATTATCAAATTTTCAATTATTAGTTATTACTCTCGATCTGTCTTAGAAAACACACATGGCACCAACACAAACCTGTGATAATGCAATAGGGAGATTGTTGGATGCAAATCTTCCACTAGAAAGGCTTCCTGCTTGTTGTTGAACACCCCCAGACGGAACATTATTTAGTGTGGAGTTTCTTGGTGGGAGAGTACCAGGCATGTTTGGAACATTAAAGCTCCCATGAATATTATGCATCCCTTGAATAGCACCTGCAACAGGAACTTAGCAATTATATTAACTAAATAGGAGAAAAAAATGAAGTAAACCAGCAAATGCTCCCCACCAGTATGATGAAAAATTGGGGAGGCTGCACCAGACTGACTAGAGAAAGATGTGGCATAAGACCGTCCAGCACCATCTGGAAGATTTGAAGCAGACCCGTTCACAGAAGACTGCAAAGAAAATTCAGTTACAATTCATATTCATAATGAACATGTTAAAAGTAAAAAACCTAGAAGTGTGAATCATCATTTTAGAAAATATGAAAATAATAATACAAAATAAAGATATTAAACAAATATTATCAGTCTATTTGTGCATCCAACAAGCACGGGGCATGAAGTCTGCAACAAAGACAGCAAATTTCGATATTAATAGAGTTTCCTGACAATCTATCATTTACTAACCATGCATAGATGCAACTGCAGTATTAAACAAGCATACAAAAAGACGCTGTCAAGAAAAAGTCGATGGTAACAAAAAAAAACAGGTTCAAATATCTAGTTTAGTAGTGAAATCCCCCAGACCCCATGATCGTCCTACTATTCTTCTCCATCCGGCATCCACAAAACGTAGTATTTGAATAAATATTTTTCTTTTTAACATTTCGTAGCATACTTCAAATCTCCAGAATATACACTCAACATGAAATGTAAGAACATTATAAGTCTCCAAGAGACGGAAAAGTGAAAAGTTTTCGATAAAAATGAATCAACATAGCAACTGGTAGCCATGACAAAGTAAAAGAGTGAAGGGAAAGATGCAAATATAATTTCATGAAGACAAATTAAAAACAAGGATGAGGAGGGAAAGCTTTTCAAGTCATGAGGAAATACATTAAGAAACCCCGACATTGCATGAATTTCAAACGGCCAAGCCAAAAATCATCCGTTGCAGAAAACAGTCTTCCTTTATATTCAAGTCGTCAGAACAACCTGAACAGTGTTTCCTTGCAAATAATCAACAACCTAAATTGAACAACATACCGTGAAAGACAGTGTATTAGAGATAACACAATACAATTGTAACCTGTAATCATCCATGAATATTGAATACAACAAACTAAACCAAAATTTAGCAACAGCAAGCAGGACACATGGAAATTTAAGTTAAAGCCAAATCAACGATCTCTCTCTATCACATCCAAACTGTCACAGCAGCCACAATGCTGTAGATTTTGAACAACATAATCAGAGTTAAGAGCAAAACACAGCTACAACTTTCTTTTGCTGAAAAATGCTACTCCAACCTCAGTTTGAAACCACAGAACAAACTGAAACTACCAACTCATTTTCATGGATTTAAAAAAGAATGTATTATAAGAATCTTGAATCTATATTAACCACCACAAACCCTAACTCAATGTTCAAGCATATCTCATATCTCATTTCTCATTTCTATCATAAACAGTATACGAAAATCACATGAAAACAAATGAACGGCACTACATTGATAACAGAGGTTTCGTTTTCACTCCACGGAATCAAATCAGCATCAACATCACATATTGATATTCGAAGCGTAAGAACATGTAAAACAGTGAGATTACGAAGTGCAGAGCATAGTAGATCGAAGCAGGGACGAGTCAGAGTCAACTCGGGCGCGAAGAGAGTACCTGAGAAGAAGACTGAGTGATAAGAGCGAGTTCGGAAGCCCTTACCAGAAAGAGAAAGCGAGCGATTGATAAGCTTTGCGGAATGAAATGGGTTTTTGTTATATAGTAAACTTCTGATTATAAAATTCTGTAGAGGGCCATCTCTATCCGTGAAACTGATTTGCCATCTCCTTTGGTTGGCAACTACAAACTTTTTATTTTGTTTTTTTAGGTGAAGTGAGTATTTGTCACACCATCCTATTTTGCAAATTACTACAATTTTTTATTTATTATTATCCAGGTCTATTACTCAAAAAAGAAAATATAGATCATTTCTAATTAGGTATTTCATAATAACTTGAATTACTTATTTTTGAAGATCTTATCCTTGGAAAAACATATATTTTTAAAAATATTTCACATTTATTAACACGCAGACTTATGATATTATTGATCATATTCATAGTTAAAAATAAACATATAAAGTATCAAATCCATATAATAATATGTAAAGATGGAGAGATGATATATGTGGTTCGTCCTAAACTGCAAAAATCAACCCTAAAAAGTGACGTGCAGATGGACGTGAATGGGTCTCGAGTTTTCTTGTTTAATTTCATCAGTATTGTTTAGGTTTAAATGGGGTCGGTTTTGAAAAACCACTCATCGATAAATGAATCCTCCTAATTTACTATAATCAAATTACTAATAATATTTTAATATTTAATTCTAATATGAGTGTAAATGACAGATCGCCCTGATACTCAATGGTTAATACATAAGTATCAAATTCATATAATAATGTGCAGGGATGACAAATGTCAATGGTTCCTCCCAAACCGTGAAAACCAACCTTAAAAACTGACATGCAGACGGGTGTAAATGGTTCTCGAGTTTTCATGTTTAATTTTTCAATTTTATTTGGGTTCAACTAGGGGGTCGGTTTTAAAAAACCACTCATCGATAACTAAACTCTCTTAATTTACTATTTATTAAATTAATAATATTATTTTAATATTTAATTCTGATAGGAGTGTAAATGACTGATCGTCCTGATACAGAATCGTTAATACATATAGCCTAAATCGTGGTGGGTATATTTATTCAATAAACTTTCATCATGAGAAAAGTCAGAATATAATGAGGTGCGCTATATAAGGGATATATGAGAAATGTCAGAATATGGATTTTCTGGAAACTAGTCACGTCTCCATGCAAAATACACGTTATCATCATGAGAAAGGTCATGAGAAGGATCAAACTGAAAATGTTACAATAATAACATAAGATGGAGACGGTGTTGATCACCATAATGATGCAAACTCCATAACAATACAACATGCAACTCGACCACCAGATTTGAACCAGACAAGTATTGAATTAGTATGGAATCCTATCTTGGAAGTGATTTCTACTAAGAGGTAAACAGCGGGGAGGGGATATGATACACAAGGATATCAATGTGATGGATGAGGAAGTTTTTTAGGAGACACTTGTGTGAGCAACCCCTTCATATAATTGGTTTTGAATGGTAACAAATATGTGTGAAATAATCAATGAATGTTGAAAATGCTGTACCTATATGTGTGCATTGTAAAAATACAGTATAACATGTTTAAAAAGAGTTAAGAATGTGTTTTACACATAAAACACTGTTATGAGTCGACACGAAGAGCTTTGCATTGACACATACTTAAGCAAAGAATCATAAAAACGATTATACTTCAATATGTGTCGACACATGTGTCATACTCCAAATTTGTCCTACCCCGATGATCTTATTTTTCGAGATTAAAATTGAAGAAATATCCAATTAAAGATGGTACATCAGTATCTGATGATCCGTCTTTATTCGACTAGAGGGTGTACTTAAATTCAGGAAAGTGGGGCTTTCAAAAATTAGAAAGACTTGTATGTCCGTGAACACATTCGCAAAGCATGTTGGCCAAAGGCCCATGCGATTCGAAAATGGAAAATTATTCGAACAATTATTAAGTTCTTAATTATTAAATAGTTGTTATTAGTGAAAAAGAGGTGGAAATCAAATATAGAGATTACTGCTGTTGGTGAAGAAAGGAGAGTGAAAATTTAAGGTGGAAGCCCATTTTGTTAGGTCCACTTTCGTTGGGCAATACATAAAGAAACAGTGACCCATTGAGTTTTTAGCCAAGTCCATTACTGTTTTAGCTGAAGAGAAGAAACATTGGCATTGCCTTGATTAGTTATTGCACATGCCCATTAAACAATTTCTAAGTTTCCCCATTTGGCATTTGTGAACAAAATTGTTACCGTTATTATATTTCTGTTTTATTATTGTATGGTGTATATAATAAAGAGTTTTGTTTTGAAAAAAGATCTATTGGATCAGATTATTGAAGCCAATTGGGCCCAGTCCGAAAAAATGTTTGTTGTAAATAACAAATATGTTGTTTAGGCCCAATATGCATATCAAAGGAAAGTGCACTTGTTGTAATTGTTGTTATGGATTGGTGCCACAACTGATAGGCCCATCTTGGCAAGAGAAAAACGCATTGGGCTTAAAATTGACACAAGGCCCATGTTCAAAATAATAGGTATTGTGTATGTCACAACGGGAATTACGCAGGTTTCATCACCAACATTTATTGCACAGATTGGACAAAAATCATATCCTTTTTACAACAAAATCAAGACAGAACTTTTCTACAGCAAAATAGCAGCAGAATCAAATACTACTATCAATTATAGGCCCAGAATCCAAACTCTATTACAGTACAAAAAATCCAAATCTGATATACAAAAATCAAATCGCAAATCAGACTAAATCAAGTATCATAAACATTGAATCTCTAATACACATAATATAGAATCAATCCCACTCCCTAAATCTATGTTAAGTAATTGTAAACGGCAACCCTAAATCAAAAGTATATATATACTAAACTAATTTACAGAAAGGGGGATTCAGAGCTTGAAGGGGGGAGAAATCGAAGAACAAAATTGCAACGGACTTGAACACAGAAACAGTAAGAAGAAGTTGACAGGGAGGAATTTGAAGAGCGTGGAAGAAGAGGAACACCTCATAACCTGTTGAACATGAAGAAGTGAGCAATTAGAGTTTCAATTTCTGAAACCCTAATCGCTGATTGTCATCACCGACTTTGCATCATCACCACCCTCTTCAACCTCTCATCATCACCTCGTTTCACCGGCCTCATTCCACCGTCACCTGCAAAACACACGAAGAAGAGGAAGAATTAGCGAACCTGACACTTAAAGAATACAGGAGTTAGAATCGAAAGGGGTAATTTAATTTCCTTAATTTTGTTGTTTGTTTTTATTTTGACTAAATATTTTAGGGGTAATCAGATAGCGTCGCTGCCGGTGGTGGTGCAGAAGTAGGGTTGGAGAAGGATGAAGGGTTAGCATCGCGAGAGGAGTGGAAGATAGAGAAATTGTTGCTGAAACGAGAATGAAGAAAATGAATTAAAATAATATAATCCATTGATCCAAGCATCTATTGTACTTAACATGTACACTCATTTTTGTCCGCTTGATCATGATTTGACGGATGTAAGGCCAAGTCCTATGGTAAACTCGTGCACTCGTGCCACACGCAATCCTTCAACCTCTCTCCCAAGCGTCTGGGCCTAAGCCCAGTTACTTCCTACACCCCCCCCCCCTTTCTGCCATTTTACTAAACTAAAAAACAATTCACACCCCCCTTTCAAAAATTATATTTGGGCCAGCCCAGAGTCCTTATTAGCACCCCCATCTTTTACTTACTAGCCCAAACTACACCCCCCATGAAATTAAGTAAATATTTTATTTTTTTTAATTCTAATTATTTTATATTTCTATTTTATGATTATTATATTTATATTTTATGTTATTTCTTTTCTTTTTTTATATATAATAATTATTATTATTAATGTTAATTCTTATTTACTATAATATTATTATTTTATATTATCACAAGTAAATTATTTTTATTTGAAAATTCATATATTATTTTCTTATATAATGCATTAAATATTTTTTTAGTCATGCATTAATCAAGATATTTTTGCAGTTAATACGATTAAAAAACACGCAACAAACAACAAACTTTTTTTTACACAATCAACTAGTCTAATCAATTGTTTTTGCAAAAGGGTTCCAAACAGATTTTGACTTACCGCGCATTTAATCAAAATCTCCGTAATCACTATTCCCGACCAAAGTGTGAGGTGATTCAAAATATGTTTGCAACCCCTAAAAAACATCAACCCCATACGAACTACGAATTGGGACTCTGATTCCTCATAAGAGGATACCTAGGCATACGATAAAAAATTGTAGCGAGTTCCCCTATTAAAAATTAAAATGTTTTTCCCTATTAAAAATTAAAACTCTTTTTCCTATTAAAAATTAAAACTCTTTCCCTTATTAAAAATTAAAACTCTCTTCCCCCTAATTAAAATTTAAAACCCTATTTTACCTGAACCTAAACCTAAAACCTAGTATCCTTGTGAACAAGGTAGATGAAAGGTGTCTAACACTTTCCTTTCGTCTAATGAAGTCCGAAACCTAGAATCTTTGTCTACAAATTAGGGTTTCCTGTTAGATGCCCTTCCCTAGGATAAAAACTGATAGTGGCGACTCTGATTAAAAAACCAGTTGCTACAGCTAGTGACTCTACTGGCGACTCTCATTAACCCTATGTTTTAGGTCTCTTTTAGGTTTTTATTTTTATTAATTTATTTATCGCATTTTTTTATTTTCTAGTTTATTTTCCTTATTATTATATATTTACTATGTGGTTGGTTTTTATTTCAAAAAAATATTTTCGGTAACCCTTAGAAAGAAGGTTCGTCTATTAGCTTAGGGGGTACATCATCCCTACGAGTTTATGTGACGACTTCGCCTAGAGTCGATGAACTTCCGAAAAAGGAATACTTATCGAGAGATATCCTCTTGACGAGTAGGACTTTGGAAGGTCACCCATGACTCTTTGTAATGACCTTAACCTAAAATCTCATGACGAGACCTTTCACGAATTTGAGATGAAAGTTTCGGTCCGTAAAGAGGCTCCACCTAAGGGAGGCCCTTGTGCCTTTTCTCTCTGGTATTATTCATGACACCCTTAAGGAAACCACATCTTGGGAGGGTAGACTAACCGTAGGTCAAAATTAAGGAACCTACCTTCTAAGGGTACTTATCACAAAACCTCGTCAGTGAACCATACATCCCTACCTTATAGGGGTACTTATCACAAAAATCTCGTCACTCAACCCTACATCTATGCATTCATACATTTCATATATTCGTCATACATTTCATATATTTGTCACCCGTTTCTTTCTATTTGTCTTATTCATAGGGGGTATAAAAGATAATAATAAACTCAAGATCTCGGTGACTGTCCATAAAAATGGATATCGAAGGAAACAACTTGTCCATGTCAGTGCGCCAAACATGTCTGAAATCAAAGCCACAAAAGGGAAATAATGTGTTGAAGACTTTCTCAAGCTTTGTCAAGCAAAGGTGGATGGTTTCAAGAGCAGATACTCGTAGGCGCACCTAAAAGACTTATTTCCCTTTGTTTGATTCCAACACAAATAAAGTTTTGGTTTAAGATTGTAATATTTTTCAATATCTGAATTATGTTACCTTCAATAAAGGCATTTTGTTTCCGCATCTCGTTTGTGTATCTATTTTAAAGATAGTCACCAAGTAAAATAATAAGCAAAACATAAGCACGTACCCAGAGGAATAAGACATTTAAAACAAGAAACTATTTCATGTTCATACACATCTGTTTGCACGCATGCATTCACGAACACATGCATATCATTTTGTTGTACCCAAAAATTTTCCCTCCCATATTTCTCAACAAATGTCAAGTGAGGTCCCCAAATTGCTCAAGGAAGTCCAAGAGTTGACCAGACAAACTCTCTCCTAAGGCAGTCTACCTCAAATCAGGGTTTCATTTTTCATCAAGATGTTTGAGTCCAAAGGATCCCAAATGCCTTCCAAGGTCCTTATATGTTCTCAAGATCATCCATGTCAAGTTTCAAGCCTTGCAGAGGAAGTTTGCTCAATCAATTACTCAAAATGCCTGAAAATCAACTATACTAGGTCAAAAGTCAACTGTGGCCCACATACATTCAAACTTCAAGATTTTTGGTCAACATCCTCATTTCAAAGTATTATTCATCATTTGATCAAGGTTTGATCATGTTTCCTCAAGGATTGCTCACAATTCATTAAAACCCAAAAGCTGATAAATTAGGGTTTTGCAGGAAAAGTCAACTCAAGTTTGACCAAGCATAAATTTCTCATACTTTATCAGAAATGACCCATCCAAATCTCATTTTTAAGAGTATGCAATTCCATACAATTCATCTTCATCTCCCAAGTTCAGAATATGCACTCACAAAAAGATGTGAATTTTGACATTATAGGTCATTTTGAAAAGTCAACAAAAACACCTTTTGGGTCAAAGCTTCATACATGAACATGGAAGACTCAATTGATATGAGACCAAAAGGGTTGCTTAGAGGACATCCTAAGCTTTCTAAAAAGTCCAAGAACACCCCTCTATGGTCAAAATTGAGAGAGTTATGCAAAATTGCCAAAAAGTCAAATATGCTCAAATTTGCATTTTTTGCTAAATGGGCCCAACTTTTTATGCTTGCACTTCACTTATAATGTGGTCCACGACCCAAATGTGCACTCACATATTATTTGCTTCATTATTTATTTTATTTTGATTTTTTATTTATTAAAAATTGAATTAAATCAAATAATTGGTAAATAATAGCAAATATTTGTTTTGATTGGATTTTTGGACAGAATCACAAGCTCATTATGCTGGAAGATCAGAATCAAATCACACCAATGGCAATTGGCGCAAGAAAGGCATGATTGACATGATTATGGAAAGACATCATATGGCTTAAAAATCAAATATTCTACTCATGAATTCTCAAGATTGGATCCAAAATTGTTAACCTAATTGGATTCAATACATATACTAAAGTTTGTGGAACCCTAAAGGAGAGAATTTTCGTGCACAACCTGCCTCCAAGAACCAGAACAAAACTGAGAATTTTTGATAAAAACGTGAGATCCAAATTCTGGAATAAAGGACCTTTGAGAGCAATTCAAGGCCAGAAATCAATTCCTTGGCGTTTCAGGAAGCATTCCCAATCGTTTACAGGCGTCAGAACATCCAGAATCTCCTCATATCATTCACACGGTTTGCACAATTATTCAAATTCAATTACTGAAATTCTTGCATATTCAACATGTTTAAATTACATATTTGTGTTCATTATCATGTTTGCAATGTTTCTGGATAGTTTGATTTAATTCATAGTGCAGGAACAAGCTTCTGCCATTGTTAGGTTTTCGTGTTCCAATTTGGGGTTTTTGGTTTCAAGCAGAATTAGGCCTGATAATGGGTACCATGACGATCAAAATTTCAAACCCAGCTGATCCATGGTTCCCAATTGAATTTATATTGCATATGCTTGATTCTTGAATGTCACAGGTTTCAGCAACAGACCTGCGTCTGTAGGTAAAGGATAAGAACTTAAAATGACAGTTCCAAGGAAGAAGACAACAGCGTGTCACAACCTGATTGGCTGATTTAAATTCGGGCGCGTTATTCTGGCCAAAAACTTGTTTTTTATGATATATTATTTGTTTTTATTGTATTAACAAGTTAACATCTAACGCAGTTGGTCAGAAGAAGAAAGTCAAAAGCTCATTGTTCTGGGTTCAATCCCAAGCGTAAGCTTTTGGCATTTTATTCATTGTTTTCACCAGATCCAGCACATACACTTTCTGAGGTTCAGCATCTTCTGGATCCACCAGTAGGGACCAGATCCAGCGCCTCATCTTCTGGATCCACCAGCAGGGACCAGATCCAGCGCCTCATCTTCTGGATCCATCAGCCAGAGTTAAATCCAGCGCACCTCATCTTCTGATGATCACCATCTTCTGGACCCATCAGCTAGAACTAGATCTGCTGACAGCAGGCCCACTCGGTTATTTCCATTATTTTACTTTAATTTCTTTTCTTTAATTACTCTGTTTTTTTAATCAACACAAAAATTATTTTATTTTAAATCAACCAATCAAAAATCACAAAAAAAGATTTATTTTCTTAATAAATGTTTTTTTATTAATTAGTTTAATTAATTTAGGGAAACTTTAATTTCTTTCACAATTAAAATTCAATTAGAAAATTAGGTTAATTCTTGATTTAATTTTTCTTCCTTTCTCAAATAAAATAAAAATACAAAATTAGGTTTTTAGAATGAATTAATTTTTTTTCTTAATTTAAAATTAATTAGAACTTAGGATTTTCTTTTTAACTCAATTCTTTCATTATTTTCTCAAATAACAAAACATGACAGAAACTTTTTTTAACCAAATAGGATTAGTCAAGGGTCAAAACCCTAATCGTCTCGCATTTAATTCGCCGCGCGCTTATTATTTATTTTGACAATTTTTTTCTAACTGCTCACTAGTTTGTAATAGTTAATTTAGGGCTTTTACTTATCGCTTTTCCCCGGGTTTTTGGCTATGTAATTAATCCCCCTCCCCGAAGCCCTGTAATAGCGTAGATTTACTTTCACACATTTTTAATTCCCGCAAATATTTAACTGCTTAGATGTATGCTAATAGGATTGTATGGCAAAAATGCATGACAAATTAATACGGTTAGAAAACCCTAATGTGCAAAGATAAATAACTGAAAACAAATCACTCGCACATATCACTCTTAGGGTATACTCTCACTTCGGTTGCCTTCGGTAAATGATCATTAAGCATAGGGTGTCTTAGTGGTTGCCCTCCTGTCTAAAAAAGATCAAACGTCCCATTCGAATGTTGCCTCGGAAATGGTGCCTCGGAAATATTGCCTCGAATATGATCTTAAGACTCTAGGGTTATTACTAAGGTGTCCTAACATTGCTTTAGTGATCGTATGTCCCTTTCAAATTGACCCTTACAGACTCCAACGATGGTGCTACCTATTTCTCAATAGTGGGATAGTGTTGTCTAAAGGAAACGAGAATAGAGACAATCTTTTTTCGAGTAGGTAGATGCTAGTAGGTACTTGCTCAAATCAAAACTTTTCACACTTACACTTTTCCAACAAATTTTCATAACAACTTCGTCACACCTTTGAGGACTGATACAAGGGTTATCACGAAGTCAAACTTTTCAAAAGCAAAGCACATACACAAGCAATTTTATAAAGATGAGCAAGTACCTAAGAGCCCATGGAAAACCATGGATAGAAAGGGTGCTAACACCTTCCCTTTTTATAATCTACCCCCCGTACTCAGAATATCTCGAAAAAGGATTTTTTTTTCTGTACTTTTTTCCTTTTCCTGATTGGATAAAATAAAAGTCGGTGGCGACTCTTGCTTACCGCGACATTTTGCGAACAAAAAACGCAAAACACAAACCAGCGTCAAACAGTCGGTTCTGCCACCGTATCACACATGTTAAAACTCATTTTTCAAAAACATCTCTCCAGTTGAACCATTGGTAGAAGAAGGTATCGACCTCCTTGGCCTCCATATCAAACAAGAGCCTATCAACAAAAAGCAGTGGAGAAAATCGAGGAAACTCAGGTTGCATTCAAAGAGGATCTTGACCAAGTAAAGGGTGAGGTAACTTCAATGAAAGGAGATCTGAGTCAAGTTCTCCTAGCTTTGAAGAACATTATTGATAGGCAGGACCAGACTCCCAGGGTAGCTTTTGAAGAGGTAGCCCAAACCATTGGTGCATCAAGCGGTCACCAACCAAGGAAAGAGCCAGAAGTAGGACTCCAGAAGTCCGTCATGGGCCAACAAGAAGCTAAAACTGAAGGATTTGTCCTACCGCCACCAAAAGCAGGGGCATCACATACATTAAAAATTCCAACCAATAGTGCAGGCAACTACTTGGACCTGCAATATGGAGACCACGACCCAGAGGATGCCAACCAAGCACCCTTAAAGACGATTGATACTTATACTTTTGATAATCCACTGGTAGTAAATTAGTATAAAGCTCTGGAGGAAAGATTAAAAGTCGCGGAGGGTTTTGACACTTTCGAAGTAGACGCTCTCAAAATGGGCCTAGTTCCTGATGTGGTGATTCCACCAAAGTTCAAAGTACCTGACTTTGAAAAATACAACGGGCTCACTTGTGCAAGAAATCATCTTCGCATGTATTGCAGGAAGATGCATGCCCATGCCCATGATCAGAAGATGATGATTCACTATTTTCAAGATAGCTTGAGTGGGGCATCTTCAGACTGGTATATACAATTAGAGCAAACGCATATTCAAACATGGGAAGATCTTGCTAATGCTTTTCTAAAGCATTACAAATATAACCTGGACATGGCGCCTACCCGCATGCAACTCCAGAACCTGTCCCTGAAGAAAGAAGAATCCTTCAAGGAGTATGCTTAGAGATGGAAGGAGTTGGAATCCTGTGTGCAACCACCACTGTTAGAGAAAGAATTAGTAGACACATTCATGGGGACTCTACAAGGGTTGTATTATGAGAAGATGGTTGGAAGTATCTCTTTGGGGTTCTCAGCCTAGTAACCATCAGAGAAAGAATCGAGACTGGGATAAAAAGTGGGAAGATATCAGGGGGACCATCAAATGCTCCCTACAATTCAAAACGGTTTGCTTCAAACTTCCCAAAAGGAAAAGAGGGAGAAATTAATGTTGTAGCGTCACAACCTAGGGTACAACAACCATTAGTGATCCCACAAAGGCAACAGCAAGGCAGAAGGCCACCCAAAAAATTTGATCCACTCCTTATGCCACCTAGTCAGTTATTGCAACAGTTGGTTAAGGTATCCTCGGTGGAAATTAAGCCTCTAGCTCCTCCAGTCGGGCCACTCCCACGAAGATACGATGCCAACTCCAGATGTGTATCATGCTAATTATCCTAGACATACCATAGAGCAATATTGGCCATTCAAGCATAAGGTCCAACATTTGTTAGAATCTCAAGACATCACTTTTGAGAAACCTAACATCAAATCAAATCTTATGTCTCTGCATGACGGGCCGGCAATAAATGCAATTGAGGTAGTCACTAACTTTGGGGCAACCAAACGAGTAAAAACCCCGATAAACTTGCTGAAAGAATATCTGTTGGGATGTGGATTCCTGCTAGAACACAATGAAGCTTTCGAGAGAAGGCTACAAAAGCTAGTGGACCAGGGGATAGTCCAATTTGAACCATACCCTGAAAATGAACATAAAGCTACTATGAAGGGTGAAACACGTTTTCCTCCAACCCAAGAGACCTTTATAGAGCATGGCGGACATGTGGAGAAAGTATCCAACAAAGCCAACACCAAAGGGGCAACTGAGTTCATCCGAGAGTGCGCCCTAGGAGAAGAACTCAAAAGATAGACTTCCGTGGAGATTCCTGAGATCTTTTTCTTTCCTAATTAATTTTTCTTGTTTTTGAAAGAACCTATGTCAAGCCCGAGGCATAGGGGTTTCTTGTAAGGGTTCCCCATTTTGTTTCAGACAATATTTACGATTAATAAAAGTTATATTTTGTTTTCAATCAAGATCCCTTTATTTCTCTTGCATTTATTCCATAAATTTAAAAATGGCAATACTTTCTCTGCATATGCATCTTCAAATTTCATATACTAAATTTGCACCAAAACATGATAAGTGTGCAAGTTCATGCCCAAAACCACTGATAATGTTACTGCTGCGACCCAATATAATTTTGATGCTCCCATCAACCAAGCCGAAGAGAAAAGTGATGAATATCTTGAACTCTCTGAGTAAATGGAGAGGGAAATAGAGCAAAAGGCCGACAACGTATAACCGTATCAAGAGGCTATTAAGGTCGTTAATCTAGGTACAAAGGAAGAAACCAAGCTAAGGGGAAATGTTAGAGTGAAGCCACAAAGAAGGTGATCTAATTATTGCACATATTTTCTTGTTCTTACAGAAACAGACCAAGGTTAGATATATACATGATGATGGACAGATCACCTCTCCAAAGAAGGTTGTTCGCCAATTAGGCAGAAATAAGCGACTATGAAATACCAGGACCTGACAAAAAACCCGAGCTAAGGACACGTTGGACATTTACGTTCGATGGGGCTTCAAATACATTAGGGCATGATATAGGGGCAGTTTTGACTTCTCCAAAGAATGCTCACAAGCCATATACCAAGTCAACAACAAATGAGATACTGAATATCCAAAATTGATTCCATATCAGGATCATGTTTTAAAACTGACTATGGAATTCACAAACATCATTTTCAGCCTCATCCCACAAAAAGAAAATCAAATGGCAGGTGCCCTGGCGACCCTCTCAGCTATATTCAAAATAACTTGGTCAAACCACAAACCGCGTATCACAGACAGACACTTCGAAGAGCCCGCACATTGCTTTGCCCAAAAAAAAAAGGGACCGGATGACAATCCTTAATTTTACGACATCAAGAAAAGCCTCGAAAAATAAGGACATCCAAAAAATGCCTCTAGCACCGACAAACAAACTCTACGAAAATTAGCCTCAGAATTCTTTCAGAGTAACGATATACTGTACAAGATGAACCATAATATGGTATAGTACTCAAAAAGATTCTGCTACCTTGCCTCGACTCATGTGGTAAATGGACCCCCAACTATGAAGGTCTATACATAGTCAAAACAGCATCCTTCGGTGGTGATCTTATCCTCACAACAACGAATGGGGAAGAACTACCACATCTGGCAAACTCAGACGCGGTCAAAAATACTATGTATAAGAAGCTCGCTAAGATCGAACCTTAAACAGACGACTTAGGCAAAAAGGAGTGTCCTGGTGGATTGAAAACCCTAAAGGGTGATCCAGGCAAAAATTAGGGGCATATAAACAAAAAATTATCCGGTGGATTGAAAACCCGAAAGGGCAATCCAGGCAAACGTTAGGGATTTCATACAAAGAAATAAATAACAAAAAGACTGCGATATAAGAACTGCGACTACGAACCACGAAGGGAGAGATAGATCTGAATCATACAACTCATAAGCAAAGGAGATAAGTTCATTAAAAGGATATTGGGGAACAGCAGCAACAATTATCATTTTTTATTGCCATTTACAGTTTTAATTTTTTTTGTAATTACCTCTTTCTAGGAATTACATCTCGTATTCTTGCCTACTCAGAGGCATATCAATAAAACATTTACTTTCTTTGCATCTTTTCAAATTGCATTTCTTCTTTTCCCAGACTTGTTTACAAAATACTACGATCATTACTTGTGAATATTGTCTTGAAATCATTTTGGGAGATTAACAAAATAAAAGCATTTGACAAAACATCGAAAAGACATCCTGGGTTAGAAAAACATTGAAATAAAATCCACGTCTATGTCCATGCTCATGGCTACGCCTACGTATTGCAAACACAAAAATCTATACACATGTCTATGCCAATGTCTACGCCCACGGTGCAAAAAAAAACTACGTCTGCACCTATGCTTGCACAATACAAAGTATATACACATGTCCACATCTACGCCTGCGCTTACAACATAAAAGGTTACACATATGCAAATACATACGCTTACGCCTGCGCTTACAAGATACAAATCTACGTGTGTGCCATTACCTACGTCTACACTCGCGCTCACAATACAAAATCAATGTTCAAAATGTTGCTAACGCTTTTTCACCGCATTCAAATCGAATTCAACAAAGCTACAACGACACAACATATAACTCCAGGGGATTGGTAACTCTAAGCCAATGGTTTAAAGGAGAGAATTCCAGGAATAGTCTTCATAACATTTCAAGGCATACGCACAACTTACACATATTTCATACATACAATTTGCATAACATACATACATGGTACATTTCAACATTCAATACACATACACTCAGGGTTCCACACATCAAATATCATACATTTTGCATACATCCAAACATCTCAATATCAGACATCACACGCATGTATCATACATCAAACAAACAACCTCACCCTAGATTTAGCTATCTAAGGATCAGCCAACAAAATGCTTTTTCTACGATTCAACCTGTCACCTAAGTCTTCATGCCGTGACACATTCAGCTAATCATCTAAGTCTTCATGAAGTGATGAGTTCCTTACAAACCCAGGTCATCGCCTTACACTTCAGGTACTGATGCTCAAAAAATAATAAATTTAGCTTATCACCTCAGACTTCACGCAGCGATTTGCGAACCTAACCCATTGCTTTAGACTTCATGTAGCAATGTGTTTCTTTATTATGCGACACCGACCATCGTCTCAGACTTCATGCAGCGATGCTCAAAAATACAAATTTAGCTTATTGCCTCAGACTTCACGCAGCGATTTGTGAACCCAACCCATTGCCTCAGACTTCACGCAGCAATGTGTTCCAAGCTCCAGACCATTGCCTCAGACTTCATACAGTGACGCTCGAAAACAAAACTTAGCTCATCGCCTCAGACTTCACGCAACAATTTGCTAACCTAAGATGTTGCATCAGACTTCATGTAGTAATACGTTTTTTTATTCCAAGCTCCAGACCATTGCCTCAGACTTTATGCAGCAATGTGTTTCTTTATTCTACGACACAGATCATTGTCTCAAACTTCATGCAGTGATGCTCGAAAAATACAAAACCCAGCCTATCCCTCAGACTTCACACAACGATTTGCGAACATAACCCATTGCCTAAGTCTTTATGCAACAATGTGTTTCTTTATTCCATAACACAGACCATCGCCTCAGACTTCATGCAGCAATGCTCGAGAATCAAATTCAGCTTATCGCCTCAAACTTCATGCAACGATTTACAAATTTAAGTTCATTGCCTAAGACTTCATGCAACAATGCGTTTCTTTATTCTGTAACACCGATCGTCGCCTCAGACTTCATGCTACGATGCTCGAAAGAAAACAAAACTCTAGCCCATCGCCTCAGACGTCATGCAATAATTCACAAACATAACTGTTGTACCCCAAAATTTGCCCTCCCATATCCTTCAAGATTTGCCAAGATCAGTCTTCAGATGATTCAAAATCATTCAAGGGTTGCACAGTCCAATTGCCTCCTAACACAGTAAAAACTAGGGTTTTGGTTATGACAAAGAAGTTGAGGTTTCCAAGGGTCCAATCAAGTCCCATATGCCCTTATACATTGTCAAGCATCCATATACCAAGTTTCAAGACTCACAACATCAAATTGCACAGTCAAAAACCCTAAATGCTTCACAGTCAACTACAGGGGCAAAATGGTCATTTGACAGTCAAAAGTCAAAATTTTTGGTCAACATCTTATTTTGAAGCCACAAACATCATTTGATCAATTCTTGATCATGATTCTCAAAGCATGGCTCAAAAAGTCTCAAGATGCAAAAGTTTTTATTTTTGGACAGCTGAGAAGTCAACTGTAACTTGACCAAGGCATAACTTCCACATGGTTTATCAGAAAAATTCCATCCAAAGCTCATTTTGAAGAGAATGACATTTCCTACAACTCATCTTCACACTTCAAGTCCAAGAAATGCTCTCATAAAAAGTTATCAATCTCAACATTACAGGTCATTTTCAAAAGTCAACAAAAAGGCACTTTAAGTAAAAGAACATAACTTGAGATTGGTAAATAAAAATGACATGGGACCAAAGACATTGGTTAGAGGACTTGAAGACCTTTCCAAAATGTCCAAGAACATGATCAAAGCTTAAAAATTGAGCAAGATATGCCTTGTAGAAGTTGGGAAATTTTGGGGAATTTTGAAAAGTCAACTTTGCACAAAAGGCTTCAAAAATGCTAATGGGCCTCAATTTCTTCCATGAATCATCACCCAAAGGCTATGCACGACCCATTGATCTAAAAGGGAGTTATTTTCTTATTTTTAATTAATTAATTGGATTTTTAATCTTATTAATTCATTTAATTAAAATTAATTATGAGAAAAATACTAAATCATGTTTTTCAAATCCTTTTGTGCAGCCAATTCACTCATTATGACCTCAATATCTCGTGTATCAATCACCAAGGAAAGAATCTTCCATAATTGGCATAATTGGCATGAAAAAAGATTGGAAAAGATTTGACAAAATCAAATATTCAAAATCATAAATGGATGGATTTTGGGCTGGCTTTTTGACCTAATTCTACTCACATACATATGCAAGACTGAAACCTAATGCATTAGACACAAGAGCTGCGCAGGAATCAAAGAACAACATTGCACTTTTTCACAAAAATATTGAAAACTGAAAACCTAGTTAGGAGACGTTTCAAGGCTGCAAAAGTATTCCAAAACCTTGCCAAGACATCCAGGAAACGATTCCAATCAAAACCAGCCCTCCATACTCAAGGAATTGGTAGAACAAAGCCTTACTTTTCTTGAAATTTTTCATAATCGTGTTTCAGTTTCCATGCATCATTTGTGATTTTTAACTATTGATTTATACTAACATGAACATTTTGAAGCTAATGGTATCCTTGAATTGAAATAACCATGCCTGTATAAGAATCCACCATGAACATATTTTAGGATTTTAGGAGCTTTGAATTAGGGGTTCCTTCATAAGGAAAAATTGGCCATCCAAACTGGTACCATTGAAATCAGGACATCAAGACGAACTGAACAACCACCTCGCACCCTTTTTATGTTTACTCATATGCTAATCGCTATTTTTATGCATTGCAGTTAGTGGGGGTTTAAAACCCCCGCTATTTGGTGTTATTTACAGGGAAAAAGGAAGAAGACGTTGAGCTGTTGGAACGTGATTGGAAGATTTGAATGTTAGCGCGTTTTTTGAGTGCTTCAGTATAATGCTTGTTTTTCACATATATTAATTATGTTCTATAATGTAAACAAAGAAATGCGTTGGTTCAGATGGTTGTTGAGTTGGCATGCAGGTACTGGGACCTGGGTTCGATTCCCAGGTCCCCCAAACACTTAATAATTTTGGTCTCCAGGTGTTCCAGTATAGCGCCTCATCTAAAGTCCACCATGCACGTTCATGCTGGTGCCTGCCAAATGTCCATGAGATTCAATCTGAAGGCTACCAAAAGACGTCCACCATGTACCTCAGTCCATGAATGAGCATTCAAACTGGAAAAGTCAACGTGGCCAGATTTCTAGTGGGCCTGAATTCCTTGCATAAACCTCCTCTAGGGGCCAGACACCCCCATGGTTTGCATATTTTTATTCTTTATTTTAATTTTCCTTTTTATTCTTTTATTTGTTTTATTGTTTTATTTAATTCACAAAAATAATTTTCATAACACAAAAATCAAAAATCAAAACTAAAAAATATGTTTATTTAATATTTAGTTCATTAATATTTTTGTAAATAAATTTTTAATAATCAATTTAGTAAAATTAGGTTTTAATTTTAATCTTTTCTTAATAACTAAAATATGTAGAAATTAGGTTTTTAGCATTTTTATTCCTTTTTCTCAATAAATAATTTCTTCTTCTTATTATTATTATTAATTATTAATTATTTTGTAAATACCCATGTAATTAAATAATTAGTATAAATTAGGTTAAAACTTTAATCTTTTTCTTTAATAATTAAAAATATTTAGAATTAGGGTTTCTTTTAATTTTAATTTTCTTTATTTCATAAATACCAAAAACCATAAAAAAACATTCCTTTTCTTATTAAATAATTAATTAATTTTTAATTTCATTTAATTTCTTTAAAGGGTCCAACGCCCTCGAACATTCGATTCTAATTTCTTTTCGTGTGTTTGTCCTTATTTTCCGTTTTAAATGTTATGTAATTGCTCAAGCCTTGTAATAGTAATTAGGAATTTATTTATTTTCTGCATTTTGTTAAAAAACGGGTCTTTGTTAATTTGGCGATGTATAGACCCGCGCCTTGTAATAGCGTAGGACTTTATTTTCTGCACTTTAATTTCCGCACCCTTAAAACTGCTAAACTTTGCATGAAAGAATGAATGGCCCAAATAAAATCAATGCGTAGCTCACCAAATGCATGACAAGATAAAACATAACTGAAAACAATACACAAATTCACACACCACTCTTAGGGTACGCCTCACTGTTGCCTTGCCCCTCGAAACGTGGTCGTCGAGTATAGGACGTTTTAGTAAGTCCTTATGTCTATGTCCCATGGCATAAGGGTAGCTTCTAAGGTGTCCTACTGTTGCTCTGGTGACCACACTGTCCCTAACAAATGAATTGACCCGAACACCTCCAACGGTGGTGCTACCTACCTCTCAATGGTGGGATGGCACTACTTAAGGACTTCTACACAGCTTAATTCCTTAGGGTAGGTGGATGACTCGTAGATACTTGCTCTAATTCAAAAACAAATCAAAAACTCTTTTCACACCGACACTTTCAAAAAGCTTTCAAAACATTTTTTCAAACACTCTTGAGGACTGATACAAGAGTCAATCTGAAATCTTTAAACGAAACTTTTTTTCAAACCCACTCACACTTTGAAAAGCAAACAAACATTTTTGAAAACACAAATGAGCAAGTATCTAAGAGCCCATGGATAACCATGGATAGAAAGGGTTCTAACACCTTCCCTTTCTATAAATCTACCTCCCGAACCGAGAGACAATCTCATAAGGAATTTTGCTGTGCTTTTGTCTTGTCCATGTTGGAGAAAATAAAAGACGGTGGCGACTCTTGCTTCCGCGACATTTCGCGAACCAACGTTAAACAGTCAGTTCCAGATCCACCGATCACAGAACTGGCGACTCTGCTGGGGACTACTCAAAGTGAGGTGTACCTTAGGATAGCTCAGACTTGTGTTTTCAATTGTTTTGTTTGTTTGCTTTATTATTGTGGGCTGCATCGGAGTTACATAGATCCTAACCCGGATCTGGGGATACCCTGTTAGGTAGCATAAGCTGTGAGGGACCTGTCCGGCGTAGACCGACATGGGTGAAGCGGTGGCTACGTTGGTGTGGCACCTTGGTCTGTACCGATATCCCTTGTGTCGCAACGAGGAGAATATGGGTCTTTTGAGGAGTCATTAAGCACCAACCGACCTTAGAACCCTAATTTGACCCAACTTGGCCAATAGAACAGTAGCAGTATGCTACACCCATTGAGGCCAAACTCTCGCGATGGTTCTGGCCGCAAGAAAAGATTGCGATGCTGGAGTTATGACCGATTGAGGATAGTCAATGATATTGGGATCCTCTAGAACCCGGTTACTTTTGATAGGACAGGTCTTAACCAACGAAACTGAAAGAGGGTAGTACCTAAACTTCATGCTGGCCTAAAATCTAAGGGCTCTTTTATGTGACTTGTGTGCCTTCATACTTGAACCACTTGCATACTGTGATACGGTGGGAGAACTGACTTGAGGTTTGCGTTCGTATTCGCAAATGTTGCGGTTAGCAAGAGTCGCCACCGACTTTTTATTTTATCCTAAGGAAAGGTTAAAAGCACAGCAAAAAACCTTTTGAGATGTTTTCTTGGGTTCGGGGAGTAGATTATAGAAAGGGAAGGTATTAGCACCCTTTCTATCCATGGTTATCCATGGGCTCTTAGTTACTTGCTTAGATCACTTGCCTTTTGTTTTCAATTGTTTTAAATGGTGCTTGAGTGTGTGGGTTTTGAAAATGTTTTTGAAAAGAGGCCAATGTGGTGGCAACCTTTGTAATGACCCATGTGGGGATGTATACAAAGATGTATGTCTTTTGAAAAAAGTTTTCATTTTGTTTTGAAAGTTTTGTTTTGAAAGTGTAGTGATGTGTGGTTTTTGAAATTAGGCGAGTGTTTTGTTTTGCAAGTTGATTCAAGTAACTAAGAGGTTATCTACTCCTAAATTTCTCAAAAGATTATTGCTATACTTTAACCCTTTTAACAAGTTTGCACCACCATTGTATTTGGTGGGCAACCTTGTGTTAGGATGTGAGAGGGACAAGCGCGGGTCATCGTTTAGACCATAATTGTAACGACGTTAAATGTCTTTGGGCAATTTTTCTAAGGGACTTGATCATTTGTTTTGTTTGTTTTGAAAAGTTTTATCGAGGGACTATGATCATTCAAACTGTTTGCTTTGCCCAAAGATGTTCAACATACAATATGGCCCATTTTTTTGAAGGCAACAAGTGGAATACCCTAGGGGGTGAAAGTGTGATTTGTGTGTCCATTTTCATGCTTGTTTATCTTATATTAGGTCAAACTATTTTTTATCGTTTTTCGCATACAAACCCTAATTCTAACATGTTATTATTAGAAAGCAATAAAGTGCGAAATTAAAATTACTAAACTATTACACAACCAAATATGGGAAGGGGGGTACAAATGTTCAAATGGGGATATTGACAAGAATTTAAATCTAAATTATTACATCAATTGGATATTTGCATAGTAAATAAATTGCATAATTAAATGTAAATTAAATAAATATGTGAAATGCAAAAAAGGAAGCTTTTATGTGTATGAGAAAATATTATTTTATGTAAAAGGGAAAAGAACATAAAAATGTATTTATTTTTGGAGTATTTTGAACTTAGGGTAGAAACCCTAATTTTTAAATAAAAGGTATTATTATCTAATTTAATTCTACTATTTATTTATTATTTATAAAAATAAAATAAAATGAAGTGTATTGTGAAAAAAAGGTATTTTTTGTATCAAATATTAAATAAAATGAAAAATCAAATATTTTTATATTTTGTCTTAAATATATTAATAATCAAATATATATATATATATAACCCTAAATATGTATTATTCTAAAAAATAAATATTTAAATATTTTAATAAAATAAAAAGTATATTTTTTTTTTGTGAGCTATTTTCAGAAAGTAAATAAAAATAAAATTGTATTTACATTATTTTTAACATTTTTATTCTAATAATCATATATATATATTTATGTACAAACTAAACAAATAAACAAATAAATATGCAATAAATGCAAAAAAAATGATGAAAAAAATATTTTTAATTTTTAAATGACATGAGAAAAAATAAACAAAGTCAGCCAAAAAAGAAAAAGTAAAAAATGTTAAAAAATGAGCAAATGGGCTCAGGGGGGTGTAAACATGAAAATGGGGTGCAAAAAGAAAACAAATCCAGGCCCAGCCCAGACCACTCCTTCTTCAACCTCTTTACAGCCTCCTTCAAGCTAAAACACGCGTTTTTTATCTCTGGATTCCTGGCTTTTTAGCAAAAACTCATAACATGAAAAATGTAGAGCATTAAGAGACGGTTTCAACCATATAAAGAACATGTCCTATCTCTCTAAGATGAGGGAGAATTTCTCTCCCCCTCTTTCCTGACCTAGTTTTTCTACCATTTTCAGAGCTCAAATTCTCTCTACTCAGATAAAAGAAATGAAAAGTAAAGCTATGTACATGTTCAGGGCTATGAGTAGGACCTTGTTTCTTCACAAACTTAAGACTAAAGATGCCTAATAAGAGAGATACGAATTCAAACTTTTACCTGTGCAGTTGAACTTCTATGTGGAGAATGAGAGACTTTCAGTGCAATGTAATGATTGGAAAAGCTTCCTTGAGGTCCAGGGATGCTTTTTCAATGCTTACTTTGTCTTGAACCTTCTTGTATCAAGCTGTAGAACTTCACCTGCAAGTCAAAGATGTGAAAATGGTGGAAGTGGTTAGAGCAACTACAGATCGTGCCTTAGCTTCTGGATAGCTTGCATAGGTTGTAAGGAAGGTAGAGGAACAGGTTTTGATCAAAATGCTTGAAGGGTTTGAGAGATTGCACTCAAACTGCAGAGGCACCCCTGTTTGTGCAGTTTGAGGATGATTCTGAGATGGAGGGTGTATTGGAGGTCAAAAGCTCGTGTGTTAGCTTGGATATGTTATGTGTAATGTGTTTGACAACTTTGTTCTTGTGTTTCTAAGCTGGTATGAGAGATGGCATAAGTTATGGATGTTTCTTCACACTTAAGCTACAAAAGCAAGTTGGTTGTTTTAGGTTAGTAGGGGACCTCCTAATGTGCTGCATAAGCCTCTCTTGATCAGTGTGTTATGCACATAATCTTGTGCAAAGCAGATCTTTCATGTACTTGTTGGATTACAAACTTGACATAAAGCTAAACTTTTCAAAAATGGAAATTCCACTTTATCTAGTTTAGGATTAAACCATTATGCAATGTTAGAACACAAAGAACATGACCTTAACACATTGAATATGCATTAAATTATTGAGTATGGATTGGTTCAAGGACCTGTAATTAAGCATAAAGCAAACTGAATTCAAATTTGCAAGTTTGTGAACATGTCTTGATGAAGAACAAAAGTGAATTTTTGCCAACTTGTGAAATTCGAATATCTCAAGTTATGAGGTTGTTTGATGAGTTCTTGGACATTTTGGAAAGCTTGGAATGTGTACTACAATCCATCTTTGAAATTCAAATCAAAATTCCAAGTGGAAGGGTATGAAAAGTGGCCTTGAAGTAGGGTAGAAAACCTTGTCAAAATAGGTCAAATTTCACTAAGTTAAAAGATGGTTTAGTGCCCTTATTCAAAAAATCATAACTTGAGATACAAGCTTCAAATGAGAAAACTTTGTGAATCAAAGTTGTAGACTATGCAACAAGCTACAACTTTCATGTTTTGACTTTTGTTTGAATCCAAATGGATCATGGTGAAAAGATGGGGCAAAGTTGGGAAAAAATTAGGGTTTTCCATAACTTAGAAAAATTCTAAGTTATGAAAAATTCCATTTTCAAACCCTAATTTGCATTTTGTGATTTCTTGGTGAACAAGTTTCATGATTTGTAATGTTTTGATGAAAAATGAATCTTGACTCTTGATTTTGACGAAAAAGTCAAAGTTTGACTTTTCAGTATACAGTCAAAATTGATCAATTGACTGGGAAATTCAACTGTCAATCTTGTGTACTTGGGATCTTTTGAGCTTGATGAACATGTCAAGATAATTCCATGGGGTCCTTGAGTCCATATGTGAGCTTGGTTTGCCATTGGCTAGGTCAAACAGTCAAAAATTGCCTTTGTGCAGTCAAAACCCTAGAAATGACCATTTTGCCCTTGTGATGATCTGATCAAATTTCTTGTGGAATTGTGATCCAAACTTGATCAAATGGTCCATGTGAGTTCATAATGTTGATGTGGATCAAATTTCATGAGGTTTGACTGTCAATTGGCCACAGTTGACTTTTTCCCCAATACAGCTGATTTCTAGGTCAACTGTCCAATTGACTGGGCAAAACTTGGAATCAAGACCTAAAACTTGGTATAGGTAAACTTGGGAGTCCAATATGAAGCATGAAAGTCATCTTAGGCATTTTAGGTCAAAACATCTTTGGGCAAACACAAACCCTAATTTGAGTCCACAGTGCAAGGAGAAGCCTTGAGCAGAGGAAACCCTAATTGGATCTTGATCTTCAAAAGGTCTTGTGATGAGAAAATGTTGAGGAAATGGGAGGGCAAATTTTGGGGTACAACAGTTGCCCCTGTTCAATCTTCTTGGACCTGAAGAGTTAGATTGGCAAGTTTGCCTTTCGTGACTCGAGGGTAAAAGGAGATTGGACACTAGAGTGCCCGGAAATTTGCACTCGCATGCTGGAGTCTCATCAATGTGGTGTCGGGAATGGGCTTATAGATGCCATTTGGAGAGATGGTGGATAGGGTGATGGGCTTATAGATGCCATCTGGAGCAGTGACAGAACTTTGACGGGAATGGGCTTATTGATGCCATTTGGAAGTGTTGATCGCATAAGAGATTTCTTAGCGAGAACTTGTGTATTTAAGAAAGACAAATGTTTTCCTGGCTTGTTACAGGTGTTTGATCTTCAGTCTCCTTATGCAGATATGCCCTGGTTAGATACAGGTATTGAATCTACAATCGGTTGCTCACAGATGTGCCCGGGCTGGATACCGGAATCGAATCTGGAAATAGTCGCTTAATTGATGTGCCCTGGCTGGATACAGGAATCGGATCTTCGAACTCTTCAGACGTGCCCTGGCTAGATACAGGAATCGAATCTGGAAATGTGGTCAACAGATATGCCCTGGCTGGATACAGGAATCGAATCTGGAAATGTTGTAGTTGATAGATGTGCCCTGGCTGGATACAGGAATCGAATCTGGAAATGTTGTAGTTGATAGATGTGCCCTGGCTGGATACAGGAATCGAATCTTCGAACTCTTCAGACGTGCCCTGGCTAGATACAGGAGTCGAGTCTGGAAACTGGTCACTCTCAGATGTGCCCTGGCTAGATACAGGTATCGAATCTGGAATTGTGACAGTTGAAGGTAGTCGTTTTTGAGATTGTCTTTTTCCTGAAAAGGCAAAGACGTAAGTTGTATGCAATGTCATGATGTATGATATGCATGATGTCATGATGTTCAACATTTGATGTTGTATGTGTTTCATCATGTATGTAAGCAAGATGTATGAAAATGTGAAATGTTTATGAGTGTAATTTCATCTTAGGAAAATAAATCCTTGACGAACGGCCGGGAAGCTGCTTTGCGGAAGAGATACTTGGCCGAAGTTTTGATGAGAGGCCTGCTGAGGACTTTAATGATGGATTCCGCTGAGGATAATGATGATAAACTCCGCTGGGGAACTCCAAAGATAGACTTCGCTGGGGTTTGAAGGAACTTTTGCCGAAAACGGTCTTTCGTGGCTTTTAGCTGAGGATAACCCAGTTATAAGTCCTTGTGAGGAAATAACTCTAAATAAAACTCGGGAGAGACGTTCGTACTTCGCCGGGGATAAGCTCGCAGAATCTACTGGGGATGAGCTTTAAGACCTGCCGGGGAATGTTGTGCCTTTTTCAGGATCGACGGGGAATCGACTCTTGCTTGGGGAAAGTGTTGCTGAACCTTGTTTTACTCTGCGGGGAGTTAAGATGATTTGGCCACATTTTCAGTTGAACCTACCTTGGTGCCTTGGCGGACAAAACAACTAGACTGCATTAGACAACCCCATATTGCCCCTGTCTTTGATGTCACCTGTAATTAATCTCTTGTTTTATGTGCAAATATTTATGAATCAGCAATTTAATGTCAAATGCATATATCAAAAATGAACATTGGACGTTCTTCGCAAGACAAAACAGAAAAAAGGGGAAAACAATGGTAATTTGTATGGACAAGTGAATTTGTATTGATTTAAACTTTGCCTGTGAATAGGCGTTTTTTGTACAAGAGGCTGACATCCTAGTAAGAGGATATCGCCAAATAGTATAGAGTTTACAATTTGAAAAAGGAAACAAAACAGCTATGTGAACAATCCCACTGGGTTCCTAACTCTGCTATCGCCTTTATGTCTTCGAACGTCTCATCGCCTTACTGCCTAATCTGAAGATGAAGCTGATTGGTCAATGCCGAAATCTGGAGCCAGATAGTTGATGCCGAATTCCGGATGCGAAGTGATCCAATGGGACATAGTGTTACGCTTTTATCCCTAACTTTTGCCTGGACCGCCCTTTCGGGTTTTCAGTCCACCGGGATACCCATTTTTGCCCAAGCCCCCCTTTCGGGTTTTCGACTTGCCGGGTGTACAGATTTTTTTCATTTTATCCCTTATTTTTGCCCGAACCCTTTTGGTTCGCCGGGAAGCCATTATTTTTGTCTAGGTATGTCAACCTAGCGGGTCTTTTATTTATGCGTAGTATTTTTTCACTATGTCTGCATTGGCGGGGTGAGGAAGGTCGTCACCATCCATGGTGGTTAGGATCATGGCTCCTCCTGAGAACACACGCTTAACCACAAATGGCCCTTCGTAAGTAGGGGTCCATTTGCCCCGGGGATCACTTTGAGGAAGGATGATGCGTTTGATTACCAGGTCCCCAACTTGATACTCTTGCGGTCTGACTTTCTTGTTAAATGCCCTGATCATCCGTTTCTGATACGTTTGACCGTGACAGATAGCAGTGAGCCTCTTTTCGTCAATCAGATTTAGTTGATCAAGTCGAGTCTGGATCCAATCATCTTCGTTCAAGTCTGCATCCTTCATTATCCGAAGAGAGGGTATCTGGATTTCAATTGGCAAGACTGCCTCCATGCCGTAGACCAAGGAGAAAGGAGTTGCCCCGGTTGGTGTCCTGGCTGAGGTGCGGTACCCATGAAGAGCGAACGGTAACATCTCGTGCCAATCTTTGTAGGTCACTGTCATCTTCTGCACAATTTTCTTGATATTTTTATTGGCTGCCTCTACAGCCCCATTCATCTTCGGCCGATAGGGGGAAGAATTGTGGTGCTGTATCTTGAATTGTTCACAGAGTTCAGTGATCATTTTGTTATTGAGATTGGTACCATTGTCCGTAATGATTCTTTCTGGGACTCCGTACCGACAGATCAGATTATGCCGGATGAAACGCACCACGACGCTCTTGGTTACCGTGGCATAGGAAGCTGCCTCGACCCATTTCGTGAAGTAATCGATCGCCACCAAGATGAAGCGATGCCCATTGGATGCCGTTGGTCGGATCTCACCGATCATATCGATGCCCCACATTGCGAAAGGCCAAGGTGCCGTCAGGACATTCAAAGGAACCGGAGGGATATGCACCTTGTCAGCATAGATCTGGCATTTATGACAAGTTCGGGAGTGCTGGTAACAATCAGCTTCCATTGTGGACCAGAAATATCCTGCCCGAAGGATTTTCTTAGCCATGGTGTGTCCACTGGAATGGGTTCCAAAGGTACCTTCATGCAGTTCCATCATGATTTTCTCTGCTTCAGCCTTATCCACACAACGTAGCAGGGTTGAATCATGATTTCGTTTGTAGAGAATGTCGTTGCTGAGGAAGAATTTTGCAGCAAACCTCCTCATGAACTTCTTATCATTGACAGATGCGCCTTCAGGGTATTCCTGAGCCTCCAAGTACCTCTTCACCTCGTGATACCAGGGTTTTTCAGTTACCTTCTCAGCCTCGAGCTCACAGCAGTATGCCGGTTCATCCAACTTCCAGATTATGATTCGGGGAGCCTCATTGTCCCATTTAACTTTGAACATTGAAGACATCGTGGCTAGTGCGTCCGCTAGCTGATTCTCCTCTCTGGGGAAATGCTCAAAAGTTATCTCTTCAAAGTGAGGGAGCAAGGTCGACACATACTCCTTGTAAGGAATGAGATTCGGGTGTTTCGTATCCCACTCGCCTTTGATCTGATTGATCACGAGAGCGGAATCTCCGAAGACACTTAGAAACTTGATCCTCAAATCGATCGCAGCTTGTAAACCCATGATACATGCCTCATATTCTGCCATGTTGTTGGTGCAGCTGAAACATAATCGGGCGGTGAGTGGAGTATGAGTCCCCTTGGGAGATATGATTACAGCACCGACGCCGTTACCCAAAGCATTGGAGGCTCCGTCAAAATGCATAGACCATCGGGATCCTTCCTCAGGTCCTTCATCCGGTCCAGGTACTTCACAGTCAGTTACCACCATGATGTCTTCGTCCGGAAAATCAAAGTTCAATGATTGGTAATCGTTCACAGGTTGGTGTGCCAAATGATCCGCCAGTACACTTCCCTTAATTGCTTTCTGAGTTGTATACTGGATATCATATTCTGTTAAGATCATTTGCCACCTCGCTATTCTCCCAGACAGGGCGGGCTTTTCAAATATGTACTTAATGGGATCCATCTTTGAAATCAATAAGGTAGTGTGAGTCAGCATATACTGTCTCAGCCGGCGAGCAGCCCATACAAGAGCGCAGCAAGTTTTCTCAAGCAGTGAGTAACGAGACTCACAGTCGGTAAACTTTTTGCTCAAGTAATAAATAGCGTGCTCTTTTCGGCCAGACTCGTCATGCTGCCCCAGCACACACCCCATTGAATTATCAAGCACTGTCAAGTATAGTATCAGAGGTCTTCCTTCCACCGGTGGCATAAGAATAGGTGGCTCTTGGAGATATTCCTTTATTCTTTCAAAGGCGGCCTGACATTCATCATTCCAGCGTACCACTTGATCTTTCTTCAGTAATTTGAAGATTGGCTCACAAGTAGCAGTCAGATGTGAGATGAATCGGGCAATGTAATTCAGTCGTCCTAGGAAACCTCTGACTTCTTTCTCTGTTTTTGGAGTCGGCATCTCTTGTATGGCTTTTACCTTGGCAGGGTCCACCTGAATACCTTTATCACTTACAATGAAACCTAGCAATTTTCCGGACCTCACCCCGAAGGTGCATTTGTTGGGATTCAATCTCAGCTTGTACAACTTGAGTCGGTCAAACAACTTCCTCAGATGATCAAGGTGCTCCTCCTCAGTTTGAGACCTTGCAATCATGTCATCAACGTATACTTCAATCTCATGATGGATCATATCATGAAATAAAGCAACCATGGCACGCTGATAGGTTGCCCCAGCATTTTTCAATCCGAATGGCATGACCTTATAACAGAAGGTCCCCCACTGAGTTACGAATGTAGTCTTCTCCATATCTTCAGGAGCCATCTTGATCTGATTATACCCTGAGAAGCCATCCATGAAGGAGAACACCTTGTGTTGAGCTGTATTATCAACAAGGACATCGATGTGAGGTAGGGGGAAATCATCCTTGGGGCTGGCCCTGTTCAGATCCCTGTAGTCGACACACATTCTGACTTTACCGTCCTTCTTCGGCACTGGCACAACATTGGCAACCCACTGAGGGTAAGAAGTTACTGCAAGGAAACCCGCATCAAACTGTTTCATCACCTCAGCTTTAATCTTCTCAGACATCTCTGGACGCATTCGTCGAACTTTTTGCTTTACTGGAGGGCAATCTTCCTTGGTTGGTAGATGGTGAACTACAATGTCGGCGTCCAAACCAGGCATATCCTCATAGGACCAAGCAAAAATCTCCATGTAGTCTTGTAGCATCTGGATCAATCGTTGCTTCACGCTGAGCTCTAGATTGGCACCAATCTTGACCTCTTTCCTATCTGTCTCAGTACCCAGGTTAATTGTCTCCACAGGCTCTTCATGTGGTTGAATAGCCCTCTCTTCCTGTAGTAGCAGTCTTGCGAGTTCACCAGGCACTTCGCAATCATCTTCACCTTCGTCTTCGGCCAAGTTGATCGGATTTTCGAAGTCATAACTGGCGGTAGCAGAGCTGTTACCAGTGAGATCCAGAGTGGATTGAAACCTGTATAAGTGAGTGTGTGTAAATATAGCTGTTTTGCAATATGTATAACACAGAAAGAAAAAGAGCACAAGATTTGAAATGCAACAAACGTCCAATGTTTTGATTGATGATATATGAAAATGTCATACAAAAAGCCCTCACAAATGGAGCTACGATGCCCCGGGCAGGACACCGAGCCAACAAAGTTTTAACATATTGTTTGTTACAAATTTGGAAATCAAAAGAGATCAATTACTGCGTGACAAATGTGATAGGGGTAAAATCCTTTGCCGTCCAGTTGCTTGGTCCGTTGCTGGTAGTCGGGTAGATCCAACTGTCAAACTCAGCTTCCTCCACATCTTCCTCAATAGCGTTCACCCTTGAGCTGGAAATAAACACCGGAGCCTTTCCAATCTTCTCTTTGCGCACCGCCTTCTGTGCCTCTGCAGTAAAGCCTAGCCCAAACTTGTCGTTCTTCTGAGTGAAGTCAGGAAGCTGACCCCAGTGTGCACAATTGCCTTTCTGAACCACAGCCCGAGCATCCCTTAGGGAAGCCATCTTCAAGGAATCATTCTCTTCGGCCATTGTCTCTGCAGCTGCTGAAATTGGATGTACCTCCTCGAAATGTTGGAAGGGAGTTTCAATAAATTCTCCGTCCATCTCGATGTACCTGAAGGAATTCAAATGGCTCACCATATACTCCTCTTCTCCTTGCACAGTGACGATTTTCCCCCTGACAGGATATTTCAGCTTCTGGTGTAAGGTGGAGGTCACTGCCCCAGCTTTATGGATCCAAGGTCGACCCAACAGACAAGAGTATGATGGACGTATATCCATCACGTAAAAGGTAGAGTCAAACACTTGAGAGCCCACACGAATAGGGATGTTAACCTCTCCATGAACCATCCTTTTGGAACCGTCAAAGGCCCTGACGATGATATTGCTGGGTTTCAACTCCAGGCCTTCATAATCCAGACGATCCAAAGCTTTTTTCGGTAGAACATTCAAGGAAGAACCAGTGTCTACCAATACATGTGCCAGAGTAGTGCCCCTGCATTCAATAGAGACATGCAGGGCATCATTGTGGTCTCTCCCTTTTGCGGTCAGGTCAGCATCTGAAAAGCCTAAGCCGTTGTCCGCTGTCAGATTTGCTATGCAGTCAGTGAACTGAACTGCAGACGTCTCCTGCGGCACGTGGGCCGTCCTGAGAAATGAGATTAATGCCTTAGCGTGAGCCTCGGAGCATAGCAATAGGGAGAGCAGGGAGATCTTGGAGGGTGTATGCCCCAACTGCTCGACAACATTAAAATCACTTTTCTTTATTATTTTCAGAATCTCCTCCATTTCTTGTCGGGAGGCCTCAGCATTTACGGGTATTGGTGCCTCCATCCGGGCAGGCTCTTCTTCAATCCCTTTGCCCCGAGCATTTGATGACTCGGCAGCAGGGGACACAATTTGATCAGCAACAGGACTTGGTAAACTTGCAGGTTTTATGAGGAGGGGTTTTCGAATAGCGGGCGGCGCAATGTCAGGCGAGAAGAGCCTGCCACTGCGGGTGACTTTAGCTGGACCGGTGATATCGCAGATACTGGCACTAGCATCAAATTCTTGCTTGATTCCATTTACATATACGTCTGCCCCATAATGCCAGGGGACAGCTTTATCAGACACGTAGGAGAGGGGTCCTGGAACAGTAATGATCACAGGCGCAACTGTCAAGATTTGAATAGGCTTCTTTGGGGGAGCCTTGATTGGATTTTTGAAGATGGTGATCACGGAAACTTCTTTCATTGGAACCGATTGAACATCAGTCTTTTTGAATAGAATCTCCTTGCTATCCATTAGGCCTTGGATGCCTAACCTTAGCAAGGGACAATCAGATAGGGAAATAGCACAGAATGGGCAACCTTCGCCGCAACCCGGAAATAAACCGGCCCGCAGTAGGTTCTTCTTAACAGTCTTCAAAGGGGTAACAACTTCATCTACCGAAACAGCGTACACTTCTTCCTCAATGGCATTTACCCTATGCTGGGGCATAGGAGCCGTTACAACATTTGGTCTTTCCGGCGCTTCAAACTGAATTTCTTTTGCGTCAATTAGATCTTGCACTTTGTTTCTCAAGGCCCAGCAATCATCAGTAGTGTGCCCGGGACTATCAGAATGATAAGCACACCGGGCATTCGGGTTGTATTTAGGGGACGCAGTGTTGACGACCTTAGGAGCTTCTTTGAGGGTCACCAGGTTGGTGGATAACAGTTGGGGTAAAATTTGAGATAATGTCATACTCAATCGGGTATACTGCCTCTTGGGCCTTTCACTTCTTTGTTGATTGTACTGCTGAGGAGCAGCAACAGGTTTGGAGATGACCAAAGCATTAACGGCTTGGCGACTTTCGGGCTTGACTTGCCTTCTAGGGCCATAAACGGCGCTGGCTTCTTTCTTAAATGGCCTCTTCTCAGCACTTGTAGAGGCAGCCTTCTGTATCTTGCCTGACCTGATGCCAGCTTCAATTCTCTCTCCCGTTAATATCAAATCTGTGAACCCAGCGGAGGAGTTACCAACCAAATGATTGAAAAACGGACCAGACAACGTTCCCAGAAACATATCAACCAGCTCTCGATCAGTTAATGGAGGCTGCACCCTGCCAGCCAAATCTCTCCATTTTTGAGCGTACTCTTTGAACCCTTCACCCGTCCCTAGAGACATACCCTGAAGTTGGGTACGCGTAGGAGCGAGATCAGAATTGTATTGGTATTGTCTGTAAAATGCAGTTGCCAAATCTTCCCAGTGTCGGATGCTAGCTCCGTCCAATTGGTAGAACCATTCAAGTTGTGACCCCGAGAGGCTGTCTTGGAAGAAGTGAATCCAGAGGTTTTTATCCGCCGTGTAAGGTTGGATTTTCCTTACATACGACCTCAGATGCAGCTTTGGGCAGGAGACCCCATCATACTTGGCGAAGGCAGGCGCCTTAAACTTGTGTGGAATTACTACTCCGGAAGATAATCCCAAATCTCCGAAATCCAGTCCCGGCACGTTCTGAATTTCCATAGCGCTCAAGCGGTCCTCCAATTGTTTGTATCTGTCAGCAGCAGGTGGGTATTGTTCATCGTTATAGTCCGTCTCGTTGTCGGAGACTGCGGGACTAGGAGCTCCTCCCCCTTGGGGACTGTTTTTCTCAGCAGAAGAAGTGGTTGGATCAGCTTCATTGTGGAGTGTGTTCCCAAATCTGCGTCCGGTGTTGAACATCGCCGTCCTCTTTTTCTTCTTTTTCTTCAGGAGTAGAGTCTTCAACTCTTGCTGACCCTGGGCTAGGCTTAGGACCATCTCTTGAAACTGTGCACTTTGGGCCTGAAGGGCCTTGATTGCTTGCTCACTGGATGATTCCGGATTCATGATGACTGTGCACACAAACAGCGAAGAAAATTAAGCAACCTGTGAAATAGGGTACCTGCTATGCATATGGTGCAATGGAATGCGTATGTATGCAATGCATTCAAGGATTTAGAACATTCAAACTTTGTTGTAGACAAAAAGGAACGCACATCATATTAATAAGGAGAAATTCGTTAGTACATAAATGCCTCATGGGCCAAATATTACAAAATAACCCCTTAAGGTAAAAAGACATTGCGCATCCTTTTTGGCGCGATGTAGGTGTTGAGATTCCTTTCCTCGTGCAGCAGGCGGGTGAGTTCCAGGACCTTCTTTTCACTAGCATGTAGACTGGTCTCAAGAGAATTCCGTTCTTCCTTAAGTTGGATCCAGCTCTTCTGCATCTCTTCCCAGGAGGTGGGCATGTCGGGATGTTGAATGGTGTAGGATGCTTCTCCTTCCAAGATTGGCTCTTTGATTACAGGTAGCATGTGAGGGTAAGGCATTACTAACTTCTGAGAGCGGGCTCGTACCCACTTGAGGTAAGGCTCCAACGGGATGGAGTTCCGGTGCCCCAGTGTTTTGCTGTCTATCCTACTCGGCATCCTCCAAGCTCTGATAAATCTCTGACGAAGTCCTTGAGTATCGTTGTCGAAGTCGAAGACTATGTCAGGAATTAACATGTCATGAGGGCCCTCCTTCCGAGCATAACCAAACTGTCTCCAAGCCAGGCATGGGTTGTAGGTTATACCTCCTTTGATTCCAAATAAAGGAACATTAGGGTACTCCCCACAACGATCAATGATAGTGACGTCTTCCCTGGACCTAGGACACCAATGTATATCTGCATGCGTGAGAGTCATTAACCGTTGTGACCATCTCAAACCCCGCTCGTTCTTCAAAACTGATTGTGGAAGATGCGAAATAAACCACCTTCCCAAGAGAGGAGTGCAACACATAAGGACACCCCTTCTCCTCATGGTTCGAGTGTAACATGAGTGAAGGATGTCCCCCAACAGTGTAGGTATAGGATTCCTGGTCATAAAGATCTGGACAGCACTGATATCAATAAGCTGATCTGGGTTAGGGAACAACACCAAACCATAGACAAGGAGGGCCATGACTTCTTCAAAAGCTCGTAGGTCAAGAGAGTTCCAACATTCCTGAGCCTTTTCAAACAGAAATCTAGCTAAGAAACCTTTGATACCACTTCTAACTTCCCAATGTCCCTTGAGGTCAGATGTCTGTAGGTGCAAGGCTTTAGCAATCTCTTCAAGCTTGGGTTCCTCTTCCATACCGTTGTAGGGTAGTTGATCAAGGATAGGGACCTTCATAAGTCGGGAGAACTCTTCCAATGTAGGCACCAACTGATAATCCGGGAAGGTGAAGCAGTGATGCAGAGGGTCAAAGAATTGGAACAGGACCTTTATCAAGTCCTCCTCAATGTTGGTGTTAACCAAGTTGATGAGTCTCCCATGTCTCTCACTGAATGAAGAACCCTCGGGAATCCTGGACAGAAGCTCCTTAAGCTGAGGAGGGATCTTTACAAGGCTAATCTGAATTGTCTTTCTGCGAGCAGTTTCCATGTCCTATAAAACAAGAACAAAGATGAAGATTCGAAACCCTTGAAACGGTTAGTCAATGCTCATGATGTTTGTATGATGTAATGATGTGATGATTAAATGCACTATAAACATTCACAAAGGCAAACATGGTAAGGCATACAAGTCATACAAACCCTTTAGAGTTTAGGCCTGCATGGGGTCTGGGTATTACCCTCTTGAAGTTTTGTGGGCTCAACCTGTCCTATCAAAAGTAACCGGGTTCTAAAGGTCCCAATATCACTGGATTGCTTTCATTGTTCATCGTTTCGATTTAGCCACTGAACTGGCGACCGAAATATTCCAGGAAAGCAACCCTCAATTGAGTGTAGTATCGAGTATCAACCAACCTCGGACTGCACCAAAGTCAGTTATCTCACTACCCTAAAAAGGCCAAGATGGTTCAATTAAGGTTCCTAAGGTCAGTTGATGCTTCATGACACCACGCGGCGGCCCCGTACTCTCCTTGACTGAACTCAAGGGTTACCGGTACACACCAAAGTGCCACATCAACGTAGCAGACTGCTTCAACCATGTCGGTATACCCCGCACAGTTCCCTCACAGCCTTGTTGCTACCTAAAAGGGTTTCCCCAGATCCGGGTTAGGATCTATAAAACTCCGATACAAAGCCCACAATATGTAAAAGCAAACAAAGCAAGCAATTGAAAACAAAGGTGATCTAAACCCTAAGGTTACTCCACTTTAAAAGTTATCCCCAGCAGAGTCGCCAGTTCTGTGATACGGTGGGAGAACTGACTTGAGTTTTGCGTTCGTATTCGCAAATGTTGCGGTTAGCAAGAGTCGCCACCGACTTTTTATTTTATCCTAAGGAAAGGTTAAAAGCACAGCAAAAAACCTTTTGAGATGTTTTCTTGGGTTCGGGGAGTAGATTATAGAAAGGGAAGGTATTAGCACCCTTTCTATCCATGGTTATCCATGGGCTCTTAGTTACTTGCTTAGATCACTTGCCTTTTGTTTTCAATTGTTTTAAATGGTGCTTGAGTGTGTGGGTTTTGAAAATGTTTTTGAAAAGAGGCCAATGTGGTGGCAACCTTTGTAATGACCCATGTGGGGATGTATACAAAGATGTATGTCTTTTGAAAAAAGTTTTCATTTTGTTTTGAAAGTTTTGTTTTGAAAGTGTAGTGATGTGTGGTTTTTGAAATTAGGCGAGTGTTTTGTTTTGCAAGTTGATTCAAGTAACTAAGAGGTTATCTACTCCTAAATTTCTCAAAAGATTATTGCTATACTTTAACCCTTTTAACAAGTTTGCACCACCATTGTATTTGGTGGGCAACCTTGTGTTAGGATGTGAGAGGGACAAGCGCGGGTCATCGTTTAGACCATAATTGTAACGACGTTAAATGTCTTTGGGCAATTTTTCTAAGGGACTTGATCATTTGTTTTGTTTGTTTTGAAAAGTTTTATCGAGGGACTATGATCATTCAAACTGTTTGCTTTGCCCAAAGATGTTCAACATACAATATGGCCCATTTTTTTGAAGGCAACAAGTGGAATACCCTAGGGGGTGCAAGTGTGATTTGTGTGTCCATTTTCATGCTTGTTTATCTTATATTAGGTCAAACTATTTTTTATCGTTTTTCGCATACAAACCCTAATTCTAACATGTTATTATTAGAAAGCAATAAAGTGCGAAATTAAAATTACTAAACTATTACACAACCAAATATGGGAAGGGGGTACAAATGTTCAAATGGGGATATTGACAAGAATTTAAATCTAAATTATTACATCAATTGGATATTTGCATAGTAAATAAATTGCATAATTAAATGTAAATTAAATAAATATGTGAAATGCAAAAAAGGAAGCTTTTATGTGTATGAGAAAATATTATTTTATGTAAAAGGGAAAAGAACATAAAAATGTATTTATTTTTGGAGTATTTTGAACTTAGGGTAGAAACCCTAATTTTTAAATAAAAGGTATTATTATCTAATTTAATTCTACTATTTATTTATTATTTATAAAAATAAAATAAAATGAAGTGTATTGTGAAAAAAAGGTATTTTTTGTATCAAATATTAAATAAAATGAAAAATCAAATATTTTTATATTTTGTCTTAAATATATTAATAATCAAATATATATATATATATAACCCTAAATATGTATTATTCTAAAAAATAAATATTTAAATATTTTAATAAAATAAAAAGTATATTTTTTTTTTGTGAGCTATTTTCAGAAAGTAAATAAAAATAAAATTGTATTTACATTATTTTTAACATTTTTATTCTAATAATCATATATATATATTTATGTACAAACTAAACAAATAAACAAATAAATATGCAATAAATGCAAAAAAAATGATGAAAAAAATATTTTTAATTTTTAAATGACATGAGAAAAAATAAACAAAGTCAGCCAAAAAAGAAAAAGTAAAAAATGTTAAAAAATGAGCAAATGGGCTCAGGGGGGTGTAAACATGAAAATGGGGTGCAAAAAGAAAACAAATCCAGGCCCAGCCCAGACCACTCCTTCTTCAACCTCTGTACAGCCTCCTTCAAGCTAAAACACGCGTTTTTTATCTCTGGATTCCTGGCTTTTTAGCAAAAACTCATAACATGAAAAATGTAGAGCATTAAGAGACGGTTTCAACCATATAAAGAACATGTCCTATCTCTCTAAGATGAGGGAGAATTTCTCTCCCCCTCTTTCCTGACCTAGTTTTTCTACCATTTTCAGAGCTCAAATTCTCTCTACTCAGATAAAAGAAATGAAAAGTAAAGCTATGTACATGTTCAGGGCTATGAGTAGGACCTTGTTTCTTCACAAACTTAAGACTAAAGATGCCTAATAAGAGAGATACGAATTCAAACTTTTACCTGTGCAGTTGAACTTCTATGTGGAGAATGAGAGACTTTCAGTGCAATGTAATGATTGGAAAAGCTTCCTTGAGGTCCAGGGATGCTTTTTCAATGCTTACTTTGTCTTGAACCTTCTTGTATCAAGCTGTAGAACTTCACCTGCAAGTCAAAGATGTGAAAATGGTGGAAGTGGTTAGAGCAACTACAGATCGTGCCTTAGCTTCTGGATAGCTTGCATAGGTTGTAAGGAAGGTAGAGGAACAGGTTTTGATCAAAATGCTTGAAGGGTTTGAGAGATTGCACTCAAACTGCAGGGGCACCCCTGTTTGTGCAGTTTGAGGATGATTCTGAGATGGAGGGTGTATTGGAGGTCAAAAGCTCGTGTGTTAGCTTGGATATGTTATGTGTAATGTGTTTGACAACTTTGTTCTTGTGTTTCTAAGCTGGTATGAGAGATGGCATAAGTTATGGATGTTTCTTCACACTTAAGCTACAAAAGCAAGTTGGTTGTTTTAGGTTAGTAGGGGACCTCCTAATGTGCTGCATAAGCCTCTCTTGATCAGTGTGTTATGCACATAATCTTGTGCAAAGCAGATCTTTCATGTACTTGTTGGATTACAAACTTGACATAAAGCTAAACTTTTCAAAAATGGAAATTCCACTTTATCTAGTTTAGGATTAAACCATTATGCAATGTTAGAACACAAAGAACATGACCTTAACACATTGAATATGCATTAAATTATTGAGTATGGATTGGTTCAAGGACCTGTAATTAAGCATAAAGCAAACTGAATTCAAATTTGCAAGTTTGTGAACATGTCTTGATGAAGAACAAAAGTGAATTTTTGCCAACTTGTGAAATTCGAATATCTCAAGTTATGAGGTTGTTTGATGAGTTCTTGGACATTTTGGAAAGCTTGGAATGTGTACTACAATCCATCTTTGAAATTCAAATCAAAATTCCAAGTGGAAGGGTATGAAAAGTGGCCTTGAAGTAGGGTAGAAAACCTTGTCAAAATAGGTCAAATTTCACTAAGTTAAAAGATGGTTTAGTGCCCTTATTCAAAAAATCATAACTTGAGATACAAGCTTCAAATGAGAAAACTTTGTGAATCAAAGTTGTAGACTATGCAACAAGCTACAACTTTCATGTTTTGACTTTTGTTTGAATCCAAATGGATCATGGTGAAAAGATGGGGCAAAGTTGGGAAAAAATTAGGGTTTTCCATAACTTAGAAAAATTCTAAGTTATGAAAAATTCCATTTTCAAACCCTAATTTGCATTTTGTGATTTCTTGGTGAACAAGTTTCATGATTTGTAATGTTTTGATGAAAAATGAATCTTGACTCTTGATTTTGACCAAAAAGTCAAAGTTTGACTTTTCAGTATACAGTCAAAATTGATCAATTGACTGGGAAATTCAACTGTCAATCTTGTGTACTTGGGATCTTTTGAGCTTGATGAACATGTCAAGATAATTCCATGGGGTCCTTGAGTCCATATGTGAGCTTGGTTTGCCATTGGCTAGGTCAAACAGTCAAAAATTGCCTTTGTGCAGTCAAAACCCTAGAAATGACCATTTTGCCCTTGTGATGATCTGATCAAATTTCTTGTGGAATTGTGATCCAAACTTGATCAAATGGTCCATGTGAGTTCATAATGTTGATGTGGATCAAATTTCATGAGGTTTGACTGTCAATTGGCCACAGTTGACTTTTTCCCCAATACAGCTGATTTCTAGGTCAACTGTCCAATTGACTGGGCAAAACTTGGAATCAAGACCTAAAACTTGGTATAGGTAAACTTGGGAGTCCAATATGAAGCATGAAAGTCATCTTAGGCATTTTAGGTCAAAACATCTTTGGGCAAACACAAACCCTAATTTGAGTCCACAGTGCAAGGAGAAGCCTTGAGCAGAGGAAACCCTAATTGGATCTTGATCTTCAAAAGGTCTTGTGATGAGAAAATGTTGAGGAAATGGGAGGGCAAATTTTGGGGTACAACACATACTTGTTATCTGACACTTGAGTTTCTTGCAGGTTTTGTTTACAGTCCTTAATCTGGACTCATAACAAGGTTTACTTACATTACCCCACGCATAGCATAACATCATGCCATCATACCATTGCATACATCCTACATAAGGACTAATCCATTCCAAGGATCTCAAGGGTCTGTGATGCAGGTCATGATGAACCAAAATGTCTAGCAAGGGGCAAAGGGGATTTATTTTCCTCTAGCCAGGTTGATGACTTGAGTCAGGGGCTATGACCCACTCGATATGGTGAGCCTTGACCCTTGAAGAAGGACTCTCAACAACATGAAGTTCCTTCAATCAAGCCACCAGCTACAATTCTAACAAATTTCTTGTTTACCCCGCGAGATCCTTGAAAACATTGCATGCATATCATACATATCATTGCATTACAGGTACCCTCATTACAGATCACTTACCATCTGCGCTGTTTATTTCAGCAATGGCTTCCCAACAATACAACCAGGACCTTCTTGCTCAAGAGACTCAGTTCGGGGAAATCCTCCTGAATCTATCCAAGGGGCAGGAAGAGCTGAGAACACTTCTCATGGGGACTTTGGTCAGGAACAGTGCTGAGGATGATAAGGACGAACGGCTGAAACATCTGCAAGCTGAGGTGGATGCAATGAGAGCCCAGATGCTGGGACAGGTGACTATCATTCAAGACTTAGCTCAAAGACAAGAAGAGCTCGGGGTTCTCGTCAACCAACTGCTTCGGGGTAACCAGCTGGGGCAAACATCTAAGGTTGAAGAGCCAGTCATCATTCAACCACCTTTGAGACAAGAAGATAAGGGAAGAGCTCCTCAAATGGCTTCAGTGTCACAAATTCAACATCAACCTCACCAGCTTCAGCCAGACAAGCCCAAAAGGCAATTCACCAAGCTCAACGTGTCGCTGCCTCAAGCTTTACAACAATTGTTGAGGTTGAATTTGGTAACTCTAAGGGATCCTCCTAGGAATCCCAACAGGACACCTTCAAGGTATAACCCCAATGCCTGCTGCGCTTATCATTCTGACAGCCCGGGGCATGCTACAAATGATTGTTGGACCTTGAAGAACAAGATCCAGGACCTGATTGATAAAGGAGCTGTGGAATTCACCCAAGATGGCCAGGCTGAGTGCTTCTACTATCCCTGCCAGATTCACCATTTGAAGTGACAAGTCCTGGGATTGAAAAAAAAAACTTTTGTTCATTCGAATGTTCAAGTTGTGTTTTTCTTTGATTGTTCAAACAATTATTGTCATAGCAAACTTTATTACTTTATCAATGCATCGCATATGTCTGTTTTGAATCAATATATTCGCATTCGCTATATTCAAACTGCTTTCATTTTTTATGATGTTCAACGCTCGATTAATAATTCTAAGCCTCTTGAGGGAGGATGACGAAAATGATACCGCGATCATTACAGTATGCTTTTGAACAGACCCCGCTGATGAGGTACAAGCATTGTTTCAATCCCTAAACACTGGAGTTATAAGGAAGATAATCCCTCATCAACCCCTCTGAGCCAAAGAAGTAGGAGTTTTGCTTTTCAAAAATTAAACCCTTAATCATAACCTGGGGCAGGGTAGTTCTCTCAACTGATCCAAGTGCATAACGAACGGCACCAAAGGAGTCTTTCTAAACTAAAAGATGCTGATGGTTCTGAATAATCATAAGGATAGGCAGTCATTATATCTCAAAAATAAAAACCCAATAAGTCAAAACCTATGAAGGAGACTTACAAAACTGGGCATCCCGCTGACTGTAATCACAAAAGAAACAGTTCAGGCAAAAAAAAACAGGGATAACAAAATCAAAAAGAAAGAGATCCTACAAACCCTCAACAAAAAAAAAAGAAATGACTGCCTGGTCAAAATAAACGTTCAACATCCGAACCATCACTGGAATTTCAGAGCAAAGACTCAAACAAGGTCTAACGCGCGATCAACTGAGTTTAGGTTTGAAGAACATCACGAAGCGCGGGTGGGTACAAATAAAATTTGAGCCTTTATCCTTTGTTTCTTAAACCGTGAACCAGGCCACATTATAACCCTCAAAAGTCCTAGCTGAAGCATGGGTTAGTTCGAAAGCATACTGTTACAAAAGGTATCCTGACTCCTTAAGGCTTGCGGTAAAATAACGAGTTGACATCGCAGTTTACAAAATTCACTTGTTTTTACTAAAAGATGCATTTTCAAAAAAAAAACTTCAAGACAGACATAAGCTTTGCATTTCTAATATAACATTGCTTGCATATGACTAGTTGTTTGAACAGCAGAGAAATTCGCATGACGAAAGTCTAATGAACAAGAGTATCTCCAATCAAGGGGCATGGCATGATCATGGTCTACCATCTGGGGCAGTCCAGTCAAGATTCAAGGAATCTCTCAAGATGCCAAACAGCCAGGGGCAAACCTCCGCCTGAGCCACTTGGAGCATTGGACATGAATTCCCAGCAACAAATCTTGCATGACCAAAGATCTTCTGGTGGTATGGCAACACAATGCTACTGACAGGGGCAACTCCCTACATTCTGAGAGCGTGGACATAGTCGAAAAAATACTGCGCATAATCAAAGACCCGCTAGGTTGACGCACCTAGGCAAAAATAAGGGCTTCCCGGCGAACCAAAAGGGTTCGGGCAAAATAAGGGATGAAAATGAAAAAAATCTGTACACCCGGCAAGTCGAAAACCTGAAAAGGCGGCTTGGGCAAAAATGGGTATCCTGGTGGACCGAAAACCCGAAAGGGCGGTCCAGGCAAAAGTTAGGGATCAAAAGCGTACGACTATGTCCCGACATCTCGTCACTTGCCTATCAGAAGAAGGTTTGTCAAACGGCGGTTATCAAGACCCCACAGGTATCTTCTCCCACATCAAAAATAGGGGCAATAATGAGTTGTCTAAAGCGATCTAATTGCTATGTCCACCAAGGTACCAAGGTAAAGTCGGCTGAAGAATACAACCAAGATACCTCAATACCCCAGAGAGTGAGCCAGCAAGTCAACATACTCTCCCCAGCAGTAAGCTTATCCCCAGTAGATTCTGGAAGCTTATCCCCTGTAAATCTCAATATTCCTCAGCATAATATACAAATATTCTTAACAAGCATCCCCGGCAATCTTGATCTAAGATTGTTCCCCGGCGGTATACCAGACATTCAGCGGAGCCACTTCCCCAATATATCTCAAAAATTTCCCCAGGAGAGTCCAGTCTGAAGAACTCCCCAGGAAAGCTGAATCATCTCCCCAGCAGGAAGCTTATCCCCAGTAGATTCTGGAAGCTTATCCCCTGCAGAGTACGAACGCGTCCCCCGGCTTTATTCAGAAGGTTATTTCCCTACCAGGATATAACTGGGTTATCCTCAGCCAAAAGCCACAGAAAAATCGTCCTCGGCGAAGCCTTCTTATCCCCAGCAGAGTCTATTAAAACTTCCAACATAACAACGGTATCCCCAGCGAAGTTATCATCAATATCTCAACAGAGTACCTCTCTTCCCACAGAGTATTGTTCCCCAGCAAGATCGCTAGAATAATTTTCCCCCGTAGAGTAATCTATTCGCCAAGTTATTCCCCAACTGAGTCATCTTCTCCTACCGGTATTATTGCAACCATCATCCCCAGCGGAAACAACAAAGCTCTACTCTTCAATAGCAGCCCAGGATTTAAATTCCCGGCACCCGTCAAGGATTTATTTTCCTAGACAATTCATAAACACATCTTAATACATTACAGCATGCATGTACGCATCATGAACATACAATATCATTCATTCTGAGAACATCCCGCATGTCATACATCATGACATCGCATACCACTAACGTTTTGTCTTTTCAGGACAAAGGTTAATACAAAGATAATTACCATCAACGGTCGCAACTAATTCTAGACTCGATTCCTGTATCTTGCCAGGGTGTATCTGTTGACGACCAACATTACCAGACCCGATTCCTGTATCTTGCCAGGGTGCGCCTGAAGAGTTTGAGGATCCGATTTCTGTATCTTGCCAGGGTGTATCTGTTGACGACTAACATTACCAGACCCGATTCCTGTATCTTGCCAGGGTGCATCTGAAGAGTTTGAGGATCCGATTCCTGTATCTTGCCAGGGTGTATCTGTTGACGACTACATTACCAGACCCGATTCCTGTATCTTGCCAGGGTGCGTCAGAAGGGTTCGAAGATCCGATTCCTGTATCTTGCCAGGGTGTATCTGTTGACGACTAGCATTACCAGACCCGATTCCTGTATCTTGCCAGGGTGCGTCTGAAGAGTTTGAGGATCCGATTCCTGTATCTTGCCAGGGTGTATCTGTTGACGACTAGCATTACCAGACCCGATTCCTGTATCTTGCCAGGGTGCGTCTGAAGGGTTCGAAGATCTGATTCCTGTATCTCGCCAGGGTGTATCTGTTGACGACCAACATTACCAGACTCGATTCCTGTATCTCGCCAGGGCACGTCTGAAGAGTTTGAGGATCCGATTCCTGTATCTTGCCAGGGTGTATCCGTTGACGACTAACGTTACCAGACCCGATTCCTGTATCTTGCCAGGGTGCATCTGAAGAGTTTGAGGATCCGATTCCTGTATCTTGCCAGGGTGTATCTGTTGACGACTAACATTCCCAGACCCGATTCCTGTATCTTGCCAGGGTGCGTCTGAAGAGCTTGAGGATCCGATTCATGTATCTCGCCAGGGTGTATCCGTTAACGACTAACAGTACCAGACCCGATTCCTGTATCCTGCCAGGGCACGTCTGAAGAGTTCGAAGATCCGATTCCTGTATCTTACCAGGGTGTATATGTTGATGACTACATTACCAGACTCGATTCCTGTATCTCGCCAGGGCACGTCTGAAGAGTTTAAAGATTCGATACCTGTATCCAGCCAGGGCACATCTACGTAAAGAGTTTGAATGCCAACTCCTGTAACAGGCCAGGTATTTATTTTCTTTCTCAGGTATGCAAGTTCTCGCTAAGGAATCTCTTACGCGATCGATAACCTCCCGATGGCATCTATAAGCCCATCTCTCCCATCCATCAGTCTCCAAATGGCATCTATAAGCCCATTCCCACCATCACACTGCTAACATGTGAGTGCAAATTTCTGGGCACTCTAGTGTTCAATCATCTTCCACCTTCGGATTACGAAAGGCACGCCAGCCAATCTACACCCTCAGGTTTAAGAAGATTGAACAGGGGCAACTGTTGTACCCCAAAATTTGCCCTCCCATATCCTTCAAGATTTGCCAAGATCAGTCTTCAGATGATTCAAAATCATTCAAGGGTTGCACAGTCCAATTGCCTCCTAACACAGTCAAAACTAGGGTTTTGGTTATGACAAAGAAGTTGAGGTTTCCAAGGGTCCAACCAAGTCCCATATGCCCTTATACATTGTCAAGCATCCATATACCAAGTTTCAAGACTCACATCATCAAATTGCACAGTCAAAAACCCTAAATGCTTCACAGTTAACTACAGGGGCAAAATGGTCATTTGACAGTCAAAAGTCAAAATTTTTGGTCAACATCTTATTTTGAAGCCACAAACATCATTTGATCAATTCTTGATCATGATTCTCAAAGCATGGCTCAAAAAGTCTCAAGATGCAAAAGTTTCTATTTTTGGACAGCTGAGAAGTCAACTGTAACTTGACCAAGGCATAACTTCCACATGGTTTATCAGAAAAATTCCATCCAAAGCTCATTTTGAAGAGAATGAAATTTCATACAACTCATCTTCACACTTCAAGTCCAAGAAATGCTCTCATAAAAAGTTATCAATCTCAACATTACAGGTCATTTTCAAAAGTCAACAAAAAGGCACTTTAAGTCAAAGACCATAACTTGAGATTGGTAAATCAAAATGACATGGGACCAAAGACATTGGTTAGAGGACTTCAAGACCTTTCCAAAGTGTCTAATAACATAATCAAATCTTAAAAATTGAGCAAGATATTCCTTGTAGAAGTTGGGAAATTTTTGGGAATTTTGAAAAGTCAACTTTGCACAAAAGGCTTCAAAAATGCTAATGGGCCTCAATTTCTTCCATGAATCATCACCCAAAGGCTATGCACGACCCATTGATCTAAAAGGGAGTTATTTTCTTATTTTTAATTAATTAATTGGATTTTTAATCTTATTAATTCATTTAATTAAAATTAATTATGAGAAAAATACTAAATCATGTTTTTCAAATCCTTTTGTGCAGCCAATTCACTCATTATGACCTCAATATCTCGTGTATCAATCACCAAGGAAAGAATCTTCCATAATTGGCATAATTGGCATGAAAAAAGATTGGAAAAGATTTGACAAAATCAAATATTCAAAATCATAAATGGATGGATTTTGGGCTGGCTTTTTGACCTAATTCTACTCACATACATATGCAAGACTGAAACCTAATGCATTAGACACAAGAGCTGCGCAGGAATCAAAGAACAACATTGCACTTTTTCACAAAAATATTGAAAACTGAAAACCTAGTTAGGAGACGTTTCAAGGCTGCAAAAGTATTCCAAAACCTTGCCAAGACATCTAGGAAACGATTCCAATCAAAACCAGCCCTCCATACTCAAGGAATTGGTAGAACAAAGCCTTACTTTTCGTGAAATTTTTCATAATCGTGTTTCAGTTTCCATGCATCATTTGTGATTTTTAACTATTGATTTATACTAACATGAACATTCTGAAGCTAATGGTATCCTTGAATTGAAATAACCATGCCTGTATAAGAATCCACCATGAACATATTTTAGGGTTTCAGGAGCTTTGAATTAGGGGTTCCTTCATAAGGAAAAATTGGCCATCCAAACTGGTACCATTGAAATCAGGACATCGAGACGAACTGAACAACCACCTCGCGCCCTTTTTATGTTTACTCATATGCTAATCGCTATTTTTATGCATTGCAGTTAGTGGGGGTTTAAAACCCCCGCTATTTGGTGTTATTTACAGGGAAAAAGGAAGAAGACGCTGAGCTGTTGGAACGTGATTGGAAGATTTGAATGTTAGCGCGTTTTTTGAGTGCTTCAGTATAATGCTTGTTTTTCACATATATTAATTATGTTCTATAATGTAAACAAAGAAACGCGTTGGTTCAGATGGTTGTTGAGTTGGCATGCAGGTACTGGGACCTGGGTTCGATTCCCAGGTCCCCTAAACGCTTAATAATTTTGGTCTCCAGGTGTTCCAGTATAGCGCCTCATCTAAAGTCCACCATGCACGTTCATGCTGGTGCCTGCCAAATGTCCATGAGATTCAATCTGAAGGCTACCAAAAGACGTCCACCATGTACCTCAGTCCATGAATGAGCATTCAAACTGGAAAAGTCAACGTGGCCAGATTTCTAGTGGGCCTGAATTCCTTGCATAAACCTCCTCTAGGGGCTAGACACCCCCATGGTTTGCATATTTTTATTCTTTATTTTAATTTTCCTTTTTATTCTTTTATTTGTTTTATTGTTTTATTTAATTCACAAAAATAATTTTCATAACACAAAAATCAAAAATCAAAACTAAAAAATATGTTTATTTAATATTTAGTTCATTAATATTTTTGTAAATAAATTTTTAATAATCAATTTAGTAAAATTAGGTTTTAATTTTAATCTTTTCTTAATAACTAAAATATGTAGAAATTAGGTTTTTAGCATTTTTATTCCTTTTTCTCAATAAATAATTTCTTCTTCTTATTATTATTAATTATTAATTATTTTGTAAATACCCATGTAATTAAATAATTAGTATAAATTAGGTTAAAACTTTAATCTTTTTCTTTAATAATTAAAAATATTTAGAATTAGGGTTTCTTTTAATTTTAATTTTCTTTATTTCATAAATACCAAAAACCATTAAAAAAAACATTCCTTTTCTTATTAAATAATTAATTAATTTTTAATTTCATTTAATTTCTTTAAAGGGTCCAACGCCCTCGAACATTCGATTCTAATTTCTTTTCGCGTGTTTGTCCTTATTTTCCGTTTTAAATGTTATGTAATTGCTCAAGCCTTGTAATAGTAATTAGGAATTTATTTATTTTCCGCATTTTGTTAAAAAACGGGTCTTTGTTAATTTGGCGATGTATAGACCCGCGCCTTGTAATAGCGTAGGACTTTATTTTCCGCACTTTAATTTCCGCACCCTTAAAACTGCTAAACTTTGCATGAAAGAATGAATGGCCCAAATAAAATTAATGCGTAGCTCACCAAATGCATGACAAGATAAAACATAACTGAAAACAATACACAAATTCACACACCACTCTTAGGGTACGCCTCACTGTTGCCTTGCCCCTCGAAACGTGGTCGTCGAGTATAGGACGTTTTAGTAAGTCCTTATGTCCATGTCCCATGGCATAAGGGTAGCTTCTAAGGTGTCCTACTGTTTCTCTGGTGACCACACTGTCCCTAACAAACAAATTGACCCGAACACCTCCAACGGTGGTGCTACCTACCTCTCAATGGTGGGATGGCACTACTTAAGGACTTCTACACAGCTTAATTCCTTAGGGTAGGTGGATGACTCGTAGATACTTTCTCTAATTCAAAAACAAATCAAAAATTCTTTTCACACCGACACTTTCAAAAAGCTTTCAAAACATTTTTTCAAACACTCTTGAGGACTGATACAAGAGTCGATCTGAAATCTTTAAACGAAACTTTTTTTCAAACCCACTCACACTTTGAAAAGCAAACAAACATTTTTGAAAACACAAATGAGCAAGTATCTAAGAGCCCATGGATAACCATGGATAGAAAGGGTGTTAACACCTTCCCTTTCTATAAATCTACCTCCCGAACCGAGAGACAATCTCATAAGGAATTTTGCTGTGCTTTTGTCCTGTCCATGTTGGAGAAAATAAAAGACGGTGGCGACTCTTGCTTCCGCGACATTTCGCGAACCAGCGTTAAACATTCAGTTCCAGATCCACCGATCACAATAACCCATGGCCTCAGTCTTCAAGTAGCCATGCATCATTAATCATTGTTATATTTATCCTCCATATGGGTGAATGATCAAAACCAAACCAAGACATACAAAATTCTGCTCTTAAAACCATCTGCCTCGTTATCAAACCCTGGTAAGCGATACATCATCAACTTTGCCTACTTCCTTGAGACTTGTAAGGGTATGCTATATCAGTGTAACCTTATGTTTGTCGAACAAATTTTGGGATACTTTAAGTATTCAATAAACTTCCTATCAGAATGCACAAGACTCGAGTTTTCTCACGCTATTCGACTGGAAGATAATTGAATAAGAGCAGTTGTCATACCCTAAATTTGTCCTACCTCGATGATCTTATTTTTCGAGATTAAAATTGAAGAAATATTCAATTAAAGATGGTACATCAGTATCTGATGGTCCGTCTTTATCCGACTAGGGAGGTGTACTTAAATTAAGGAAAGCGGGGCTTTTAAAAATCAGAAAGACTCGTATGTCCGTGAACACATTCGCAAAGCATGTTGGCCAAAGGCCTATGCAATTCGAAAATGGAAAATTATTCGAACAATTATTAAGTTCTTAATTATTAAATAGTTGTTATTAGTGAAAGAGAGGTGGAAATCAAATATAGAGATTACTATTGTTAGTGAAGAAAAAGGAGTGAAAATTTAAGGTGGAAGCCCATTTCGTTAGGTCCACTTTCGTTGGGCAATACATAAAGAAACAGTGACCCATTAAGTTTTTAGCCAAGCCCATTACTGTTTTAGCTCAAGAGAAAAAACATTGGCATTGCCTTGATTAGTTATTGCACAGGCCCATTAGATAATTTCTAAGTTGCTCCATTTGGCATTTATGAACAAAACCATTACTGTTATTATATTTCTGTTTTATTATTGTATGGTGTTGTACCCTAAAATTTTCCCTCTCATTTCTCAAAGGATCACCCTGGACCCTCAGGTTTGCTTCCATCCAATTCTAAGCCTTGAATTACAAATTTTCCAAGAAAGTCATTCACAAGGGCAAAATGGTCATTTGCATACTGAAAAGTTAAACTTTGACTTTTGGATCAAAATCACGTTTCAAGAGTCATATTTCATCAAGACACGTTGAAATATGAAGTTTTTTTCATCAAGAAATTCAAAAAGTCAAAATTACTTTGGAAAAGTCAAAATTCTAAATACTTAGAATTTTTCTAAGTGTTTAAGAAATATGACAAGCTCAGAACTTCTGGCCGGATTTTCACCATGATACAAGCTGATTCTGGAAGAACTTCTAACACAAGAGTTTTAAACCTCAATCAGACCTAAAACATTGCATAACAGAATTTCTTCTAGTAATGCTGAGATTTCAAGTTATATGTCTTCAAAGACACGTCCTTGGAACTTAAACACTTAGTAAATTCAGAGCATTTTCAAATCAGATTTGATTACAATTTCTGAGTTAGTTATCATATAGGTTCAGTCAGAATTTTCAAGAGTAATTCAAAGAGGGCTTACAAAGCATGTTATAAGCTGTTTGGAAAGTCTGAGAACTCACTCAGAACATGTTAGAGCAAAGAGATTCAAGGATCAGAAGTTGGATGTTTATTCTAAGTTGCGCTGATGCTGAACTTCTGACCCATATTTAAGCTATGATGCATAATTTCATATTGCAGGATTTCTAGTTTGATAAATCTCATCATCATTTAATTCTCACAACCACTTTTGAGTTTTTATCCAAAGGATTTCCCCACGTGTGGCATAGAAGTACATTGTTGTCCTTGAAAAAGTAAACTTTTGTACAAGAGTATGTTGGGCCCATGCTTTACTTTTGCTTCTGAGGGTACTTTTCCTTAATTCATGCTTACAAATCCAGCTTAGGCACGGCTAAAAGCTGCTAACCACCATACTTGTTTATCTTGCTTCAAGAACAAGCCAGCATGCTAGCATGATGTTGGTACTTTTGACTTCTCCAAGCTACAAAGTTCTTGCCTATAAATTGAAATTCATTTGAAACTGTGAAGGGTCCGGTCGGAAAAATTGAAAGAAAAAAGCTTTGAAACCTTGCTAAAATTCCAGGAATTCGAAACTGCAAGCACAAATACAAAACCTGCTAATTTTTTATTCTTACATTCAAACTCTAGTTTCCCTCAAGCTTTTCTTGACCAAATCATCCATAAAGTTTCTAGCATACATTTAGAAACCATCCTAACTTCTTTTTTTAGACTGTAACACATTCCCCATCAATCTCCACCATAAAAAGTCAGAACTTTGCTTCTTGGCTATTCCAGAAATCTCTAGCCATTCATAGCCCAAGTTAGAGTCAGAATATTACAAGCAGTCAAAATCAGGCTCCGGTTCACATGACCTTCTCTAGCTGCAAGGTAAGCTTTTGCTGACTCTCATCATATCACTTAGGCATTGTTAAACTTGCATGTCCAAAATACAATGTAGACATCCTGATTCTGATGTTGTACATATTCTAAGGTTTCATGTATTTGTCTGCCTAAATAGGGAGAACATAAGTTCATAACTTCTTAAGGAAACTAGGATTAGCATATACATTTTTTTTCCTGATTTATAGTCTTGACATTTTTTATGTTTCTGAAACCATGATGGAAACCTGCCATAATTGCTATGTTTGTGTTTTCTGTTCTGTTGAGAAATGACTAATTTGCAGATGTTCTGATTAGCACGAAGAAAGAGATGGAATTTATCATCAGAGTTTACTTTGTAATACATGTTTATGCTTTTGCTTCTAATACCGGATGTACAGCCACCCCAGTGGTAGAAAGAGTGTGCATAAGACATTGGTACTAAGGGTCCTGGGTTCTAACCCCAGAAGCATCTTTTTTAGGTTCATTTATTAACATTTTTACCCATTTATCTGTCAGACAATATTCCTAGATCAGAACTTATAGATATCCCCACCCAACAACATTACCATCTCACTCTCTCAAGCAACCAAAATTTCTGACTTATCAGTGATATATGAACTTCTAGGTTCCTAGCTACACTATAGCTTTTGAACCCCTTCAACAATCAGAACTTCTAGGTTTTCCTTTATTACCATCAACCTCAAAACTTGGTGTACCTAGGCCCAGAACTTCTGACCCTCTACTTTCCTACTAACATTTTCTCTCTTGCAGCGTATCAGAGTCAGAACTTCTGTTCCTTCTCGTTTCAGCAATGTGCTGATTCTGACTCCTTTTTCTCTTATTTATATTATTTTAGCTTTTACTAACCAAAAACACCAAAAATATTTCATATTCACATGTTTTATTTTTATTTCTTTAGAATAAAAAGATCAAAATATTTTCTTAAGTAAACTTATTTCTTTACTTAAACAAAACAAGTCCATTTTACATTTCTTGTATATTATTTTAATGTGGTTGTAATAGATAATTAGGAATTTAATTTCTTGCAATCCCCATTTGTAAATTTGTACACCCGATTCCCTTAATGATGTAATAGTGTAGGACTTTACTTTTCCACACTTTTATTGCTTTCATATATTGTTAGTAATTAGGGTGTGTATGGCAAGACATGAAATCAACAAATAGATAACCCTAATCAAGACTGAATGCATGCAATCAAATACACTTTTCACACATGCACCCCTTAGGGTAATCTCATTTGTTGCCTATAAAAAAATAGTCATGTCCCTCAAACATGGGCATTTTAGCAAAGACCCTCAATAAAAGATCGTAGTCCCTCGATGACCCTCGATGTTGCCTTCGGTAAACGATCTAGTCCCTAAACAATATTGCTAAAACGTCCCATAGGTTGCCTTCTATGACTATACAAAATATCCCTTGCCCGTCCCCTCACATCCAACGATGGGGCTTCTTACCAAAATAATGGTAAGATAGTAACATCTAAAGGAGGAAGAAAAGAACATTTAAGACCTTTTTTGAGTATGTAGATTCGCTCCAGTTGCTCGCTTGCTCACAACAAAAACATTTTATATACACCAACACTCATTTGAAACATTTTCAAAAGGCAAACACTTTGTACGCATTCTTATAGAAACGAGAGCCATTACAAAGAAGACACCTTTTCAAAATCTCTTTCAAAAAGACATTCCACAAACACCTCCTTGAACTATTTTCCAAACAACACTTTGTACGCGTTCTTGTAGAAACGAGAACCATTACAAAGACACTTTCAAAATACTTTCAAAAACCACGCCACAAGCACACACCCAAACGAAAACAAGTGATATAGCAAGCAACTAAGATCCCGTAGATAACTACGGATGAAAAGGGTGCTAATACCTTCCCTTTTCATAACCTACCCCCCGAATTCAAAAAACATCTCTAAAGGTCTTTCCTGTTCTTTTCAGCCTTTCCTTATTGGATAAAAGAAAAGTCAACGACGACTCTTACTATCCGTAATAATTATGATCAAACGCAAAACACCAAGTCAGTTCTCCCACCGTATCACAAAACTGGTGACTCTGCTGGGGAGAATACCTTAAAAGTGGAGTTACCTTAGGGCTAGATCACATTTACTTGCTTTCCTTGATTGACTTGCTTGCTTTACATTTTTGGTTCCTTGTTTGGGCTTGCTTTGATCCTCCACCCGGATTTGGGACACCTTTTTAGGTAAAAGTAACAATAGACTGTGGAAACTATACGGCGTAGATCGATATGGTTAAAACAATGGCTACATTAGTGTGACACATTTGTGGGTACCGGTATCCCTTGTGTTGAATCGAGGAGAATACGGGGCTGTTGAGTGGCGTCATGAAGCACTAACTGATTTTAGAACCTTAATTGAAGAAACTTGGCCATTAGGACGTAGTGAGATAACCAGTTTTGGTGGAAAGCTGAAAATTGGTTGATACTTGATATTACACTTATTAAGACTAGACTTTTGGGATATCTCGACCGCAAGAAAAGATTGATTATGCTGAGACAATACCTGAAAGAAAAGTTGGTGATATTGAGACCTTTTAGAACCCGGGTACTATTACTAGGATAGGTTTGAGCCAACTAAACTTCAAGAGGGTACTTACCTACAAACTCCACGCAAGCCTAAGCCTAAGGACTTGTTTTTTTCCTTGTGTGTATATGCTTACTTGTACATAACATCATAAACATCATAACATCATACACATTCTCACTAACCATTTCAAGGATTTATGAATTTATCTTTGTTTTTATTTTGTAGGCCATGAACTCCGTCCGAATAAACACCATCCGAATCAGCTTCGTGAAAGCACACCCTCAGCTCTAAGAGTTAGCATCAAGGGTGCCCGAAGATTCTCCTTTTACCAAGAAATATGGACGACTCAGTTTGGCTACCTTTAATTTCCAAGAGGAGATGATGTGTGTGCTCTTCCAATTCTTTGATCCCATACATCATTGCTTCACCTTTCCTGACTATCAGTTGGTACCTACACTAGAAGAGTTCTCTCTACTATTAAGAATGCCCGTGCTTGATCAGATACCGTTCACTAGCCTATAAGGGATTCTGAAACCTGAGGTCATGGCCGAAGCTCTGCATCTGAAGAGAGCCAACATCATAGCAAATTGGGAGACTAAAAGCGGAGTCAAAGGGTTCCTAACCAAATTTCTATTAGAGGAGGCTCATTCATTCTGGGAAGATATGGATTTTCAAGCCTTTGAAGATGTCCTGGCTCTTCTCATCTATGGTCTGGTTCTTTTCCCCAACTTGGACCAATTCATAGATGTAAATGCCATCAAAGTCTTTCTCTCTCGTAATCCTATACCTACCTTGTTGGGAGACATATTACATTGCATCCATACCCGCACCATAAAGAAAAGAGGTACTCTTTTGTGTTGTATTCCCCTACTCACCAAGTGGTTCACTTCACACCTACCTCAATGAACATTGAAGAACAAGCAAAGATTGACATGGTCTCTAAGGATAATTTCCCTCAACCACTCTGATATTCATTGGTGTTTGTGATACGGTGGGAGAACTGACTTGAGGTTTTGCGTTTGTATTCGCATTTGTTCGGTTTAGCAAGAGTTGCCACCGACTTTTTATTTTATCCTAAGGAAAGGTTAAAAAGCACAGCAAAAACCTTTGAGATGTTTTCTTGGGTTCGGGGAGTAGATTATAGAAAGGGAAGGTATTAGCACCCTTTCTATCCATGGTTATCCATGGGCTCTTAGTTACTTGCTTAGATCAACTTGCCTTGATTTTCAATTGTTTGAAATGGTGCTTTGTGTGTGGGTTTTGAAAATGTTTTGAAAAGAGGCCAATGTGGTGGCAACCTTTGTAATGATCCATGTTGGAATGTATACAAAGGTGTATGTCTTTTAAAAAGGTTTTCAATGTTTTTGGAAGTTGTTTTGAAAATGTGTTTGTGAGGTGTGGTTTTGAAAAAAATAGGCAAGGGTTTTTGTTTTGTAAGTTGGCAAGTAACCAAGAGCTATCTACCCTAAATTTCTCAAAGATCTTTGCTATGTTTTAACCCTTTTAACAATTTTGTTCCACCATTGTATTTGGTGGACAATCTTGTGTTAGGATGTGAACGGGACAGGCGCGGGTCATCGTTTAGACCATGATTGCAATGGTGCCAAGTATCTTTGGGCAATTTTTCCTTTAAGGGACTTGATCATTTTTAGGCAACTTTCGAAAGCGTCATCGAGGGACTATGATCATTTGATTGTTTTGTTTTTGCCAAAGATACCTAACATGCAATATGGCCCATTATTAAAGGCAACAAGTGGGATTACCCTAGAGGGTGCAAGTGTGATTGTGTATTGATTTCATGTATTTGTCTTTGTATTAGGTTATATAGCGTTTGATTTTATGTACATGCAAACCCCTAGGTCTAACCATGGTATAATTGAAAGCGATAAATTGCGAGAATTTAAAATCTACGCTATTACAAAATAGTATCCGGGAGTGGGGGTACAAATTCACAAATGGGGATGAGACTTTAGGAGTGTAGTGTCCAATAATTTACAACCAAATCGAATTGCGATCAAATGTAATATATAATGTAATGTACAAAAATAAGCAAGTGTATAATGTATCAATGCGAGTGTATTGTGAATGTGTAAGTGTATGTGTAAATGTATTAGGTTTATTTATTTACAAGTTGAGGAATGTGAATTTAATGAGACAATTAAATATTCTTTATTTGTCAAATATTATTATCTATGTTTGATTTAAATTTGTATTTTTATATCTTTTGTAAAGTATGTACAAAAAAGTTTTAATAAAACAAGATGTTTAAACCTAGATAAAAAGTTTAATATTTATTTTAAATATGATAAACAAAGTTTAATGAGATTAAAGTATTATTGTTTTTATGCACAAATTATTTTTAAGAAAAGAAATGCATTAACTTAAAGAAAAATTATGTATTTATGTATAAATCAAAATAAGTTTTAATAAAATGAAAGAACAAAGTGTTTTAAATAATGTATTATATATAGAATTATAATTATATTATGTATAAAAAGGTATTGTTAATTAGGAATTAATGTAAATAAAATTAATATATTTAAGTAAATTATATATAAAAAAAATGGTATATATTAGTTTGAATTATAAAAAGGAAAGATAAATCAAATCTTAGTTTGTGAATGTTTAAAACAAAAAGTAAAAGGAAAGTTGAATGGGCCAAAGAGTTTTTTAGGGCCCAAACGAAGAACATTCAGAAGCAGGATTGGGGGGGGGGGGGGGGGGGGTTTAATTGGGAAAACGCTTTGGGCTTATGCTGAACAGGGCAAGGCCCATGGGTCTCATAACATTTGTTTTTTTCTTAGGGTTCGAAGGTTATTGCTTCATTTGGGTTTAGGGCTCGCTGAGAACACAATAGCGCGCCGTTCGTTCTCTCTTCGTCTTCTCCGACCAGCTTCTGAATATGATTCCCTTTGCCTAGCCACCAGCTGCCTCCTTCGCCTTCTTTCTTCCTTGGTTCAGTGAAGCAAATTAAAAGGTAACTGCCTTTGTTTCCTTTTTAAAATGCGTTTCGGGTTTCACTCCTCTTTCTTGCATGTTCTGATTTACTGTTTTTGATTAAGTGTTTTGATTTTATATTGCTATTGTTGAGGTGGTTGAAGGAAAAAGAAGGGAGAAATACTACCTTGACGGAGGAGGAGGCGAACATGGAGGCACTCCGGAGGCTTGACGGCAGAGGGACGGTGATACTGGCGTTCGAGCTAGTTCGGAATCTGGTATTTCGCTTTGCCTCTTCAGGTTTGATGATGATAAGCTGAAAACCTCTTTGTCACTTCTTTCTTCTTCTTGCTCGCTTTCTGTATGCTTGTGTTGCCTCTTCTGTATGTTGCCTTGAATATCTGAGTGTGGTTTTTCGCCCAGTGATGAACCCTAGGTTCTGAGGGCCTGAATGCTTGACTTTGAGTTGCCTTTTTGGGTTGCTTCTGAATGTTGATATGCTGAGATTGATTGATGTTTGTTGATGATTCTACTAATGTGTTTGACTCGTGTATTTGCCCAATGATGATGTTTTTCTGAGGGCCTTTTGTGTTGCCCTTGAATGCTTTAGTTTGAAAGCTTTGAAATGCCTAGGCTTGGTATAGATCTGGGGTTACAGGCCTTGGTATAATTTTGAAGTTTTATTTTGGTGGTCTTTGTATGCTTGAGATTGATGGGTGAAGTCTTTTAGGCTCAGACAGGCACGAGGTTTTCTTCAGGCTTAACAATTGTTTTTTGACAGGTTTAGCTTGAAAGGTTTGAACCAATTTTAGGGTTGTTTGTGGATTGTGGCTTTACAGGTTATGGCCTTGGTGAGGCTTGCTTCAGGTTTGTGCAGGTTTGGATTTATGGTGAGTTTACTGGTTTTAGGTTTATGGGACCTTTGGAACTTCAAGTTTTGGGCTTGTTTATGTTTTTGAAAACAGGTTCAGTGCTTAGAGGCTTTTGGGAACTGTCTTGGAGAGTTTTTGCAATCTCCTTTGCTTGACAGTTTTGTTGTGATTTCTGCCCCCTCCCTTTACTGTTTCATTGCAGTTTGTTTTATATATTTTTATGCCTAAAGCCAAAAGCCAGTAAGCCTAACTTCTCCTCTCTTCTCTCTCTCTAGTACAAATCAAAACATTAAAATAATGTTATGTGTACTTTAGTTCTGAAAAAGCAATGGCTGGGAAATGATGAAACGATATTGCTTGCACTTCTAATCTTTCTCTGCATACTTTGTACTTTCCTGATATTTGCATATCTTCTTTTGACAACTTTGATGGCCTTTTGTACTTTGACATCCTTTGGACAACTTTTTGTTTAGTTTGACATTGGAACTTAGTTTGGACTTGGACTCTTATACATGCTGTTTGCTTTGAACTATGCAGTTGGTTGGCCAATTTGAAATGTGCAATTTGTATACTTTGTGCATTCATTTTTTAATTTGCAAACATTTTCATCCCTCTTTGTGAACCGGGAGAAATCCTGTGATTTGCAGAATGGGCAAACTGATCCCGGCCATTTTCTTTTAATGATGAATTCTCTTTTATCTGTCTGTCTCTTTAATTATTTATCTGCTTCAATTGACTTTTTCTTCTTTTCTATTCTTTGCAGATAAAATCCAATGAGGCAGAGGGAGCAAGGGATGGAAGATGAAGACTTAGGAAAACTTAGAAAAATTAGGATAGTTTTATTTAAATTTAAATTACTGTAATATTATTATTGTAAACATTTTGTAAACAAAAACAATTATACAAATAATTTAAAAATAAATAAAAAGTCCTTTTATTTGTCATTCATTTTTAATTCTTCTTCAAATATTTATCTAATTGCTTATAATTCTTAAATTAAAATAAAATGGAAATAAACTCCAATTATCTTAACTTAAAAATAAATAATCAATTGATAAACACTGGTCTTATAATCAATAACAACCCCGACGCTCCAATTATCCAAAGTAAAGTACAGTTTCAAACCAGACGACAGTTAATTAAACAAAACGTCCATCTGCCTCTTTTCACTGATTAAATCCAAACCAATGCAAATTAACAACCATCAGCCTCAGTTCTCATTTCAGAGTAACTTGAAAAGCATTGATAGAACTAACTCTTCTTGAGAGATATGCGCACAAAACCCTGATTCTGATCAAATGCCAAAGAAGCGTTCGCCTGATCGAAGCTGAGCCAAAAATCAACCAAACCCTAAGCAAACTGTTTGAATTGTTCCAGAGCCATGAAAATCAATAAAAACCCTAATTTTGTCTGACTGGCGAGAAAAGTCTGTTTGACCGATTTTTGAGCCAGTCTGAAAAATCAGGAAAAGTTTGAAGCTGTGATTTCTTATAGAAAAAATGCGAGGGCAAATTTTGGGGTACAACAGTTGCCCCTGTTCAATCTTCTTGGACCCTAAGAGTTAGATTGGCAAGTTTGCCTTTCGCGACTCGAGGGAAAAAGGAGATTGGACACTAGAGTGCCCAGAAAATCTGCACTCGGTGATGTGATGGTGGAGGGAATGGGCTTAAAGATGCCATTTGGTAATGGGCTTAAAGATGCCATCTGATGACCGCTGATAGGAGGATGGGCTTAAAGATGCCATCTGGAAATGGGCTTAAAGATGCCATTTAGAAATGTTTGTTGAGGAGGATGGGTTTATAGATGCCATTTAGAAATGTTGTTGAACTGCATGTCCTTGGTGAGTGGACGAGTATCAGAAAGGCATCCATGTTTTGGAACGTCTCTGAACTGGGGGTCTGAACAAGCGATAGATTGACATCCATTTTTGGAGAATCTGTAAACTGTTTTCAGAATTTGAAGTTGAATAAGCAATAGAGCAACATCCGTTGTTGGGAAGCGTCCGTAAACTGTTTTCAGAATTTGAAGTTGAATAAGCAATAGAGCAACATCCGTTGTTGGGAAGCGTCCGTAAACTGTTTTCAAAAGTTGAGAAGAATCTGAACAAGTGATAGGTTAACATCCGTTATTGGAGAACCCGTGAAATGTTTTCAGAAGTCTTGAAGTTGAATAAGCAATAGAGCAGCATCTGTTGTTGGGAAGCGTCCGTAAACTGTTTTTAAAAGTTGAGAAGAATCTGAGTAAGTGATAGGTTAACATCCGTTACTGGAGAACCCGTGAACTGTTTTCAGAAGTCTTGAAGTTGAATAAGCAATAGAGCAGCATCCGTTGTTGGGAAGCGTCCGTAAACTGTTTTCAAAAGTTGAGAAGAATCTGAGCAAGTGATAGGTTAACATCCGTTACTGGAGAACCCGTGAACTGTTTTCAGAAGTCTTGAAGTGGAGAAGGAACCGGTGTAGGGTTTCCTGATGATGAGTCCGTGTAAAACTGCATCTGGATGAATCTGGAATAAGTATCAGAATGTCGCCGTGTCTGGGTCACATCTGTACTATTTCCGGGTGAATCTGGAATAAGTATCAGAATGTCGCCGTGTCTGGGTCACATCTGAACTATTTCTAGAAAGAACCTCGGAAGATGATGGTCTTTGTTCGTTGACTGCTCTCTCTTGAAAAGGTAAAGAGTTAGCTGTATGCAATGTCATGATGCATGATGCAATGTATGTTATATCAATGTTTATGATATGAATGTGCTGAATGCGCATGTAAGCTGATGAGCTATCTTGCTGAGGATAGATGAATCCTGGATGGCTGAAGATAAAAGAATCTTGATTGCTGCCGGGGAAAATAAATCCTTGGATGCTGCTGTGGAGGATAAGAATCTTTTGATTGCTGAAGATGAGAAGTCCTGGGACCTCTGTTGGGGAATCAGAAGCTTGGGTTGTATGCCAAACTACTGGGGAATTCCTGTCTTGAGGAGATCTTCATTGGAGAATATTCGAATATTCTGTGAGGAACTGAGAATGAGAGTCTTCAATCTGCTTGGGGATTGATAGTTGGAAATTTTAGCTCCGTTGGGGATATTGAAACTTGATTCTGAGGGGAGTTAGCTTCTGGAAGGTTCTCAGGTTGTGGATGTCGAGAATCTTTTGATTGCTGCAGGAACTTGATCTCGGGAATGGGCTTACAGATGCCATTTGGAGATAGGATGAATAGTTACTGGAGATGTGTTGAATTGTAAGTTGAAAGAAGGAACCTGTGTAGGGTTTCCTGATGATGAGTCAGTGTAAATCCGCATCGGGTTGTTGAACACTTTTGACCTTCGAATGCCCCAAGTGGTGATGTAGATAATTTCCTGGCTTGTTACAGGTGTTGATCCATAATCAGTCGTCCACAGATGTTTTCTTGGTTTGTTACAGGCGTTGATCTGGAACTTAAGAAAGGTAACAGAATGGCAACCGTGTCTGGAGCACATATGGACCGTATCTTCCAATAGGTGATGAAGGAATTGTTGAACACTTTTGGCATTCGAATGCCCCAAGTGGTGATGTAGATAATTTCCTGGCTTGTTACAAGTGTTGATCCACAATCAGTCGTCCACAGATGTTTTCCTAGTTTGTTACAGGCGTTGATCTGGAACTTAAGAAAGGTAACAGAATGGCAACCGTGTCTGGAGCATATCTGGACCGTATCTTCCAACAGGTGATGAAGGAATTGTTGAACACTTTTGGCATTCGAATGCCCCAAGTGGTGATGTAGATAATTTCCTGGCTTGTTACAGGTGTTGATCCACAATCAGTCGTCCACAGATGTTTTCCTGGTTTGTTACAGGCGTTGATCTGGAACTTAAGAAAGGTAACAGAATGGCAACCGTGTCTGGAGCATATCTGGACCGTATCTTCCAACAGGTGATGAAGGAATTGCTGAACACTTTTGACATTCGAATGCCCCAAGTGGTGATGAAGGAGACTTGAATCAGATTACTCTGCAAATTGAGAGATTTCTTGAAATCTTGACTGGACTGCCCCAGGTTAACTGAACTTTGAAAGATCTGTTGAAACCTTGACTGGACTGCCCCAGGTTAACTGAATAGTGACATGTCATGCCCCTTGTTGATAGGAGATTTGTCGTTGGAAGTGTCATCTTTTTGAAGTGATTTTGTTCACTGAGAGAGTTTTCGTTCCTCCGAACATTCGTTGTATGAATTTCTTTGCTGTCAACCAAATAGCCAAATGCAAACAGTGATATTCAAGCAATGCAAAGTTTATGTTTGTCTCGAAGTTTTGAAAAAATGCGTTTTTAGCAGAAAACTTTTTATAAGACAGATCAACATATGATTTAGAGCAAAGCCTTACAGGAGTCAGGATACCTTTTGAAACAGTATGCTTTCGAACTAACCCATGCTTCAATTAGGACTTTTGAAGGGTTGTAACGTGGCCTGGTTCACGGTTTAAGAAACAAAGGATAAAGGCTCAAAGTACATTTGTACCCACCCGCTCTTCGTGATGTTCTTCAACCCTAAGCTCAGTTAATTGTGCGTCGCACTCTATTCGAGTTTGGAACGACCTTTGGGTGATTGTTCACCAGTTGAATTTTGGGAGACAGTCGTCATCTTCTTTTTCTTTGCAACATTTTTCATGTTGTTGAGGATTTGTAATAACCTCACTATTTTGATTTTGATTTGTTATCCCTAACTTTTGCCTGACTGCTCCCGTTCTTGAGATTACAGTCAGCGGGATGCCCCAGCTTTCTTAAGCCTCCTTTACAGGTTTTGGCTCAGCGGGCTTTTTTCTTTTGAGAGATTGACTGCCTGTGTGATAAGGAACCATCACTGTCTTTTGATTCCAAGGTAATGCGTTCCTTTTTTTTTTGACGTCGTTCGTTGTGTTACGAACTGAGAGTTTGCGACTTCAATGCGCACCTTTTTTTGAATTAACTGAGAGACTACCCTGCCCCAGGTTTATATCAAGGGTTTTGATTGTTTAGAACAGAAAACTCCTACTTCTTTGGCCCGAAGGGGTTGACTAGGGATTATCTTCCTTATAACTCCAGTGTTTGGGAATTGAAAGAAATGCCTGTACATCATCAGCAAGGTCTGTTCAAAAGCATACCGTATGAGATTATGGTATTGTTTCGTCATCCTCCCTCTAAAGGCTTGTAGCTTTTTATCAAGAGTCAAATATCATAAAGAAAACATAAGAGTAGTGAAAACGAATGGATGAATTCAAGACAAACATATGCAATGCATTAATGAAACAGAGTTTAACATCAACAGTTAATTGTTTGAAAACAAAAGAAATTACAACTTTGAACATTCAAATGAAGCAAAAGTCTCTCAGCTTGAGCTTTGTCCCTTCAGGTCGAGAACTCCTTAACGGAAGATTTTCATCTCGCCGTCTGGCATGAATTCCAACACTCCAATGTCGATCAGATCTTGAATCTTGTTCTTCAAGGCCCAACAGTCGTCGGTGTCGTGTCCCGGGCTGTAGGAGTGGTAAACACAAAATGCGTCGGGACGATAGTTAGGAGCGGAGGTATTGAGCTTCCGAGGAGGATCCCTTAAAGTAAGCAGGTTGACTTCCAACAGGCGCTTCAGTATGAAGGATGATGGTATGTCAGTCTCCGTGAACTGCCTTCCCGACGTTTCTTGCTTACACCGATTACCCCGTTGACGCTGGCCAGGTTGTTGGTGGGCTTGTGACCCTGAAGCAAACAAAGGAGCCTTCTCTTTGTCTTCTTGAGTGGATGGAGGTTGAGTGGTGACTTGCTCTTCAACCTCAGATGTTTGCCCCAATTGGTTGTTTTGAAGCAGTTGGCGGACGAGAACTCTGAGTTCCTCTTGTCTTTGAGACAAATCTTGGATGAGAGCCATCTGGCCCACCAACTGTCCCATCACTTGGATCCTCAAGGTTGCCAAATCAAACTGCAGCTCCGCAAGCTGATCGCTCCTGGCATTGTTTGAATTCTCCAAGCCCTTTGTGAGGAGAGCTTTCATTTCTTCTTGCCCCAGAGACAAGTTCAGGAATATTTCCTGCAGCTGAGCAGTCTGGTCTTGGATGTCTTTGACAGACCTTTCTAGAGCCATCTCTTACTGAAATAAACAGTATGAGAGTAAGGAAACCTGAAAAAGGAAAAACTGTCAAAATGCAATGCATGATATGTGGATGCATGCTTTCAAGGATCTCTTGGGGTAAACACAAGAAAATGTTAGAGGTTGAACTTTGCTCTTGGATTGGATAACTTTGCACCGGTGGATGTCTTTCCATGAGAATCGAGCTCACCATGTCAAGTGGGTCATAGCCACTGATTCAAGTTGTTGCACTTGAACTTTGGTTGGAGAACTTTGTATCAGTGGATGCCCTTCCACGAGAATCAAGCTCACCATGACAAGTGGGTCATAGCCACTGATTCAAGTTGTTGCACTTGAACTTTGGTTGGAGAACTTTGTATCAGTGTATGCCCTTCCACGAGAATCAAGCTCACCATGACAAGTGGGTTATAGCCACTGATTCAAGTTGTTACACTCAAACTTTGGTTGGCATTTGTTTAGAGGAGAAACCTCTTGCCCTTTGGTAGACGTCTAGTTCAACGTAACCATGCATCAAAAGAACCCTCGAGATTCTTGAAATGGTTATTGAAAATGCTATGGTATGATGTTATGACGTTATGTACATGTATGCAGAAGCAAGTGAGTTTATATACAGGCAATCATATTCACACAAAGCAAACCAGTCCTTAGGTTTAGGCTTGCATGAGGTTCAGGTACTACCCTCTTTCAGTTTCGTTGGTTAAAACCTGTCCTATCAAAAGTAACCGGGTTCTAGAGGATCTCAATATCACTGACTACCCTCAATCGGTCATAACTCCAGCATCGCTATCTTTTCTTGCGGCCGGAACCATCGCGAGAGTTTAGCCTCAATGAGTGTAGCATACTGCTACTGTTCTATGGCCAAGTTGGGTCAATTTAGGGTTCTAAGGTCGGTTGATGCTTAACAACTCCTTAGAAGACCCATATTCTCCTCGTTTCAACACAAGGGATATCGGTACAGACCAAGGTGCCACACCAACGTAGCCACTGCTTCACCCATGTCGGTATACGCCGGACAGGTCCCTCACAGATTATGCTACCTAAAAGGGTATTCCCCAGATCCGGGTTAGGATCTATGAAATTCCGATGCAAAGCCCACAAATATAAAAGCAAACAAAGCAAGCAATTAAAAACAAAAGGTGATCTAAACCCTAAGGTAACCCCACTTTTAAGTAAATCCCCAGCAGAGTCGCCAATTATGTGATACGGTGGGAGAACTGACTTGAGGTTTTGCGTTTGTATTCGCATTTGTTCGATTTAGCAAGAGTTGCCACCGACTTTTTATTTTATCCTAAGGAAAGGTTAAAAAGCACAGCAAAAACCTTTGAGATGTTTTCTTGGGTTCGGGGAGTAGATTATAGAAAGGGAAGGTATTAGCACCCTTTCTATCTATGGTTATCCATGGGCTCTTAGTTACTTGCTTAGATCAACTTGCCTTGATTTTCAATTGTTTGAAATGGTGCTTTGTGTGTGGGTTTTGAAAATGTTTTGAAAAGAGGCCAATGTGGTGGCAACCTTTGTAATGATCCATGTTGGGATGTATACAAAGGTGTATGTCTTTTAAAAAGGTTTTCAATGTTTTTGGAAGTTGTTTTGAAAATGTGTTTGTGAGGTGTGGTTTTGAAAAAAATAGGCAAGGGTTTTTGTTTTGTAAGTTGGCAAGTAACCAAGAGCTATCTACCCTAAATTTCTCAAAGATCTTTGCTATGTTTTAACCCTTTTAACAATTTTGTTCCACCATTGTATTTGGTGGACAATCTTGTGTTAGGATGTGAACGGGACAGGCGCGGGTCATCGTTTAGACCATGATTGCAATGGTGCCAAGTATCTTTGGGCAAATTTTCCTTTAAGGGACTTGATCATTTTTTAGGCAACTTTCGAAAGCGTCATCGAGGGACTATGATCATTTGATTGTTTTGTTTTTGCCAAAGATACCTAACATACAATATGGCCCATTATTGAAGGCAACAAGTGGGATTACCCTAGAGGGTGCAAGTGTGATTGTGTATTGATTTCATGTATTTGTCTTTGTATTAGGTTATCTAGCGTTTAATTTTATGTACATGCAAACCCCTAGGTCTAACCATGATATAATTGAAAGCGATAAATTGCGAGAATTTAAAATCTACGCTATTACAAAATAGTATCCGGGAGTGGGGGTACAAATTCACAAATGGGGATGAGACTTTAGGAGTGTAGTGTCCAATAATTTACAACCAAATCGAATTGCGATCAAATGTAATATATAATGTAATGTACAAAAATAAGCAAGTGTATAATGTATCAATGCGAGTGTATTGTGAATGTGTAAGTGTATGTGTAAATGTATTAGGTTTATTTATTTACAAGTTGAGGAATGTGAATTTAATGAGACAATTAAATATTGTTTATTTGTCAAATATTATTATCTATGTTTGATTTAAATTTGTATTTTTATATCTTTTTGTAAAGTATGTACAAAAAAGTTTTAATAAAACAAGATGTTTAAACCTAGATAAAAAGTTTAATATTTATTTTAAATATGATAAACAAAGTTTAATGAGATTAAAGTATTATTGTTTTTATGCACAAATTATTTTTAAGAAAAGAAATGCATTAACTTAAAGAAAAATTATGTATTTATGTATAAATCAAAATAAGTTTTAATAAAATGAAAGAACAAAGTGTTTTAAATAATGTATTATATATAGAATTATAATTATATTATGTATAAAAAGGTATTGTTAATTAGGAATTAATGTAAATAAAATTAATATATTTAATTAAATTATATATTAAAAAAATGGTATATATTAGTTTGAATTATAAAAAGGAAAGATAAATCAAATCTTAGTTTATGAATGTTTAAAACAAAAAGTAAAAGGAAAGTTGAATGGGCCAAAGAGTTTTTTAGGGCCCAAACGAAGAACATTCAGAAGCAGGATGGGGGGGGGGTTTAATTGGGAAAACGCTTTGGGCTTATGCTGAACGGGGCAAGGCCCATGGGTCTCATAACATTTGTTTTTTTCTTAGGGTTCGAAGGTTATTGCTTCATTTGGGTTTAGGGCTCGCTGAGAGCACAGCGGCGCGCCGTTCGTTCTCTCTTCGTCTTCTCCGACCAGCTTCTGAATATGATTCCCTTTGCCTAGCCACCAGGTGCCTCCTTCGCCTTCTTTCTTCCTTGGTTCAGCGAAGCAAATTAAAAGGTAACTGCCTTTGTTTCCTTTTTAAAACGCGTTTCGGGTTTCACTCCTCTTTCTTGCATGTTCTGATTTACTGTTTTTGATTAAGTGTTTTGATTTTATATTGCTATTGTTGAGGTGGTGGAAGGAAAAATAAGGGAGAAATACTACCTTGACGGAGGAGGAGGCGAACGTGGAGGCACTCCGGAGGCTTGACGGCAAAGGGACGGTGATACTGGCGTTCGAGCTAGTTCGGAATCTGGTATTTCGCTTTGCCTCTTCAGGTTTGATGATGATAAGCTGAAAACCTCTTTGTCACTTCTTTCTTCTTCTTGCTCGCTTTCTGTATGCTTGTGTTGCCTCTTCTGTATGTTGCCTTGAATATCTGAGTGTGGTTTTTCGCCCAGTGATGAACCCTAGGTTCTGAGGGCCTGAATGCTTGACTTTGAGTTGCCTTTTTGGGTTGCTTCTGAATGTTGATATGCTGAGATTGATTGATGTTTGTTGATGATTCTACTAATGTGTTTGACTCGTGCGTTTTCCCAATGATGATGTTTTTCTGAGGGCCTTTTGTGTTGCCCTTGAATGCTTTAGTTTGAAAGCTTTGAAATGCCTAGGCTTGGTATAGATCTGGGGTTACAGGCCTTGGTATAATTTTGAAGTTTTATTTTGGTGGTCTTTGTATGCTTGAGATTGATGGGTGAAGGCTTTTAGGCTCAGACAGGCACGAGGTTTTCTTCAGGCTTAACAGTTGTTTTTTGACAGGTTTAGCTTGAAAGGTTTGAACCAGTTTTAGGGTTGTTTGTGGATTGTGGCTTTACGGGTTATGGCCTTGGTGAGGCTTGCTTCAGGTTTGTGCAGGTTTGGATTTATGGTGAGTTTACTGGTTTTAGGTTTATGGGACCTTTGGAACTTCAAGTTTTGGGCTTGTTTATGTTTTTGAAAACAGGTCCAGTGCTTAGAGGCTTTTGGGAACTGTCTTGGAGAGTTTTTGCAATCTCCTTTGCTTGACAGTTTTGTTGTGATTTCTGCCCCCTCCCTTTACTGTTTCATTGCAGTTTGTTTTATATATTTTTATGCCTAAAGCCAAAAGCCAGTAAGCCTAACTTCTCCTCTCTTCTCTCTCTCTAGTACAAATCAAAACATTAAAATAATGTTATGTGTACTTTAGTTCTGAAAAAGCAATGGCTGGGAAATGATGAAACGATATTGCTTGCACTTCTAATCTTTCTCTGCATACTTTGTACTTTCCTGATATTTGCATATCTTCTTTTGACAAATTTGATGGCCTTTTGTACTTTGACATCCTTTGGACAACTTTCTGTTTAATTTGACATTGGAACTTAGTTTGGACTTGGAATCTTATACATGTTGTTTGCTTTGAACTATGCAGTTGGTTGGCCAATTTGAAATGTGTAATTTGTATACTTTGTGCATTCATTTTTTAATTTTCAAACATTTTCATCCCTCTTTGTGAACCGGGAGAAATCCTGTGATTTGCAGAGTGGACGAACTGATCCCGACCATTTGCTTTTAATAATGAATTCTCTTTTATCTGTCTGTCTCTTTAATTATTTATCTGCTTCAATTGACTTTTTCTTCTTTTCTATTCTTTGCAGATAAAATCCAATGAGGCAGAGGGAGCAAGGGATGGAAGATGAAGACTTAGGAAAACTTAGAAAAATTAGGATAGTTTTATTTAAATTTAAATTACTGTAATATTATTATTGTAAACATTTTGTAAACAAAAACAATTATACAAATAATTTAAAAATAAATAAAAAGTCCTTTTATTTGTCATTCATTTTTAATTCTTCTTCAAATATTTATCTAATTGCTTATAATTCTTAAATTAAAATAAAATGGAAATAAACTCCAATTATCTTAACTTAAAAATAAATAATCAATTGATAAACACTGGTCTTATAATCAATAACAACCCCGACGCTCCAATTATCCAAAGTAAAGTACAGTTTCAAACCAGACGACAGTTAATTAAACAAAACGTCCATCTGCCTCTTTTCACTGATTAAATCCAAACCAATGCAAATTAACAACCAACAGCCTCAGTTCTCATTTCAGAGTAACTTGAAAAGCATTGATAGAACTAACTCTTCTTGAGAGATATGCGCACAAAACCCTGATTCTGATCAAATGCCAAAGAAGCGTTCGCCTGATCGAAGCTGAGCCAAAAATCAACCAAACCCTAAGCAAACTGTTTGAATTGTTCCAGAGCCATGAAAATCAATAAAAACCCTAATTTTGTCTGACTGACGAGAAAAGTCTGTTTGACCGATTTTTGAGCCAGTCTGAAAAATCAGGAAAAGTCTGAAGCTGTGATTTCTTATAGAAAAAATGCGAGGGCAAATTTTGGGGTACAACAGTGTTCAAGATCCTTGGATGATACTTCTATCATTGACCGTTGTGGGGAATTTCCTAACATCCCTCTGCTTGGCGTTAAGGGAGGTATCACTTACAACCCTTGCTTAGCTTTACGACAATTTGGGTATGCCCGAAGAGATGGTCCTTATGATATGCTCATCCAAGGTTTGGTGTTCAACTATGGAAGCAACGATTAAGGCTACCGTCAGAGGTTTATACAATCTTGGAGGATGGTAAACAAGGTGGATAGTAGGACTTTGGGACACAAAAATTTCATTCCCCTTGAACCTTACCTTAGGTGCATGCGAGCTCATGCTCAGAGTCTCGTAATGCTTTACCCTTTTATCCTCCATGTTATCATAGAGCATGTTGTTGAAGGATATGTCCCTATAATGTCCTTCATCCTGACATGCCTACCTCTCTCGAAGACTTACAAAGGGACTGAATTCATCTTAAGAAAGAACGATACACTTTCGAGGCCCGGTTCTACGCTAGTGAGAAGAAGGTTTTGGAACTCACCAAGCAGCTTCATGAAGAGCGGAGTCTGAACGCCTACATCACACCAAAGAGGATGCACTTAACTTTTTTGTCTTAATAGTTTTTGTATTTTATTTCTTTCATTATAAACCCAAAGAGGCATGATGTACTCAAACTTGGATTTATTAATATAACTTGTGTTCCTTTTTGTCTAAAGCAAATTTAAATCCCTAATTTCCTTGAAATCATTTGCATATGCATCTTCATTCATCATAACACAAACAAGTTTCTTATAACAGGTCTCCTTATCTTTCTACTGTTTATTTCAGTGAAATGGATATTGAACAGACAATAAAAGATCTTCAGGCGCAGAACACTCTGTGATACGGTGGGAAGAACTGACTGTTTTTAGAATGCTGGTTTGCATTTTGCGTTTGTGCTCACAAAATGTCGCGGTAAGCAAGAGTCCCCACCGACTTTTATTTTATCCAACAAGGATAGGAAAAAAGCATAGAAAAATTCCTTTTTTGAGATATTTCTCGGGTTCGGGGGTAGATTATAGAAAGGGAAGGTGTTAGCACCCTTTCTATCCGTGGTTATCCACGGGCTCTTAGGTACTTGCTCAACTGCTTTCAAAATTTCTTTCTTTGTGCTTGTGGGTTTTGAAAAAGTTCTTGTTTTGAAAACTTCGATTTAACTCTTGCTTCTGTCCTCAAGAGCGTATGAAGTGTTTTTGAAAACTTTGTTCGAAAAAGTGTAAGTGTGAAAAAGATTTTTTTTTGAAAGAGCAAGTATCTAAGAACCATCTACCTACTCGAAAAAGGAATCGTTCTATACTAATTTCCTTTAGACAATGCTATCCTACTATTGATGAGTAGATAGCACCGTCGTTGGAGTTTAAGGGTCAATCCGAATGAGGGACTTACAGTCACCAAAGCAATGTTAGGACGCCTTAGCGGTAACCCTAATATCTTAGATCATTTGTTTGAGGCAACAATATCTGAGGCAACTGTTTCAAGGCGACTATGATCTTTTAGACAAGAGGGTGACCTCTAAAACGATCTATACTTAATGACCGCGTACGAAGGCAACCAAGCGGGGTGTACCCTAAGAGTGCGCATGTGCGAGTGTGTCGTTTTCGGTTATTTTTATCTTTGTACATGTGGAGGGTGATCTAATTTGATTTTAGGTTAAAACATTCAGTCTTGTCATGCCATCCTATTATCAAACATCTAACACTTATAACTTGCGGAAATAAAATGCGGAATTTAAATTACAAGGCGTCGGGTATTTACATCGCCAAAGACAAACCCTTTAAAAATAAATAAAGCGATAAAAAATAAATAAAAGTCCTATTAACTATTACAAACCGGGAGCAAGTACATTATTGGATAAAAATAAACAACGCGTGCGAGAAATTAAATCGAGCGCAAATTAGGGTTTTGACCCTTTAAAGAAGACATCTTTTTGTTGTTTTTATTTTAAGAAAGAAATAAATTCTAAATTAATTACTAAATTGAATTAATAAAAATAAATTATTTTTGGGTTTTTTGTTATTTTAAGAAAGAAAAATAAAATAATTAAGTTAGTAATTAAAACCTAATTAAATCTAATTTAATTTTAATTATTTACAAAAAATAGGTTAAAGTTATTCTAATTAAAACCTAAATTAATTAATTAGTGTTTATTAATAAAAATAAAAATTTGATTGAATAAACATATGTTTTGTGGTTTTTATTTGATAAAAAAAAGAATTTTTGATTGGTTAGTTAATGAAATAAAAATAATAAAACAATTAAAATAAATAATCAAAATAAATAAAAAGAGGGAGTATGGGCCTGAATTGGGAGTGATAGTAGCAATTCTGAGGCCCAATTGTAGCTGGCCCTTGTTGACTTTTGGAATCCAGTGGACATGCGTGGACTTGGTCTAAGGTGGACCTTCATCTTTGGACCATCAGATTTGGCCTTTGGCCATCTGGAAATTAGAAAACTAATGGCACATGGTATATTGCACGCTAGAGTAAACACCTGATTACATGAAAAACAAAGAGAAAATGCAAAGCGTTGGAGGCAGGGATCGAACCCCTGACCTCCAGCCACTAACGCCTTGGAATTGGACCTGCTGACCACTAGGACACACGGTTTCAATTGTTATATGAATATAAATGATATATATTATATAAAAAAACAAAATCATATGCCATCAATTAAATAAACACGCGCGTGGTTTGAATGGACCATTGGGAGAACGACAGCTCATCGTCTCCTACCTCCAAAACCTACAAATATTACTTGCGGATTTGGATCCGCAGCTAAATGCGCAAGCCTGTTCTAAAATCCATTCCAGACCATGAAAACAAATTCCACGAGCATGGTTAAACTCGTCTTGGCTTCGTGATCAACACCATGCCCTTCTTTAGTCCCAATTTTTCCCGAAACAAAAAACCCTAAAAAACAAACGAAGAACCCTAGCTATGGAGGTTCTTCATTTCAGGCCAGATAAACGCAATTGAATAATACCAATCGCTTGCAAATGTTATGTAGATTCAAAATATGGTATAGATTCATGAAAAGGATGCTTAAATTCTGAGTTGCGAAATCAAGAACAGAGGTATATTTCGTGACACTTACAGCGTGTTATAGGGTTTGAAGAAGCTTGCTTTTGATCCAGGTAGATTGAGTGAACACCCAGGAAGCGTTTGGGACATGTATCAGCCCTTGAAAACACCTCTAAGCACGATTTTGATCTCAAGCTTTTTGTGACTTTTTTCAAACTTTGTTCTGCCTCTCTCTGCAATTTCCAACCCTGATCTCGATTGCCTTTTCTTGCTTATGTATTGTGTGGTGTATTAGGGTAGAAATTATGGACTCAATCTTCCCATATTAATGCATACATATTTGATTTGATCTCTTCTTTAAAACTTGCCAATTTTTCCAAATCTCAATCTTTTTGCACATGAATTGGTCTGATTCAATTTTGATGATGTTAATGATGGTAATCAAATCTTGAAATAGCAAAAAAATCTCATGTTATCAAAGTTTTAGATTTTATATGATTTAATTTGATTTAAAATGAATAAATTCAAACAAAAATCAAATTAAATAATAAAAATAAAATATGGGCTCATGGCTGAAGCTAGGACACGTGGGCAACTATGCAAGCTCAAATCAAGTGGAAAATAATGGGCCCATTTGACAAAATTTGAAGTTTTGGGGATAGTTGACTTTTGGCAATTTTGTAAAAAAGTCCAACTTCAACAATGCATAACTTCTTCAATTTTGAAATTTTGGAGGTGTTCTATGACTTTTTAGAAATCTTGAGATGTCCTCTAACCAACCCTTTTGGTATCATCTCATTTTGATATTCCATGCTCAAGTTATAAGCTTTGGAAAAAAAGGTGTTTTTGTTGACTTTCAAAAATGACCTATAATGTCCAAATTTATAACTTCTTGTGAGTGCATTTTTTGATCTTGGGGTATGAAGATGTATTGTAGGAAATTGCATCCTCTTCAAAATGAGCTTTGGATGGGTCATTTCTCATAAAGTATGAGAAAGTTATGCTTGGTCAAAGTTGAGTTGACTTTTCCTACAAAACCCTAATTTAGCAACTTTTGAGTCTTGATGAATTTTGAGCAATCCTTGATGAATCATGATCAAACCTTGATAAAATGATGAAATATCCTTCAAAGTGAGAATGTTGACAAAAAATATTGAAGTTTGACTGTTTATAGGTCACAGTTGACTTTTGCCCTAGCACAGTCGATTTTTGGACCCTTGAGCAATTGACTGAGCAAACTTCCTATGCAAGGCTTGAAACTTGACATGGATGACCTTGAGAACATATTAGGACATTATGGAGAACTTGTGCTCATTTGGACTCAAGGATATTGGTGCAACACAAAACCCTAATTTGGGGTTGACTGCCTTAAGAGATAGCTTGTCTATCCAACTCTTTAGCAAACTTGAGCAACTTGGAGATTTTTCTTGCAATGTCTTGAGGAATACGAGAGGGAAAATTTTAGGGTACAACAGCTGCCCCTGTTCAATCTTCTTAAACCTGAGGATGTAGATTGGCTTTCATGCCTTTCGTGATCCGAAGGTGGAAGATGATTGAACACTAGAGTGCCCAGAAATTTGCACTCGCATGAAGTGGTATCAGCCTTGTGATGTCGGGAATGGGCTTACAGATGCCATTTGGAAATTGCCGGTGGGAGGATGGGCTTAAAGATGCCATCTGCAGGAGTGTTGATCGCATAAGAGATTCCTTAGCGAGAGCTTGCACACCTGTTGTTGTAGAAGATTCCGCTGGGGAAGTCTGATCTTGTTGATATTTAGGAACTTGCTTGTACTTCAACTGAGGATAATTCTGTTGAGTTTTAAGAACTTGTCCGTAATTCAACTGGGGGGAAATCTGTCGAGATTCAGAACCTTGTCTATAATTCAACCGAGACTAATTCAGTTGAGATTTAAGAACCGGTCAGTATTTTGACTAAGGAGAATTGCCGAGATTTAGAACCTTATCTATAATTCAACCCAGACTAATTCAGTTGAGATTTAAGAACCAGTCAGTACTTCGACTGAGGAGGATTGCCGAGATTTAGAACCTTATCTGTAATTCAACCGAGACTAATTCAGTTGAGATTTAAGAACCGGTCAGTACTTCGACTGAGGAGGATTGCCGAGATTTAGAACCTTATCTGTAATTCAACCGAGACTAATTCAGTTGAGATTTAAGAATCGGTCAGTACTTCGACTGAGGGAAACATCTTCATCGAGATCTAGGAACTGTCTGTACTTCAACGGAGGATAATTCGGTTGAGATTTAAGAACTCGTCCACACTTCGACGGAGGAAAATTGTCGAGATTTAGAACCTTATCTGTAATTCAACCGAGACTAATTCAGTTGAGATTTAAGAACCGGTCAGTACTTCGACTGAGGTAAATATCTTCATCGAGATCTAGGAACTGTCTATACTTTAATGGAGGATAATTCTGTTGAGATTTAAGAACTCGTCCACACTTCGACGGAGGAAAATTGTCGAGATTTAGAACCTTATCTGTAATTCAACCGAGACTAATTCAGTTGAGATTTAAGAACCGGTCAGTACTTCGACTGAGGAAAACATCTTCATTGAGATCTAGGAACTGTCTGTACTTCAATGGAGGATAATTCAGTTGAGATTTAAGAACTTGTCCACACTTCGACGGAGGAAAATTGTTGAGATTTAGAACCTTATCTGTAATTCAACTGATACTAATTCAGTTGAGATTTAAGAACCGGTCAGTAGTTCGACATAGCTGAGAACTTAACTGCATCCTTCCTGAAAGGTAAAGGCCAGTCGTATGCAATACATGATATATATCAAGCAATGATGTTCTCAAAATAAATGATATTATGTTGTATGATGCGTATATGCATGTATCATGATGTATGGAAATGTAATGTTTGGCTGGGGAAAATAAATCCTGAATAGCTGCTGGAGAAAAGAGTTGGATTCTTCGTTTCCGCTGGGGATGGCGAACGAAAACGTTGTGAGAATAAAACTACGGGAGAGGATAACTCTGTTGGAGGATAAACTGACGAGGAGATTACTCTGTGGGGAAGAGATGCTCTACTGAGGATTCCACCGATAAATTCCGTTGGGGATGAATTACCGTTGCTGGTGATTTTGAATCCTAACGGGGATTTGAATTCTGCTTGTGAAAGGAAAGAACTCCGCTGGGGATGATATTTCAGTTGCGACTTCACTGGGGATAACCTTTTAGACTCTAATGGGGATAATCCTTTGAGCTCTGTTGGGGACAATCTTCCAAAGTTTACTGGGGATGATTCTCCAAATTCCACTGGGGAAGCTTTTTCAGACTGCGCTGGGAAAATTTTCAGACTCCACTAGGGATATCTTGTACTCTGTCGGGGAATATTCTTATACTCCGCTGGGGAATATCAAGATTTTCGGGGATATTAAGCCTTTTCAGTGTTAATGGTAGATAAACTCTTCTTAGGGAGAATATTATTGATTCATTCACAGTTGCAAGTCTCAGCTGGGGAGCGTTAACATCACTGTCTTACTCTGCGGGGAGTGAATGCACCTGGGCCATATTCTTCAGCTGAATCTACCTTGGTACCTGGTGGATAGAGCAACTGTACAGTTTGGAAAATTTTATTGCCCCCTCTTTCTAATATTACCAGTAATCGTCTTTTGTTTCGTATGTAAATATTTATGAGCAACAATTAATGTCAAGTGCATATATCAAAAATGAACATTGGACTTTCTTTGCAAAACAAAACAGATAAAGGAAAAACAGTTTGAAATTTCTTTTAAAATGAATTGTATTGATTTTGAAGTTTGGCCTGTGAATAGGCGTTTTTGTACAAGAGGCTGACGTCCTAGTAAGAGAACACCGCCGAACAAATATAGTTTATACAATTTGTGAAAAACTAAACAAAACAGCTATGTGAATAATCCCACTGGGTTCTAACTCTGCTATTGTCTTTATGTTCTCGAGCATCTCATCACTTTGCTACTTGATTGAAGGTAGATCAGATTGATTAGTGCCGTTCAAGCTTGATAGTCGATACCGAAGTTTGGATGCAAGGTGATCCAATGAGACATAGTGTTACGCTTTGATCCCTAACTTTTTCCTGGACCGCCCTTTCGGGTTTTCAGTCCACCGGGATACCCTTTTTTGCCCAAGCTGCCTTTTCAGGTTTTCGACTTGCCAGGTGTACATATTTTTTTATTTTCATCCCTTATTTTTGCCCGAACCCTTTTGGTTCACCGGGAAGCCCTTATTTTTGCCTAGTCCAGTCCACCTAGCGGGTCTTTGATTATGCGTAGTATCTTTTCACTATGTCTGCATTGACGAGGTGAGGAAGGTCGTCACCATCCATGGTGGTTAGAATCATAGCTCCTCCTGAGAAAATGTTCTTAACCACAAATGGCCCTTCGTAAGTAGGGGTCCATTTGCCCCTGGGATCACCTTGAGGTAAGATAATGCGCTTGATCACTAGATCCCGACTTGATACTCTTGTCGTCTAACTTTCTTGTTAAATGCCTTGATCATCCGTTTTTGGTACGTTTGACCATGACAAATAGCAGTAAGTCTTTTTTTGTCGATTAAGTTCAGCTGATCAAGCCGGGTCTGAATCCAGTCATCTTCGCTCAAACCTACATCCTTCATAATCCGAAGAGAGGGTATCTGAACTTCAATTGGCAAGAAGGCCTCTATACCATATTACAAGGAATAGGGGGTTGCCCCTGTTGACGTACTCGATGAGGTACGGTACCCATGAAGAGCGAACGGTAACATCTCGTGCCAGTCTTTGTATGTCACTGTCATCTTCTGCATAATCTTCTTGATGTTTTTATTAGCCGCTTCAACATCCCCGTTCATCTTTGGCCGATAGGGAGAAGAGTTGTGATGTTGTATCTTGAACTGCTTGCAGAGCTTGGTGATCATCTTATTGTTGAGATTGGTACCATTGTTCGTAATAATCCTCTCTGGTACACCATATCGACAAATCAGGTTGTGCCGAATGAACCGTGCCACGACGTTCTTGGTTACAGTAGCAAAGGAAGCCGCTTCAATCCATTTCGTAAAGTAATCAATAGCTACCAGGATGAAACGATGCCCGTTGGACGCAGTAGGTCTGATCTCGCCCATCATGTCAATGCCCCACATTATGAAAGGCCAAGGTGCCGTCAAGACGTTCAGAGGAACTGGAGGTATGTGCACTTTATCAGCATAGACTTGGCATTTATGACAGGTCCGAGAATGCTGATAACAACCGGCTTCCATTGTGGACCAATAGTATCCTGCCCGAAGGATTTTCTTTGCCATGGTGTGTCCACTGGAATGAGTTCTGAAAGTACCTTCATGTAACTCTGCCATGATTCTTTCTGCTTCATTCTTATCCATGCAACGCAGTAAGGTCGAATCATGGTTACGCTTGTAAAGAATACCATTGCTGATGAAGAACTTCGCCGCGAACCTCCTCAGAAACTTCTTGTCATTAACAGATGCACCCTCGGGGTACTCCTGAGCTTCAAGATACCTCTCCACCTCATGAAACCAGGGCTTTTCTGTTACTTCTTCAGTCTCAATGTCATAACAATGCGCAGGTTCGTCCAACCTTTCAATGATAATTAGGGGAGCTTCGTTGTCCCAATTGACTTTAAACATAGAAGACATCGTAGCTAGCGCGTCCGCTAACTGATTCTCCTATCTAGGGAAGTGTTCAAAGGTTATCTCCTCAAAATGTGGAAGCAACGTCAACACATACTCCTTGTAAGGAATAATATTTGGGTGTTTCGTATCCCACTCGCCTTTGATCTAACTGATCACGAGAGCGAAATCTCCGAGGACACTTAAGAACTTAATCCTTAAGTCAATTGTTGCTCGAAGACCCATAATGCACGCTTCATACTCCGCCATGTTGTTGGTGCAGTTGAAACATAGTCGGGCGGTGAAAGGAGTATGAGAGCCATTACCCAAAGTGTTCGAAGCTCCATCAAAGTACATAGACCATCGGGATCCCTCCTCAGGTCCTTCACCCGGTCCAGGTGTCTCACAATCAGTTATCAACATGATACTCTCATCCGGGAATTCGAAGTTCATAGACTGGTAATCATCCACTGCCTGATGTGCTAAATGATCTGCCAACACACTTCCCTTGATTGCTTTTTGGGTCGTATATTGGATGTCATACTCAGTCAAGATCATCTGCCATCTTGTTATTCTTCCGGACAAGGCAGGCTTTTCGAAGATATACTTGATTGGATCCATCTTTGATATCAATAGAGTAGTGTGAGTCAGTATATATTGTCTCAGCCGACGAGCAACCCATGCCAAAGTGCAACAAGTTTTCTCGAGCAACGAGTATCGGGTCTCACAGTCGGTAAACTTTTTGCTAAGGTAATAAATAGCATGCTCTTCTCGGCCGGACTCGTCATGCTGACCCAACACACACCTCATTGAGTTGTCGAGTACTGTCAAATATAGGATCAAAGGTCTCCCTTCAACTGGAGGCATCAGAATGGGTGGCTCTTGGAGATACTCTTTGATTCTTTCAAAAGAGGCCTGACATTCATCGTTCCATCTTACCACTTGATCTTTCTTCAGTAACTTGAAGATTGGTTCATAAGTAGTAGTCAGATGCGAGATGAATCGGGCAATATAGTTCAAACATCCCAGAAAGCCTCTGACTTCTTTTTCTGTTTGTGGAGCTGGCATTTCCTGTATTGCCTTCACCTTTGCAGGATCTACTTGAATACCTTTATCGCTTACCACGAAACCCAATAGTTTATCGGATCTCACCCCGAAGGTGCACTTGTTCGGGTTTAACCTCAACTTGTACAACTTCAACCTGTCAAATAGCTTCTGAAGGTGGTCGAGATGCTCTTCTTCAGTCTGAGATCTTGCAATCATGTCATCGACGTATACCTCAATCTCATAATGGATCATGTCATGAAACAAAGCGACCATGGCGCGCTGATACGTTGCCCCAACATTCTTCAATCCAAAAGGCATGACCTTGTAGCAAAAGGTACCCCACTGAGTAACAAAGGTTGTCTTCTCCATGTCTTCGGGAGCCATTTTAATCTGATTATAACCGGAGAAACCATCCATAAAGGAGAATACCTTATGCTGTGCAGTGTTGTCAACCAGAACGTCGATATGAGGTAGAGGGAAATCATCCTTGGGGCTTGCCCTGTTCAGATCCCTATAGTCAACACACATTCGGACTTTACCATCCTTCTTCGGTACAAGAACCACGTTGGCCACCCACTGTGGGTAAGACTTAACTGCTAGAAAACCGGCGTCAAACTGTTTCATCACTTCAGCCTTGATTTTCTCAGACATCTCTGGGCGCATTCGGTGAACTTTCTGTTTTACTGGAGGACAGTCTTCCTTGGTAGGCAGGCGATGAATGACAATATCGGTATCCAACCCAGGTATATCTTCATAAGACCAGGCAAAGATCTCAACATAGTCACGCAACATCTAAATCAACTGTTGCTTAACACTAGCTTTTAGATTTTCACCGATCTTGACCTCTTTCTTGTCTACTTCTGTACCCAGATTCACTGATTCCACGGGCTCTTCATGCGGCTGTATGGCCCTCTCTTCTTGAAGTAACAGTCTAGCAAGTTCACCAGGCACTTCGCAATCATCTTCACCTTCGTCTTCGGCTAAGTTGATCGGACTTTCGAAGTCATAACTGTAAGTTCAGATGCGCCTAAGAGGGGGGGGGGGGGTGAATTAGGTTCTTTAAAACTTTTTCTGAATTGTATGAATATTTTTGCACGAGTTTCTTTTCTGATAAGTGATGAAAGCAGTAAATGCGGAAAGTAAAGAATAGAGATGTATCCTGGTTCCCCTCACAGTCCGAGAGTACTCCAGTCCCCTTTTAACATGAAAGAGATTTCCTTATAGTTGGTAATTTGTATAAAGACTACCAGAGAACCAAGAACAATCCTCTTGGACCAAGAACAATCCTCTTGGATTTTCACTAAGACCACAAAGAGAACAATCCTCCCTAAGTGTCTTTCTTGTTTACAACAATCCTGAAAACAAGTATACAATAGTTTGTTTGATTTGTATAAGAGTTTGAAAGATGAAAGAGCAATGTCAATCACTTGATTGATCTTTTCTATTCAATATGAAATTTAAGATGGAATACTCTTCTAAGTGCTCAAGAACAATTTTCAGTATGCATATGAAAATGATGAACAAAAATCTTGAGGATAGAGAGTATGATCAAAAGAATAGAAAGTAATAGTTGTTAGTGATTGTTGTTGTTTTTTTTCAAAATTCTAAATAAAAATAATTTATAGTGTAGTAATACCTCTTCAATGAATCATAGCAATGTTTAAACCATTTTTTACTAAAACAATGTATTTGAAAAGATACAAAGATTGCCATGAAAAGGTGTTACAAAAAGTTGCTGGAAAAATAAATTTTTTCAAAATTTAAGGCACAACAACCGGTTGCACTAAAGCAACAATCGATTGCTGTAAAAGCAACGTTTAAAAAATTTGAAAAATATAACTATGACAACCGATTGTCATTGAGGAGTAATTGATTGCTCATAAGCCAACATTCAAAAAATTTGAAAACAGAACACATGACAATCGATTGCTGCTAGATGACAATCGATTGTTTTCAAACAGAAGCTTTTGTTTTTTGGATGCAACCGATTGTCCTAGCATGACAATCGATTGCTTGTGTACAAAAATTGAAAAATCATTATTTTCAAAGATTTTAAGCAATTTAAAACATCCTTCTTCAATCATACATAGTATATACTCAAAATATTATTTTAATAAAGTAAATACATGATTAAAAATAGTTTTGAGCACTAAGAGCATAAGATCAAAAATTTCATATACCTTAAGCCATAAGTCTTGAAAAGTTGATCTTGATTAATGAATCTTAGCTTGAGATAAATCTTCTATCTTGATCCATTCATTTTTGCATGCTAGCTTGTCTTCATCAAAACATTTGGAAAGCTTGATTTCACAGTCTCCCCCTTTTTGATGATGACAACTGTGATCGGTGGAAATAGAACTGACTGATTTAAAATGTTGGTTCGCGAAATGTCGCGGTAAGCAAGAGTTGCCACCATCTTTTATTTTCTCCAACAAGGAAAGGACAAAAGCACAGCAAAATTCCTTTTCGAGATGTTTCTCGGTTCGGGAGGTAGATTATAGAAAGGGAAGATGTTAGCACCCTTTCTATCCGTGGTTATCGACGGGCTCTTAGGTACTTGCTCACTATGTTTTCAAAAATTATTTTGCTTTTCTTGTGTTTATGGATTTTGAAAAAGTTTGTTTTGAAAAACTTCTAGGTAACTCTTGTATCTGTCCTCAAGAGTGTATGAAGTGTTTGTTTGAAAACTTTTTGTTTGAACGTGTAAGTGCGAAAAGTATTTTTGTTTTGAAAGAGCAAGTACCTTAGAACCTCTACCTACTCAAAAGAATTAAGCTGTGTAAATGTCCTTTAGACAGTACTATCCCACTATTGAGAAGTAGGTAGCACCGTCGTTAGAGTTATTCGGGTCAATTCGATTATAGGGACATGTGGTCACCAAAGCAATAGTAGGACGCCTTAGCGGTAACCCTAATGTCCTAGATCCTTTTTTATCCGAGGCAACCGTTTCGAGGCAACTTGGATCCTTAGACAGGAGGGCGACCTCTAAAACACCCTATACCTAATGACCACGTCGAGGCAACCAAATGAGGCGTACCCTAGGAGTGGCATGTGCACGTGTGTCAAGTTTCAATTCATATTATCTTTGCACATGTATTGTGGTGAGCTACGTTTTGATTTTATTTTTCAAGCAAGTCTTGCATGCATAATTAACAGTTAATAAGTGTGCGGAAAATAAATTGCGGAAAATGAATCTACGCTATTACAAGGCGTCGGGTATTTACATCGCCAAAAACATAACCCTTGAAAAGTAAATGCGAGAAGTAATAAAAGCGATAAAAGCCCTAATTATCTATTACATCCTTGGAGCAGATACATAAATATGATCAAAATAATAATAATGCGCGAGAAAAATTGAATCGGGAAAAGTCCTTAGAGTTTTGACCCCTTTTTGAGAAAAGATGGAATTGTGGTCCTTTTTTGCACTTAATTAATATTAAACCTAATTTACTAATTAATTAATTAATTAAAAGAAGGAAAGTATTTTTTTAGTTTTTTAATGTCTTAATGAAAATAAAAATAAAAGAAATTAAAAATTGCCAAGAGAAAAACCCTAATTCTAATCTATTTTATTTATTACAAAAATATTCAATATTAACCCTAATTAAACTAAATCAATTTATTAGTATTTATTTACAAAATAATAATTAAAGGTGAAAATAATAATAATAATAATAATTAATATTCACATTTTTTTTATTGTCTGAATTTATTATGAAAATATTTAAGTTAATTAAATAATAATAATATTAATAATTAAAAATTAGTAAAAGAAAATAAAAGGAAAATTATGAAAGAACCAGGGGGGTGTTGGGCCCTTAGGGAGGTTTGTTCTGGAATCTGAAGCCCATTTGTTTCTCAAGCCTTTATGACTTTCCTGATTGTCCAGCGCATGGTTGACTTGAGAACACCATGGTCATCCACTCATGACCTCCAGATTTCTGCTTAAGGACACATGGCGCCTGGGATGTGGGAGTCCATGGTGGAACGCCTTTGAATACCTGCATGCAATCATGTTATGAAAAATAATATAGAGCTTTTGGGTGGACCTGGGAATCGAACCCAGGTCCCAATGGTTCTTGGACAACGCACTCTCCACTAGGCCAGTTGCTTGCATCTGATAATATAATGACAATAAATCATAATATACACAAATCAACGCATATGCTGAACAACAAAAAAAACGCGCGTATTTTGAATGCTCCAACCACAACTCAACACGTCTTCGTCTTCCTCAGATTTCCTGTAAAAAACAAAGTTAAATAGCGGGGGTTTTTAACCCCCACAACCTGCATCCACGAATAATAGTGATTAGGCCTATGAGCAACAAAAATATTTCGCGAATATGGCTTCTGATTCGTCTGGTTGCAACGGTTTCAACCATATGCATTAGAGGTTCCAATTTTTCCTATATAGCAAAGCCCTAATTTGGAAGCTCAAGAACCCTAAATTTCTTCAATGGCAATTCACGATTCTGGGCATTTTAATCCAATTAACCAATACCATTAGCTTTATATAGGTTCAAGAAATGCAAAACAATGATCAAAACATATTAATTATGCATGAATTATGAGTTTCGATTCTAAAAAAAGTCAAGCAAACCGTGGGTCTGTGAATGGTGATTTCTTGAGCTTTGGCATGTGGTTTTGATTGCAAAAGGTCCCTGGGAGTTCCTGCAAGGTATTAGAAACCACAAAATGCTTTGAATCACGTTGGAACCTGGAAAATAGTTTTCAAGTTTTCTTGATTTTTTTCAATATGCTTATGGCTTTTCTGCAGCAATTCTCACGTCCAATGCATTAGGTTTAGCTTGTGCATATATAGTAGAATGGAACTAGGTCAAATCCTTGGGCAAAGATCCATGGAATTATGGTTTCAATATTTGATTGAAAATCAAATAATTTTCAATCTTTTTGATTGGAAAAACTTGCCAAACTTGGAGATTTTTGTCCCCTTGATGTGCACACGAATTTGCCAGCTCTTGTAGGTCATATTTGCTTCATGAAAACCATATCTTGATATTTTCCTACATTTTAAATTAATTAAATGAATTAAAATCAATTAAAAATCCAATTAATTAATAAAAATAAGAAAATAAATCAATTTAAGCTTGATGGGTCGTGCATAGGCCTTGGATAAAGTTTCAAGAAGGAATTTGAGGCCCATTAGCAAAAACAAAGTGTTTTGAGCAAAGTTGACTTTTGCAAATTCACAAAAATTTCCCAACTTCTCCAATGCATATCTTGCTCAATTTTGATCATATGAACATGTTCTTGGACATTTTGGAAAGGTATTGAAGTCCTCTAACCAATGCCTTTGGTTCCATGTCATTTGGATTTACCAATCTCAAGTTATGGTCTTTGACTTAAAGTGCATTTTTGTTGACTTTTGAAATTGACCTATAATGTAGAAATTGATAACTTTTTGTGGGAGCATTTATTGGACTTGGAATGTGAAGATGAGTTGTAGGAAATGTCATCCCTTCAAAATGAGCATTGGATGGGATTTTTCTGATGAACCATGAAAAAGTTATGCCTTGGTCAAGATACAGTTGACTTTTTTGCTGTCCAAAAATAGTAACTTTTGCATCTTTGATGATTTTTGAGCCATTCTTGTGGAATCATGATCAAGATTTGATCAAATGATGATTGTGAACTCAAAATAAGATGTTGACCAAAAATTCTGAATTTTGACTGTAAAATGACCATTTTGCCCCTACAGTTGACTGTGAATCAAATAGGGCTTTTGACTGTGCAAATTGGCATTGTGAGTCTTGAGACTTGACATATAGAGGCTTTAGGATGTATATAGGCCTATGAGACTTGATTGAGCCATTAAAAATCTCAAATTCCTTGCAAGAACCAAAACCCTAATTTTCAGCTGTCTTAGGAGGCAGTTGGACTGTACAACCCTTGAGAAATCTTGAACCATTTGAAGATGATTCTTGACAAATCTTGGAGGATATGGGAGGGAAAATTTTGGGGTACAACAACAACCATTGCTTGAAGTTTGGAGTGCATCTTGGTTTTCTCTAATCAAGTTGTTTAAAAACTCCCCCTAAGTCAAAGACTCCCCCTTGATCTATTGCATGAGAGTTTTGAAGATTGCTTTCTTGCTGCAATTTGGGTTAGGGAAACACAAAAGAAACTACAAAGTCTTCTCCCCCTTTGTCATTAGCAAAAAGGAATGGGAAAGAAGATCATAAAATTTTGCACATAGAAACAACATAGCATAAATAAAGTTAAAAATAAGATCATAGCCATGTACCTTAATTAGATAATGTCATTTTCGTCCAAGATACCTAGCTCTCTTCGGATCTTGAAGAATGGTTCTCTTGCCAACGGTTTAGTGAAGATATTTGCTAGTTGATTATGCGTATCCACGAAGGTGACTTCAACATCTCCTTGAAGTACATGATCACGAAGAAAGTGATGTCGAATGTCGATATGCTTTGTTCTAGAATGCATCACAGGATTTTTGTAATGTTGATTGCACTTGTGTTGTCGCATCGGAGTGGAATGCATCCAAGGTCCAATCTGTAGTCACAGAGTTGTTGCTTGAGCCATAGAATTTGCGCACAGCAACTACCCGCTGTAATAGATTCCGCCTCGGCCGTACTAAGAGCCACACAAGCTTGTTTCTTGCATGCCCAAGAGAATAATACATTTCCCAAAATGTGACAAGTGCCACTTGTGCTTTTTCTATCTGTTTTACATCCTGCATAATCAGCGTCAGAATAACCAATTAAATTGCATATATTACCTTTTGGGTACCATAGGCCGACATTGGTTGTTCCTTTGAGATATTTCATGATTCTTTACAGAAATCTTCAAAGGAGGAATTCTGGAATTCTCCACCATGGTCGCTTCTTATGGAGGCAATAGATAGTGACTTCTCATTTTGAATTTGCTTTGCATATTTCTTGAACGCCTTGAATGCATCATTTTTCTGCACTAAAAAGAGTGTCCAAGTATATCTAGAAAAGTCATCAACAATAACTAGAGCGTATACATTACCTCTGAAGCTTCTTGTTCTTGAAGGGCCAAATAAGTCCATATGAAGCAGTTGTAGTGGCCTAGTAGTGGATACCACATTCTTGGATTTGAAAGTTGATTTTGTTTGCTTTCCCTTTTGACATGCATCGAAAAGTCTATCTTTGATAAACTTTATCTTAGGCAGTCCAACAACAAGGTCATGCTTAATTAATTTGTTTAAATGCTCCATATGAATATGAGCGATTCTTTTGTGCCATAGCCATGAGTCGTTGTTGTTTGCCATGAGACATTTAACCTTCAAAGACAAATCGTTAAGGTAAATCATAAAAATATTATTTACTCTTTTACCTTTAAGTTTAGCCTCATGTGTGACTTCATCTTCTATCAAACATTCATCTTTAGTGAACTTGATCTTGAAGCCTTTGTCACATAGTTGGCTAATACTTAGAAGATTGTGCTTTAGTCCTTCGATATAAAGAACATCTTCAATTGATGTGAAAGGTGGACCACCAACTTTGCCTATGCCAAGAATCTTTCCTTTGTTGTTATCTCCATACGTCACATAACCCTTGGCCTTAAGCGTTAGATGTTAAAATTTGTCGATATCTCCCGTCATATGCTTGGAACAACCACTATCGAGATACCATAGATTTGAAGTGGTCGTCAAGCTTACCTACAAAACAAGATTAGGTTTTGTTAGGTACCCAAGTTACTTTGGCTCCTTCATAATTAGTTCCTTTCTTAACCCACACATAATGCCCATTTTCCATGCCAAAGTTTCTAACATAACAAGCATTAGGTGTGTGTCCTTGAATACCACAATAAAAACAAGTAGGTTCAAATTTACTTATATATCTAGAAGGATAAGATTTCTTCTTAGGGGGTATTTTCTTTTTAGGATAGTGATGAACTATTTTGGGAGTGATTTCTTTCTCTTTGGTTGGTTGATCGCTAGCCTTGACAAAGATGGTTTTGTTGGTACTTGGTTTTGAAAATTTTGAGTATCCAAGACCACTTTTGTCATTTGAGTATCTTTGTTGACTAAGAACACCTTCCAATCTAATTTTTCCTTTTTCATACCTTTCAATAATCCTTTTCAATTGGACAATTTAGAAAGAGAGAGATTCACACTTTGTGCATACAAAATTCTGTTTTTCATCACTAACTTTTTGCTTTTCATCTTTGAGATCTTTTTCAATAGATCCACATTTTTCTTCCAACGATGAAATTTATTTCTTTTGTGATGAGATAGTTTTGTACAGAATTTTGCATTCATTTAAAATTTCATTTATAGCACCTTGTGCATCACTTTTAAAAAGAGAGAATACGTTACTAACCTCATCATCTTCGCTTTCGGAGTGGTGTGATGCCATTAACGCAAGATTGGCACTTTCGTCGCTATCGGAGTCGGATGACGAACTTAGTTCAACATCTCCCCATGCAACATATGCTTTCTTATCTTTTAATTCCTTCTTGCCTTTGTATTCACTTTTCTTTGAAAGTTTTGGACAATCCGGTTTGATGTGACCTTGTTTACCACATTCATAACAAGTAACTTCTTGTGTTGATGAGGATCCTTCCTTCTTCTTAAAGTGTTTCTTCTTCTTTGAGTGCGAGAAGGCTTTGTCATTTTTACCAAAGAATTTTCCAAGTCTTCTAACGAGAAGCATGAAGTTTTCATCTTCATCAGGATTATCTTTCTTTTCATCTTCCTTGGAGTCAATCTTCAAGGCAATGTTCTTAGACTTCTTTTCTTGATTTTCACGCTTTTCCAATCTACCAAGTTCTGTCTCGTATTCTTGAAGTTTACCGAACAAAGTTGCGGATGTAATAGTAGCGAGACTCTTCTTTTCTGAGAAGTCTAAGAAGGAAGCCCGGGCATCCTTGAAGGAAGCCATCTTCATTGGAGGATCTTTAGTAACAGCTCGGGCATTCTTGAAGGAAGCCATCTTTATTGGAGGATCTTTAGTAACAGATTCAGCTGATGCCAGTGTCTGGGGAACCTCTTCAAAATGCTGAAATGGGGTCTCAATGAACTCCCCATCCATCTCTACATATCATAAAGAGTTGAGGTGGCTTACCATGTACTCCTCCTCTCCTTGTACTGTCACAATTTTCCCTTTCACTGGGTACTTTAGCTTCTGGTGGAGCGTACAAGTTACTGCCCCAGCTTTGTGGATCCACGGGCGACCCAGCAAACAAGAATAAGATGGCCGAATTTCCTTCACATAAAATGTAGATGCGAAAACTTGAGAACCAACCTTAATCAGAATATCCACTTCTCCGTGTACCATTCTCTTGGACCCATCAAAAGCCCTGACTACAATGTTGCTTGGTTTCAGCTCCAACCCTTCACAGTCTAACCGGTCTAGAGCCTTCTTAGGTAATACATTCAACGAAGATCCGATATCTACCAATACATGAGCAAGAGTAGTGCCCCTGCATTCAATGGAGACATGCAGGGCGTCGTTGTGATTCTTCCCCTTAACAGTCAAGTCGGCGTCAGAGAAGCCCAAACCATTATCTGCTGTCAGACTAGCCACACAATCTTTAAACTGATCAGCTGATGTTTCTTGCGGTACGTGTGCAGTCTCCAGGAAAGCAATCAGAGCCTTAGCATGGGCTTCTGAGCATAGCAACAGAGACAACATAGAGATTTTGGACGGGGTTTGCCCCAGCTGCTCGACTACATTGTAGTCGCTCTTTTTGATGATCTTTAAAATTTCCTCCATCTCTTGTCTAGAGGCTTCAACTGTAATTGTCTTTGGCGCCTCCATCCGGGCAGGCTCATCAGTGGCCCCTTTGCCCCGAGTGTTAAATGACTCAGAAATAGGGGTAAGAATGGGAACTTGAACATGAATAATAACAGGTACACTGGCAGGTGTAATAACAACAGGTTTCCGGATAGTTGGTGGAGAGATCTCGGGGGAGAAAAGTCTTCCGCTGCGGGTGACTTTGGCAGGTCCAACAATATTGCTGACGTCAGTATTAGACTCTTCAGCACTCAAGTTTTGCTTAACTCCGTGATAATATATGTCAGCCCCATAATGCCAAGGGACAGCTTTATTGGATGTATATGGGATAGGCCCAGGAACAGTGATGATCAATGGTGCGATTCTTGGAACAGATGTAATTCTAACAGGCTTTCTCGAGGAAGCCTTGGAAGAATTGTCGAAAATGGTGATTATAGCAACTTCTTCAGTAGGAACCAAAGGAACAAGAGTCTTCTCAAACCGAATTTCTTTATTATCCATCAGGCATTGGACAACTGACTTCAAAAGAGGGTGTGATCGGTGGATCTGGAACTGACCGTTTAAAGCTGGTTCGAGAAATGTCGCGGAAGCAAGAGTCGTCACCGTCTTTTATTTTCTCCAAATGGAAAGGACAAAAGCACAGAAAAATTCCTTATAGAGATTGCTCTCGGTTCGGGAGGTAGATTATAGAAAGGGAAGGTGTTAGCACCCTTTCTATCCATGGTTATCCATGGGCTCTTAGATACTTGCTCACTTGTGTTTTCAAAAGGTTTGTTTGCTTTTCAACTGTGGGTTTTAAAAAGTTCTTTGAAAATTTCAGTTCGACTCTTGTATCGGTCCTCAGGAGTGTTTGAAAAAATTGCTTTCGAAAGCTTTTTGAAAAGGTGTCGGTGTGAAAAGTATTTTTGATTTGTTTTGAAATTAGAGCAAGTATCTAGAGTCGTCTACCTACCCTAAGGAATTCGTCTGTGTAGATGTCCTTAAAGTAGTGCCATCCCACCATTGAGAGGTAGGTAGCACCACCGTTGGAGGTGTTCGGGTCAATTCGAGGGTTTGGGACATGGTGATCACCGGAGCAATAGGAAGACACCTTAGAAGCTACCCTCATGCCAGGTTCCTGGATCATGAGGACTTACTGAAACATCCTCTACTCGACGATCACCTTTCGAGGGGCAAGGCAACAGTGAGGCGTACCCTAGGGGTGGTGTGTGCTTTGTGTGTCATTTTCAGATATTTTGTCTTGTCATGTATTGGTGATCTACGCGTTGCTTTTATTTTTGACATTCATTCTTTCATGCAGTTTAATTAACAGTTTAAAAGTTGCGAGAATTAAAATTCCTACGCTATTGCAAAGGCGCGGGTCCACATCGCCAAATTAAATCCAGGACCCGATTTAAAATAAAATAAAGTGCGAGATATATAAATGTCTAATTTACATGGCTTTGGGAGAATTACATGAATATTATAAGAAAGGAAATAAATGCGCGAAACGAACTGATAATCGAAAGCGAGGGCGTTGGACCCTTTTTAATGAAATTAAATTACGATTAACAAATTAATTAAATTAAAATAAAAAGAAAATATTTTTTTTTTGGAGTTTTTTGTATTTATGGATTTTTATGAGAGAATTAAATGAAATTAAAAAGTTAATTAACCCTAATTCTAATTATTTTTATTTATTAAGAAAACTATGTTAAAATTGAATCTAAAATTAACCTAATTAATTAATACAATTTTATTTACAAAAATAGTAATTAATAATCAATAATTAATATGGTGGAAAAAGGGAAACAAGGATAAAAATATAAAACCCTAATTCTATAATTTTTAAGTTTATGAAAAAATGTTAAAATTAATCCTAGAATTGAAAACTAAATTAATTAATGAGATTTATTTACAAAAATAATATTTAAATAAAATATATTTTATTTTGTCTTTCTGATTTTTTTTATTATTTTTATGTTTTATAAAAAATATTGATGGAATTAAATAAAATGGAGAAAAGAATTAAAATAACTAAAAAAATATAAAAGAAATAGAGAGAAGAAGGCAAACATGGGGGGTTTGTAGGCCCATTTGGAGGTATGATTCAGTAATTCTGGCCCATTGAATTCCTGGCCTTGTTGACTTCAGGTGATCACGTGTGGATTCGTTGACCAACGCACATGGTACTCTTTAAACATTGGCCTTTGGATTAGGATTATGGGACAAGTGGCGTGCCTGGATTGTGAACGTATAGTGGGCGCTTGGAAGCGAGCTACACAGGAACCTGGTTAGAAGAAAAATATGGAAATAAGAAGGGGGACCTGGGAATCGAACCCAGGTCCCAGAGGTTACCAACCCAACGACTTGCCACTTGATCCACCTAAACGCTTTGTATATAATATAACAAATAAATAATATCAGTCAAAACGAGAGTTAGTGATATTTTTCCGCGCGAAATTCAAACGCGCCAAATCCCTGCTTACACCTCACCTTCTTCTCCAAGTGTCCTGCGTTTGCCTGAAAAAAAACATAAACAAGATTGCGGGGGTTTTAAACCCCCACTATATGATGTATGAAAAAATAGCGAATAGAAATCCTTTGATCATAAATTGATCGCGAGTTATGCATTGCATTCGTATGAAGCTCCTGGTTTTAATGGCCTAAGTCTCATGTCCAAATTTTTCTTTAAACGTAAAGCCCCAATTTTGCAGTTTGGAAACCCTAGCGAGCTTCAATGGTGATTTCGCGTGTGATGCACAAAAACTCAATCAAAACACATGGTTAGCTTCAGAATCAATCAACTAACACAAATCAAACATTAAAAATTAAAAATAATGCATAAATCATGATACATGAATATGAAAAAAATCATGAACAGGACACAGTCGTTCTACCAATTCCTTGCGTTAGGGACAATGGTTTTGATCCAGACACCTTCCTTGAAGCCTCAGGAATGCAATGGGATAGTTATTCTGCCTTGAAACCCTTTGTAATCGTGTTTTCAGTTTTTGAATTTTCTTGAAAAAGTGCAAAGTTGTTTATGGCTTTTGGGCGCAACTTCAAGGTTCCTGTGCATTAGGTTTGCATTAGTATATGTATGGGATCAGATTAGGGTTGAAATTTTGATCCAAAACCTTTTGCATTGATGGAATGAATATTTGATTTTCATGGCATATCTTCCAAATCTTTTCATGTGCTTTTGGTGACAATTATGATCAAATCACCTTGATTCTTTCCATATTAGATAGGGCACGAAATCTTGGAGGCATTCCATGCACAAAAACCTTGTTTTAGTATTTTTGTCATATTTTATTTTATTAAATGAATTAATAGTAATTAAAAATTCAAATAAATAAATAAAAATGATGAAAAAATCCCCTTTGGGCCAAATGGTCGTGCATAGTCTTTGGATGATGAATCTTGGAAGAAAATGTGGCCCAATAGCAACTTTAAGGCATTTGAAGCAAAGTTGACTTTTCAAAATACCCAAAAATTTCCCAACTTCCACAAGGCATATCTTGCTCAATTTTTAAGCTTTGATCATGTTCTTGGACATTTTGGAAAGGTCTTGAAGTCCTCTAACCAATTACTTTGGCCCCATGTCATTTTGATTTACCAATCTCAAGTTATGGTCTTTGACTTAAAGTCCCTTTTTGTTGACTTTTGAAAATGACCTATAATGTTGAAATTGATAACTTTTTGTGAGAGCATTTCTTGGACTTGAAGTGTGAAGAGGAGTTGTAGGAAATGTCTTTATCTTCAAAATGAGCTTTGGATGGAATTTTTCTGATAAACCATGTGGAAGTTATGCCTTGGTCAAGTTACAGTTGACTTTTTCAACGGTCCAAATATGGAAACTTTTGCATCTTGAGGCTTTTTGAGCCATACTTTGAGAATCATGATCAAGCATTGATCAAATGATGTTTGTGGCTTCAAAATAAGATGTTGACCAAAATTTTGAACTTTTGACTGTCAAATGACCATTTTGCCCCTACAGTTGACTGTAGTGCAATTAGGGTTTTTGACTGTGCAATTTTGTGCTGTAAGTCTTGAAACTTGGCATGATGATGCTTGACCATGTTTGTAGGCATGTGGGACTTGATTGGACCCTTGGAAACTTCAATTACTTTGCCATAACCAAAACCCTAGTTTTTGACTGTTAGGAGGCCCTTGAACTGTGCAACCCTTGGGGAGATTTTAAAGCATGCTCTTTGCAATTCTTGAAGAATATGGGAGGGCAAATTTTGGGGTACAACAGAGGGCAACTAGTAGGTAGGACGGAACATATACGGCAACCTTCGTCACAGCCCGGAAATAAACCGGCTAGCAGAAGGTTCTTCTTTACGGTCATTGAGGGAGTAACAATGTCTTTCACAGAAACCACAAACGAGTCTTTATCTATCACATTCACTCCATGCTTGGGCATAGGAGCAATCACAACATTAGGTCTTTCAGGTGCTTCAAATTCAATCTCCTTCGCATCAATCAAGTCATGTACCTTGTTCTTCAAGACCCATCAATTATCCGTATCATGCCCCGGATTATTAGAGTGAAAAGCACAGCGGGCATTTGGATCGTACATGGGTGATGCAGTGTTGGGGGTCTTCGGGGCCTCCTTCAGAATCACCAAGTTTGTTTTCAATAACTGTGGCAGAATTTGGGATAAAGTCATGTTGAGCTGAGTGAATTGTCTTCGTGGCCTCTCGGCCCTTGGCTGCTTGTTGCATTGTGCGGCACCAGCAGGTCTTAATATAACCACCGCATTAACAGCTTGGTGGCGTTCAGGTCTATTCTGGATTTTTGAACTGTAAACAACACTGGACTCCTTCTTAAAAGGCTTCTTCTCGGTGCTCAATGAAGTACCCTTCTGTATCTTACCAGATTTGATACCAGCCTCAATCCTCTCCCCGGTCATAATCAGCTTTGTAAACCCGGATGAAGAACTCCCAATCAGATGGTTGAAATACGGACCAGACAAGGTCCCCAGAAACATATCTACTAACTTCCTATCAGCCAAGGGTGGTTGCACTCTTCCAGTAAGGTCCCTCCACTTTTGAGCATAATCTTTGAAACCTTCACCCGCACTCATAGACATACCCTGGAGTTGGGTACGCGTGGGAGCAAGGTCGGCATTATATTGGTACTGCCTGTAGAAAGCAGCGGCCAAATCTTCCCAACTACGGATACTAGCTCCTTCCAGCTGATAAAACCATTCAAGCTGATTCTCTAAGAGACTGTCTTGAAAGAAGTGGATCCAGAGGTTCTTGTTAGCGGTGTATGGCTGAATCTTTCTAACATACGACCGGAGGTGCAACTTTGGACAGGAAACTCCGTCGTATTTAGCAAAGGCTGGTGCTTTGAACTTGTGGGGAATCACCACCCCGGATGATAAACCTAGATCACCAAAGTCCAACCCAGGGACCTTTTGAACTTCCATCGCGCTCAACCGGTCTTCCAGTTGTTTATATCTATCCTCAGCCGGAGGATACTGGTCTTTGTCAAAATCCGTCTCGTTGTCTGAAACCACAGGGCTAAGAGCCCTTCTTTCTTCCTGATTATCTCCCCCTCTAGATGAGTGGGTCAAATCAACCTCTTCTCGCAAATCGTTTCCGAATATGCGACCCATATTGAATAGGACCGTCTTCTTCTTCTTCTTCTTCTTCTCTTTCAAGATAAGGGTCTTCAGATCTTGCTGACCCTTAGCTAAACTCATGAACAATTCCTGGAACTGGGCGTTTTGGGCTTGCAGAGCCTTGATTGCTTGTTTAGTTGATGGTTTAGAAGACATGATGCTGAAATAAACAGCGAAGAAGATGAGAAAAACCTATAAGGGTACCTGTTATGAGGTGCATGGGATGAAATGCGCATGATATGATTTCAAAGACGTCGAGAGATTCAAATTCGTAAACAAAAACGAAACACAGTTTTATTAGATAAACTTTTGAATTTAATTGTTTAACAAATGCCTTTAAGGCGTTACAAAAAGGAAATAATGAAAAATAAATCAAAACTAGAAATGATCAAAAGACATCAGCGCTCCCATGGTCGTTTGCCTTTGGTGCTGACATAGTCGTTTAGGATCTGCTCATTCTCCAACTGCCTTGTCAACTTCTAGATCTTTCGCTCTTGCTCGTGATACTTTTCTCTATAAGTATCCCGCTCTTCCCTTAGTTGCATCCAGGACCTCTTCAATGCCCCAATGTTAGTAGGCATGTATGGATGGAGGATGGTAGGAGGAACCCCTTCTTCATCAGCAACCTCAACAATGATAGGCAAGAAGGCTTCGTACGGCATTCCAAACTTTTGGGCACGGATTTGAACCCATCGGAGATATGGCTCCATCGGAAGAGAAGTTTTTGCACCCAGCTCGTGCGGATCATACCTGTGTACCCTATCCCAAGCTCTTATGAATCTGCAGCGTTGCTCGTCACTATCCCCTTCGAAATCAAAGACAATACTCGGCATCAGCAACTCATGAGGTCCTTCCCTCCTAGCTCGCCCAAATTGACGTAAGGCCAAACACGGATTATAAGTGATCCCTCCATTGGTTCCTATCAGTGGAACATTGGGGTATTCCCCACAGTGATCAATAATAGCCACGTCTTCCATACCCTTGATAGTCCAAATGATGTCCATGTGAGAGAGGGACATAATCCTGTAGGCCCAGCCCATGCCTTCCTTGTTCTTCATAACTAATTTGGGGAGGTGATAAATAAACCACCTCGCCAACAATGGCGCACATCACATAAGGGTTCCCCGCTTCTGAGCAGTACAGGCATAAAGAGAGTGAATAATGTCACCCAAGAGAGTGGGTACAGGATTACCGGACAAAAAAATCTTCACTGCATTCACATCGACGAAGGAATCCGAGTTAGGAAACAACACTAAACCATATATAAGAAGAGCCAGAATATCCTCAAATGCCTGGAAGTCTAGACTGTCCCAGAACTGATTAGCCTTACCAACCAAGAATTTAGTCAAGAAGCCCTTTGCTCCACTACGAGTTTCCCAATTAGACATTACCTCAGCCTTTGTCAGATGGAGGGCTGAAGCAATCTCTTCTGGCCTAAGGATCTTCTCCCAACCTGTGAATGGGGTCTGCTCCAGAATAGAGATACCAAGCAGATCAGAGAACACTTCTAAGGTAGGGACCAACTGGTAGTCCAGAAAAGTAAAGCAATGGTACAGTGGATCAAATAACTGGACTAAGACACTCATCATCTGTTCGTCCAATTTGGAAGTGACCAAACCCAGGAGGTGACCTTGTCTTCTGATAAAGGAGGTAGTATCTGAAATCTTTGCAACTAATTCCTTAAGCTGAGTGGGAATCTAGACAAAGTTGATCCATATGGTGTTTCTACGCATGGGTGCCATGACCTACAAAACAGAACAAAGATGAATCCCCTCTGTCTTTGAAATAGGTTAGTCCAATGCAAGATGCATGCAATGTCATGATATCATGATAGAAAACAACCCACAAGTATCCACAAATAGCAAACATGGTAAAGGCACACAAGTCACACAGAGAGCCCTTAGATTTCAGGCTGGCAGGGAGTCTAGGTACTACCCTCTTTCAGTTCAGTGGGTTCAAACCTGTCCTAGAAATAGTAACCGGGTTCTAGAGGATCTCAATATCACTGACTACCCTCGATCGGTCATAATTCCAGTTTAGCAACCTTTTCTTGCGGTCGGAATCATCGCGAGAGTTTAGTCTCAATGAGTGTAGCATACTGCTACTGTTCTATGGCCAAGTTGGTCAATTTAAAGGTTCTAAGGTCAGTTGGTGCTTATGACCCCTTAGCAGACCCATATTCTCCTCATTGCGCCACAAGGGATATCGGTACATACTAAAGTGCCACACCAATGTAGCTACTGCTTCAACCGTATCGGTCTATGCCGTACAGTTCCCTCACAGTTTATTGCTACTTACCTAAAGGGTATCCCCAGATCCGAGTTAGGATCTATAGTAACTCCAATTCAACCCACAAAGATAAAACATACAAGTCAAGCAATTGAAAACATTATGAACTATTCCTAAGGTACACCTCACTTATAAGAATGTCCCCAGCAGAGTCGCCAGTTCTGTGATACGGTGGGAAGAACTGACTATTTTTGGAATGTTGGTTTGCGTTTTGCGTTTGTGCTCGCAAAATGTCGCGGTAAGCAAGAGTCACCACTGACTTTTATTTTATCCAACAAGGAAAGGAAAAAAGCACAGAAAAATTCCTTTTTCGAGATATTTCTCGGGTTCGGGGGGTAGATTATAGAAAGGGAAGGTGTTAGCACCCTTTCTATCCATGGTTATCCACAGGCTCTTAGGTACTTGCTCAACTGCTTTCAAAATTGCTTTCTTTGTGCTTGTGGGTTTTGAAAAAGTTCTTGTTTTGAAAACTTCGATTTAACTCTTGCTTCTGTCCTCAAGAGCGTATGAAGTGTTTTTGAAAACTTTGTTCGAAAAAGTGTAAGTGTGAAAAAGTTTTTTTTTTGAAAGAGCAAGTATCTAAGAACCATCTACCTACTCGAAAAAGGAATCGTTCTATACTAATTTCCTTTAGACAATTCTATCCTACTATTGATGAGTAGGTAGCACCGTCGTTGGAGTTTAAGGGTCAATCCGAATGAGGGACTTACAGTCACCAAAGCAATGTTAGGACGCCTTAGCGATAACCCTAATGTCTTAGATCATTTGTTTGAGGCAACAATATCCGAGGCAACCGTGTCGAGGCGACTATGATCTTTTAGACAAGAGGGTGACCTCTAAAACGACCTATACTTAATGACCGCGTACGAAGGTAACCATGCGGGGTGTACCCTAAGAGTGTGCATGTGCGAGTGTGTCATTTTCGGTTATTTTTATTTTGTACATGTGGAGGGTGATCTAATTTGATTTTAGGTTAAAACATTCAGTCTTGTCATGCCATCCTATTATCAAACATCTAACAGTTATAACTTGCGGAAATAAAATGCGAAATTTAAATTACAAGGCGTCGGGTATTTACATCGCTAAAGACAAACCCTTTAAAAATAAATAAAGCGATAAAAAATAAATAAAAGTCCTATTAACTATTACAAACCGGGAGCAAGTACATTATTGGATAAAAATAAACAACGCGTGCGGGAAATTAAATCGAGCGCAAATTAGGGTTTTGACCCTTTAAAGAAGACATCTTTTTGTTGTTTTTATTTTAAGAAAGAAATAAATCCTAAATTAATTACTAAATTGAATTAATAAATTAATTAATAAAAATAAATTATTTTTGGGTTTTTTGTTATTTTAAGAAAGAAAAATAAAATAATTAAGTTAGTAATTAAAACCTAATTAAATCTAATTTAATTTTAATTATTTACAAAAAATAGGTTAAAGTTATTCTAATTAAAACCTAAATTAATTAATTAGTGTTTATTAATAAAAATAAAAATTTGATTGAATAAACATATTTTTTGTGGTTTTTATTTGATAAAAAAAAGAATTTTTGATTGGTTAGTTAATGAAATAAAAATAATAAAACAATTAAAATAAATAATCAAAATAAATAAGAAGAGGGAGTATGGGCCTGAATTAGGAGTGCTAGTAGCAATTCTGAGGCCCAATTGTAGTTGGCCCTTGTTGACTTTTGGAATCCAGTGGACATGCGTGGACTTGGTCTAGGGTGGACCTTCATCTTTGGACCTTCAGATTTGGCCCTTGGCCATCTGGCAATTAGACAACTGATGGCGCATGGTATATTACACGCTTGAGCAAACACCTGATTACATGAAAAACAAAGAGAAAATGCAAAGCGCTGGAGGCAGGGATCGAACCCCTGACCTCCAGCCACTAACACCTTGGAATTGAACCTGCTGACCATTGGGACACGCTGTTTAAATTGTTATATGAATATAAATGATATATATTATATAAAAAACAAAATCATATGCCAGCAATTAAAAAAATGTGCACGTGGTTTGAATGGACCATTGGGAGAACGACAACTCATCGTCTCCTACCTCCAAAACTTGCAAATATCACCTGCGGATTTGGATCTGCAGCTAAATGCGCAAGCCTGTTCTAAAATCCATTCCAGGCCATGAAAACAAATTCCACGAGCATGGTTGAACTCGTCTTGGCTTCCTGATCAACACCGTGCCCTTCTTTAGTCCCAATTTTTCCTAAAACAGAAAACCCTAAAAAACAAACAAAGAACCCTAGCTATGGAGGTTCTTCATTCAGGCCAGATAAGCGTAATTGAATAATACCAATCGCTTGCAAATGTTATGTAGATTCAAAATATGGTATAGATTCATGAAAAGGATGCTTAAATTCTGAGTTGCAAAATCAAGAACAGAGGTATATTTCGTGACACTTACAACGCGTTATGGGGTTTGAAGAAGCTTGCTTTTGATCCAGGTAGATTGAGTGAACACCCAGGAAGCGTTTGGGACAGGTATCAGCCCTTGAAAACACCTCTAAGCGCGATTTCAATCTCAAGCTTTTTGTGACTTTTTTCAAACTTTGTTCTGCCTCTTTCTGCAATTGCCAACCCTGATCTCGATTGCCTTTGCTTGCTTATGTATTGTGTGGTGTATTAGGGTAGAAATTATGGACTTAATCTTCCCATATCAATGCATACATATTTGATTTGATCTCTTCTTTAAAACTTGCCAATTTTGCCAAATCTCAATCTTTTTGCACATGAATTGGTCTGATTCGATTTTGATGATGTTAATGATGGTAATCAAATCCTGAAATAGCAAAAAAATCTCATGTTATCAAAGTTTTAGATTTTATATGATTTAATTTGATTTAAAATGAATAAATTCAAACAAAAATCAAATTAAATAATAAAAATAAAATACGGGCTCATGGCTGAAGCTAGGACACGTGGGAAACTATGCAAGCTCAAATAAAGTGGAAAAGAATGGGCCCATTTGACAAAATTTGAAGTTTTGGGGATAGTTGACTTTTGGCAATTTTACAAAAAAGTCCAACTTCAACAATGCATAACTTCTTCAATTTTGAACTTTTGGAGGTGTTCTTGGACTTTTTAGAAATCTTGAGATGTCCTCTAACCAACCCGTTTTGTATAATCTCATTTTGATATTCCATGCTCAAGTTATAAGCTTTGGAAAAAAAGGTGTTTTTGTTGACTTTCAAAAATGACCTATAATGTCCAAATTTATAAATTCTTGTGAGTTAATTTTTTGATCTTGGGGTATGAAGATGGATTGTAGGAAATTAAATCCTATTCAAAATTAGATTTGGATGGGTCATTTCTCATAAATTATGAGAAAGTTATGCTTGGTCAAAGTTGAGTTGACTTTTCCTACAAAACCCTAATTTAGCAACTTTGGAGTCTTGATGAATTTTGAGCAATCCTTGATGAATCATGATCAACCCTTGATAAAATGATGAAATATATTTCAAAATGATAATGTTGACAAAAATCTTGAAGTTTGACTGTTTATAGGTCACAGTTGACTTTTGCCCTAGCACAGTCGATTTTTGGACCCTTGAGCAATTGATTGAGCAAACTTCCTCTACAAGGCTTGAAACTTGACATGGATGACCTTGAGAACATATTAGGACATTAGGGAGAACTTGAGGTCATTTGTACTCAAGGATATTGGTGCAACACAAAACCCTAATTTGGGGTTGACTGCCTTAGGAGATAGCTTGTCTGTCCAACTCTTGAGCAAACTTGAGCAACTTGGAGATTTTTCTTGCAATGTCTTGAGGAAAATGAGAGGGCACATTTTGGGGTACAACACGCTCAGTTTCAACAAATGTTATTTACTCTGGAAAAAGGACAAGAGGAGTTGAAAACTCTGCTGGTCAAAGAAAAGAAGAAGAAAGCAAAGAAATTCGCCGGTGTTTTAAATCTGGGAAGAAGGTTCCAAGGACTAGATAGACAGACCCTAGACTTCGCAACATCATCAGGTGAAGGGGAAAATCAAGAAGGGAAAAACAAGGAAGTGAATGACCATCCAAAATTTGAAGAGGAAGAAGAGGTTGATTACTCTAAAGAGCATTATCCTCTAGCTGACGACAAATACAAACAACTGGAAGATCGCCTAAATGCTATAGAGATCCAGAGGGTACCGAATTGGATTTTGAAGAGTTAGGAATTGTCTCAGGGGTTGTCATACCACATAAATTCAAGGTCCCTAATTTCACAAAATATGACGGTGTCTCTTGTCCAAAGCTACAATTAAGGTCATACGTCAAGAAAATTCAACCCCATACTGCCGATAGGGATCTTTGGGTACATTTCTTCCAAGAAAGTTTGTCAGGAACACATTTGGATTGGTTCTATCAGTTGGAAGGGACTAATGTTCGCAATTGGGAAGATTTTCCTGCCGCCTTTTATAAACAATACCGGTATAATGCTGACTTAGTTCCAACTCGAACACAGTTGCAAGGCATGTCCATGGGTGCAGGTGAAGGTTTCAAAACCTATGCTCAAAAATGGTGGGATCTCACGGGAAGAGTCCAACCCCCTCTATCTGACAGGGAATTGGTGGATATGTTCTTAGGTACGCTGTCTGGTCCATTCTTCAAACACCTGATCGGAAGCTCCTCGACAGGATTTACCAAATTAATCATGACTGGTGAACGGGTAGAAGCGGGTATAAAAAATGGAAAAATTCAAAGAGATGCATCCTCGAGCATGATGAAGAAACCCATTACCAAAAAGAAGGAGGTCAATGTATCATATTACCATAGGAATCTGGACAAAACTGAACGTCGTCCAATGGTAGGGGCCGTCATGATCTCTAAGCCTGCACCTACTCAACAAAGGAATAGTCAGCCGAGAACAGAAAGACCGGTAAGACAATTTACCCGGATAAATATGACGATGTCTCAAGTCTTGCCACATTTGTTGAGATCTAATCTGGTAACCTTGAGGGAAGCTCCGAAGAATCCCAACACCACCTCTTACCGTTACAACCCAAATAATCGTTATGCTTACCATTCAGAAAGTCCAGGTCATGATACAAACGACTGCTGGGCTTTGAAAAACAAGGTGCAAGACCTTCTTTAGGAAAAGGAAATTGAATTTGATGCCCCCGAGATCCCAAATGTTATCACTGCTCCTATGCCTAAGCACGATCGTGGTGTTAACGCCATTTAAGATGATGTATTTGTTACTATTGTTGATGAACTTGTTACTCCTCTCCTGACCGTCAAGAGGGACCTATTGAAGGCAGGTTTATTTCCAGGATGTGGCGAAGGTTGCCACTTCTGTTTATCTCTACCGACTGGTTATCATTTATTAAAGGCAGGTGTCCAGCGCCTGATGGATAACAAAGAGATTTTGTTTGAAAAGACTCCCGTTCTAACCATTTCTTACAAGGATGTTTCAATAATAACCATTTCTGCTAATCCTCCCAGGGTCTCCACCAAAAGACCCGTCAGGATTACATTCGTTCCGAAGGTTACTCCACTGATAATTACTATGCAAGGGCCAATCCCATACTCCTCAGATAAAACTGTTCCCTGGAACTATAAGGGTGACGTCTACTACCACGGTGTCAAGCAAGATTGGTTGGCTGATGAAGACTCAATTTTTGAGAAGGCTGACCCCGACATTGGCAACATTGTGGGAACTAGCAAAATAACCAGAAGTGGAAGAGTGTTTTCCCCTGAGATTTCTCCTCCGAAAGTTGTTACTGGTCCTGTGATCATTCCTACATTTGTCCTTGCTGATACTACTACTACAATTCCTATGATTACCCCTGCTGACACCCCTATCACCAAGTCGACCAAAACTCAGGGCAAAGACATTTTGGTTGAGCCTGTCCAGACAAGGGAGCAATCAGTATCTATCCCAGAGGCTTCCAAGAAGGAAATGGAAGAAATTTTGAAAATTATAAAGAAAAGCGACTACAATGTAGTCAAACAGCTAGGGCAGACCCCTTCAAATATTTATATGCTAACTTTACTGTTGTGCTCCGAAGCTCATGCAAAGGCTTTGGTGAAATTTCTTAAAACTGCCCATGTGCCACAAGAAACCTCTGCTGACCAACTCGAAGATTGTGTGGCTAGTATGACAGTAGATAACAGTTTGGGATTTTCTGACATTGATCTGACACCTAGAGGGAGGAAACACAATGATGTGTTGCATGTCTCTGTCGAATGCAGGGGCACTACTTTAGCCCATGTCCTGGTAGATCCTGGTTCATCATTGAATGTGCTGCCTAAGAAGGCTTTGGATAGACTATACTGTGAAGGTTTGACCTTAAAACCCAATAACATAGTGGTAAGGGCCTTCGATGGTTCGAAGAGAATGGTGCACGGGGAGGTGGACATCCCCATCAAAATTGGTTCTCAGACCTTTGATTCAACTTTCTACGTAATGGATATCCGCCCTTCCTATCCTTGTCTATTAGGCCGACCTTTGATCCATGGCGTTGGTGCCGTCACCTCTACGTTACATCAGATGTTGAAATACCCGATCAAGGGAAAGATCATCACTGTTCACGGGGAGGAGGAATATATGGCCAGTCACATGAACTCTTTCAGGTACGTGGAAATGGATGGTGAGTTCATCGAAACTTTGTGTCAGCATTTCGAGGAGGTCCTACAAACAGTTGCGACAACCAAGACTGCTACCAAAACTCCAAGATCTACCAGACCACCATTGAAAATGGCCCCATTGAAGGATGCTAGAGCAGCAATTGAAAAAGGTGAATGCACTATCTGGGGTCAACTCCCGGATATTCCTTACAAATCTAATAAATTTGGTTTGGGCTTCACCTCGGAGGCACAAAGGGCTGTTCGACGAACTCGCACCGGGGGACCACCTTTGCTTATCAGCAATCAGGGAGTCTACACGGTGGAAGACAGTGACAGTAACTGTGACCTGGACGAGTGGATCTCCCCAACCATCAACGGAGGACTCAACAACTGGGAATCCAAGGAATTTGTCCCTATTACTTTTCTTCAAGAGTAATTGTCTTTCAATTTTTGTCATATTTGTAATAATTAAACAATTTAGATTTTAAAACCTTGTGTCTTACCTGAGGCACAACGGTCCATTTGTGAGGGTTGTTACTTCATCTTCATATGTCATCAATAAACCATAGACGTTTTTGCATGCAAATTTTTATGCTCATTGTTTTTCTCTTTTTAACTTTTATCGTTTTTCAAAGATAGCTATGCTCTTACACACACTCACATATCCAAATGCAAATCCACATCCACTCAGGATCCCATGGGTAACGATTCTGCTATAGCCTATCATGACTTTGAAAATCCAATCTACCAAGCCAAAGACGAAGGTGAGGAAGATTGTGAGGTACCAGGGGAACTAGCCAAGTTATTGCAACAGGAAGAAAGGACCATACAACCCCGCGAAGAGCCAGTGGAAACAATTAACTTAGGTACTGAAGAGGACAAAAAAGAGATCAAGGTAGGTGCCAACCTGGAGCCTAGCATCAAGAAGCGCTTAGCTCAGTTACTACATAACTATGTTGAGGTCTTTTCTTGGTCATATGAAGACATGCCAGGGCTCGACACTGACATCGTGGTCCATCATCTGCCGGCAAAAGAAGACAGCCCTCCAGTAAAACAGAAAGTCCGTCACATGAGGCAAGAAATGTAAGAGAAAATTAAGACCGAAGTTATGAAGCAATTCAACACCGAATTCTTAGCTGTCACCTCCTATCCACAATGGGTCGCCAATGTTGTTCCAGTGCCTAAAAAGGATGGTAAGGTACGCATGTGTGTGGACTACAGAGACCTGAATAGGGCAAGCCCTGAGGATGACTTCCCACTTCCCCACATCGATATTCTGGTTGACAACACCACACATCATAAAGTATTTTCTTTCATGGACGGTTTCTCCGGATACAACCAGATCAAAATGGCACCCGAGGACATGAAAAAAACGAACTTCGTCACACAGTGGGGTACATTTTGTAACAAGGTTATGCCATTCAGGTTGAAGAACGCAGGGGCAACCTATCAGCGTGCCACGGTAACTCTATTTCACGATATGATCCATCACGAAATAGAGATCTATGTGGATGACATGATAGCCAGATCTCAAACTGAAGAGGAGCATCTTAACCATTTGCAGAAACTGTTTGAAAGACTGAAGAGATACAAACTAAGGTTGAATCCAAATAAGTCCACTTTTGCAGTAAGGTCCGGTAAACTCTTAGGTTTCGTTGTCAGCGGCAAAGGTATTGAAGTGGACCCTACAAAGTTAAAAGCAATACAGGAAATGCCCGTTCCTCGCACTGAGAAGGAAGTTAGGGGATTCTTAGGACGGTTGAAATATATCGCCCGGTTCATTTCCCATTTAACCACTACTTGTGAACCAATCTTCAAATTGCTGAAGAAAGATCAAGTGTTGGATTGGAATGACGACTGCCAGGCTACCTTCGACAAGATCTAAGAATATCTTCAAGAGCCTCCCATTTTGATTCCGCCAGTCGAGGGAAGACCCTTGATCATGTATCTAAATTTCTTGGAAAATTCAATGGGGTGTGTGCTGGGGCAGCATGACGAGTCTGGCCGAAAAGAGCATGCAATATACTACCTGAGCAAAAAGTTTACCAACTGTGAAACCAGATATTCACTACTCGAGAAAACTTGTTGCGCTCTGGCATGGGATGCTCGTTGGCTAAGACAATATATGTTAACCCATACTACCTTATTGATATCCAAGATGGATCCAATTAAATACATATTCGAGAAGCCCACCCTCTCTGGGAGAATAGCAAGATGGCAGATGGTCCTGACTGAATACGACATTCAATACACTACCCAAAAAGCCATAAATGGAGGTGTATTAGCCTATCACCTTGCTCATTAGGCTGTGGATGACTATCAGTCCATGAAGTTCGAGTTCCCAAATGAAGACATCATGATGGTAGACAATTGTGAAGAACTAAGACCATATGGCAGACCTGAACAAGGATCCCGATGGACCTTGGTTTTTGATGGAGCTTCAAACGCACTTAGAAATGGCATAGGTGTTATGATCATATCTCATGAAGGATGTCATACTCCTTTCACCTCTAGGTTGTGTTTCAACTGTACCAATAATATGGCAGAATATGAAGCGTGTATTTTAGGTCTCAAAGCTGCCATAGATTTGGGAATCAAGTCCTTAAGTGTATTTGGAGATTCAGCCTTAGTCATCAGTCAGATCAAAGGATAATGGGACACGAAGCACCCTAATCTCATCCCTTACAAAGAACATATGTTGACATTGATCCCACATTTTGAAGAAATCACCTTTGAGCACTTTCTGCAAGAGGAAAATCAACTAGCAGACGCGCTAGCAACCATGTCATCCATGTTCAAAGTCAGATGGGATAATGGGGCTCCTCAAATCACCATCGAGAGAATGGACGAACCAACTTACTGTCACGAGATCGATATTGATGAAGTAGTGGACAAGCCTTAGTTCCATGAAATTAAGAGATATCTCGAGGCCCAAGAATATCCGGAAGGAGCTTCAGTCAATGACAAGAAATTCCTGAGAAGATTCTCTGCTAAGTTCTTCCTCAGTAACGAAGTTCTCTATAAGCGTAATCACGACTCTACTTTACTTCGCTGCATAGACAAGAGTGAGGCAGACAAGATCATGGATGATCTACTTGAAGGCACTTTTGGTACCCATTCTAGTGGTCACACGATGGGAAAAAAGATCCTCCGAGCAGGATACTATTGGTCCACCATGGAAGCAGATTGTCATCAACATTCACGAACTTGTCACAAGTGTCAGATCTATGCTGACAAAATACATGTGCCTTTAGTGCCTCTAAATGTCCTAACTGCTCCTTGGCCGTTCGTGTTGTGGGGCATTGACATGATTGGAGAAGTCAAACCTAGAGCTTCTAATGGACACCACTTCATCTTGGTTGCCATTGACTACTTCACGAAATGGGTTGAGGCAGCATCCTTTGCTTCTGTCACCAAGAATGTTGTGGCCTAGTTCATCAAGCAGAATATTATTTATTGATACGTGTGATGCGGTGGGAGAACTGACTTGAGATTTTGCGTTTGTGTTCGTAAATGTTGCGGTTAGCAAGAGTCACCACCGACTTTTATTTTATCCAAAAGGAAAGGTAAAAAAGCACATGAAAGACCTTTGAGATGTTTTCTTGAGTTCGGGGGGTAGATTATGAAAAGGGAAGGTGCTAGCACCCTTTTCATCCATGGTTTTCCACGGGCTCTTAGTTACTTGTTTAGATCACTTGCTTTGCTTTTTGAAATTGTTTGAAATGGTGCTTTGTGTGGTTTTGAAAGTATTTTGAAAAGAGGCCATCGTTTAGGCAATCTTTGTAATGATTCTCGTTCGTAAGAATGTATATAAAGATGTTTGTCTTTTGAAAAATGTTTCAATGTTTTGAAAGTTGTTTGGAAATGTTTTGAAATGTGTGTGTTTGTTTTTGAAAATAGCAAGGATTGTTTGCAAATTGATCAAGTAACTAGAAGCTGAAGATGTGAAAAACTCAAGAAGGGGGGTTGAATTGTAAAATTTAAAACAAATGCTTAGACAACACAATATTTTTATCCTGGTTCGTTTGATCTCAAACTACTCCAGTCCACCCGTCAAGGTGATTTCGCCTCTCTCCAACGAGGTCTTAATCCACTATATTCAAAGGATTACAACATCTACTTTAACAATTGTTAAAGCCTTCTTGAGTATAACCACAAACCGGTTTATCTCAAGGAAATCTTTTACAAATGAGTTGAACAATGATGTGTTAACATTTTCTAATAAAACAATATATCACAACTGTGATAATACACAATTTAAGCTTGAAGTAAAAATGAATTTGCTAAAGCGTTTTTGTAAGCGTGGTTTGAAGGCTTGGCAAATTATGTGAGTGCATGCGTGTGTCTTTTCTCAAGTAGACTTGTTTATATAGCCAAGGCAAAGATACGTTGTCCATAAAGCCATTTTAATGATAATAACGCACTTTCCTTTTTGAGAAGATCTTGTCTGAATAAAGCCGTTAGCAATTAATTCTGTCTTGAATACTTAATAACGCTTCAGAGTCTTCTTTGCTTATGGTAGCGCTTCAGAGTGTTCTTTGCTTTAACTTATGATAACGCTTCTGAGTGCTGATGACTTGGAAAAGATCTTTGATCAGAGTCAGAGTGTATATGTTTATGCGCATATTCTGGTCATCAAGCTTCAGCGTATGATCTGGTAGCTTCAGCGTGTAGCACATGTTACTGATCTTCTGATGCTGATATATTACTGATCTTCTGATGCTGATTCCATCAGAACTTCTGTATATACAAAACATAATTTTAAGAAGCATATTTGTCTTATATATAAATCTTACAATTTATTTATTCTTTGTATTTTGTTATCATCAAAACTCTAATTAAGGGTTGTAGAATCAAACTATGTTCTAACAGAAGCATATCTACCTACTCATAAGTGTTTCTTGTACATTTTTATTCCTTTGACATTGTTGATTTACCATTGGTTTGGTAAATAACCCTATCTTTGGATGTTAAACGGGACGGGCGTGGGTCATTGTATGACCATGATAGCAATATTTCCAAGTATCTTAACAAGTTTTAAGAGACCAAGATCATTCGTTTAGGCAACCTTTTGATAGCATCATCGAGGGACTATGATCTTTTGTTTTATTTTGTTTTGTTTTGCCAAGATACTTTGCATGCATACCATGGCCATTTTTGTTTAGGCAACCAAGTGGGTGAAACCCTAAGGGTGCTTGTGTGCAACGCGTGTCATTTTACATGCCTTTAATTGTCTTGTATTAGGTCATTCTATTTGTTTGTTTTTGGTCTTATCATGCAAAACCCTAATTTACTACACATGGTATGTAAAGCGATAAATTGCGTAAATGTAAACTAAGCTATTACAACAATTATTATGGGAGGGGGGATACAAGTTTTTGAATGGGGATATTGCACAAAAATAAACCCTAAAATACTATTACAACCCAATTGAATTAAGTACGAATTAAATAAATGTACAAATATTAAAAATACAATAAAAATGTATTTATGCAAAAAAATGTTTTGTATTTGTTTTTTGTAAGAGAATAATAATTTATTTAAGCCCTAAAAATAAGAGAAAAATATTGTTATTTTTGAAAGGGGGAAACCCTAGTTTTTTGATTTAAAAGAAAATAATGCTTTTTATTATTATTTTTCCTATTTTTGTACAAGAAAATAATAAATAATATTATGTACAAATATTAAAAATTAAAATATATATGAAAATAAATATTTTATGTATAAAAATAATAAAATAAAAATGTGTAGTATTTTCAAACGTATTTACTATTTTTTATAAGAAAATAGATTCTATTTATTAAAATAAAACTATTTTTATATGTGGAAAAAAATTGCAAAAAATTAAGAAAATTATTTTTGTGATTTTTAATGTTCAGAAAAAATTATTAAAATCAATAATCATAAAAACATGAGAAAATATAAAAAAATAAACAAAATAAGCAAATGGGGTGCAAATATCAAGTCAGGGGGGTATGGGAAGTAAAAACAGAAGCCCAAGGCGCACCAGGCCCATGACAGTCATCCCTGTCCTCCAGCTTCATCCTTCTGCGCGCGTTTTTTTCAAACCTGGAATTCTCACATACTTGCACAAAAGCAAAAACTTACAACATGAAACATGTAGCATTTTTTATCACGATTCCAACCATATCCATTTTGTGACCTAACTCTCAAAGGTCAGAGAGAATTTTGCAACCCCTAATTCCTGACCTAATTATTTCAGCAACTTCAAGTTTCAAATTCTCTTAGCTCAGTTAAAATAAATGACAAATATGCACATGTACAACTTCACCAAGTTAAGGACTACATTTTTGCTTCACAAATCATGGCTTGAGGATGCCTAAGTAGAGAGATAAAGTTTTGAAAAATACCTCCTTCAGCTGGATTTGGATATGGCAATGTGGGGACTTTGAGTGAGGCATGAGGATCGTGGGAGCTTCCTTGAAGTTCCTTCAAGCCATTCCAATGCTTATGGGGCTTTGTGGATGGCCAGAACTTCCTGCACGAGTCAATCTGCAACCTCCAAGTTTGAAAATGGTGATGTCTGAAACAGAGCTCACAGTTGCAAGATGAATGCTTGGATATCTTTGGTAGGATGTATGGAAGATGTTTGAAGTGTTACAAAGCAAAACGCACGAGCAAATGTTGAGCTTACTATGATTTTGCAGAAACTGCAGTGTTGGGCAGAAATTTGGAGTTTTGGAGATTTGGAATGTTTCAGGAGTCAAGCATTTGTGTCTAGCCTTGTGATAAGTTTGTGAAGATGTTTAGAATGATACCAAGTCCACCCTTTATCAGATATACAAGTTCTTTGGACTTTTGCAACTTTTCTTGCTTTTGAAGAAAAGTGAAGTGACTTGTGCCAAAGGCCTGTACTTGCTTGCTTGTGGGCTGCAGAGAGTTGGTGAACAATGCTTGATATTTTTGGACAATGCTTGCACAAAAGGAACAAGTCCAAGGCTCAAGGCTGATAAAGTTTGCAAAAGCTTGCTTTATGAAAATGGCAATGTGCCCTTTCTGCCATTAATGGATTTATTTCTTGTACAAAGCTCCAAAAGTGAAAACAAAGCCTTTATCCATTGAGTTAGCATTTAATTATGGAGTGTAGAAGGAGTTTAGGACCTGTAATTCAAGGTACAAGCATGCTTGATCAGATTTGCAACTTGCTGCATTGTGAAAATGGCTTGAACAAAAGTGACAAAATGCCATTTTCTCTTCTTCGATTCTCCCTAACCACAAATGATCTTGGAGAGTTCTTGGACATTTTAGAAATCTTGCAATGTTCTATACAATCCATCTTTGAAATGAATTTTGAGATACCTCTTGGAACTAGGTGAAAAATTCCCATGAAGTTGGGTCAAAAACCTGCATAAATTAAGGCAAATTTTCACTAAGTTATTTAGTTCATGGACCCCTATTCACAAATTCATAACTTGAGATCCAAGCATCTTTTGGGAAAACTTTGTGAATCAAAGTTGTAGATTTAATGGAGGACTACAACTTTAAAGTTGGAAGTTTTCTTTGAATCAAATTGTATCATGGTGAAAAAATGGTGAGAAGTTAGGAAAAAATAAGAAATTTTCCATACTTAGAAAAATTCTAAGTTATGAAAATTTTTCAAATTAAAACCTTAATTTGCAATTTTAGGTTTCTTGGTCAACAAGTTTCACATTTTGACATATCTTGATGAATTATGACCTTTGGCACTTGGTTTTGACCAAAAAGTCAAAGTTTGACTTTTCAGTGCACAGTTGACTTTTGATCAGTTGACTGCAAAATTCATCTGTCAATCCTATGCATTTGAGATCTTTTGAACTATGTGAATAGGTCAAGATGATTCTATTGAGTCCTTGAAATAATTCTTGAACCCAATTGGTCATTGGCTAGGTTAAAAATCAGAAATTGCCCTTTCTCAGTCAAAACCCTAATTTTGACCATTTTGCCCTTTTGATGATTTGATCAAATTTCTTGAGGAGTTGTGATTCAAACTTGATAAAATGGTTCATATGAGTCTAAAATGTTGTTGTGGATCAAAAATTATGAAGTTTGACTGTAAATTGGCCATGGTTGACTTTTCCCCAATACAGTTGATTTTCAAGTCAATTATCCAATTGACTGGTCAAAAATGTGATTCAAGGCTTGAAACTTAACATGAGCAATCTTAGGGGTCCAAAATGGTATATGAAAGTCACATGAAGCATTAATGGTCCAAAAATCCTTGTGCAAACTCAAACCCTAATTTTAGGTCATCAGTGCAAGATGAGGTGTCTTGAGCTGACCAAACCCTAATCTTGTCTTGAGTCCAAGAAGTCTTGTGAGAAAAATCTTGATAAATGAGAGAGAAAATTTTGGGGTACAACAGCTGCCCCTGTTCAATCTTCTTGAACCTGAAGAGTTAGATTGGCGAGCTTTGTCGTTCGTGACTCGAAGGTAAAAGATGATTGGACACTAGATTTCCCATGAATTTGCACTCGTCAAAGTGTAGTTGAGGAAATGGGCTTAAAGATGCCATTTGGAGATGTGATCGAATATTATTGGAGATGGGCTTAAAGATGCCATCCAAGAATGTTTGCTGAGTTGTAAGTTATAAGTCAAAAGAATGAGTATCAGAATGGTGTCCGTGTCTGGGACGTATCTGAGTTGTACCTGGAGACTTGAATTCTGAATAAGTGACAAAATGGCAACCGTGTCTGGAGCGTATCTAAGCTGGGGAAAATCAGAATAAGTGACAGAATGGCAACCATGTCTGGAGCGTATCTGGACTGTATCTAAAGTTTGAATCTGAATGAGTAATAGAATAGTGCCCGCATCTGGAGCGTATCTAAACTATATCTGAGATCCGAGTCTGAATGAGAAACAAAATGACTTCCGTGTCTGGAGTGTATCCGTACTGTATCTGGATCGGAAAACTGAATAAGGGCCAGAATGGCATCCGTGTCTGGAGCGTATCTGAACCAGAATCTGAATAAGTGACAGAATGACTTACGTGTCTGGAGTGTATATGAACTGTATCTGATAGTTGAAATCTGAATAAGTATCAGGATGGCATCTATATCTGGAGCGTATCTGAAATTTGAATCTGAATGAGCAACAGAATGACTTCCGTGTCTGGAGTGTATCTGTATTGTATCATGATTGTATACCGTTAACGGTAGCTTGTTAATCTTATCATGAAAAGGGTAAAATGTTAGCTGAAACACAAAGTTATGTTGCGTAAAATGTATGATGCAATATATGTGTTTTATCAATGTTTATGATATATGGATGTAATGTATGCGCATGTAAGCTGATTAGTTGTATTGCTGAGGAAAATAAATCCTTGACAGCTGGGGATAATAAAACCCTTGACTGTTGCCAGGGAAAATAAATCCTGGACTACTGAGGATAAGAAATCCTGGGATACTGTTGGGGATTAAAAATCCTTAAAAATTTCCGTGGGGATACAAGGATCCTTCATGTCTTGAAGTTGGAATATTGGCAAAAAATTTGTTGTGAGAGTAATGCCAAACTGCTTGAAAATCTGCTTGGGAAATCCAGAGAACTTTGACGACTTATACTATGGATTACACAATGGGAATATTTATTCTGCTGGGGAATAGAGAAAACTCTGATGACTTCTATTGGGGGTTACACAATGGGAATCCTTATTCTGCTGGGGAGTAGAGAAAACTCCGATGACTTCTGCGGGGAATTAAGAATGAGAATCTTCATTCTATTGAGGAGCAATGAAAACTTTGGCGACTTCACAGGGGAATTAAGAATGAGAATCCTCATTCTGTTGAAAAATAAAAATTCTGTGGGGAAGAAGGCTTACTGCTGGGGAGTAAGTTCAGGAGTTTTCGGTCGTCTGCCACTCTACTGGGGATTTATCCTAGGTTGGGGAGAGACAAAAGTTAACTGTTATCTGGTTGATTTCTAAGCTTCAAGATAACTTGCTGGGGAATTTGGAGAAACTGAATGGTTTCCGCTGGGGATTGATAGTTTGAAGTTTTGGCTCCGCTGGGGATTGGGAGTTTTGAAGTTTTAATTCTGATGGGAATTAAGGGTTTTGAAATTTTAGTTCCGCTGGGGATCTAAATGATGTACTGTAGAGATTTCTCATGGAATAGCCTAAAGATGTTTTCCTATCCTTTCAACCTGTCAGTAATTGTTCTCTTCCATCCTGTTTATTTGTAAACAGTAATTATGTTCGAATTCATATGTTCATCAATGAATCATTGGACGTTTTTGCAAATAGAAACACAAGTGTAAAGAAAAAGACAAATAGTTTTCTGTACTTTGAAAGAGATATCTTTGTATTTACTTTGAATAAGTGTTTTGTACAAAGGAGACAGACATCCTAGTAAGAGGATGGTGTCATAAAAGTAAGAAAAATTTATACAAAGAAAGATAGCTATGTGTAAAAAATCCCATGGGGTTCCCATTCCTCTATAACCTTCATGTCTATGAATATCTTGTCCATTTGTTGCTTCGTCTGAGGATGATTAAATTGATCAGAAGCTTAGAGTTTGTCAGTGAAGAGATTGTCCTTTAAGTGATCCGACGAGACATAAGCATACGCTTTAATTCCCTAACTTTTGCCTGGACCGCCCTTTCGGGTTTTCAGTCCACCGGGAAACCCTTTTTTGCCCAAGTCGCCCTTTCGGGTTTTTAACTTACCGGGTGTACGGATTTTTTATATTTTATCCCTAATTTTTGCCCGAACCTTTTTGGTTCGCTGGGATGCCCTTGTTTTGCCTAGGTGTGTCAACCTAGCGGGTCATTTATGTGTAGTATCTTTTGACTATGTCTGTGTTCGCAGGGTGCGGCAGATCGTCGCCGTCCATGGTGGTTAAGATCATTGCCCCACCAGAAAAGATGTTTTTGATCACAAATGGTCCTTCATAGGTAGGAGTCCATTTTCCCCTGGGATCACTTTGTGGCAAGATGATGCGCTTGATTACAAGATCTCCAACTTGATATGTTTGGCGTCTGACTTTCTTGTTGAAAGCCTTGATCATCCATTTTTGGTACGTCTGACCATGGCAAACAACAGTAAGTCTCTTTTCGTCAATTAAGTTCAATTGATCAAGCCGGGTCTGAATCCAATCGTCTTCACTCAAACCAGCATCCTTCATGATTCTCAAAGAGGGAATCTGAACCTCGATAGGCAAGACAGCTTCCATGCCATAAACTAAAGAATAGGGTGTTACCTCAGTTGATGTGCGAGCCGTGGTACGGTACCCGTGGAGAGCAAACGATAACATCTCATGCCAGTCCTTATAGGTGACTGTCATCTTTTATATGATCTTTTTGATATTTTTGTTAGCAGCTTCGACTGCACCATTCATCTTCGGCCGGTAGGGAGATGAATTGTGATGTTGAATTTTGAACTGGTCGCACAAAGCGGTGATCATAGTATTGTTAAGGTTTGTACCATTATCAGTGATGATCCTTTCGGGGATACCGTACCGGCATATAAGATTCTGCTTGATGAAGCGAGCAACAACATTCTTAGTAACGGATGCGAAGGAAGCTGCTTCGACCCACTTGGTGAAGTAGTCAATGGCCACAAGAATGAAGCGGTGTCCATTGGATGATGTAGGCTTGATCTCTCCAATCATGTCGATTTCCCACATAGCGAAGGGCCAAGGAGCTGTTAAGACATTTAGAGGAACCAGAGGCACGTGCACCTTGTCTGCATAGATTTGACATTTGTGGCAAGTCCGGGAGTGTCGATAGCAGTCAGCTTCCGTGGTAGACCAGTAATAGCCTACCCGTAGAATCTTCTTTGCCATCGTATGCCCGCTAGAGTGAGTGTCGAAGGTACCTTCATGCAATTCAGCCATGATCTTTTCAGCTTCAACTTTGTCCACACAACGGAGCAGAATAGAATCATGATTGCACTTGTACAAGATGCCATTACTTAGGAAGAACTTAGCTGAGAATCTCCTTAAAAACTTTTTGTCATTGACTGAAGCTTCTTCAGGATATTCTTGATCCTCGAGATACCTTTTGACTTCATGAAACCACGGCTGGTCCACTACTTCTTCGGTATTAATCTTGTGACAATGTGCAGGTTCGTCCATCCATTCAATGGTGGTCTGGGGAGCCTCATTGTCCTAGTTAAGTTTAAACATGGATGAAATTGTAGCTAGAGCATCTGCTAACTGATTTTCTTCTCGCGGGAAGTGCTCTAAGGTAATCTGCTTGAAATGTGGTAACAATGTCAAGACATGTTCTTTGTAAGGGATGAGGTTTGGATGCTTAGTGTCTCACTCTCCTTTGATCTGACTGATGACCAAAGCTGAGTCCCCAAACACATCTAAGGATTTGATTCCCAAGTCTATGGGAGCCTTGAGACCGAAGATGCATGCCTCGTACTCTGCCATATTGTTCGTACAGTTGCCAAGTGCATTGGAAGCCCCATCAAAGTACAGGGTCCATCGGGATCCTTGTTCAGGTCCGTCATATGGTTTATTCTCTTCAATGTTGTCCAATGTCATGATGTCTTCGTCAGGGAAGTCAAACTTCATGGATTGGTAATCTTCAACAGCTTGATGAGCCAGATGGTCAGCTAGCACACTCCCCTTTATAGCTTTTTGGGTCGTGTACTGTATGTCGTATTCAGTCAGGATCATCTCCCATCTAGCTATTCTTCCAGACAAAGCAGGCTTCTCAAAGATGTACTTGATCAGATCCATCTTAGATATCAGCAAAGTGGTATGAGTCAACATATACTGCCTTAGTCAGCGAGCAACCCATACCAAAGCGCAACAAGTTTTCTCGAGCAGTGAATATCTGGTTTCACAGTCGGTAAACTTTTTGCTAAGGTAATAAATGGCATGCTCTTTTCGGCCATACTCGTCATGCTGCCCCAGTACGCACCCCATTGAATTCTCTAAGACGGTCAGATACATGATTAGCGGTCTTCCCTCGACGGGTGACATCAAGATAGGAGGTTCTAGCAAATACTCCTTGATTTTATCGAAAGCAACTTGATAGTCATTATTCCATCTAACTACCTGATATTTCTTCAACAACTTGAAGATTGGCTCACATGTAAATGTTAGGTGAGAAATGAACCTAGCAATGTAGTTTAGGCGTCCCAAAAAACCTCTGACCTCCTTCTCAGTGCCAAGAGCAGGCATTTCATGTATAACTTTGACTTTGGCAGGATCAACCTCGATGCCTTTGTTGCTGACAATGAAACCTAAGAGTTTACCGGACCGGACTCCGAATGTACACTTGTTTGGATTCAGTCTGAGCTTGTACTCCTTCAACTTGACAAACAGCTTTTGCAAGTGATCAAGGTGTTCTTCTTCAGTTTGTGGTCGGGCTATCATGTCATCTACGTAGACCTCTATCTCATGATGTATCATATCATGAAACAAAGCTACCATGGCGCGTTGATAGGTTGCCCCAGCATTCTTCAGTCTGAATGGCATCACTTTGTAGCAGAACGTACCCCACTGTGTGACAAAAGTAGTTTTCTCCATGTCCTCAGGTGCCATTTTGATCTGGTTATAGCCTGAGAATCCATCCATGAAAGAAAATACTTTGTGTTGAGCTGTGTTGTCAACTAGGATGTCGATGTGCGGAAGTGGAAAGTCATCTTTAGGGCTGGCCCTGTTTAAATCTCTATAATCCATGCACATTCTGACTTTTCCGTCCTTCTTAGGCATGGGCACAATGTTAGCAACCCATTGAGGATAGGAAGTAACAACCAGAAATCCAGCATTGAACTGCTTCATAACTTCTGCTTTGATCTTCTCTGACATGTCAGGTCTCATGCGGCAGACCTTTTGTTTCACTGGTGGATAGTCTTCTCTTATGGGTAGACGGTGTACCACAATGTCTGTATCGAGTCCCGGCATGTCTTCGTATGACCAGGCAAAGATCTCAACATAATCATGCAGTAGCTGAATTAGGCGTTCCTTGACACTCGACTCTAGATTGGCACCTATCTTGATTTCCTTTTTATCATCCTCAGTACCCAAGTTAATTGTATCCAACTGCTCCTCATGAGGCTGAATTGCTCTTTCCTCTTGTTGTAGTAATCTGGCCAATTCCCCTAGCACCTCACAATCTTCCTCACCTTCGTATTCGGCTTGGTAGATCAGATCTTCAGAGTCACTGAAGGCTATAGCAGCATCGTTACCCATGGGATCCAGAATGGAAGGGTACCTGCATTTGTGAGTGTGGGTGTGTGTAAGGGCATAGCCATCTTAAAACAACAAAATGTAAAAGAAAGACAATGAGCACAAAAGGTTTAAATATGAAAAGCGTCCATGATTCATTAAATGACATATGAAAATGAAATAAGAACCCTTACAAATGGACCTATGTGCCTCGGGTAAGACACAAGGTTGAAAAAGTATGAATTGTTTTGTGAACTATTACAGATCCAACAGAAATGGAAAAGATAAATTACTGAGTTATGAAAGTAATCGGAACAAAGTCTTTTGCTTCCCAGTTGCACAGTCCTCCGCCGACAGTAGGAAATATCCAATCTTCCAGGCTTCCATGTTCTTCACTATCCTCTAGTGCATTAACCCCTCGGTGGCTGATCTTCACAGGTGGCCCTCCAGCACGGGAGCGGCGCACAGCCTTTTGAGCAGTCGAAGTAAACCCCAAGCCGAATTTGTCTGACTTGTAAGGAATGTCTGGAAGCTGACCCCAGATTATGCATCCCCCTTCTTCCACTACTGCCCTTGCATCCTTGAGAGATGACATCCGAGGTGGAGGTCTTGTGATCACAGGAGTTGAGGATACCGCCTTGGTTACCACTATTTCAGGAGAAACTTCTTCAAAATGTTGGAAAGGGGTCTCTATGAATTCGCCATCTAACTCCACATAACAGAAGGAATTCAGATGACTAATCATATATTCCTCTTCCCCATGGACAGTTATGATTTTCCCTTGGATGGGGTACTTGAGCATCTGGTGCAAGGTGGAGGTGACAACTCCGGCATTGTGGATCTAGGGGCGTCCCAACAGACATGAATAAGAAGGACGGATTTCTATCGCATAGAATGTTGAGTTGAAAACATGGGTTCCCACCTTGATTGGGATGTCCACCTCCCCATGGACCATCCTCTTAGATCCATCAAAAGCTCTGACCACTATATTGCTGGGTTTTAAAGTAAGCCCTTCACAATCCAATCTATCCAGGGCTTTTTCGGCAAGACGTTTAAAGATGACCCAGTATCGACCAAGACATGAGCTAGGGTTGTTCCTCTGCACTCCACTGAGACATGTAGTGCATCGTTATGTTTTCTCCCTTGGGGTGTCAAGTCAGCATCAGAGAAACCCAGGCCATTGTCAGCTGTCAAACTGGCTACACACTCTTGGAATTGATCTGCAGACGTCTCTTGCGGCACGTGCGCTGTCTTCAGAAACTTGACCAAAGCTTTAGCACGTGCCTCAGAGCACAACAACAAGGCTAACATAGAGATTTTGGAAGGGGTTTGCCCCAATTGTTCAACCACATCATAATCACTTTTCTTAATAATCCTCAGGATTTCTTCCATCTCCTTCTTGGATGTTTCAGGAATGACTAGTGATTGAGCCTTCATCAGGACAGGCTCCTCTTGAACATTCTTTCCTTTGTTCTCGGAAGCGGAAGTAGGGATAGGAATTGTATTGTTTTTTTTTTCAGCGGGTACATTTACAGGTACAGTTGCTGGTACATAGGTTATCTTCAGAATGGCCATGGGTCCAAAGACTGCTGTTGGAGGAGAAATCTCTGGAGAAAAGATTCTTCCACTACGGGTAACCTTGCTTGTTCTGACAATGTTACTGATGTCGGGATTATCCTCTTTAGAGATTTCTTCTTCAACAGTCTGTTCAATCTGTTTGACACCATGGTAGTAGATTTCTCCACCATAGTTCCATGGTACCATTTTATCTAATTTGTATGGGGCAGGCCCGGGCATTGTTATTTTCAACGGAGTAATCATATGAGCAGATGTAATCCTAACGGGTTTTTTAGGAACCCTGGATGGATTGGCGTATATGGTTATTATTGAAACTTCTGGAACTGGAATGGGTGAAACAGGAGATTTCTCAAACAAAATTTTCTAGTATCAATCAGTTGTTGAATTCCTTTCTTCAATAGAGGACAGTCAAATGGGGAGGATAGGCAAGCATGGCAATCTTTTTCACAACCTGGGAACACCCCATCTTTCAACAAATTCAACTTGATGGTTAGGAGAGGAGTTAACAGTTCATCCACCATAGAAACAAACAGATCTTCTTCCACAGCATTGGCATTGTGTCTATGCCTAGGCATCGGAGCGGAGATAACATTCGGTTTTTCCGGTGCTTCAAACTCAACTTCCTTAGCATCTATCATATCTTGAATTTTATTCTTCAGAGCCCAACAATTGTTGGTGTCGTGCCCTGGACTTTCTGAATGGTAAGCGCACCTGTCATTTGGATGGTAATGTGGAGATGCAGTATTAGGATTTTTAGGGGCCTCTTTTAGCATGGCCAAATTCAACTTCAAGAGATGTGGTGGGACTTGAGCAGGAGTCATGTTTATCTTGGTGAATTGCCTTACAGGCCTTTCCACCCTTTGCTGGTTATTTCTCGGCTGATCATTTCTCAGCTGGTTGTTTCTTGGATGGTCTGATGCAGACTTTTGAATCATAACGGCCCCCACTGTTGGTCGTCGTTCGGTTCTTCCCTGATTTCTCTGTACATAGACATCAGACACTTCATTCTTTCCAGTTAAGGGCTTTTTTGCAACAACAGAGGTAGACACATCTTTCTGAATTTTCCCGCTTCTAATATCGGCTTCCACTCTCTCGCCAATTAAAATCAATTCGGTGAACCCCGCAGAGGAGCTCCCAATCAGGTGATTAAAGAAAGGACCTGATAGGGTTCCCAAGAACATATCAACTAGCTCTCTTTCTGACAAAGGTGGTTGCACCCTTCCGGCTAAATCCCTCCACTTTTGGGCGTAGTCTTTGAAGCCCTAATTGGATACCATCGCCATACTCTGGAGTTGAGTATGAGTTGGTGCCAAATCGGCGTTGTATTGATACTGTTTATAGAAGGCGGCTTCCAAGTCTTCCCAATTATGCACATCTGCTCTCTCCAACTGGTAGAACCAATCAAGCTGCGTTCCTGATAAACTTTCCAGGAAAAAGTGGACCCATAGGTCTTTGTCAGAAGAATGTGGTTGAATTTTCCTGACATAAGATCGTAGGTGCATCTTGGGACAAGACACCTCATCATACTTGGCAAACAGTGACACTTTAAATTTTGGAGGGATTACAATTCCAGACACTAGCCCTAACTCCTCAAAGTCCAGCCCCGGTACTCTCTGCACTTCCATTGCAGCTAGACATTCTTCCAGGTTTTTGTATTTGTCATCGGCCGAAGGGTATTGCTGTTTAGAGTAGTCCTCTTCTTCCTCTTCTTCTGCTTCAGAATCAGATGGCATTGTCGTTCCTTTTCCTTTTCCTTCCCCCTCTTCATATGTTGATGGGAATTCCAAGGTCTATTTGGCTTGTCCTTCAAACCTTTTGCCCATGATAACCACACCGGCTCGCTTCTTCTTCTTTTTCTCTCTCTCCTTCTCTAACAGAGTCTTGAGCTCCTCCTGCCCCTTGGCCAAGGTCAAGAGTAGCTGCTGAAATTGTGAATTCTGAGCTTGCAAATCTTTGACTGTTTGTTCAATATCCATCTTGCTGAAATAAACAGCAGAGAGATGAGGAAACTTGGTGTGAAGACATGTTTATGCATATGATGAATGATATGTATTCATGTAATGCTTTCAAGGATTCAGAAATTCAAATTTGTTTTAAACAAAAAAGAAACACACGTCATATTAATAAGATACAATTGTTAGTACATCAATGCCCCTTGGGAAAAATAATACAAAATTCTAAGGTAAAAAGACGTTGCGCATCCTCTTTGGTGCAATGTAGGTGTTGAGAGTCTGCTCTTTATGAAGTAGCCGAGTGAGTTCCAAAACCTTCTTCTCGCTTGCGTAGAATTGGGCTTCGAAAGTTCGCGCTCTCCCTTGAGTTGTATCCAACTCCTTTGTAGATCTTCGAGTGATGTTGGCATGTCAGGATGTAGGATGGTGTATGGAACCTCTCCTTCCATAACAGGCTCTATAATCACTGGGAGAATGGAGGGGTAAGGCATCATAAGACTTTGGGCGCGGGTTCGTACCCACTTGAGGTAAGGCTCAAGAGGGATGGAATTCTTGTGTCCCAGAGTCTTGCTATCCACCTTGTTGGGCATCCTCCAAGCTCTGATGAATCTATGACGGAGTCCTTGGTCGTCGTTGTCGAAGTCGAAAACCAATCCTTGAATCAGCATATCATGTGGGCCATCCCTTTGGGCATAACCAAACTGTCTCAGAGCCAAGCAAGGGTTGTAGGTGATGCCTCCCCTAATGCCTATTAGAGGGACATTAGGGAATTCCCCACAACGGTCAATGATGATGACATTCTCTTTGGATCGAGAACACCAATGAATATCTGAATGTGTAAGGGTCATCAATCGTTGTAACCACCTCAAACCTTGCTCATTCTTCAAGACTGATTGTGGAAGATGAGAAATAAACCATCTTTCCAAGAGAGTAGTGCAACACATGAGAACACCTCTTTTCCTCATTGTACGAGTGTGAAAAGAGTGGAGGATATCCCCAAGCAATGTAGGCACCGGGTTGCGAGACCTGAAGATTTTGACAGCACTTACATCTATGAGTTGGTCAGGATTAGGGAACAAGACCATCCCATAGATGAGAAGAGCTACAATCTCCTCAAAAGCTTGCAAGTCTAGAGAATTCCAACAGCTTTGGGTCTTCTCAAACAGAAACTTTGACAAGAAGCCTTTGACACCACTTCTAGTTTCCCAATGTGTTGTGACATCAGATGAGTGCAAGTGCAAGGCTTGAGCAATCTCTTCTGGCTTCGGATCTCTTTCTGTACCGTTGAAGGGCAGTTGATTGAGAATAGTAATCCTCAAGATTTGAGAAAATTCCTCCAAAGTAGGCACAAGTTGGTAGTCAGGAAATGTGAAGCAATGATGCAAAGGGTCAAAGAATTGGAAGAGAACTTTCAGCATATCCTCCTCTGTGTTGGTGGTGACCAAGTTGAGTAGACGACCATGTCTCTTGGTGAATGGAGAATTCTCAGGAATCCTTGAAGCTAGCTCATTGAGTTGTGGAGGAATTCTTACAAGGTTGATTTGGACAGTTTTCCTGCGAAGTGAATCCATAACCTACAAAACAAGAACAAAGATGAATCTCCAAAATCCTTGAAATGGTTAGTGGATGCATATGATGCTCATGATGTCCATGATGTTATGAAAAAATATATATGTACAAGCAAATCACACAAGTTCCTAGTTTAGGCTTGCATGGGGTTTCATAGGTAAGTACCCTCTTGAAGTTTAGTTGGCTCAACCTGTCCTAGAAATAGTAATCAGGTTCTAAGGAGCTCAATATCACTGGATTGTTTCCTTGTTCATTGTTTCAATTCAGCCTCTTTACTGGCGACCAAAATATTCTAAGGAACCAACCCTCAATGAGTATAGTATCGAGTATCTACCAACTTCGGACTGCACCAAAGCCGGTCATGTCACTACATCCTAAAAGGCCAAGTTGGTCAAGTAAAGGTTCTAGAAGTTCATTAGTGCTTTATGACATCACTCAGCGGCCCCGTATTCTCTTTGATTGACTCAAGGGCTACCGGTACCCACAAATATGTCGCACTAATATAGCTATTGCTTAGACCATGTCGGTATACCCCGCACAGTTTCCACAATGTATTGCTATTTACCTATAATGTTTCCCAAATCCGGGTAGAGGATTCAAACCCAAACAATAGAACCAAAGTGTAAAGAAAACAAGTCAAGCAATTGTAAGCAAATAAAGGTGATCTAAACCCTAAGGTAACCCCACTTTTATAATTCATCCCTAGCAGAGTCGCCATTTCTGTGATGCGGTGGGAGAACTGACTTGAGGTTTTGCGTTTGTGTTTGCAAATGTTGCGGTTAGCAAGAGTCTCCACCGACTTGTATTTTATCCAAAAGGAAAGGTAAAAAAGCACAGGAAAGACCTTTGAGATGTTTTCTTGAGTTCGGGGGTAGATTATGAAAAGGGAAGGTGCTAGCACCCTTTTCATCCATGGTTTTCCATGGGCTCTTAGTTACTTGTTTAGATCACTTGCTTTTATTTTTGAAATTGTTTGAAATGGTGCTTTGTGTGGTTTTGAAAGTATTTTGAAAAGAGGCCATCGTTTAGGCAATCTTTGTAATGATTCTCGTTTGTAAGAATGTATACAAAGATGTTTGTCTTTTGAAAAATGTTTCAATGTTTTGAAAGTTGTTTGGAAATGTTTTGAAATATGTGTGTTTGTTTTTGAAAATAACAAGGATTGTTTGAAAATTGATCAAGTAACTAGAAGCATATCTACCTACTCATAAGTCTTTCTTGTACATTTTTATTCCTTTGACATTGTTGATTTACCATTGGTTTGGTAAACAACCCTATCTTTGGATGTTAAACGGGACGGGCGTGGGTCATCGTATGACCATGATAGCAATATTGCCAAGTATCTTAGCAAGTTTTGAGGGACCAAGATCATTTGTTTAGGCAAACTTTTGATAGCGTCATCGAGGGACTATAATCTTCTGTTTTGTTTTATTTTGTTTTGCCAAGATACTTTGCATGCATACCATGGCCATTTTTGTTTAGGCAACCAAGTGGGTGAAACCCTAAGGGTGCTTGTGTGCAACGTGTGTCATTTTACATGCCTTTGATTGTCTTGTATTAGGTCATTCTATTTGTTTGTTTTTGGTCTTATCATGCAAAACCCTAATTTACTACACATGGTATGTAAAGCGATAAATTGCGTAAATGTAAACTAAGCTATTACAACAATTATTATGAGAGGGGGGATACAAGTTTTTGAATGGGGATATTGCACAAAAATAAACCCTAAAATACTATTACAGCCCAATTGAATTAAGTACAAATTAAATAAATGTACAAATATTAAAAATACAATAAAAATGTATTTATGCAAAAAATGTTTTGTATTTGTTTTTTGTAAGAGAATAATGATTTATTTAAGCCCTAAAAATAAGAGAAAAATATTGTTATTTTTGAAAGGGGGAAACCCTAGTTTTTTGATTTAAAAGAAAATAATGTTTTTTATTATTATTTTGCCTATTTTTGTACAAGAAAATAATAAATAATATTATGTACAAATATTAAAAATTAAAATATATACGAAAATAAATATTTTATGTATAAAAATAATAAAATAAAAATGTGTAGTATTTTCAAATGTATTTACTATTTTTTATAAGAAAATAGATTCTATTTATTAAAATAAAACTATTTTTATATGTGAAAAAAAATAATTAAAAAAAAATTGCAAAAAATTAAGAAAATTATTTTTGTGATTTTTAATGTTCAGAAAAAATTATTAAAATCAATAATCATAAAAATATGAGAAAATATATAAAAAAAATAAACAAAATAAGCAAATGGGGTGCAAATATCAAGTCAGGGGGGTATGGGAAGTTAAAACAGAAGCCCAAGGCGCGCCAGGCCCAGGACAGTCATCCCTGTCCTCCAGCTTCATCCTTCTGCCCGCGTTTTTTTCAAACCTGCAATTCTCACATACTTGCACAAAAGCAAAAACTTACAACATGAAACATGTAGCATTTTTTATCACGATTCCAACCATATCCATTTTGTGACCTAACTCTCAAAGGTCAGAGAGAATTTTGCAACCCCTAATTATTTCAGCAACTTCAAGTTTCAAATTCTCTTAGCTCAGTTAAAATAAATGACAAATATGCATATGTACAACTTCACCAAGTTAAGGACTACATTTTTACTTCACAAATCGTGGCTTGAGGATGCATAAATAGAGAGATAAAGTTTTGAAAAATATCTCCTTCAGCTGGATTTGGATATGGCAATATGGGGACTTTGAGTGAGGCCTGAGGATCGTGTGATCTTCCTTGAAGTTCCTTCAAGCTATTCCAATGCTTATGAGGCTTTGTGGATGGCCAGAACTTCCTGCAGAAGTCAATCTGCAACCTCCAAGTTTGAAAATGGTGATTTCTGAAACAGAGCTCACAATTGCAAGATGACTGCTTGGATAGCTTTGGTAGGATGTATGGAAGATGTTTGAAGTGTTACAAAGCAAAACGCACAAGCAAATGTTGAGCTTGCTATGATTTTGCAAAAACTGCAGTGTTGGGCAGAAATTTGGACTTTTGGAGATTTGGAATGTTTCAGGAGTCAAGCATTCATGTCTAGCCTTGTGATAAGTTTGTGAAGATGTCTAGAATGATACCAAGTCCACCCTTTATCAGATGTACAAGTTCTTTGGACTTTTGCAACTTTTCTTGCTTTTGAAGAAAAGTGAAGTGACTTGTGCCAAAGGCCTGTACTTGCTTGCTTGTGGGATGCAGAGAGTTGGTGAACAATGCTTGATATCTGTGGACAATGCTTTCACAAAAGGAACAAGTCCAAGGCTCAAGGCAGATAAAGTTTGCAAAAGCTTGCTTTATGAAAATGGCAATGTGCCATTTATGCCATTAATGGATTTATTTCTTGTACAAAGCTCCAAAAGTGAAAACAAAGCATTTATCCATTGAGTTAGAATTTAATTATGGAGTTTAGAAGGAGTTTAGGACCTGTAATGCAAGGTACAAGCATGCTTGATCAGATTTGCAACTTGGTGCATTGTGAAAATGGCTTGAACAAAAGTGACAAAATGCCATTTTCTCTTCTTCGATTCTCCCTAACCACAAATGATCTTGGAGAGTTCTTGAACATTTTAGAAATCTTGAAATATGCTCTACAATCCATATTTGAAATGCATTTTGAGATACCTCTTGGAACTAGGTGAAAAATGTCCATGAAGTTGGGTCAAAAACCTGCCTAAATTAGGGCAAATTTTCACTAAGTTATTTAGTTCATGGATCCCTATTCACAAATTCATAACTTGAGATCCAAGCATCTTTTGGGAAAAATTTGTGAAGAAAAGTTGTATATTTCATGGAGGACTACAACTTTCAAGTTGGAAGTTTTCTTTGAATTAAATTTTATCATGGTGAAAAAATGGTGAAAAGTTAGGAAAAAATAAGAAAATTTCCATACTTAGAAAAATTCTAAGTTATGAAAATTTTTCAAATTAAAACCCTAATTTGCAATTTTAGGTTTCTTGGTCAACAAGTTTCACATTTTGACATATCTTGATGAATTATGACCTTTGGCACTTGGTTTTGACCAAAAAGTCAAAGTTTGACTTTTCAGTGCACAATTGACTTTTGATCAGTTGACTGCAAAATTCATCTGTCAATCCTATACATTTGAGATCTTTTGAACTATGTGATTAGGTCAAGATGGTGCTATTGAGTCCTTGAAATCATGCTTGAACCCAATTGGTCATTGGCTAGGTTAAAAATCAGAAATTGCCCTTTCTCAATCAAAACCCTAATTTTGACCATTTTGCCCTTTTGATGATTAGATCAAATTTCTTGAGGAGTTGTGATTTAAACTTGATCAAATGGTTCATATGAGTCTAAAATGTTGTTGTGGATAAAAAATTATGATGTTTGACTATAAATTGGCCATGGTTGACTTGTCCCCCAATACAACTGATTTTCATGTCAACTGTCCAATTGACTGGTCAAAAATGTGATTCAAGGCTTGAAACTTAACATGAGCAATCTTAGGGGTCCAAGATGGTATATGAAAGTCACATGAAGCATTTATGGTCCAAAAATCCTTGTGAAAACTCAAACCCTAATTTTAGGTCATCAGTGCAAGATGAGGTGTCTTGAGCTGACCAAACCCTAATTTTGTCTTGAGTCCAAGAAGTCTTGTGAGAAAAATCTTGATAAATGAGAGGGCTAATTTTGGGGTACAACAATACGGTATTCCGGAAAGAATCATCACAGATAATGGTACAAATCTCAACAATACTATGATCACCGCACTGTGCGTGCAATTTAAGATCCAACATCATAACTCTTCTCCTTACAGGCCGAAGATGAATGGCGCTGTAAAAGCCACTAATAAAAACATCAAGAAGATCATATAAAAAATGACAGTAACCTACAAGGACTGGAATGAGATGTTACCATTCGCTCTCCACGATTACCGTACCACGACGCGCACATCAATAGGGGCAACTCCTTTCTCCTTGGTATACGACATGGAAGTTGTTCTACCAATTGAAGTCCAAATACCTTCTTTGAGAATCATAAAGGATGCGGGGTTGAGTGAAGATGAATGGATTCAAACTCGATTTGACCAGTTGAACTTGATTTATGAGAAGATGCTTAAAGCTGTCTGCCATGGTCAGATGTACCAAAAACATATGATCAAAGTTTTCAACAAGAAGGTCAGACGTAAGGCATATCAAGCTGGTGACCTGGTAATAAAGCGTATCCTACTAACACAAGGTGATCCCAGGGGCAAATGGACTCCTATATACGAAGCATCGTTTGTGATCAAGAGCATATTTTCCGGTGGGCAATGATCTTAGCCACTATGGACAACGAGGATCTTCCACACCCTGTAAATGTGGACATAGTTAAAAGATACTACACATAAACAAAGACCTGTTAGGTCGACTAGCCTAGGCAAAAATCAGGGCATCCCGACGAACCAAAAGGATTCGGGCAAAAATTAGCGATAAAATACAAAAAAAATTGTACACCTGGCAAGCTGAAAACCTGAAAGGACGGCTTGGGGTAAAAAGGGTATCCCGGTGGACTGAAAACCCGAAAGGGCAGTCCAGGCAAAAGTTAGGGATTCAAAGCGTATGACTATGTCCCATTAAATTACCTTACAACCAATCTTCATCATCAATCTTCAAACTCAAACAATACTAATCAATCCAATCAGCTTCGTACAAAGCAACAAATGGACGAAAGGCTCAGAGACATGAAGGATATAGCAGAATGGGAACCCCATGGTATTATTTCACATAGTTTCTCTTTTCTTTGTATCAATTTTCATTTTTTACGACGACATTCTCTTACTAGGATGTTCGTCTCTTTGTACAAGCACTTATTCAAGTTAATACAAAGATACTCCTTTGGAAGTGCAAAACTATTGGTTTCTTCTTTTAATGTTCTTATTTTGTTTACAAAAATGTCCAACATTTATTATTGAGCATATGCATTTAAATTTAATTACTGTTTATAAATGAACTCGTAAAGAAGAAAACTAAACCAGAAATACAATTACAAATAGCTTTGAGAAATAAGACAACATTTGTGGGCCATTCCATGAAATCCTCGCAGCTACTTTCTCTAGCAAAGGCAGAAGCACAAACATCTCCCTACAGGATCTTCGTCATATCCCCAACATGTAGCTTGTTGGTTCCTTTTACCTTCATATCCCCGAGGGGGCGAAACTTCCAGTTACCACCTCAAAGATTTCCCAGCAAAAGTCATTTAGCTTCTCAGGATTTCCCAACAGGATTTCATAAAGCCTACAAGCAATACATGGCGTTTCTCTTCCCCGACAGAGTTTATTTCTCTGATTATGGAAACCCATCCATCAACACTTCAACTTCAACAAAATATGAAGACTTACAATCCTCATTCCGACGGTAGTCAGGGATTTATTTTCCCCAATCCGATAACACTGCAGCAGAACAGCTTGCATGCACATACATCACATCCAGGCATCATGAGCATCAATGGCATAAATGCATATATAATAATCTCATTGCACTATGCATTTCATACATTATAGCATTACATACAAATAACTCTTCACCTTTTTCAGGAAAGATCAAACCACAGAAAGTTATTGCCAACAAGATTAGGAAAATATCTATGAACAAATCAATTGTAGATTCTCGAATCAAGACGGGGTGACTATCTATATGACATATACTTCCTCCAGACTTCTGCTTGTTCGGTTTAAATCTCCCAACAATTTATCCTGATTTTTTCCCGCAGACATCTTTCTCTGGTTCAGATAAGTCGCTCCAAGATTTATTCTGATTCTTCTCCAGACCACTGCTGGTTCAGTTTAAATCTCCCAACGGTTTATCCTGATTCTTTCTCGCAGACATCTTCTCTGGTTCAGATAAGTCACTCCAAGATTTATTCTGATTCTTCTCCAGACCACTGCTGGTTCAGTTTAAATCTCTCAACGGTTTATCCTGATTCTTTCCCGCAGACAGTTTCTCTGGTTCAGATAAGTCGTTCCAAGATTTATTCTAATTCTTTTCCAGTTGAAGTCAAGTTTAGACTTAGTCTAATTTCCACCAACAATCACCTTCAGATGGAATCTTTTAATCCCATTCCCTACACAATCAACCATGACATCATCAAGTGCAAATTTCTGGGAACTCTAGTGTTCAATCATCTTCCACCTTCAAGTCACGAATGGCAGATTTACCAATCTAACTCTTCAAGTGTAAGAAGATTGAACAGGGGCAACTGCTGTACCCTAAAAATTTCCCTCTCATTTATCAAAGGATCACCCTGGACCCTCAGCTTTGCTTCCATCCAATTCCAAGCCTTGAATTACAAATTTTCCAAGAAAGTCATTCACAAGGGCAAAATGGTCATTTGCATACTGAAAAGTCAAACTTTGACTTTTGGATCAAAATCAAGTTTCAAGAGTCATATTTCATCAATACATGTTGAAATATGAAGTTTGTTTCATCAAGAAATTCAAAAAGTCAAAATTACTTTGGAAAAGTCAAAATTCTAAATACTTAGAATTTTTCTAAGTGTTTAAGAAATATGACAAGCTCAGAACTTCTGGCCGGATTTTCACCATGATGCAAAATGATTCTGGAAGAACTTCTAACATAAGAGTTTTAAATCTCAATGAGACCTAAAACATTGCAGAATAGAACTTCTTCTAGAAACGCTGGGATTTCAAGTTATAGGTCTTCAAAGACACGTCCCTGAAACTTAAACACTTAGTAAATTCTGAGCATTTTCAAATCAGAAATTGATTATAATTTCTGAGTCAGTTTTCATGTAGGTTCAGTTAGAATTTTCAAGAGTAATTGAAAGAGGGCTTACAAAGCATGTTATAAGCTGTCTGGAAAGTCTAAGAACTCACTCATAACATGTTGGAGCAAAGAGATTCAAGGATCAAAAGTTTGATGTTTGTTCTAAGTTGCGCTGATGCTGAACTTCTGACCCAGATTTAAGCTATGATGCATAATTTCATATTTCAGGATTTCTGGTTTGATAAATCTCATCATCATTTAATGCTCACAACCACTTTTGAGTTTTTATCCAAAGGATTTCCCCACGTGTGGCGTAGAAGTACATTGTTGTCCTTGAAAAAGCAAACTTTTGTACAAGAGTATGCTGGGCCCATGCTTTGCTTTTGCTTCTGGGGGTACTTTTCCTTAATTCATGCTTACAAATCCAGCTTAGACACGACTAAAAGCAGCTAACCACCATACTTGTTTATCTTGCTTCAAGAACAAGCCAACACGCTAGCATGATGTTGGTACTTTTGACTTCTCCATGCTACAAAGTTATTGCCTATAAATTGAACTTCATTTGCAACTATGAAGGAACCGGTCGGAAAAATTGAAAAAAAAAATCTTTGAAACCTTGCTAAAATTCTAGGAATCTGAAACTACAAGCACAAATACAAAACCTTCTAGTTTTTTATTCTTACATTCAAACTCCAATTTCCCTCAAGCGTTTCTTGACCAAATCATCCATACAGTTTCTGGCATACATTTAGAAACCATCCTAACTTCTATTTTCAGACTGTAACACATTCCCCATCAATCTCTACCATAAAAAGTAAAAACTTTGCTTCTTGTCTGTTCTAGAAATCTCCAGCCATTCATAGCCCAAGTTAGAGGTTGTTCCAGTCTGTTGAGCACGTGAGGAAACTGATCATAATATTACAAGCAGTCAGAATCAGGCTTCAGTTCACAGGACCTTCTCCAGCTGCAAGGTAAGCTTCTGCTGACTCTCATGATATCACTTAGGCATTGTTAAACTTGCATGTCCAAAATACAATGTAGACATTCTGATTCTGATGTTGTACGTATTCTGAGGTTTCATGTATTTGTCTGTCTAAGTAGGGAGAACATCAGTTCAAAACTTCTTAAGGAAACTAGGATTAGCATATACATGTTTGTTTCTGATTTATAGTCTTGACATTTTTTATGTTTCTGAAACCATGATGAAAACCTGCCATAATTGCTATGTTTATGTTTTCTGTTCTATTGAGAAATGACTAAGTTGCAGATGTTCCGATTAGCATGAAGAAAGAGATGGAATTTATCATCAGAGTTTACTTTGTAATACATGTTTATGCTTTTGCTTCTCATACCTAATGTACAACCACCCCAGTGGTAGAAAGCGTGCGCATAGGACATTAGTACTAAGGGTCCTGGGGTCTAACCCCAAAAGCATCTTTTTAGGTTCATTTATTGACATTTTTACCCATTTATCTGTCAGACAATACTCATAGATTAGAACTTCTAGATATCCTCACCCAACAACATTACCATCTCACTCTCTCAAGCAACCAGAATTTCTGACTTGCCAGTGATATATGAACTTCTAGGTTCCCAGCTACACTATAGCTTCTGAACCCCTTCAACAATAAGAACTTCTAGGTTTTCCTTTATTCCCAGCAACCTCAGAACTTGGTGTACTCAGGCCCAAAACTTCCGACCCTCTACTTTCCTACTACATTTTCTCTCTCGCAGCGTATTAGAGTCATAACTTATGTTCCTTCTCGTTTCAACAATGTGTTGATTTTGACTCCTTTTTTTTCTTATTTATCTTATTTTAGCTTTTAATAACCAAAAACACCAAAAATATTTCATATTCACATGTTTTATTTTTATTTCTTTAGAACAAAAAGATCAAAATATTTTCTTAAGTAAACTTATTTCTTTAATTAAACAAAACAAGTCCATTTTACATTTCTTGTATATTCTTTCAATATGGTTGTAATAGATAATTAGGACTTTAATTTCTTGCAACCCCCATTTGTAAATTTGTACACCCCATCCCCTTAATGATTTAATAGTGTAGGACTTTACTTTTCCGCACTTTTATTGCTTTCATATATTGTTAGTAATTAGGGTGTGTATGGCAAGACATGAAATCGACAAATAGACAACCATAATCAAGACTAAATGCATGCAATCAAATACACTTTTCTCACATTCACCCCTTAGGGTAATCTCATTTGTTGCCTATCAAAAATAGTCATTTCGCTCGAACATGGGCGTTTTAGCAAAGATCCTCGATAAAAGATCGTAATCCCTCGATGACCCTCGATGTAGCCTTCGGTAAATGATCTAGTCCCTAAACGATATTGTTAAAACATCCCATATGTTTCCTTCTATGACTATACAAAACATCCCGTGCCCGTCCCCTCACATCCAACGATGGGGATTCTTACTAAAATAATGGTAAGATAGTAACATCTAAAGGAGGAAGAAAAGAACATTTAAGACCTTTTTTGAGTAGGTAGATTCGCTCCTAGTTGCTCGCTTGCTCACAACAAAAACATTTTATATACACCAACACTCATTTGAAACATTTTCAAAAGACAAACACTTTGTACGCGTTCTTATAAAAACGAGAGCCATTACAAAGAAGACACCTTTTCAAAATCTCTTTCAAAAACACATTCCACAAACACCTCCTTGAACTATTTTCCAAACAACACTTTGACGCGTTCTTGTAGAAACGAGAACCATTACAAAGACACTTTCAAAATACTTTCAAAAACCACACCACAAGCACACACCCAAACGAAAGCAAGTGATCTAGAAAGCAACTAAGAGCCCGTAGATAACTACGGATAAAAAGGGTGCCAATACCTTCCCTTTTTCATAATCTACCCCCCGAACTCAGAAAACATCTCTAAAGGTCTTTCCTATTCTTTTCAGCCTTTCCTTATTGGATAAAAGAAAAGTCGATGGCGACTCTTGCTATCAGCAAAAAATGCAATCAAACGCAAAATACCAAGTCAGTTCTCCCACCGTATCACATATGGTGTTTATAATAAAGAGTTTTGTTTTGAAAAAAGATCTATTGGATCAGATTATTGAAGCCAATTGGGCCCAGTCTGAAAAAATGTTTGTTGTAAATAACAAATATGTTGTTTAGGCCCAATATGCACATCAAAGGAAAATGCACTTGCTGTAATTGCTGTTATGGATTTGTGCCACAAATGCTAGGCCCAATTTGGTAAGAGAAAAATGCATTGGGCTTAAAATCGACACAAGGCCCACGTTCAAAATAACATGTGCAGCGGTAGAAATGTTTGAGACTAAGCAATTGGATTGGCTAGACTTATACAGATCAAAATAAAAATCCCCACCGCACTTTATTGTTTCCAAAGGAATGGGAAAAGAGCGAATAACCCAAAAGAGGGGGAAAGATTTATGGTAAGGGGGTTGGTTATGCAAAGAGAAGGTATTAGCACCCTAAACATCTACGGTATTCCGCAGGAACCTCTTTGAAAAGATCTGTATATTTTGGCTATAAAATGTTGTATGAAAAATAGATGGTGGATGGGAGAAAAGAAGTACATTTTTTTATGATTTTTGCACCAGCCGCGGTTGCGAACCTTTAGTGCCTACGTACCACCTTTCATGCAATAGGGGATCGGGGTACACGTAGTTCCTCTTTGAAAAATTTTAAAACACGAGTGTGTTGGTTAATTTTATGAGATAAGACGTCATCATCATTGTCCGTGTGGAAAACATACTTACTACCCATAATCATGAGAAAGGAGAATTTGCATCATCTCAAAGTGGAGGATATAACTTGGATTTTAAAATCAACAATGCCTCACTCAACATGCAAGTGGGAAATATCTAACTTTATTACATATTGTGGAAGTATAGTTGTTTGCATCCCTACAAGGATTGACAAGAGTCCAATATTTTGAGAAAAAATTTAAAGTGGAAGCCAAAGTGGCAAAATAGTTTGAAATGAGATTGATTGAATTTTAGTCTTCTCATAAAAAATGTCAAGGTATTATTAAGTTGATTGAAGTTTATTTATGAAAAGGTTTTGAAAATGCATGGACCTAGGTCCAAGTTTATTATGAAAATGGCTCAAGTTTCAAAACAAGAAGAGTTTTCAAAAGGAGGAAGAAGATTTTTGAAATTAAAGAAGATGGGAGGAGAAGAAAAGACTATCCTAAAGAATAAGGTAAAAGATAAGGAGAAGAATCATCTAACCAACAAGAAGCCAATACTTGACATTATGAGTCAAGGTAGAATTCCCATTCTTTGGATTGAAACCAAGCAAGCAAAGATACTAGACCTCTTGAGAGAACCAAACTTCAAATGTATTAAGTCTTTACAAAAATTAGGCAGAGTGGCGGATGTATATGGGTGAATTCCAGATTACAAACAAAGTATGTAATCACAATAACATGCACACAAACAAACAAATAACCCAATGTCTTGAGGTAAACCTCAAGAACTCCAGACAAAGTATTAATTAAGATCACAAGGTCCCCAACATAGGCCAAGGTTTCTAATCTGAAGTCCGAGAAGTCCAATACTTCATAATGCCAAGGATAGTAGCCAAATAGTCCAAGTATCATTAAAGATTTTTTAGGGTTCATGTTGATTATTATGTGTATTAAAAGAGAAAAGAAAAGCTCAAGTGAGCAAAATAAAAATAACAAGAATATAAGTGATCAAGTGAGCAAAATAAAAATGGCATGAAATGTAATGCTTAAAGTAAATGGTACATAAAGCATAAAAATAAAAGCATAAAGTAGAAACAATTTAATAATTAGTGGTTAGTTGGATGACCATCTTGTGAGGATTCCCATTCTCAACCAACTACCTTTCAATGGTACAGAAAGAGACCCAAAGCCAGAAGAGATTGCTCAAGCTCTATACTTGCACTCATCTGATGTCACAACTCATTGGGAAATACGGAGCGGTGTCAAAGGTTTCCTAGCAAAGTTATTGTTTGAGAAAGCCCAAAATTGTTGGAATTCTTTGGACCTGCAAGCTTTTGAGGAAATTGTGGCTCTCCTCATCTATGGGATGGTTTTGTTTCCAAATCCTGATCAACTCATAGACGTGAACACCATCAAAATCTTCATATCTCACAACCCGGTGCCTACATTGTTAGGGGATATCCTGCACTCTTTTCACACTCGCACAATGAGGAAAATAGGTGTTCTTATGTGTTGTACTCCTCTCTTGGCAAGATGGTTTATTTCACATCTTCCCCAATCTGTATTGAAGAATGAGCAAGGCTCAAGGTGGTCAGAAAGGTTGATGACGCTCAAACATTCAAACATTCATTGGTGCTCCCGATCCATAGAGAATGTTACTATTGTCGACCGTTGTGGAGAATTTCCTAATGTCCCTTTACTTGGCATTAGGGGAGGTATCACCTACAATCCCTGTTTAGCTTTAAGATAGTTTGGTTATGCCCGAAGGGATGGCCCACATGAGATGCTGATTGAAGGTTTGGTATTTGACTACGACAACGACGATTAAGGTCTTCGCCAAAGATTTATCCGAGCTTGGAGGATGTTGAACAAGGTAGATAGCAAGACTTTGGGGCATAAAAATTCCATCCCTCTTGAGCCTTACCTCAAATGGGTATGAACTCGTGCTCAGAGTCTTATGATGCCTTATCCCTCCATTCTCCCGGTAATCATCGAGCCTGTCATGGAAGGAGATGTTCCATATACTATCCTACATCCTGACATGCCCACCTCTCTTGAAGACCTACAAAGGGATTGGATACAAATCAAGGGGGAGTGAGATACTTTTGAAGCCCAATTCTACACAAGCGAGAAGAAGGTTTTGGAACTCACTAGACTACTTCATGAGAAGCAGACTCTGAATGCCTACATTGCACCAAAGAGGATGCGTACTACCTTTCTATCTTAGAGTTTATTGTATTTTGTTTTGTGTGTCCATTGGTTCTTCGTGGGGCTGTATGGTCCTTTCTTCTTGTTGTAGTAATCTGGCTAATTCCTCTGGCACTTCACAATCTTCCTCACCTTCGTCTTCGGCTTGGTAGATTAGATTTTCAAAGTCACAGAAAGCCATAGCAGAATCGTTACCCATGGGATCCCGAATGGATGTAGATCTGCATTTTGAATGTGAGTGTGTGTAAGAGTATATCTATCTTTAAAAGAAATAAAAATGTAAAAAGAAAGACAAAGAGCACAAATTTTGTATGCAAAAATGTCCATGATTCATTGATGACATATGAAAATGAGGTAACAACCGTTACAAATGGACTGTTGTGCCTCGGGTAAGACACACAAATTTAAAAAGTCTGAATTGTTTAATTATTACAGGTCCGACAAAATTTAAAGACAATTACTGTTGGATAAAAGTAACTGGGACAAAATATTTAGCTTCCCAGTTGTTGAGTCCTCCATTGACAGTTGGGAAAATCCATTCCTCCAAGTCGTAGTTGTCCTCATCATCCTCCACTGCGTTGACTCCGTGGTTGCTGATCTTCAAGGGTGGTCCCCCGACACGAGCACGACGTATAGATTTTTGGGCTCCTGGAGTGAAACCCAAACAAAATTTGTCAGATTTGTATGGGATATCTGGGAGCTAGCCCCAAATAGTACACCCACCTTCTTCGATCACTACCTTGGCATCTTTCAGAGACGACATCTTTAGCGGAGGCCTTGTAATCTTCGGGACTTGGGAAACAACCTTGGTTACTGCCACGGTTTGTAGGACTTCCTCGAAGTGCTGAAATGGAGTTTCAATGAGTTCACCATCCAATTCCACGTATCTGAAGGAGTTTAAATGACTGACCATATATTCCTCTTCTCCATGGACAGTAATGATTTTCCCCTCGGTTGGATATTTCAGCATTTGATGTAAAGTAGAGGTAACGGCACCAGTGTTGTGAATCCATGGTCGGCCCAACAAGCAGGAATAGGAAGGGCGAATGTCCATCACGTAAAAAGTTGAATCAAAGGTTTGGGTTCCAACTTTTATGGGGATGTCCACCTCCCCATGCATTCTCTTTGAATCGTCGAAGGCCATTACCACTATATTGCTGGGTTTTAAGGTCAAACTTTCACAGTCGAGTCTATCAAGAGCCTTCTTAGGCATCACATTCAAAGACGAACTGATATCGACCAAGACATGGGCCAAAGTTGTGGCCCTGCATTCGATAGAAACATGTAATGCCTCGTTGTGCTTCCTCCCTCTAGGTGTCAAGTCAGCATCAGAAAAGCCTAAACCATTGTCAGCGGTTAAACTGGCCATGCAGTCTTGGAACTAATCAACAAAGGTTTCTTATGGTACATGAGCAGTTTTAAGGAATTTCACCAATGCCTTCGCATGAGCCTCGGAGCATAAAAATAAAGCCAGCATGGAAATCTTTGACGGAGTCTGCCCTAGCTGTTCGACTATGTTGTAGTCGTTTCTCTTTATAATTTTCAAAATTTCTTCCATATCCTTTTGGGAGGCCTCAGGGATAGATATTGATTATGCTTTATTCTGGACAGGCTCAACCAGAATGCCCTTGCCCTGAGTCTCGGTCGACTCGGTGGTAGGAGTATCAGCAGGTATAACTATAGGGATTGTAGTAGTAGTAATGTCAACAGGAACAGAAACATGGATGATCACAGGACCGATAACAATTTTCGGAGGAGTAATCTCGGGAGAGAATACTCTGCCACTTTGGGTTATCTTGCTGGTTCCCACAATGTTGCTGATGTCGAGGTCAATCTTCTCAAAAATTAAGTGTTCAACAACCGGCCAATCCTGCTTAACACCGTGATAGTAGACATCGCCCCCATAATTTCATGGGACAGTTTTATCTGATGAGTACGGGATTAGTCCAAGCATAGTAATTATCAGTGGAGCTACTTTGGGAACTGATGTAATCCTAACGGGTCTTTTGGTGGAGACCCTGGAAGGATTGGCGGAAATGGTTACTATTGAAACATCATTGTAAGAAATGGTTGGAACGGGAGTCTTTTCAAACAAAATCTCTTTGTCATCCATTAGGCGTTGAACACCTGCTTTCAATAAATGGAAGCCAGCTGGTAGGGATAAGTAGAGGTGGCAGCTTTCATCACAACCCGGAAATAAACCGGCCCGCAATAGATTCTCCTTGACAGTCAGGGGAGGAGTAACAAGTTCATCAACAACAGTAACAAACATATCATCTTCAACAGTGTTAATATCACGACCATGCTTGGGCATAAGAGCGGTGATAACATTTGGGATCTCATGAGCATAGATGTTGTACCCCAAAATTTGCCCTTCCATATATTTCTAGGTTTGCCAAGAATGATCTTCAAACTGCTCAAGATTACTCAAGAGGTAGACAGCCAAACCACCTCCTAAGCCAGCTGAAATTAGGGTTTTGGTTCTCTTAAGGAATTTGGGGTTTTCAATGGTTCAATCAAGCCTCATATGCCTATATGCACCCTCAAGCACCTACATGCCAAGTTGCAAGACTCACAATGCCAATTTGCACAGTCAAAAGCTCCATTTGATCCACAGTCAACTGTAGGGGTAAAATGGTCATTTTACAGTCAAAAGTCAAAATTTTTGGTCAACATATTATTTTGAGGCCACAATCATCATTTGATCAAGTCTTGATCATGATTCCACAAGGATAGCTCAAAAATCATCAAGATGCAAAAAGTTACTATTTTTGGACAGTAGAAAAAGTCAATTGTATCTTGACCAGGGCATAACTTTTTCATGGTTCATCAGAAAAATCCCATCCAATTCTCATTTTGAAGGGGATGCTATTTCCTAAAATCCATCTTCACACTCCAAATCCAAGAAATGCTCTCAAAAAAAGTTATCAATTTCTACATTATAGGTCAATTTCAAAAGTCAACAAAAGTGCACTTTAAGTTAAAGACCATAACTTGATATTGGTAAATCCAAATGACATGGGACCAAAGGCATTGGGTAGAGGACTTCAAGAACTTTCCAAAATGTCCAAGAACATGGTCATATGATCAAAATTGAGCAAGATATGCATTGGAGAAGTTGGGAAATTTTTGTGAATATGCAAAAGTCAACTTTGCTCAAAACACCTTGTTTTTGCTAATGGGCCTCAAATCTCTTCTTGAAACTTTATCCCTGGCCTATGCACGACCCATCAAGCTTAATTGAATTATTTTCTTATTTTTTATTAATTAATTGGATTTTTAATCAATATTAATTCATTTAATTAATTTAAATTGTAGGAAAATATAAAGATATGGTTTTTCAATCTTTTTGTGAAGCAAGAATGACCTAAAAAGGCTGGCAATTTCATGCACCAAGTCAAAGATGCAATATCTCCAAATTTGGCAACTTTTTCCAATCATGAAGATTCAAAAATATATGATTTCCAATCAAAGATTCAACCATCATTCCAATGGATTTTTGTGCAAGATTCTGACCTAATCTCATTCTCCTATAAATATGCAAGCTAACCCTAATCATGCACACGTGAAATTTCTGCAGAAAAAGCCATAACCATATTGAAAAAATTCAAGAAAATTGCAAAACTGATTTCTATATTCTAGCACGATTCAAAAGCTTTTGTGGATTCTAATACCTTGCAGGAGTTCTCAGGGACGTTTTGCAATCAAAACCAAGCATTGAAGCTCAAAGAATCATCAAGAACAGAGTCACGGTTTGCATTTTATTTTGAGAATCGTACAGCTTAATTCATGCATCATTAACATGATTTTGTGTTTGATTTGTGTTGCTAGGGACTGTACAAAGCTAATGGTATAACTCAATTGAATTATAACGCCATAAATCACAGATTGCCATTGATGAATTTTAGGGTTCATAAGATTTCAAATTAGGGCTTTGCAATACAGGAAAAATTAAGCCTTGTGAGACCCATGATTGAACTCGTTAGGACAAGACGAAAACAAAGGGACCATCGTGAAATATTTATATAAAACACAACCCTAATCGCTATTTTTCGTCACACTGTTTAGTGGGGGTTAAAAACCCCCGCTATCTGATTTATTTTTACAGGTACAAAGGAAGAAGATGACTAGGTGTTGATACATCATTGGTCAGTTTGAAAATAAGTGCGCGCGTTTTTTGGTTACAACATATTTGATTGTTTTTATATATTATATTTGCTTATTGTTATAATAACAAACGCGTGCACATGGTGTAGTGGAGGATACATTGGCTTGGAATCATTGGGACCTGGGTTCGAATCCCAGGTCCCCCCAAAACGCTTATGTTGTTTTTTCTAACATATTCACATGCATGCTTCCCAAAGTGTTCCACCATGTACCTCACTTACCAACACTCTAGGTGGCTTCAAATTCAAATCTAATGGTCCAGATGGAAAGATCATGGTACTCCCAGTCAGCATGCACCATGGAGAAGCCAGAAAGTCAAAAGGGCTTGATGTTAATGGGCCACAGAATTTCCAAACTTACCTCTCTATTGGGTCAACACCCCCCTGGGTTCTTTTCTCTCTTTATATTTTCTATTTATTTATTTAACTATTTTATTAATTATTATTATTATTATCATTAAAATTAACCCAATTAATTTTTCACAATAAAATTCAGAAAACTAGAAATATAATATTTTTATTATTATTTATTAATTTCACCTTAATTTATTATTTTTGTAAATAAATACTAATATAACTAATTTAGATTTGATTAGGTTAACTTTAATTATTTTCATAATAAATAAAAATCATGTAGAATTAGGTTTTTTGACAACTTTTAATCATCTTTTTTTTATTTTCATTAAAAACATAAAAAAAACTAAAAAATACTTTTTCTCTTTTAATTAATTAATTAGTTTTAGGATTAATTTAAAAAAGGGACAAAAAATTTATTCTTTTCTCAAAAAGGGTCAAAACCCTAAGGACTTCTCCGATTCAATTTCTTTTCGCGCATAATATTTTTGATCATTATTTATGTAATTGCTCCGAGGATGTAATAGCATAATTAGGACTTTTTATCGCTTTCTTTTAAATTCCCGCAATTTACTTTTCAAGGGTTGTTTTTGGCGATGTAAATACCCGACGCCTTGTAATAGTTTAGATTTACTTTCCGCACAACTATTAACTGTTATGCATGACAAGACTTCTCTGAAAATAAAATCAATCGTAGCTCACCATAACATGTGCAAAGATAACTTAACTGAATCCTGACACACTCGCACATGTCACTCCTAGGGTATGCCTCACATGGTTGCCTCGACGTGGTCATTGAATATAGGGTGTTTTAGAGGTCTCCCTCCTGTCTAAAGATCAAAAAGTTGCCTCTAAACGGTTGCCTCGATAAAAAACGATCTAAGACATTAGGGTTACCGCTAAGGCGTCCTACTATTGCTTTGGTGACCACACATGTCCCTATAATCGAATTGACCTGAAAACTCCAACGACGTGCTACCTACTTCTCAATAGTGGGATAGTACTGTCTAAAGGACATTTACACAACTTAATTCCTTTTGAGTAGGTAGAGGTTCTTAGATACTTGCTCTTTCAAAACAAAAAATACTTTCCGCACTTACACTTTTCTGACAAAAGTTTTCAAACAAACACTTCATACACTCTTGAGGACTGATACAAGAGTTAAAATGAAGTTTTCAAAAAAAACTTTTTTCACAACCCACAAACACAAGAAAAGCAAAACTCTTTTGAAAACATAGTGAGCAAGTACCTAAGAGCCCGTGGATAACCACAGATAGAAAGGGTGCTAATACCTTCCCTTTCTATAATCTACCTCCCGAACCGAGAAACATCTCGAAAAGGAATTTTGCTGTGCTTTTGTCCTTTCGTTGTTGGATAAAATAAAAGACGGTGGCGACTCTTGCTTACCGCGACATTTCGCGAACCAGCATTTCAAAATAGTCAGTTCTATTTCCACCGATCACAAAACTGGCGACTCTGCTGGGGAGCATTATTATAAGTGAGGTGTACCTTAGGATTAGATCATTCTATGTTTTCAATTGCATGCTTTGTATGATTTATATTTGTGGGCTTGTATTGGAGTTTCATAGATCCTAACCCAGATCTGGGGAATACCCTTTAGGTAAGTAGCAATAAATTGTGAGGGACCTATCCGGCGTAGACTGACACGGGTGAAGCAGTAGCTACGTTGGTGTGACACCTTGGTCTGTACCGATATCCCTTGTGTTGGAACGAGGAGAATATGGGTCTTTTGAGGAGTCATTAAGCACCAACTGACCTTAGAACCTTAAATTGACCAACTTGGCCATAGAACAGTAGCAGTATGCTACACTCATTGAGGCTAAACTCTCGCGATGGTTCCGGCCGCAAGAAAAGGTTGCGAAGCTGGAGTTATGACCGATCGAGGGTAGTCAGTGATATTGAGATCCTCTAGAACCCGGTTACTATCTTCTAGGATAGGTCTTAACCAACTGAAACTGAAAGAGGGTAGTACCTAAACTTCATGCTGGCCTGAACTCTAAGGGCTGTCTTGTGTGACTTGTGTGCCTTACCATGTTTGCCTTTTTTGAATGCTTGTGGTGTGCCTTTATCATAACATCATAACATCATAACATTGCATACATCCTGCATAAGGACTAACCCATTTCAAGGATCTCAAGGGCTTGTGATGCAGGTCATGATAAACCAAATGTCTAGCAAGGGGCAAAGGGGATTTATTTTCCTCTAGCCAAGGTTGTTCGGAGATCAAAACATGATGACCTGAGTCAGGGGCTATGACCCACTCGATATGGTGAGCCTTGAATCTTAAAGAAGGACTCTCAACCACATGAAGTTTCCTTCAATCAAGCTGCAAAATTCAAATTCTAACAATTTTTTGGTCTACCCCGCGAGATCCTTGAAAACATTGCATACATATATCATACATATCATTGCATAACAAGTCATCCGATACAGGTCTCTCATGTTCTCGCTGTTTATTTCAGCAATGGCTTTCCAACCAGACAACCAGGATCTCCATACTCAAGAGACCCAGTTCAGGGAAATCTTCCTAAGCCTATCCAAGGGGCAGGAAGAGTTGAGAACCCTCCTCATGGGGAATTTGATCAAGAAGAGTCCTGAAGACAGCAAGGACGAACGGTTGAGACATATGCAAGCTTAGGCATATGCAATGAGAACCCAGATGTTGGGGCAGATGGCTCTTATCCAAGGCTTAGCTCGGGAACAAGAAGAGTTGCGAGTCGTGATCAACCAGCTTCATCAAGACAGATATAATAGTATGAAGCAAACGATCAAGGCTGGGGATCAAACCAGTAATCAGCCTCCAAGAAGGCAAGAGTTTGGTATGGTGAAGAATGGACCTCTCCAAGTTGCTACTACCTCAAGGGTCCAACAACAACCTCACCAAAAACAACAGGTTGATCAGAGTAAGCCAAACATGCCCAGGAGGCAATTTACCAAGATCAACATGTCACTGACTCAAGCGTTACAACACATGTTGAAGACAGGGCTGATTACATTAAAGGCTCCTCCCCGGAACCCAAATACTTCCGCTCCTACCTATCATCCCAATGAAAGGTGTGCATACCACTCTGACAGTCCGGGACATGACACAAACAACTGTTGGAGTTTGAAGAATAAGGTTCAAGACATGATTGATGCCAAGGAGATCAAGTTTGATCCTCCGGAGACTCCAAACATAACCACTGCTCATATGATGAATCATTGAAAGCTTTTGTTCATTAGAATTTTCAATTTGTAATTTTCTTTTGATTGTTCGAACATTTACTCATGTCAAACTTTATTACTTTATCAATGCATCGCATATGTCTGTTTTGAATCAATCCATTCGTATTCACTATATTCAAATTGCTTTCATTTTTGTGATGATCAACTCTCGATTAAAAATTCTAAACCTTTTGAGGGAGGATGACGAAAACGATACCACAATCTTTACAGTATGCTTTTGAACAAACCCCGCTGATGAAGTACAGGCATTGTTTTAAATCCTAAACAGTGGAGTTATAAGGAAGATAATCCCTAGTCAACCCCTTTGAGCCAAAGAAGTTGGAGTTTTTCTTTTCACAGATTAAAACCCTTAGTTATAACCTGGGCAGGGTAGTTTTCTCAGTTGATCCATGTGCACAATGAATGGCATCAAAGGAGTCCTTCCAAAACAAAAGACAGTGATGGTTCCGAATAATCATAAAGACAGGCAGTCGTTATCTCTCAGAAATAAAAACCCATTAAGTCAAAACCTATGAAGGAGACTTACAAAACTGGGGCATCCCGCTGACTGTAATCACAAAAGAAACAGTTCAGGCAAAAAACATGGATAATGAAATCAAAAAGAAAGAGGTCCTACAGACTCTCAAAAAAAAAATCGACTGCCTGTTCAAAATAAATTGTCAGTATCCGAACCATCACTAGAATATCAGAGCAAAGACTCAAACAAGGTCTAACGCACGATTAGCTGAGTTTAGGATCGAAGAACATCACGAAGAATGGGTGGGTACGAATAAAATTTGAGCCTTTATCCTTTGTTTCTTAAACCGTGAACCAGGCCACGTTATAACCCTTAAAAGTCCTAGCTGAAGCATGGGTTAGTTCGAAAGCATACTGTTATAAAAGGTATCCTGACTCCTGTAAGGCTTGTTGTAAAATCCTGAGTTGACATCACATTTTACAAAAATTCACTTGTTTTGATTAAAAACTGCATTTTCAAAAACTTCAAGACAGACATAAGCTTTGCATTCTTAAAATAACATTGTTTGCATATGATTATTTGTTCAAACAGCAGAGAAATTCGCATGATGAATATCCAGTGAACGGAAACCTTCTCAATAAAAGGATCACATCAAGTGGAAAAACACCTCTAACCAAGGGGCAGACATGATCATTGTCTATCATCTGGGGCAGTCAAGTCAAGATTCAAGGAATCTCTCAAAATGCCAAATAGCCAGGGGCAGATCTCCGCCTGACTCACTTGGGGCATTGGATATGAATTCCAGCAATGAATCTTACATGATCAAACATCTCCTGGTAGTATGACAACACAACACTACTGACAGTGACAACTCCCTACATTCTGAGAGCATGGACATAGTCGAAAAAATACTACGCATAATCAAAGACCCGCTAGGTCGATTGGCCTAGGCTAAAATAAGGGCTTCCCGGTGAACCAAAAGGGTTCGGGCAAAAATAAGGGATGAAAATAAAAAAATCTATACACCTGGAAAGTCGAAAACCTGAAAAGGCGGCTTGGGCAAAAATGGGTATCCCGATGGACCAAAAACCCGAAAGGGCGGTCCAGGCAAAAGTTAGGGATAAAGCGTACGACTATGTCCCGTCATCTTGTTACTTTCCTACCAGAAGAAGATTTGTCAATCAGCAGTTATCAGCACCTCATAGGCCTTCTTCTCCCGCAAAAACTGGGACAATAAGAATTGTCCGAACTGTACAAGCTGCTCTGCCCTCCAGGTACCAAGGTAGATTCAGCTAAAGAATATGACCAAGATACCTTCACTCCTTGCAGAGTAAGACAAGAATCAGCAAAACTCTCCCCAAGCAGAGTTGGTCTCCCATCAGCCCTAAAAAGGCACAGTATCCCCAGCAAGTCAGCAATACTCTCCTCCAAGCAGAGTTAGTCTACCATCAGTCCTGGAAAAGTTGGGTGTCCCTAGAAGATCTTAATATTCCCCAGCAGAGTATAAGAATGTTCCCCGGCGGAATACAAGATACCCCCATTGGAGCCATTTCCCAGCGCAGTAAAAAAAAAGTTTCCCCAGGAGAGTTGAACCATCTCCCCAGTAGATTCTGGGAGCTTATCCCCTGCAAAGTACAAAGGCATCTCCCCAGCCGTATTCAGAAGGTTATCCCCACCAGAGTCTAACTGGGTTATCCTCAGCTAATAGCAACTGAAAGTTTCTCCCCAGCGAAGTTCTTTCTATCCCCAACGGAGTTCATCTTCAAAATCCCCAACAGAGCTTGTCAATGGAATCCCCAACGGAGTTTATCGTTAAAATCTCAGCAGAACATCTCTTCCCCATAGAGTAATTCCATGCAGAGTAATCTCTTCACCAGGTTTATTCCCCAACAGAGTCGTCTTCTCCTACCGGTTTACTCTTGCAATCATCTTCGTTCATCATCCCCAGCGGAAATGAAGAACTCTACTCTTCAACATCAGCCCAGGATTTAACAAACTCCCTGGCATTCGTCAAGGATTTATTTTCCCAGACGAAAATACATTCATAAACATCACATTTTCATACATCATGATACATGCATATACGCCTCATATCATACAATCTCATTTATTCCTGAGAACATCATGACATCATGCATTTCATACATCATGACATTGCATACAACTAATGTTTTGCCTTTTCAGGAAAAAGTAAATCAAAGGATGATTGCCATCAACCTTTTGAAGTTCCAGATCAACACCTGTATCTAGCCAGGAAATATCTGTGAATGACTTATTGTAGATCTATACCTGAAACCAGACAGGAAAGTATCTACATTGAAGAGATTGAATATCAATACCTGTGTCTAGCCAGGAAATCATCTTTCTTTCTCAGGTCAGAGAGTAATACCTGAAACCAGCCAGGAAAGCTATCTCCTCGACCAACCTTTTGCAGTTCCAAATCAACACCTGTATCTAGCCAGGAAATATTTGTGAATGACTGATTATAGATCTATACCTGTAACTAGCCAGGAAAGTATCTACATGAAGAGATTGAAGATCAACACCTGTAATAGGCCAGGAAATTATCTTTCACTCTCAGGTCAGAGATCTACACCTGTATCCATCCAGGAAAGCTATCTCGACCAACCTTTTTTAAGTTCCGGATCAACACCTGTATCTAGCCAGGAAATATCTGTGAGCGATTGATTGTAGATCTATACCTGAAACCAGCCAGGAAAGTTATCTACATGAAGAGTTTGAAGATCAACACCTATAACAGGCCAGGAAATTATCTTTCACTCTCAGGTCAGAGATCTACACCTGTATCCAGCCAGGAAAGTTATCTCGACCAACCTTTTTTAAGTTCCGGATCAACACCTGTATCTAGCCAGGAAATATCTGTGAGCGATTGATTGTAGATTCGATACCTGTAAATAGCCAGGAAAGTTATCTACATGAAGAGATTGAAGATCAACACCTGTGACAGGCCAGGAAATTATCTTTCACTCTCAGGTCAAAGATCTACACCTGTATCCAGCCAGGAAAGCTATCTCGACCAACCTTTTTTAAGTTCCGGATCAACACCTGTATCTAGCCAGGAAATATCTGTGAGCGATTGATTGTAGATTCGGTACCTGTAACTAGCCAGGAAAGTTATCTACATGAAGAGTTTGAAGATCAACATCTGTAACAGGCCAGGAAATTATCTTTCACTCTCAGGTCAGAGATCTATACCTGTAACTAGCCAGGAAAGTTATCTACATGAAGAGATTGAAGATCAACACCTATAACAGGCCAAGAAATTATCTTTCACTCTCAGGTCAGAGATCTACACCTGTATCCAGCCGGGAAAACTATCTCATCGACCAAGCCTTTCTTAAGTTCCAGATCAACACCTGTAACAGGCCAGGAAATATCTGTGGACGACGGATTGTAGATTAATACCTGAAACCAGACAGGATAACTATCTACTTGACCATCATGAAGTAATCCTACACCGGTTCCTTCTCTTCCAAGATGCAGTTTTACACGGACTCATCATCAGGCAACCCTACACAGTTACAATTCAACGAACAATCTCCAGATGGCATCTATAAGCCCATCCCACGACAAGATTCTGTCACATCTCCAGATGGCATCTATAAGCCCATCCTCCTATCCATTATCCCTCCAAATGGCATTTGTAAGCCCATTCCCGACATCGCATTGCTGATACTACACCATGCGAGTGCAAATTTCTGGGCACTCTAGTGTTCAATCATCTTCCACCTTCGGATCACGAAAGGCACGCAAGCCAATCTACATCCTCAGGTCTAAGAAGATTGAACAGGGGAAACTGTTGTACCCCAAAATTTTCCCTCCCATATTCTTCTAGGTTTGCCAAGAATGATCTTCAAACTGCTCAAGATTACTCAAGAGGTAGACAGCCAAACCACCTCCTAAGCCAGCTGAAATTAGGGTTTTGGTTCTCTCAAGGAATTTGGGGTTTTCAATGGTTCAATCAAGCCTCATATGCTTATATGCATCCTCAAGCACCTACATGCCAAGTTGCAAGACTCACAATGCCAATTTGCACAATCAAAAGCTCCATTTGATCCACAGTCAACTACAGGGGTAAAATGGTCATTTTACAGTCAAAAGTCAAAAATTTTGGTCAACATCTTATTTTGAGGCCACAATCATCATTTGATCAAGACTTGATCATGATTCCACAAGGATAGCTCAAAAATCATCAAGATGCAAAAAGTTACTATTTTTGGACAGTAGAAAAAGTCAATTGTATCTTGACCAGGGCATAACTTTTTCATGGTTCATCAGAAAAATACCATCCAATGCTCATTTTGAAGGGGATGCTATTTCCTACAATCCATCTTCACACTCCAAATCCAAGAAATGCTCTCACAAAAAGTTATCAATTTCTACATTATAGGTCAATTTCAAAAGTCAACAAAAGTGCACTTTAAGTCAAAGACCATAACTTGATATTGGTAAATCCAAATGACATGGGACCAAAGGCATTAGGTAGAGGACTTCAAGACCTTTCCAAAATGTCCAAGAACATGGTCATATGATCAAAATTGAGCAAGATACGCATTGGAGAAGTTGGGAAATTTTTGTGAATATGCAAAAGTCAACTTTGATCAAAACACCTTGTTTTTGCTAATGGGCCTCAAATCTCTTCTTGAAACTTTATCCCTGGCCTATGCACGACCCACCAAGCTTAATTGAATTATTTTCTTATATTTTATTAATTAATTGGATTTTTAATCAATATTAATTCATTTAATTAATTTAAATTGTAGGAAAATATAAAGATATGGTTTTTCAATCTTTTTGTGAAGCAAGAATGACCTAAAAAGGCTGGCAATTTCATGCACCAAGTCAAAGATGCAATATCTCCAAATTTGGCAACTTTTTCCAATCATGAAGATTCAAAAATATATGATTTCCAATCAAAGATTCAACCATCATTCCAATGGATTTTTGTGCAAGATTCTGACCTAATCTCATTCTCCTATAAATATGCAAGCTAACCCTAATCATGCACACGTGAAATTTCTGCAAAAAAAGCCATAACCATATTGAAAAAATTCAAGAAAATTGCAAAACTGATTTCTATATTCTAGCACGATTCAAAAGCTTTTGTGGATTCTAATACCTTGCAGGAGTTCTCAGGGACGTTTTGCAATCAAAACCAAGCATTGAAGCTCAAAGAATCATCAAGAACAGAGTCACAGTTTGCATTTTATTTTGAGAATCGTACAGCTTAATTCATGCATCATTAACATGATTTTGTGTTTGATTTGTGTTGCTAGGGACTGTACAAAGCTAATGGTATAGCTCAATTGAATTATAACGCCATAAATCACAGATTGCCATTGATGAATTTTAGGGTTCATAAGCTTTCAAATTAGGGCTTTGCAATACATGAAAAATTAAGCCTTGTGAGACCCATGATTGAACTCGTTAGGACAAGACGAAAACAAAGGGACCATCGTGAAATATTTATATAAAACACAACCCTAATCGCTATTTTTCGTCACACTGTTTAGTGGGGGTTAAAAACCCCCGCTATCTGATTTGTTTTTACAGGTACAAAGGAAGAAGATGACTAGGTGTTGATACATCATTGGTCAGTTTGAAAATAAGTGCGCGCGTTTTTTGGTTACAGCATATTTGATTGTTTTTATATATTATATTTGCTTATTGTTATAATAACAAACGCGTGCACATGGTGTAGTGGAGGATACGTTGGCTTGGAATCATTGGGACCTGGGTTCGAATCCCAGGTTCCCCTAAAACGCTTATGTTGTTTTTTATAACATATTCACATGCAGGCTTCCCAAAGTGTTCCACCATGTACCTCACTTACCAACACTCTAGGTGGCTTCTAATTCAAATCTAATGGTCCAGATGGAAGGATCATGGTACTCCCAGTCAGCACGCACCATGGAGAAGCCAAAAAGTCAAAAGGGCTTGATGTTAATGGGCCATAGAATTTCCAAACTTACCTCTCTATTGGGTCAACACCCCCCTGGGTTCTTTTCTCTCTTTATATTTTCTATTTATTTATTTAACTATTTTATTAATTATTATTATTATTATCATTAAAATTAACCAAATTAATTTTTCACAATAAAATTCAGAAAACTAGAAATATAATATTTTTATTATTATTTATTAATTTCACCTTAATTTATTATTTTTGTAAATAAATACTAATATAACTAATTTAGATTTGATTAGGTTAACTTTAATTATTTTCATAATAAATAAAAATCATGTAGAATTAGGTTTTTTGACAACTTTTAATCATCTTTTTTTTTATTTTCATTAAAAACATAAAAAACTAAAAAAATACTTTTTCTCTTTTAATTAATTAATTAGTTTTAGGATTAATTTAAAAAAGGGACAAAAAGTTCATTCTTTTCTCAAAAAGGGTCAAAACCCTAAGGACTTCTCCGATTCAATTTCTTTTCGCGCATAATATTTTTGATCATTATTTATGTAATTGCTCCGAGGATGTAATAGCGTAATTAGGACTTTTTATCGCTTTCTTTTAAATTCCCGCAATTTACTTTTCAAGGGTTGTTTTTGGCGATGTAAATACCTGACGCCTTGTAATAGTTTAGATTTACTTTCTGCACAACTATTAACTGTTATGCATGACAAGACTTCTCTGAAAATAAAATCAATCGTAGCTCCCCATAACATGTGCAAAGATAACTTAACTGAATCCTGACACACTCGCACATGTCACTCCTAGGGTACGCCTCACTTGGTTGCCTCGACGTGGTCATTGAGTATAGGGTGTTTTAGAGGTCGCCCTCCTGTCTAAAGATCAAAAAGTTGCCTCGAAACGGTTGCCTCGATAAAAAACGATCTAAGACATTAGGGTTACCGCTAAGGCGTCCTACTATTGCTTTGGTGACCACACATGTCCCTATAATCGAATTGACCCGAAAACTCCAACGACGGTGCTACCTACTTCTCAATAGTGGGATAGTACTGTCTAAAGGACATTTACACAGCTTAATTCCTTTTGAGTAGGTAGAGGTTCTTAGATACTTGCTCTTTCAAAACAAAAAATACTTTTCGCACTTACACTTTTCTGACAAAAGGTTTCAAACAAACACTTCATACACTCTTGAGGACTGATACAAGAGTTAAAATGAAGTTTTCAAAACAAACTTTTTTCACAACTCACAAACACAAGAAAAGCAAAACTCTTTTGAAAACATAGTGAGCAAGTACCTAAGAGCCCGTGGATAACCACAGATAGAAAGGGTGCTAATACCTTTCCTTTCTATAATCTACCTCCCGAACCGAGAAAATCTCGAAAAGGAATTTTGCTGTGCTTTTGTCCTTTCCTTGTTGGATAAAATAAAAGACGGTGGCGACTCTTGCTTACCGCGACATTTCGCGAACCAGCATTTCAAAACAGTCAGTTCTATTTCCACCGATCACAATAGAATTCAATTTCTTTTGCTTCAAGAAGGTCTTACACCTTGTTTTTCAAAGCCCAACAGTTGTTAGTATCATGGCCTGGACTTTCTGAATGGTATGCACAACGAGCATTAGGATGGTAATGAGGGGAGGTTGTGTTAGGATTCTTCGGAGCCTCTTTCAAAGTTACCAGATTAGATCTCAACAAATGTGGCAGGACTTGAGATAGTGTCATATTAATCTGGGTAAATTGTCTTACTGGTCTTTCTGTTGTAGGTTGATTGCTTCTTTGTTGAGTAGGTGCATGTTTTGGGATCATGATAGCGCCCACCATTGGACGTTGTTCAGTTCTTTCTTGATTCCTTTGAGGATACACAACAACAACTTCTTTCTTCCCAATAAATGGTTTTCTTACAGCAGTAGAGGATGCGTCTTTTTGAATCTTCCCACTCTTAATCCTAACTTCCACTCTTTCTCCAATCAAGATTAATTCAATAAAGCCTGCTGAGGAGCTCCCAATTAGATGATTGAAGAAAGGACCAGACAAGGTACCTAAAAACATATCTACTATCTCTCTTTCAGAAAGGGGAGGCTGGACTCTTCTTGCTAAGTCCCTCCATTTTTTAGCATAGTCTTTGAAACCTTCACTTGAAACCATAGTCATACTCTGGAGTTAAGTACGGGTGGGAGAAAGATCTGTGTTGTACTGATACTGTTTATAAAAAGTAGCGACAAGGTCTTCCCAATTATGGATATTGGCCCTCTCTAGTTAATAAAACCAATCTAGTTGAGTCCCGGATAGACTGTCTTGAAAGAAGTGGACCCACAAATCTCTGTCAGCAGTGTGAGGATGTATCTTCCTTACATAGGATCAGAGATGCATTTTGGGACACAAAACTCCGTCATATTTACCAAATACCGGTGCATTGAATTTTGGTGGAATAACAATCCCAGATACCAATCCCAGCTCTTCAAAGTCCAGCCCGAGCACTTTCTGAATCTCCATTGCGCTTAGACGTTCTTCCAGATGTTTGTATTTGTCGTCGATCGGGGGATACTGCTATTCAGAGTAGTCTTCTTCTTCTTCCTCTTCATATTCTAGCTGGACAACCGCTTCCTTGCCTTTCACTTCTTGATTATCCTTTTCACCAGATGACGTTGCAAAGTCTAGGGTCCTTCTGGCTTGTCCTTGGAACCTTCTTCCCATATTCAGAACTTCGGTTACTTTCTTTGCTTTCTTCTTCTTTTCTTCAACCAGCAAAGTTTTCATATCCTCTTGTCCTTTGGCTAGAATCAAGAACATCTGTTGAAATTGAGCATTCTGCGCCTGGAGGTCTTTTACTGTCTGCTCGAGATCCATCTTACTGAAATAAACAGTAGAAAGATGAGGAGACTTGTTGTGAGAAAACCTGCTTATGTTATGATGAATGGTAAATGCATATGCAATGATTTCAAGGAAATTAGAGATTTAAATTTGCTTTAGACCAAAAAGGAACACACGTTATATTAATAAATCAAAGATTTGAGTACATCATGCCTCTTTTGGGCTTACAAAGGAATACAAAAACTCTAAGATAAAAAAGTTGTACGCATCCTCTTCGGTGCGATGTAGGCGTTCAGGCTTTGTTCCTCATGAAGTTGCTTAGTGAGTTCCAAAACCTTCTTCTCGCTGGCGTAGAATTGGGCCTCGAAAGTGTCTCTCTCACCCTTAAGCTGTATCCAATCCCTTTGTAAGTCTTCGAGAGAGGTGGGCATGTCAGGATGTAGGATAGTGTATGGAATATCTCCTTCCACAACAGGCTCTATGATTACTGAGAGAATGGAGGGGTAAGGTATCATAAGACTTTGAGCACGAGTTTGTACCCATTTGAGGTAAGGCTCAAGAGGGATGGAATTCTTATGCCCCAATGTCTTGCTATCTACCTTGTTCAACATCCTCCAAGCTCGGATAAATCTCTGGTGGTGACCTTGACTGTTGTTCTCGTAGTCAAATACCAAACCTTGAATGAGCATCTCATGTAGGCCATCCCTCCGGGCATAGCCAAACTGTCTTAAGGCTAAACAGGGGTTGTAGGTGATACCTCCTCTAATGCCAAGTAAGGGGACATTAGGTAATTCTCTACAATGATCGACAATAGTAACATTCTCTATAGATCGGGAACACCAATGAATGTCTGAATGTTTGAGTGTCATCAACCTATGTGACCACCTTGAACCTTGCTCATTCTTCAATACAGATTGGGGAAGATGTGAAATAAACCATCTTGCCAAAAGAGGAGTACATCACATAAGGATACCTCTTTTCCTCATAGTGTGATGTGAAAAGAATGTAGAATGTCCCATAGTAAAGTAGGCACTGGATTACGAGACATGAAGATTTTGACGGTGCTCATATCTATGAGTTAGCCAGGATTTGGAAAATAAACCATCCTGTAGATAAGGAGAGCCACAATTTTCTCAAAAGCTTGCAAATCCAAAGAGTTCCAACAGTTTTGGGCTTTCTCAAGCAAGAACTTTGCTAGGAAACCCTTGACACCACTCCTTGTTTCCCAATTAGTTGTGATATCAGATGGTTGCAAGTGTAGAGCTTGAGCAATCTCTTCTGGCTTTGGATCTCTTTCTGTACCGTTGAAAGGTAGTTGATTGAGAATGGGAATCCTCAAGAGTTGGGAGAACTCTTCCAAAGTTGGCACAAGTTGATAATCGGGAAATGTGAAGTAATGGTGTAAAGGATCAAAGAACTGGAATAGCACCTTCATCATGTCCCCATCAGTGTTGGAGGTGACCAAGTTTAGTAGGCGACCATGTCTTTCGGTGAATGGAGAATTTTTAGGAATCCTTGATGCTAGCTCTTTAAGTTGAGGAGGGATCCTTACAAGATTGACTTGAATGGTTTTCCTGCGAATAAAATCCATGTCCTATAAAACAGAACAAAGATAAATCCCAAGATCATTGAAATGGTTAGTGAATATGAGTATGATGTTATGATGTTTATGATGTTATGTACAAGTATATATATATACAAACAAAGAAAACAAGTCCTTAGGTTTAGGCTTGCATGGAGTCTTATAGGTAAGTACCCTCTTGAAGTTTAGTTGGCTCAAACCTGTCCTAGCAATAGTAACCGGATTCTAAGGAGCTCAATATCACTGTTTTGTTTCCTTGGGCATTGTTTCAGCATAAGCCTCTTTAATGGCGACCGAAATATCCCAAAAAACCAAACCTCAATGAGTGTAGTATCGAGTATCTACCAACTTCGAACTGCACCAAAGCCGGTCATCTCACTATGTCCTAATGGCCAAGTTGGTCAAGTAAAGGTTCTAAAAGTTCATTAGTGATTCATGACATCACTCAACGACCCCGTATTCTCCTTGACTACTCAAGGACTACCGGTACCCATAAATATATCGCACTAACGTAGCTATTGCTTAGAACATGTCAGTATACCCCGCACAGTTTCCACAATGTATTGCTACTTACCTATAAGGTATCCCAAATCCATGTAGAGGATTCAAACCCAAACAAAGAACCATAATGTAAAGCATACAAGTCAAACAATGAAGGCAAGTAAATGTGATCTAGCCCTAAGGTAACCCCACTTTTAAAACTCTTTCCCCAGTAGAGTCGCCAGTTCTGTGATACAGTGGGAGAACTAACTTGGATCTTTTGTGTTTGATTGCAAATGTTACGGTTAGCTAAGAGTCACCACTGACTTTTCTTTTATCCAAAATAAAAGATGAAAAAGCACAGGTGTGATACGGTGGTAGAACCGACTGTTAATATTGGTTTGCATTTTTTGTTCGCAAAATGTCGCGGTAAAAAAGAGTTGCCACCGTCTTTTATTTTATCCAACAAGGAAAGGAAAAAAGCACAGAAAAGTTCCTTTTTCGAGATATTTCTGAGTACGGGGGGTAGATTATAGAAAGGGAAGGTATTAACACCCTTTCTATCCGTAGTTATCTACGGGCTCTTAGGTACTTGCTCATCACTTTCAAAATTGTTTTCTTTGTGTTTGTGGGCTTTGAAAAGTTTTTGTTTTAACTTCGATTTAACTCTTGCTTCTGTCTTCAAGAGTGTAATGAAGTGTTTTTGAAAACTTTGCTTGTAAAGGAGTGTAAGTGTGAAAAAAAGTTTTGTTTGGATTGAGCAAGTACTTAAGAACTAATATACCTACTCGAAAAAATAATCGTTCTATATTCATTTCTTTTAGACAATGCTATCCCACTATTAGTGAGTAGGTAGCACCGTCGTTGGAGTTTTGAGGGTCAATTCGAAAGGGACGTACGGTCACTAAAGAAATATTAGGACGTCTTAGTAATAACCCTAATGTCTTAGATCATTTATCCGAGGCAACAGTATCTGAGGCAACCTTTCTGAGGCAACTTTGATCTTTGGACAAAAGGACGACCACTAAAACATCCTATACTTAATGACCGTTTACCGAAGGCAACCAAGTGGAAGTGTACCCTAGGAGTGCGCATGTGCGAGTGATTCAATTTCAAATTATTTTATCTTTGCACATTTAGGGTGATCTAACTGTTTTAAAGTTAACATACATTCTTGTCATGCAAACCCTAATTATTCATACATCTAATAGTTGATAATTTGCGGAATTTAAAATGCGGAAATTAAACTACGCTATTACAAGGCTTCGGGTATTTACATAGCCAAAAACAAACCCTTTAAAAAGTAAAGCGATGAAAAGTAAAGGTCTTAATTAAATCTATTACAAACTGTGAGCAGATACAATAATTGGGTAAGAATAATAATAAAGCACGCGAGGAAGATTAGATCGGCGAGAAACTAGGGTTTTGACCCTCTTAATCAAAAGAAAAATGTTTTTGTTGTTTTTAATATTTTTAAGAAAAAAAGATTAGGTTTCTAAAATTAAATGCTAAATTAATTAGTGACTAAATTAATTAATGAAAATAATTACAAGACCTATTTTTGGTTTTTTTGTTATTTTAGGAAAAAAGAAATATAATCAAGTTAGTAATAAAACCCATTTATTCTAACTATTTTTAATTATGACCAAAAAAAATAATTAAAGTTGTCTAAATTAAATCTAATTGAATTAATAAATTTATTAAAAAAATAATACCTAAATCTAATTGGTGGAAAATATTTTTGATAAAAAAGAAAATTAATTTGATTGGTTAGTAAATAAATAAATAAATAAAATAATTAAATGAAATAAAATAAAATATAAAAGAAGATAGAGATGGGCCTAAAAAATGGGGTTGTGAAAAGTAATTTCCTGGGCCCAAAATAAATAAATCTGTTTGACTTTGTGAATCCAGTGTGGCACGCTGACTATGGCTTTTGGTGTTCTTCCCATCACGGCCCTTAGATCTGGCCTCAGGACATTTGGCATGATTGATGATGAGGGAGCATGGTAGTCTCCTGGCTTTGTGTATGCACTGGATTTCCTGAAAGGAAATAAGAAAAGAACAAATGCTGGAGGCAGGGGTCGAACCCATGACCTCAAGCCTCCTAATGCCTTAAGCGCTTACCTGACTACCACTAGGGGTGTTTGCGGTTCGGTTTGGATCGGTTTTAAGATAAAAAATCATCTGATCCAAAGATAAATTTACTTGCGGTTCGGTTCGGTTTTGGATGATATATTAAAAAAATCCAATCCGATCCGATCCAATTTTATGCGGTTTAATTTGGGTCGGTTTTTGGATATCCAAGTTACACATTATATTTTTATTAATATTATAAAACTACTAATAAATCATAGATTTGATATAATATATAACATATAGTATATTAAAAGTTAATATTACAAAATGAGAGTGGTTGATTATGATTGAAATAATAAAAATAAATAAATTATACTAAGCTAATAACTATTATTAAAAAAATTATTATCATCTAATAATAATTTCACATAGCATATCATGCTAATAAAAAGTAAATAAGTATAAAAATATATGTATGCAGTTTGGTTTGGTTTGGATCGGTTTTGAAAAATTAATCCGAAATCCGATCCGAACTGATCGATTTTCACAAAATAACATCCAAACACATCCAATAAATTTCGGTTTTTCGCGGTTTTCGGTTTTTTATTTGGATTGGTTTGGATTTGAACACCCCTAGCTACCACTACGCCATCTGTTTTTGTTGTAATAATAATGCAAAATAATAAACAAATATGAAAACACGCATTAGTGGAGGGTGAAAGAAAAACGTGCACGGATGGTTTGGACGGGCCAACGGAATGCTGCCATATAGGTCATCGTCTTCCTCTCTTCGTGGGTAAAAGTCTCAGACTTTTACCTACGGACGCTTGTCCGTAGCTATAAGCAGAGCTCGCTCCAAAATCTTCTATGGGCAATATAAATGACATCTAATACCATGGTTGTGTTCGTCTCGTCCTCCTGAACATGATAGTACCACTTATGAAGGATAATTTCTCTGCATACAAAAACCCTAAAACAAACTCCAAAACCCTAACAATGGCAATTTACAATTCAGTCCATGAAAATGCAATTGGGTATTATAGAAAGCTTGCAAACATGATGGTGATCAAGAATGTATAATTATTTTACGCTATAAGTGCAAGAATAATGCTAATCAAATTCAAGAATATAGCAATACCGTGACAGACTTACAGTGCGTTATAGGGCTTGAAAATGCTTGCTTTCGATCGCTTTAGCTTGCTGATACTCCCAGGAACTGATTGGGATCGTTTAAAGGTCCTGGAACTGCCTCCAAATGGGATTTCGATCTTGCACTTTTCTTGATTTTTTTCAAATATTGCTTTGCTTGATGCGCCTGTTTCCAACCTCTCTTTTAGGTTTGGCCTCGTTCTATATGTATTAGTGAAGGGATTAGGGTTGATAACTGCTCTCAATCTTCCTCCATCAATGATTTGGATCTTTGATTTGATTCACTTTGAAAACTTTCCAAAATTGGCCTAATTCAATCTTTTTGTTCATACCATGCCTTGATACGATTTTGAATGACTTGCTAGCTGTAATTGGAACCTGAAACAAGCACAAAATCTCTTACTTTCAATATTTTGGATTTTATTTGATTTATTTTGATTTAAATTGAATTAATTCAAATAAAAATCAAAATAAATAATAAAAATAAGATATGGACAAGTGGCAAAGGCTAGAGCTCGTGGACTATGTTGCCAACTCAAAACAAGTGAAAAAGATTGGGCCCATTTGGCAAAATTTGAAGTTTTAGGGATAGTTGACTTTTGGCACTTTTGCAAAAAAGGTCAACTTCACCAATGCATAACTTCCTCAATTTTGAACCTTTGGAGGTATTCTTGGATTTTTAGAAAGCTTGAGATGTCCTTTAATCAACCCTTTTGGTATTATCTCAATTTGATATTCCATTCTCTTGTATGAAGCTTTGACAAAAAAGGTGTTTTTGTTGACCTTTCAAAAATGACCTATAATGTCCAAATTCATAACTTCTTGTGAGTGCATATTTTGAACTTTGGAGATGAATATGGATTGTAGGGAATTGCATCCTCTTCAAAATGCGATTTGGATGGGTCATTTCTCATAAAGTATGAGAAAGTTATGCTTGGTCAAAGTTAAGTTGACTTTTCCTACAAAACCCTAATTTAGCAACTTTTGTGTCATGATGAATTGTGAGCAATGCTTGATGAATCATGATCAACCCTTGATAAAATGATGAAATATACTTCAAAATGAGTATTTTGACCAAAAATCTTGAAGTTTGACTGTATGTGGGCCACAGTTGACTTTTGCCCTAGCATAGTCGATTTTCAGGCCTTTGAGCAATTGACTGAGCAAATTTTCTCTGTAGGGCTTGAAACTTGACATGGATGATCTTGAGAACATATTAGGACAATGTTGAGCATTTGAGATCCCTTGGACTCAAGTATCTTGATGCAACATGAAACCCTAATTTGGGGTAGACTGCCTTAAGAGAGAGCTTGTCTGGCCAAACCTTGGACTACCTTGAGCAACTTGAGGATCTTTCTTGACATGCTTTGAGAAATATGGGAGGGAAAATTTTGGGGTACAACAGCTTCCCCTGTTCAATCTTCTTAAACCCGAGGATGTAGATTGGCTTTCGTGCCTTTCGTGATCCGAAGATGGAAGAGGATTGAGCACTAGAGTGCTCAGAAATTTGCACTCGCATGAAGTGGTAATTGTCTGCGATATCGGGAATGGGCTTACAGATGCCATTTGGAAATTTCTGACGAGGGAATGGGCTTAAAGATGCCATTTGAAAGAGTGTCGATCGCATAAGAGATTCCTTAGCGAGAGCTTGTATACCTGTCGTTGAGGAAGATTCCGCTGGGGAATGCTGATCTCTGTTGAGAGAAGTAGAATTCTAGGAGCTTTGGTAGTCTGTTATTCAACTGATGAATCGTCTTTGTTTGAATTTTAGGAATTTCGATCTTCCGTATTCTATTGAGGAAACATCTCTGTTAACATTTAGGAACTTCAATCATTCATTATTCAATTGAGGAATCATCTCTGCTGACACTTAGGAACTTTAGCCATCCATTATTCAACTAAGGAATCATCTCTATTGACATTTAGGAACTCCAGTCATCCGTTATTCAACTGAGGTAAATCATCTTTGCTGACATTTAGGAACTTCAGTCATCCATTATTCAACTGAGGAATCATCTCTGCTGACATTTAGGAACTTCAGTCATCCGTTATTCAACTGAGGAAAACATCTATGTTGACATTTAGGAACTTCATTCATCCGTTACTCAATTGAGGAAAACATATTTGTTGACATTTAGGAGCCTCGGTCATCCGTTATTCAACTGAGGAAAACATCTCTGTTGACATTTAGGAACTTCAGTCATTCGTTACTCAACTGAGGAAAACATCTCTGTTGATATTTAGGAGCCTCGGTCATCCGTTATTCAACTGAGGAAAACATCTCTGTTGACATTTAGGAGCCTCGACCATCCGTTATTCAACTGAGGAAAACATATCTGTTGACATTTAGGAGCCTCGATCATCCGTTATTCAACTGAGGAAAACACCTCTGTTGACATTTAGGAACTTCAGTCATCCGTTACTCAACTGAGGAAAACATCTCTGCTGACATTTAGGAACTTCAGTCATCCGTTGTTCAACTGAGGAATCATCTCTGCCGACATTTAGGAACTTCAGTCATTCGTTATTCAACTGAGGAAAACATCTCTGTTGACATTTAGGAACTTCATTCATCCGTTATTCAACTGAGGAAAACATCTCTGTTGACATTTAGGAACTTCAGTCATCCGTTATTCAACTGAGGAATCATTTCTGTTGACATTTAGGAACTTCAGTCATCCGTTATTCAACTTAGGAAAACATCTTTGTTGACATTTAGGAACTTCATTCATCCGTTATTCAACTGAGGAATCATCTCTGCTGACATTTAGGAACTTCAGTCATCCGTTATTCAACTGAGGAAAACATCTCTGTTGACATTTAGGAACTTCAGTCATCCATTATTCAACGGAGTAATCATCTCTGCTGACATTTAGGAACTTCAGTCATCCGTTATTCAACTGAGGAAAAGGCTTCATAGCTTGAATTTTGTGAGAATTTGATTGTATCTTTCCTGAAAGGTAAAGGTTAGCTGTATGTAATGCATGATATGTATCAAGCAATAATGTTCTCAAAATAAATGAGATTGTGTTGTATGATGCGTATATGCATGTGTCATTATGGAAATGTGATGTTTTTAGCTGGGGAAAATAAATCCCGGATTGCTGCTGGAGAACAGAATTGAATTCTTCGTTTCCGCTGGGGATAGTGAATGAAGATGATTGTGAGAATAAACCTTCAGGAGAGGATAACTCCAATGGGGAATAAATTGATGAGGAAATGACTCTATGGGGAGGATATACTCTGCCAGAGGATCTGTTGATTTGGAGAAATAACCTCGGCTGGGGATGAACCATCATTGCCGGTAATGATAAACTCTGTTGGGGATTGAGTTTCTGTTTGTGAAAGGAATGAACTCCGCTGGGTATGATTTTCCAGTTGTGACTTTACTGGGGATAATCTTTCAAACTCCACTGGGGATAATTTTCCAAACTCCACTGGGGATAATCTTCCAGTGCTGGTGATAGATAAACTCTGCTTGGGGAGAATGTCGCTGATTCATTCGCGGTTGCGAGCCTCAGCTGGGGAGAATTAACACCATCGTCTCTCTCTTACTCTGCAGGGAGTGAATGTTACTGGGACGCATGCTTAGGATATGACGATGACTCTGCATCGAGACTTTTCTGCCCCTGTTTCTATGGGAGACGATGCCTGCGGAGGCCTTGTGGATCGAGCATTATCCCAACCTATGAGGTGCTTGGTAATTGCCGATTGAAATGAAAAATCTTCTTCTGGTAGGCAAGTGACAAGATGATGGGACATAGTCGTACGCTTTAATCCCTAATTTTTGCCTGGACTGTCTTTTCAGATTTTCAGTCCACCAGGATACCCTTTCTTGCCCAAGCCTCCCTTTCGGGTTTTCGACTTGCCGGGTGTACATATTTTTCCTTTTTTATCCCTAATTTTTGCCCAAACCCTTTTGGTTCGACGGGATGCCCTTATTTTTGCCTAGGCCAGTCAACCTAGCGGGTCTTTGCTCATGCACAGTATTTCCTGACTATGTCCATGCTCTCAGGGTGTAGGGAATTATCATTGTCGGTAGTGTTGTGTTGCCATACTACCAGAAGATGTTTGTCTGATCGTGCAAGATTTGTTGCTGGAATTCATGTCCAATGCCCCAAGCGATTCAGATGGAGATTTCCCCTGGCTATTTGGCATCTTTGAGAGATTCCTTGAATCTTGACTGGACTGTCCCAGATGATGGACAATGATCATGTCTGCCCCTTGGTTGGAAGTGGTATTTTCACTTGAGGCGATCCTTTTTATTGAGAAGGTTTTTGTTCACTAGATATTCGTCGTGCGAATTTCTCTGTTGTTGAACAAATAGTCATATGCAAACAATGTTATTTTAAGAATGCAAAGCTTATGTCTGTCTTGAAATTTTGAAAATGCATTTTTCAGTAAAACATGAAAATTTTGTAAAATGTGATGTCAACTCAGGATTTACAGCAAGTCCTACAGGAGTCAGGATACCTTTTGTAACAGTATACTTTCGAACTAACCCATGCTTCAGCTAGGACTTTTAAGGGTTATAACGTGGCCTGGTTCATGGTTCAAGAAACAAAGGATAAAGGCTCAAAATTTATTTGTACCCATCCGCTCTTCGTGATGTTCTTCGACCCTAAACTCGGCTAATTATGCATTTTAGATCCTGTTTGAGTCTTTACTCTGATATTCCAGTGATGGTTCGGACACTGACAGTTTACTGTGAACAGGCAACCATTTTGTTGAGTGTTTGTAGGACCTCTTTCTTTTTTATTTTATTATATCTATCTTTTTCCTGAATTGTTTCTTTTGTGATTATAGTCAGCGGGATGCCCCAGTTTTTTCTTAAGTCTCCTTCGTAGATTTTGACTTAATGGGCTTTTATTTTGAGAGATAATGACTGCTTGTCTTGACAATTATAGGGAACCATCATCATCTTTCATTTCAGAAGGACGTCTTTGATGCCATTCATTGTGCACTTGAATTAACTGAGAAAACTACCCTGCCCCAGGTTGTGATTAAGGGTTTTAATTTGTGTGAAAAGAAAAACTCCACCTTCTTTATCTCAAAGGGGTTTACTAGGGATTATCTTCCTTATAACTCCACTGTTTAGGATTTGAAACAACGCATGTAGATCGTCAGCGGGGTCCGTTCAAAAGCATATTGTAGAGATCGTGGTATCGTTTTCGTCATCCTCCCTCTAAAGGCTTAGAATTTTTAATCGAGAGTTGAACATCACAAAAATGAAAGCAATTTGAATATAGTGAATATAAATGGATTGATTCAAAACAGACATATGCAATGCATTGATAAAGTAACAAAGTTTGACATGAATAAATGTTTGAACAATCAAAAGAAAATTACAAATTGAAAATTCTAATGAACAAAAAGTCTTCTCGTCTGGTCTTGTCACTTCAGAGGACGTGCCTTGGAGGGATGGTAGAATAACTCAGCCTGACCATCTTGTGTGAATTCCAATTCTCCTTTATCGATCAGGTCCTGAATTTTATTTTTCAATGCCCAACAGTCATCAGTATCATGCCCCGGGATGTTGGAATGGTATGCACACCTAGCATCAGGATTGTACCTTGGGGAGGCTATGTGGGGATTTTGAGGAGGATCCCTTAACATCACCAGATTCAATATCAACAGGTGTTGTAAAGCTTGAGACAACGCCATGTTGAGCTCGGCGAACTTCCTTTTGGGCGTATCTGGCTTACTCTGATTCACCTGTTGCTTTTAGCGAGGTTGTTGTTGGATTTGTGATATGGTAGCAACTTGAAGAGGTCCATTATTTACCAATCCAAACCCTTGTCTTCTTGGAGGCTGATTAATGACTTGGTCCCCGACCTTGACTATTTGCTTCATACTTTTGTATCTGTCTTGATGAAGCTGGTTGATAATGATTCTCAGCTCTTCTTGTTCCCGGGATAAGTCTTGGATGAGATCCAACTGCCCTAGCATTTGGGTTCTTGTTGCATCTACCTCAACTTGCAGTTGTTCCAGCCGCTTGTCCTTATTGTCTTCAGGATTCTTCTTGACCAGATTCCCAACGAGGAGTGTTTTCAACTCTACCTGCCCCTTGGATAGGTTTAGGAATATTTCTCTAAATTGAGCTTCTTGAGTTTGAAGATCTTTGTTGTCTTGTTTGAGATACATTGCTGAAATAAACAACGAGAACATGAGAGACATGTACTGGAAGACCTGTTATGCAATGATATGTATGATATGTATGCAATGTTTTCAAGGATCTCGCGGGGTAAACAAGAAACTGTTAGAATTTGAATTTTGCAGCTTTGATTGAAGAAACTGCGTGTCATCAAGAGTCCTTCTTCAAGAGTCAAGCTCACCATATCGAGTGGGTCATAGCCACCGACTCAAATTATCATCTTTTGATCTCTAGACGGCTTTGGCTAGAGGAAAATAAATCCCCTTTGCCCCTTTCTAGACATATGATTTACCACAACCTGCATCACAAACCCTTGAGATCCTTGAAATGGTTAAGGAAATGTTACGGCATGATGTTATGATGTGTATGCTATGCGTTTAAGCAAAAATGCGAGGTGATATAAACAAGTAAATCCGGAAAGAAATCTAAGTTATTGGATAAGGGCTGTAAACAAAACCTACAAGGAACTCATGTTGTCAGATAATAAAACTATACAAGTAGTTCAAGTTTGAAAGCACACAAATCACACAATAGCCCTTAAATTTCAGGTTGGCATGGGGTCTAGGTATTACCCTCTTGCAGTTTAGTTGGTTCAACCTGTCCTAATAATAGTAACCGAGTTTTAGAGGTTCTCAATATCACTGACCATCCTCGATCGGTCATAGTTCCAGTTTAGCAATCTTTTCTTGCGGCCGGAACCATCACGAGAGTATGGTCTCAATGAGTGTAGCATACTGCTACTTTCTATGGCCAAGTTGGTCAATTATAGGTTCTAAGGTCAGTTGATGCTTAATGACTCATTAGCAGCCCCATACTCTCCTTGTTCCTCCACAAGGGATATCAGTACCAACTAATGTGTCACACCAATGTAGCTACTGCTTCAACCGTATCGGTCTACGCTGTACAGTTCCCTCACATTCTATTGCTACTTACCTAAAAGGTATCCCCAGATCCGGGTTAGGATCTATAGTAACTCTGATACAATGCCCACAAAGATAAAGCATACAGATCAAACAATTGAAAACAATATGATGAACTAATCCTAAGGTACACCCTACTTATTAAATCCCCAACAGAGTCACCAGTTCTGTGATACGGTGACAGAACCGACTGTTAATACTGGTTTGCGTTTTTTGTTTGCAAAATATCGCGGTAAGCAAGAGTCGCCACCGTCTTTTATTTTATCCAACAAGGAAAGGAAAAAAGCACAGAAAAATTCCTTTTTCGAGATATTTCTGAGTACAGGGGGTAGATTATAGAAAGGGAAGGTATTAGCACCCTTTCTATCCGTAGTTATCTACGGGCTCTTAGGTACTTGCTCACGATTTTCAAAATTGTTTTCTTTGTGTTTGTGGGCTTTGAAAAGTTTTTGTTTTAACTTTGATTTAACTCTTACTTCTGTCTTCAAAAGTGTAATGAAGTGTTTTTGAAAACTTTGCTTGTAAAGGAGTGTAAGTGTGAAAAAAAGTTTTGTTTGGATTGAGCAAGTACTTAAGAACTAATCTACCTACTCGAAAAAAGAATCGTTCTATGTTCGTTTCCTTTAGACAATGCTATCCCACTATTAGTGAGTAGGTAGCACCATCGTTGGAGTTTTGAGGGTCAATTCGAAAGGGACGTACGGTCACTAAAGCAATGTTAGGACGTCTTAGTAATAACCCTAATGTCTTAGATCATTTATCCGAGGCAACAATATCCGAGGATCCTTTCTGAGGCAACTTTGATCTTTGGACAAAAGGACGACCACTAAAACATCCTATACTCAATGACCGTTTACCGAAGGCAACCAAGTGGGAGTGTACCCTAGGAGTGCGCATGTGCGAGTGATTCAATTTCAGATTATTTTATCTTTGCACATTTAGGGTGATCTAACTGTTTTAAAGTTAACATACATTCTTGTCATGCAAACCCTAATTATTCATACATCTAACAATTGATAATTTGCGGAATTTAAAATGCGGAAATTAAACTATGCTATTACAAGGCTTCGGGTATTTACATAGCCAAAAACAAACCCTTTAAAAATTAAAGCGATGAAAAGTAAAGGTCCTAATTAAAGCTATTACAAACTGTGAGCAGATGCAATAATTGGGTAAGAATAATAATAAAGCGCGCAAGGAAGATTAGATCGGCGAGAAACTAGGGTTTTGACCCTCTTAATCAAAAGAAAAATGTTTTTGTTGTTTTTAATATTTTTAAGAAAAAAAGATTAGGTTTCTAAAATTAAATGCTAAATTAATTAGTGACTAAATTAATTAATGAAAATAATTACAAGACCTATTTTTGGTTTTTTTTGTTATTTTAGGAAAAAAGAAATATAATCAAGTTAGTAATAAAACCCATTTATTCTAACTATTTTTAATTATGTACAAAATAAATTAAAGTTGTCTAAATTAAATCTAATTGAATTAATAAATTTATTAAAAAAATAATACCTAAATCTAATTGGTGGAAAATATTTTTGGTGATTTTTTGATAAAAAAGAAAATTAATTTGATTGGGTAGTAAATAAATAAATAAATAAAATAATGAAATGAAATGAAATAAAATATAAAAGAAGATAGAGATGGGCCTGAAAAATGGGGTTGTGAAAAGCAATTTCTTGGGCCCAAAATAAAGAAATCTGTTTGACTTTGTGAATCCAGTGTGGCACGCTGACTATGGCTTTTGGTGTTCCTCCCATCATGGGCCTTAGATCTGGCCTTAGGACATTTGGCATGATTGATGATGAGGGAGCATGGTAGTCTCTTGGCTTTGTATACGCATTGGATTGCCTAAAAGGAAATAAGAAAAGAACAAATGCTGGAGGCAGGGGTCGAACCCCTGACCTCAAGCCTCCTAATGCCTTAAGCGCTTACCTAGCTACCACTACGCCATCTGTTTTTGTTGTAATAATAATGTAAAATGATAAACAAATATGAAAACAAGCATTAGTGGAGGGTGAAAGAAAAACGCGCGCGGATGGTTTGAACGGGCTAACAGAATGCTGCCACATAGGTCATCGTCTTCCTCTCTCCATGGGTAAAAGTCTCAGACTTTTACCTACGGACGCTTGTCCGTAGCTATAAGCAGAGCTCGCTCCAAAATCTTCTATGGGCAACATAAATGACATCTAATTCCATGGTTGTGTTCGTCTCGTCCTCCTGAACATGATAGTACCACTTACGAAGGCTAATTTTCCCTGCATACAAAAACCCTATAACAAACTCCAAAACCCTAACAATGGCAGTTTACAGTTCAGTCCATGAAAATGCAATTGGGTATTATAGAAAGCTTGGAAACATGATGGTGATTAAGAATGTACAATTATTTTACGCTATAAGTGCAAGAATAATGCTAATCGAATTCAAGAATATAACAATACCGTGACGGACTTACAGTGTGTTGTAGGGCTTGAAAACGCTTGCTTTCGATCGCTTTAGGTTGCTGATACTCCCAGGAACCGATTGGGATCACTCAAATGTCCTGAAACTGCCTCCAAATGGGATTTTGATCATGCACTTTTCTTGATTTTTTTCAAATATTGCTTTGCTTGCTGCGCCTGTTTCCAACCTCTCTTTTAGGTCTAGCCTCGTTCTATATGTATTAGTGAAGGGATTAGGGTTGATAACTGCTCTTAATCTTCCTCCATCAATGATTTAGATCTTTGACTTGATTCACTTTGAAAACTTTCCAAAATTGGCCTAATTCAATATTTTTGTTCATACCTTGCCTTGATACGATTTTTAATGACTTGCTAGCTGTAATTGGAACCTGAAACAAGCACAAAATCTCTTACTTTCAATATTTTGGATTTTATTTGATTTGTTTTGATTTAAATTGAATTAATTCAAATAAAAATCAAAATAAAAAATAAAAATAAGATATGGACAATTGGAAAAGGCTAGAGCTCGTGGACTATGTTGCCAACTCAAAACAAGTGAAAAATATTGGGCCCATTTGGCAAAATTTGAAGTTTTAAGGATAGTTAAGTTTTGGCACTTTTGCAAAAAAGGTCAACTTCACCAATGCATAACTTCCTCAATTTTGAACCTTTGGAGGTGTTCTTGGATTTTTTAGAAATCTTAAGATGTCCTCTAATCAACCCTTTTAGTCTCATCTCTATTTGATATTCCATGCTCATGTATGAAGCTTTGACAAAAAATGTGTTTTTGTTGACCTTTCAAAAATGACCTATAATGTCCAAATTCATAACTTCTTGTGAGTGCATATTTTGAACTTTGGAGATGAAGATGGATTGTAGGTAATTGCATCCTATTCAAAATTAGATTTGGATGAGTCATTTCTCATAAAGTATGATAAAGTTATGCTTGGTCAAAGTTAAGTTGACCTTTCCGATAAAACCCTAATTTAGCAACTTTTGAGTCTTGATTAATTATGAGCAATCCTTGATGAATCATGATCAACCCTTGATAAAATGATGAAATATACTTCAAAATGAGGATGTTGACCAAAAATCTTGAAGTTTGACTGTATGTGGGCCACAATTGACTTTTGCCCTAGCACAGTCGATTTTCAGGCCTTTGAGCAATTGACTGAGCAAATTTTCTCTGTAGGGCTTGAAACTTGACATGGATGATCTTGAGAAAATATTAGGACAATGTTGAGAATTTGATATCCCTTGGACTCAAGTATCTTGATGCAACATGAAACCCTAATTTGGGGTAGACTGCCTTAAGAGAGAGCTTGTCTGGCCAAACCTTGTACTACCTTAAGCAACTTGAGGACCTTTCTTTACATGCTTTGAGAAATATGGGAGGGAAAATTTTGGGGTACAACAATAGGAATGATCTTTGAGATGTTTTTTTGAGTTAGGGGGGTAGATTATGAAAAGGGAAGGTATTAGCATCCTTTTCATCCATGGTTTTCCATGGGCTCTTAGTTACTTGTTAGATCACTTGCTTTTGTTTGAAAATGTGCTTTGTGTGGTTTTTTGAAAGTATTTTGTAAAGAGGCCATTGTTTAGGCAAAATTTGTAATGATTCTCGTTCGTAAGAATGTATACAAAGGTGTTGATCTTTTGAAAATGTTTTCAAGTTTTGAAAGATATTTTGGAAGTGTTGGTGTTTGTTTTAAAAATAGCAAGCATGTTTTGTTTTGAAATGGAGCAAGTAACTAGGAACATTCTACCTACTCAAAAGTCTTTCAAGTTCATTTCCTTTTTCCTTTGACATTGTTATCTTACCATTGATTTGGTAAGTAACCCTATCTTTGGATGTAAAAGGGATGGGCGTGGGTCATTGTATAACCATGATTAGCAATGTTGCAAGATATCTTAGCATTTTTCTTTAGGGACTAAGATCATTTTTAAAAGGAAACATAGATAGTGTCATCGAGGGACTATGATCTTGTATTTTTGCTTGTCTTTGCTAAGATACCTCACATGCGTAATATGGCCATTTTTGTAAGGCAACCAAGTGGATTTACCCTAGGGTGTATTTGTGCGCAAGTGTATTGATTTTCATGCTTGATTTGTCTTTGATTAGGGTTTGCTATTTGTTGGTTTTAGTCTTTCCATACAAAACCCTAATTACTAGCATTTATATATAAAGCGATAAATTGCGTAATTTAAAATTACTATGCTATTACATCATTTAGGGGAGGGGGTATACAAATTACAAATGGGGAATATTGCAAGAATTTAAACCTAATTAACTATTAAAACCATATTGAATAAATGTACAAGAATTGAATAAATAATAATGTACAAATGTAAATGGAAAAAAATGATTTTTGTTGTTTTTATGAAAGGGTTTAGTCTTGACCTAATTAAAGAAAATGATTAATGAAAATTAAATAAAATTAAGTTTAAACTAATTAAGAAAGAAATTAAGTTAAAAAATGAATTTTAGGGTTTTTAAGAAAAAGGTTTTAAATTAATAAAAATGAAATGAGAAAATTAATTAATTAAGAGAAACCTAAATTCTAAGTTAATTTTAATTTACAAGTAAATAATATAATAATTAAACTTAAGTTTAAATATTGATTATTAAAAAAGAAATTAATTTGTTAAAAGAAAATGTTATCAGTCTTTTTGTTTTTATAAGAAAATAAAATAAATAAGTGTAAATAATAAATAAAATATTTTTGGATTTTTTTATTAATAATAATAATAATAATAATAAAAATAAAGAAAATATGAAATGAAAATAAAATAAAAATGAAATAAAAATGAAATAAGAAATAAAGTTGGGCCAGGTGCAAAAGCAAAGCGGGGGGGTTAGAGAAAGCAAAAAATAACTAGGCCCAATGTTGGAGGCCCAACGCTGGCTGCAAACAAAAAAAGAAACAGAAATTGTGAAAAATAACAAAACAGACGCTGGCGCTCGAACCCAGGTCCTAAAGGTGAAAGGCGCGCGCTTTAACCACTGGGGTGGTGATACATCCGTTAATATAAACAAAACAATAAATATATAATCTAAGTTATGCCCTGAATACAACTTCATCTTCAACCTCCAGCCAGAAGCCCTGCAACTTGTTCATTTCTCAACCATGTGCAAAAATGTAAACATGAAAATTGCTCCATTTTTTCATACGAATCCAACCATATAAATATCATGAACTATAAATCAAAGATGAATGAGAATTTTTAAAAGTACCAAATTCTGACCTAACTATTTTCAGAGATTCAATCCTAAAATTCTCCTAGCTCAATCGATATAAATGAAATCTATGGACATGTACAGCTTCAGGGCAATGATATCTACATTTTATCTTCACAAATGCAAGCCTAACAATGTCTAAGTAATGAGATAGAAGTTCAAGAAAAATACCTTAAAAATAGAAATCGTGAAATGAAAATGAGCTTGATTCATGGTGCTGCAATGATTAGGTTAGCTTCCTCAAGTCCCCGGGAAGCTAATGCAATGGTTTTCTTGAGCAGTGGATGGCTGGAATGACTTGGTGAAGTCAATATGCAATGTTATGTTTTTGGTTATGGAGGATATGGTAAATGATGTTACAGCAATGACACAGGGACAGGGATAGGTTACACTTGATGTAAGGCAGCTTTAGGAACCAAAAGGCCAAGAAACGCACGAGGGAAATACGAGTTGATGTTCAAGGTCAGAAACTGTGCAACAATGGTGTTTTTTGGGCAATTTATGATTTGAGAGAGTTTTGGTGTATTTCAGGGTGCTTAAGCTTGTGTTCTAGCTCACAAATAGTGACTCTATTTATAAGCAACAAGTTTGGAGACTTGTCCTTGATCAGAATTCAAAAATCACATGTTATGGCTCTTTTTCTTGTTTTTGAAGCAAGCTTGACACACATTGTCCCAATGCATAGTACAAGGCTGTCTAGATTGGTTGCAAACTTTAAACATGTTTATCTGACTTTGTATGTTGAGTGTGTGCTGAACAAACAATTTAGAGGCTCAAGAAGAGTGGACTTTGTGCATAAAGCCACTTTTCCAAAATGGCAATGTTGCCTTTCTTCCTAAAATGGTATTAAGCATGGGCAATGCATTTAATGCTTGGAATAAATTATTCTAGAAGATGTGCAAAACATTAATTATGGAGTGAAAAACAAGTTTGAGTCCTGCAAAGCAAAGATTATGCAGCCTAGCATGGATTTGGTTCATGTGTTAATCAAAAATGACTTGTAATTCAAGTTTGAAAGCCTTAACTTCCTCTCTTTGATTCTCCCTGATCAAGAATGATCTCAAGGAGTTCTTGGACATTTTGGAAATCTTGTAATGTGCTCTACAATCCCTCTTTGAATCACTTTTGAAATTTTCCCTTGGAACTATATGAAAAAGTTCCATGAAGTTAGGTCAAAATCCTGCCTAAATTAGGGCAAAATTTCACAAAGTGTTTAGCTTCAAGACTATGACTTCATGAATTAATAAATTGAGATCCAAGAAATTTTAGAAAAAGTTGTGTAAATAAATGTTGTATATCTAATGGAGATCTACAACTTTCATGTTAAAAGTTTCTTCTGAATCATCTTGCATCATGGTGAAAAATTTGCTCAGAGTTGTGAAAAAACATGAAGTTTTCAACACTTAGAAAAATTTCTAAGTTTGAAAACTTTGACTTTTCAAAATGAAATCCTGACTTTTTGATTTCTTGATGAATAAGTTTCATATTTTGACATGTTTTGATGAATTGTGATCCTTGACATTTGATTTTGACCAAAAAGTCAAAGTTTGACTTTTCAGTGTACAGTTGACTGAAAATTCACTATCAATCCAATTGATCTTGAGCAATGTTTTGGGTCATGCCATTAGGTAAAAATGATGAAATTTAACTCTTGATATCATGCCTCAAACCAATTAACCATTTGGTAGGTCAAAAATCAGAAATTGCCCTTTCTCAGTCAAAACCCTAATTTTGACAATTTTGCCCTTTTGATGATTTGATCAAATTTCTTGAGGAATTTTGGTCCAAACTTGATCAAATGATACATATGTGTTTATAATGTTTATGTGGATAAAAAATGATGAAGTTTGACTGTAAATTGGCCATAGTTAACTTTTTCCCAATACAGTTGATTTTTAGGTCAACTGCTCAATTGACTGAGCAAAAATGTGATTTAGGGCTTGAAATTTGGTATGAGTAATCTTGGGGGTACATAATGATCCATGAAATTCATATGAGGCATTGAAAGTTCAATTATCCTTGTGCAATCTCAAACCCTAATTTGAGTCATCAGTGCTTAAGGAGGTGTCTTGAGTTGATCAACCCTAGTATAGTCTTGAATCAAAGGAGATCTTGTGGGAAAATACTTGATAAATGAGAGGGAAAATTTTGGGATACAACAGTACCACTATCTGTAATTATTCTCTCCGGAATACCATACCGGCAGATAAGATTCTGTTTGACGAATCAGGCCACAACGTTCTTGGTAACAGAAGCAAATGAAGTTGCTTCGACCCACTTTGTGAAGTAATCAATGGCCACCAAGATGAAGCATTGTCTATTAGAAACTGTAGGTTTGATCTCTCCAATCATGTCAATACCCCATATTATGAATGGCCAAGGAGCACTCAGGACGTTTAGAGGAACCAAAGGCACATGTACTTTATCAGCATAGATCTGGAACTTGTGATAAGTGCGTGAATGGTGATAACAATCCGCTTCCATGGTGGACCAGTAGTATCCTGCCCGTAGGATCTTTTTAGCCATAGTGTGCCCACTAGAATGTGTGCCAAAGGTACCTTCGTGTAAATCAGCCATGATCTTCTCTGCCTCACTCTTGTATATGCACCGAAGCAAAGTGGAGTCGTGGTTGCGCTTATAGAGAATTTTGTTATGGAGGAAGAATTTAGCAGAGAATCTTCTCAGGAACTTCTTATCATTGACTGAATTTCCCTAAGGATATTCTTGGGCCTCGAGTTATCTCTTAATTTCATAAAACCAGGGCTTGTCCACTACTTCTTCAGTATCAATCTCATGACAGTAAGCTGGTTCGTCCATCTTCTCGATAGTGATCTGAGGAGCCTCATTATCCCACCTCAAAATGTGGGATCAGTGTCAACACATGTTCTTTGTAAGGGATGAGATTAGGATGCTTCATATCCCATTCTCCTTTAATCTGACTGATGACTAAAGTTGAGTCTCCAAATACACTTAAGGACTTGATCCCCAAATCTATGGCAGCTTTGAGACCCATAATACACGCTTCATATTCAGCCATATTATTAGTACAGTTGAAACACAGCCTGGTAGTGAAGGGAGTATGTCAGCCTTCAGGAGATATGATCAGAGCACCTATGATGTTGCCGAGTGCGTTGGAAGCTCCATCAAAAACCATGGTCCATCGGGATCCTTGTTCAGGTCCGTCATATGGTCTGAGTTCTTCACAATTATTTACCAACATGATGTCTTCATCCGGGAATTCAAAAAATTCATGGATTGGTAGTCATCCACAGCCTGATGAGCCAAATGATCAGCTAGTACACTCCCTTTTATTGCTTTTTGGGTAGTGTACTGAATGTCGTATTCAGTCAGGACTATCTGCCATCTTGCTATTCTTCCAGAGAGGGTGGACTTCTCGAATATGTATTTAATTAGATCCATCTTGGATATTAATAAGGTAGTGTGAGTCAGCGTATACTGTCTTAGCCGGTGAGCAGCCCATGCCAGAGCTCAGCAAGCTTTCTCAAGCAGTGAATATCTGGTTTCGCAGTTGGTAAACTTTTTTCTCAGGTAGTATATTGCATGCTCTTTTTGACCAGGCTCATCATGCTGCCCCATCACACACCTCATTGATTTTTCCAAAACTGTTAGGTATATGATCATAGGTCTTCCCTCAACTGGAGGCATCAAAATGGGAGGCTCTTGAAGGTAATCTTTAATCCTATCAAAGGCAGCCTGGAAGTCGTCATTCTATTCCACCACTTGATCTTTCTTAAGTAATTTGAAGATTGGTTCACAAGTAGCGGTCATATGGGAAATAAACCTGGCGATGTAGTTTAGCCATCCTAGAAATCCCCTAACTTCCTTATCAGTGCGAGGAGCAGGCATTTCTTGTATTGCTTTTACCTTTGCAGGGTCCACTTCAATATCTTTACCTCTAACATCAGAGCCTAAGAGCTTACCGGACCTTACTCCAAAAGTGTATTTATTCGGGTTCAGCCTTAGTTTGTATTTCTTCAGTCTTTCAAACAGCTTTTGCAAGTGGTCAAGGTGTTCCTCTTCAGTTTGAGATCTGGCTATCACATCAGCCACGTAGACCTCTATCTCGTGATGGATCATCTCGTGAAATAAAGCTACCATGGCACGCTGATAGGTTGCCCCGGCGTTCTTCGGCCCAAATGGCATAACTTTGTAATAGAACATGCGCCACTGTGTGACGAAGGTCGTTTTCTCCATGTCCTTAGGTGCCATTTTGATCTGATTGTATCTGGAGAATCCATCCATAAAGGATAATACTTTATGTTGTGCGGTATTGTCAACCAAAATATTGATGTGGGGAAGAGGGAAGTCATCCTTGGGGCTTGCCCTATTCAGGTCTCTGTAATTCACACACATACGTACCTTACTGTCCTTCTTAGGCACTGGAACAACATTGGTAATCCATTGTGGATAGGAGGTGACAGCTGAGAATCCAGTGTTGAACTGCTTCATGACTTCGGTCTTGATTTTCTCTGACATTTCTGACCTCATACGATGAACTTTTTGTTTTACTAGAGGGCAATACTCTTTTGTTGGCAGACGATGGACTGTGACATCAGTGTCGAGTCCTGGCATGTCTTCACATGACCAGGCAAAGACCTCAACATAGTAATGTAGTATCTGAGTTAAGCGCTTCTTGACACTACGCTCCAGGTTGGCACCTATCTTGACTTCTTTCTTGTCATCTTCAGTACCTAAGTTAATTGTTTCAACCGACTCTTCACGGGGATGTATGGTCCTTTCTTCCTGTTGTAATAATTTGGAAAGTTCCCCTGGTACCTCACAATCTTCCTCACCTTCATCCCCGGCTTGGTAGATCGGATTTTCAAAGTCATGATAGGCAATAACAGAACCGTTACTAATGGGATCCCGTGTGAATATGGATATGCATTTCGATATGTGAGTGTGTGTAAGAGCATAGCTATCTTTGATAAAATAAAATAAAATAAAAAGAAAAGAAAAACAAAGAGCGTAAAATTTGCATGCAAAAACGTACCATGATTTATTAATGACATATGAAGATGAAGTAACAACCCTCACAGATGGACTATTGTGCCTCGGGTAAGACACAAGGTTTTAAAGTCTAAATTGTTTAAATATTACAAGTCCGAAAAATTTAAAAGACAATTACTCTTGAATAAAATTAATAGGAATAAAATCTTTGGCCTCCCAATTGTTGAGTCCTCCGCCGATGGTTGGAAAAATCCACTCGTCCATGTCACATCTGTTATCACTTTCTTCCAATGCATTGACTCCCTGATTGCTAATAATTAAAGGTGGTCCCCTAGCGCGAGTACGTCGAACAGTTGTTTGAGCCTCTGAAGTAAAACCCAAACCAAATTTGTTGGATTTATAGGGAATATTCGGGAGTTGGTCCCAGATGGTACATCCACCTTCCTCAACTACTTATCTAGCATCCTTCAGAGAGGCCATTTTCAATGGAGGTCTGGTAACCTTCGGAGTCTTGGTAGCAGCCTTGGTTGCAGCAACCGTCTGTGGGACCTCTACAAAATTCTGACATGGTGTCTCAATGAACTCACCGTCCATTTCAACATACCTGAAAGAGTTTAGGTGGCTAACCATGTATTCCTCCTCCCCATGGACTGTGATAATCTTTCTCTTGACTGGGTACTTCAACATATGATGTAGGGTAGAAGTGACGCCACCAGCCCCATGGATCCAGGGTCGACCCAACAAACAGGAATAGGATGGGAGGATATCCATCACATAGAAGGTTGAATCAAAAGTCTAAGTTCCAACTTTAATAGGGATGTCTACTTCTCCGTGCACTGTTCTTTTAGAACCATCGAAGGCCCTCACCGCAATGTTGTTGGGCTTTAATGTGAGTCCTTCGCAATCTAACCAGTCAAGAGCATTCTTGGGTAAGACATTCAGTGATGAACCCGTATCCACCAGAACATGGGATAATGTAGTGCCCCTGCACTCAATGGAGACATGAAAGGCATCATTGTATTTCCTTCCCTTGGGAGTTAAATCAGCATCAGAAAAACCCAATTCATTATCAACAGTTAGACTGGACACACAATTCTCGAATTGATCAATGGAGGTCTCTTGGGGCACATGGGCGGTCTTCATAAATTTTACTAAGGCCTTAGTGTGGGCCTCAGAGCATAAAAGTAAAGCCAACATTGATATTTTTGAGGGGGTCTGCCCCAACTGCTCCATGATATTGTAGTCACTTTTCTTGATTATCTTTAATACCTCTTCTATCTCCTTCCTAAAAGCCTCAGGAATGACTTCTGGATGCGTCTTCGCCTAGACAGGCTCAAATAATACCTCTTTGCCCCATGTCTCGGTAGCAGGGATAACTGCAGGACTAGCAATGAGAGTAACACTGGGAATACTGGCAGGAGCGGTAGAAGGAATAATTACAGGAGTAGAAATGGTCTTTGGAGAGATCTCGGGGGAGAAAACCCTTCCACTTCTTGTTATCTTACTGGTCCCAACGATATTGTCGACGTCAGGATAAGTGCCTTCAACAACTTTTTCTTTGATAGCCAATAGGTCTTGCTTGACGCCATGGTAATAGACGCCAACCTCATAGTTCTAGGGAACAACTTTATCCTAAGAATATTGTATTGGCCCCGGCATGGTGATGAATAGGGGAGCAGACTTTGGAATAGATGTAATCCTAACGGGTATTTTGGTGGAGACCCTGGGAGGATTTTTGAAAATGGTGATTATTGAAACATCTTCACATGAATTTCTGGTAAGAGGAACTTTCTCGAACAGGATTTCTTTGTTAACCATCAGGCGCTGGACGCCCATTTTCAGTAACAAACATCCATCTGGTAGAGACATACATAAGTGACAACTTTCATCACAGCCCAGAAACATACCGGCTTGCAATAGATTATGTTTAATAGTCAAAAGAGGAGTAGTTAAATCATCCACGTAGGAAACAAAACAGTCATCATCAACAACATTAACACATTGGCCATGTTTGGGCATTAGCATCGTTATTACATTAGGTGTTTCTGTGGGGTCAAACTCAATCTCTTTCGCCTCGATAAGGTCTTGTACCTTGTTCTTTAAGGCCCAACAATCGTTTGTATCATGCCCCATACTTTCAGAATGATAGGCACATCGAGCATTCGGTTGAAGCGGGGAGAAGCAGTATTGGGGTTCTTGGGAGCTTCCTTTAGAGTCACCAGATTGGACTTCAATAGATGCGGCATGTTGATCCGGGTGAATCATCTTATGGGCGCCTCTGGCCTGCATTGATAGTTTCACTGTTTATTTGATACATGATTGGAGATTATAACAGCCCCTACCGTCGGGCGAAGTTCACTTTTGTCTTGATTCATGTGGTCATAAGCAACACTGACCTCCTTTTTTTCCAGTAAAGGGTTTCTTCATCGTGCTTGAGGATGCATCCCTTTGAATTTTGCCGCTCTTAATACCGGCTTCCACCCGCTCACCGGTCATGATTAATTCAGTAAATCCAGCCGAAGAGCTTCCGATTAGATGGTTGAAGAATGGACCAGACAACGTACCCAAGAACATATCCACTAACTCCCTATCAGATAAAGGGGGCTGGACTCTTCCTGTGAGATCCCTCCATTTTTTGGCATAATTTTTTAAACCCTCACCAGCAGACATACCTTGAAATTGTGTTCGAGTTGGAGCTAGGTCAGCATTATACTGGTATTGCTTGTAAAAAGCAGCATCCAAATCTTTCCAGTTGTGAATATTGGTTTCTTCCAACTGATAGAACCAATCTAACTGCGTCCCTGACAAACTTTCTTGGAAGAAATGTACCCATAGGTTCCTATCAGCAGTATGGGGTTGAATCTTCCTGACGTATGACCTTAAATGCAGCTTAGGACAAGAGACACCGTCATATTTGGCAAATGTGGGGAATTTAAAATTCTGCGGGATGACCACCCCTGAGACAAGTCCTAGCCTTCAAAATCCAGCCCATGTTCCCTCGGGATCTCCATAGAATTAAGGCAATCCTCCAGTTGTTTGTATTTATCATCAGCAGGAGGATACTGTTCTTCAGAGTAGTCAACTTCTTCTTCTTCTTCTTCTTCAGACTTTGGGTTGTCATTTCCATCCTTGTTCTTTCCTTCTTGATTATCTCCTTCACCAGACAAGGTTGCGAAATCTAGAGTTCGCCTGGCTGGTCCTTTGAACCTTCTTCCCAAATTCAAAACGCCGATTGGTTTCTTCGCCTTCTTCTTCTTATCTTTGATCATAAGAGCCTTCAGGTCCTCTTGTCCTTTAGCTAGAGACAAGAACATCTATTGGAATTGAATATTTTGCGCTTGAAGATCCTTTACTGTTTGTTCAATATCCATCTCACTAAAATAAATAGTAGAAAGATAAGGAGACCTGTTGTAAGAAACATGTTTGTGTTATAATGAATGAAAATGCATATGCAAATGATTTCAAGGAAATTAGAGATTTAAATTTGTTTATATAAAAGAAAACACACGTTGTATTAATAAATCCAAGTTCGATTACATCATGCCTCTTTGGGCTTACAACAAATAAAAAACAAAAACTCCTAAGACAAAAAGGTCGAACGCATCCTCTTCGGTGCAATGTAGGCGTTCAAACTCCGCTCTTCATGAAGCTGCTTGGTGAGTTCCAGAACTTTCTTCTCACTGGCACAAAATTGGGCTTCGAAGGTGCCTCGCTCTTCCTTTAGTTGAATCCAATCCTTTTGCAAATCTTCAAGAGAGGTAGGCATGTTGGGATAAAGGACAGTATACAGGACATCTCCTTCAGCAACAGGCTCTATGATAATAGGTAGGATGGAGGGTTAAGGCATTACAAGACTCTGAGCACGAGCTCGTACCCACCTAAGGTAAGGCTCAAGGGGAATGGAATTTTTGTGTCCCAATGTCTTACTATCCACTTTTTTTACCATCCTCTAAGCTCGTATAAACCTCTGACGGTAGCCTTGATTGTCGCTCTCGTAGTCGAACTCCGCACCTTGGATGAGCGCATCATGAGGACCATCTCTTCGGGCATACCAAAATTGTCGCAAGGCTAAGCAAGGGTTGTAAGTGATACCTCCCCTAATTCCAAGCAAAGGGATATTAGGGAATTTCCCATAATGATCGATGATAGTAATGTCCTCTAAGGATCGAGAACACCAGTGAATATCCGAATGTCTGAGTGACATCAACCTATTGGACCATCTCAAACCTTGCTCGTTCTTCACAATGGATTGGGGTAGGTGCAAAACAAACCACCTAGCCAACATAGTAGTGAAACACATGAGGGCTCCTCTTCTCTTCATGGTGTGAGAGTGGAGAGAATGCAGGATATCTCCCAACAAAGTAGGCAATAGATTGCAAGATATGAAGATTTTGACAGCATTCACATCTATAAGTTGGTCAGGATTTGGAAATAGTATCATCCCATAGATGAGAAGAGCCAATATTTCTTTAAAATCTTGTAAATCTAGAGTGTTCCAACAGTCTTGAGATTTTTCCAACAGGAACTTTGCTATGAACCCTTTGACACCACTTCTTGTTTCCCAGTTAACCATGACGTCGGATTGTTGCAAGTGTAAGGATCGGGCAAATTTCTTTAGGGCTTGGGTCTTTTTCAATACCGTTGAAAGGTAATTGATTGAGAATGGGAATTCCTAATCGTTGAGAGAATTCTTCCATAGTAGGTACAAGCTGGTAATCGGGGAAGGTAAAGCAATGGTGCAAAGGGTCGAAGAACTGGAAAATCACCTTCATTATGTCTTCATCAAAGCTTGAGGTAACCAGGTTGAGAAGCCGTCCATGTCTTTTGGTGAACGGAGAGTTCTCAGAGATCCTTGATGCTAATTCTTTGAGCTGAAAAGGTACTCCTATGATATTGACTTGGATTGTATTCCCGCGAGTGGGAGTCATGTCCTACAAAACAGAACAAAGATGAATCTCAAGATCCTTGAAATGGTTAGTCTAAAATGCAATACTATGATGCCATGATGTTATGTACAAGCATATGCACAAGTTAATTAAACAAGTTCTTAGGTTTAGGCTTGCATGAGGTTCATAGGTAAGTACCCTCTTGAAGTTTAGTTGGTTCAACCTGTCTGTGATACGGTGGGAGAACTGACTTGAAGTTTTGTGTTTGTATTCGCACTTGTTCGGTTTAGCAAGAGTCGCCACCGACTTTTTATTTATCCTAAGGAAAGGTCAAAAAGCACAGGAAAGACCTTTGAGATGTTTTCGTGGGTTCGGGGGGTAGATTATGAAAAGGGAAGGTGCTAGCACCCTTTTCATCCATGGTTATCCATGGGCTCTTAGTTACTTGTTTTAGATCACTTGCCTTTGCTTTTCAATTGTGTGAAATGGTGCTTTGTGTGTGTGGTTTTGAACATGTTTTGAAAAAGATGCCTTGTCTAGGAAACCATTGTAACAATTCTTTACTCGAATGTTTTACAAAGGTGTTTGTCTTTTTGAAAAGATGTTTCAATTTTTTTTGGAAGTTTGTTTTGAAATTGTGTGGAGATGTGTGTTTGTGAAGTGTGTTTGTGAAGTGTGTTTGAAAATGGCAAGTGTGTTTTGCAAGTTTGATCAAGTAACTAAGAGCTATCTACCCTAATTTACTCAAAGATCTTTCTCATGTTTTAACCCTTTTAACAGTGTTATTTCACCATTGTATTTGGTGAACAACCTTGCGTTAGGATGTTAACGGGACGGGTGCGGGTCATCGTATAGACCATGAGAGCAATAGTGTCAAGTGTTTTGGCAATTTTCTTAAGGGACTATGATCATTTTCTTTAGGCAACAAGATAGCGTCATCGAGGGACTATGATCATTTTGTTTGTTTTTTTGTTTTGCTTTTGTTTTGCCAAAGTACTTGACATACAAACATGGCCCATTTTTTAAGGCAACAAGTGGATGAAACCCTAGGGGTGTGAGTGTCCATTATGTTTGTTTTTCATGCATTTATCTTGTGTTAGGTTATCTAGCGGTTGATTTTGAATCTTCGCATACAAACCCTAATTACTATACAGTATATGGAAAGCGATAAATTGCAGGAATTTAAAGTCTAAGCTATTACAAATAAGTATCTGGGGATGGGGGTACAAATGTTTACAAATGGGGATGAGTCTCATCAGAATAGTAGTGTCCAAATATTATTCACAACCAAATTGAATCATCGCATTCTCAATGTAAAATATAGCAAGGTATAAGAATCAAAGAGAAATAAAAGTATTGTAAAATGCACATGATTATTTACAAATGATCAAAATATTAACCTAATGTATTATTAAGTATTATTACTATTTTTTGTGTTTTTGTTAATGTTATATAAAAAGGTTTTAAAGGGAAAATCAATTAACTTAATAAAATCTATTTTTATGTATTTCAAGTGTAATAAAAATAAAAAAGGTATTGTTAATAAAAATGTAATATGAAAAATTAGTATATTATTTTTATGAATTAGGAAATAAGTTATATAAAAAGGAAATAAGGTGAAAAAAGTATTAGTTTGCATATATAAAAAAAGATTAAATGGGCTTTAAAGAACATGCTTGGCCCAAAAGGTGTGTGTTGAAAGAGGACAAGAGGGGGGGGGGGTGCACGCCAGAATTAATTGGGCTTAGTGGTTTTTGTGAGGGCAGGCCCAAATGCTTGTGACAAAGTTTCTTAGGGTTTGAATGTGTTTGTTTCAGAATTAGGGTTACAAAGTTTTGAATGGCGCCACTTCTCTCCTTTCTTCTTCGTCTTCATCTTTCTCGACCATGGCTTCTGATGCTTCAACCATGCCTCAGGCTACCAGGCGCCACCTCCATTTCCCTCTCTCCATGGTCGTTCAGGCAGTGATAAAGAAAAGGTAACGATTTTCCTTCTTTACGCGTTTTTTAGGGTTTTCGGATTCTTATCTCTTGCATGATTAAACCTTTATATGTTCTGATCTTTTTATATGTTTTGAACTTCTGTATTATTTGTTTATGTGAGGTGTATGAAAAAAGGGAAGGAGGAATTACTACCTTGGGGTATGTTGTTGGAGAGGAGACGGAGAGTTTGGACAGGAGGCGTTCTCTGGTGGCCGGAGGCGGGAGGTACGTGGCGATGAGGCTGACTTCCTGGTACTTGTATCTTGCTTTGTATGTTTTATGATGAATGCTATGCTTCTGAAAACCCTAGGATAACCATTTCTGAATCTTCTTTTCTTCTTCTGATTTTGTTGATACTGTGATGAGCTTGGCTCTGAGAAAACTTGTTATTGTTCTGACTTTCTTCCTCTCTGAATACTTGCTTCAGTGTTTTTGCTTATGAGTTGCTAGCTTCAGTGTTTTTGCTTCTGAGTTGCTTGCTTCAGTTCCTTTTCCTCTCTTGGGCTTTGTTTCTCAATGATGAACTTTTGTTCTGAGAGCTTTGTTATTATTACTGATTTGGATGTTTAGACTTGCTTGCTTGGTATTGAAGTCAGGTTGGAGGTTACAGGCTTGTTGGCTTGTTTGGCTTTGGCTTGAATGCTGTAACAGGTTTTTAGGCTTGTTTTGGTTACAGGCTTTGACAGGCTTTGGCTTGAAGCAGGCTTGGGTTTCTGTAACAGGTTTAAAGGCAGGCTAGTTGGTAACAGGCAGATTTCTGGATACTAAGTTTGTTCAGGTTTTAGGCAGGCTGGAGCTTATGCAGGTTGATATGTTTTGAGTTTATGCAGGTTGATATGTTTTGAGTTTATGCAGGTTGATATGTTTGCTTCAAGGCTTGTGTTATGCTTGATTTGTGTTTGACAGGCTTGAGGCAAGTTTAGAGATTTGTTTTAGGCTTTTGTAACTGGTACAGGCTTGTAGCTTATGCAGGCAAGCTTGGTTTGCTTTCTTGAAAGCAGGCTTGGAGGTTACTGTTGGTGTAAGCCCTAGAGGCCAATACTTTTGGTACTTGTATCGAATTATTTATTAATAATAAAAGGCATTTCTTTATTATGTTTTCCAAAATAATAAAGTCCCTAGAATGGTTTATTGGTTTAATGAAATGTTAAGTGTGACTTAATCATGAGATCCCATTAAACATAAGAAACTATTCTTAAAGTATCCGTAGTCAAGCTTTAATGTGAAGTGGGATAACATTAAAGCATTAAGATTATTATGAAGATAGATTGATGATCACATCTCATGGATCATAGATAAGGAGTTATCAAGTCTTGACATAGGTATAAATATTAGGAGTAATATTTATACTGGATTGACCCGTTATGAGAATACTACATAGAATGTTATGCAAAGTGTCATAAGTTATTCTCATGATGATAATGGTGTATACCACCCTTCGACCTGAAACCACTATGGACCCTAGATGTAGAGTCAAGTACTTTATTGCTGATCAAACGTCATCCGTAACTGGATGACTATAAAGATGGTTGATGGGTACTTCACAAAGCATGCTAAGGGACATGAGTGACCTAGATGGAATTTGCTCATCCTGCATAACAAGATAAATGTCTAAGGGCCCAATATTGAACTGGACAAGGGTGACACAGTGTATGCCTTGTGTTCAATATAGACATGAGGGCAAAAGGGTAATTGTACAACACAAATATTATCACGGAAAAGGTTTGGTCAGATCACATGACATTTTCGTGACTTGGGTAACAGTGATGTGTTGCTAGATACCGCTCACTGTTTATTATATTAAATGTGTAATTTAATATAATTGCCAATGTCGCAAAAACCTACAGGGTCACACACATAAGGACAGGTTGATGAGAGATATAATAAATAAGGAACACCGTAAGGTACGGTGCACTTAAGTGTAATACGGAAAGTGGTAAGGTACCACGTGGATAAGTGATATATATTACATCATAAGGTATGATGTCCATAAGCTTAATTGGGCTTTTAGCTTATAGCCTTAATTGGGCTTTTAGCTTGTAGCCCACACGAGTGATTCTATAAATAGATCCCTTGTGATGAAGTTTTTTCATTTGATGCATTTTCGTTTTTGACTCTCTCTCTCACTCAAGGTTTCCGTTCGTGATCAGCTAGCACTGTGACCGGAAGCGATCTGTTCGTGTGGACTGAGTAGAGGCGTTGTTCTTCATCAACGCTCGTGATCACGACATCAAAGGTCTGAATCGCCACAAGAGGTAAAACTTTATATCACTAACCATGCTCATTCGTAAGGATCTCTAAAGGAAAATTTTATATTCCGCTGCGTTTTGATCGCAATTTTCCTTCAGTTACAGGCTTGTTGGCTTGCTTCTGTAACAGTTTTGTAGGTTTGAAGGCAGTTTTGAGGCTACAGGCTGTGTTATGTGTTTACAGCTTTGTGTTATATTTTTCTATGTGTGTTCTGCCCCCTCTTAGCAGTGTTGATTTGTTATATTTATCTATCTCTAAGCCTGCCTAAAAAAATTGTAAGCCTGCTACTTTTTTACTCTCTGTCTCTCTCTCTCCAGAAAGCATATATTTGCTTTGAATATCTTTCTTTTCTGAAAAGGTTTTGGCCTGGAAAATGATGAATAAAAATGCTTGCTTGCAACTTTAGCTTTCCTCTGCATTCTGTACTTTTCTTCCATATTTTCTGCATTGCCTTTGATAGCTTGTAGGCAGCTTTATTGACAATTACAGCTTGGTTGACATTTTTGTTGACAGCTTTGTTGACAGCTTTGCACTTGTGACTTAGTTTGCCCATTTTGACAATGCAATTTGGTTTTGGCATTTCTGTTTGGTTTGCCTTTTTGACAATTTGAATTTATGCAGCTTTGTGCATTTTGTTTAACATGCTGCCTTGTATTTAATTAATTCATATGCTTGCAAACAATTTTTCTTTCCTCTTTGTGAACCAAGAAGAGAGTCTTCTTGTGATTTGCAAAGAGGATGAGAAAAATATGATGAAAATCAAAACAATCTGATTCCGGCCAACAACCTTTAATGATGAACTTTTAATTATCTGTCTGAGAATGCCTTTTTAATCCATACTGTATTGACTTCTTTCTTCTCTTTTTGCAGGTAAATATCAGTTGAGCAAAGGATGCAACAGTAGAAGATGAAGACTTTAAGAGATTTAGGATATAGTTTTATTTTATTTCTAATCATTTGTAATAACATTATTGTAAACACTGTAAATAAATTTACAGTATTCAAATAATATTTGTAACAAACAATTGAAAATGAATAAAAATCTTTTTTTTGTCAGATAATTCTTGATTTCTTATGCACTTGTTTATTTAATTACTTAAATTTCTTGAATTATAATAATTGGAAATTATCCTAATAATTTTAACTTAGAAATTATAAATAATCAATAAACGTCCGACGTTCCAAATAACCAAAAGCATTGGACAGTTAAACAAACAAACGTCCATACGCCTTTCACTTCACTGATTAAACCAACACTTCAAACTCTCAATCAGAAGCCTCAACTTCTATCCCAGAGGTTCAGGTTTTGAGAAACAAACTGAAATCTTGAACAAGCATCAAAGCAGTGTGACAGTCAAACAAAATGCTGTGGATTCCAATTCTTTCTGAGAATGCGCGTGCAAACCCTAATTTAGGATTTACTGTTAAATAAGCGTCTGTTCGATCAAACCCTGAGCCAAACTCAACCAAAACAAAAGAAACCCTAATAATTTGCTTGGACTAATTCAATAGTTAATGGAAACCCTAGTTTTGATTGACTGATAAGAAAAGTCTGTTTGACCGATTCTTGAGCCAATCTGAAAAATCAGGAAAAGCCCGAAGCTGTGATTTCTTGTGAAAAAGAGGAGGGAAAATTTTGGGGTACAACAGTTGCCCTTGTTCAATCTTCTTGAACCTGAAGAGTTAGATTGGCAGGTTTGCCTTTCGCGACTCGAGGGTAAAAGAGGATTGGACACTAGAATGCCCAAAAAATTTGCACTCGTCAAAGCGTGGTTTGAGGGAATGGGCTTAAAGATGCCATTTGGAGATGGGCTTAAAGATGCCATCTGGAGATGTGACAGAATCTTGCCGGGGGATGGGCTTAGAGATGCCATCTGGAAATTGTTCGTTGAACTGTATGTCGTTGGTGAGTGAAATGAGTATCAGAAAGGTGTCCATGTTTTGGAACATCTCTGAACTGGGGGTTTGAATAAGCAATAGATTGACATCCATGTTGGGAAGCATCCGTGAACTGTTTTCAAAAGTTGAGTCTGAACAAGCGATAGATTAACATCCGTATTTGGATAATCCGTAAACTGTTTTCAGAAGTCTTGGAGTTGAATAAGCATGAGTTGGTCGAGTAGATATTTGTCCTGTCTGGCTTCAGGTATTAATCTTTGACCTGAGAAAGAAAGATAGTTTTCCTGGCTTGTTACAGGTATTGATCTTCAATCTCTACAGGTATTATGATGTCGGGAATGGGCTTACAGATGCCATTTGGAGATATGATGGATAGTTGTTAGAGATGGGCTTAAAGATGCCATCCAAGAATTCTTGTTGAATTGTAATTTGGTAAGTTGAAAGAAGGAACCTGTGTAGGGTTTTCTGATGATGAGTCCGTGTAAAACTGCATCTGGATTTGAGAAGGAACCGGTGTAGGGTTGCCTGATGATGAGTCTGTGTGAAACTGCATCTGAATTTGAGAAGGAACCGGTGTAGGGTTGCCTGATGATGAGTCCGTGTAAAACTGCATCTGAAATTTGAGAAGGAACCGGTGTATGGTTGCCTGATGATGAGTCAGTGTAAAACTGCATCTGAATTTTGAGAAGGAATCGGTGTAGGGTTGCCTGATGATGAGTCCGTGCAAAACTGCATCTGAATTTGAGAAGGAACCGGTGTAGGGTTGTCTGATGATGAGTCCGTGTAAAACTACATCTGAATTTTGAGAAGGAACCAGTGTAGGGTTGCCTGATGATGAGTCCGTGTAAAACTGCATCTGAATTTGAGAAGGAACCGGTGTAGGGTTGCCTGATGATGAGTCCGTGTAAAACTGCATCTGGATTTGAGAAGGAACCGGTGTAGGGTTTCCTGATGATGAGTCAGTGTAAAACTGCATCTGAATTTGAGAAGGAACCGGTGTAGGGTTGCCTGATGATGAGTCCGTGTAAAACTGCATCTGGATTTGAGAAGGAACTGGTGTAGGGTTTCCTGATGATGAGTCTGTGTAAAACTGCATCTGAATTTTGAGAAGGAACCGGTGTAGGGTTGCTTCATGATGAGTCTGTGTAAAACTACATCTGAATTTGAGAAGGAACCGGTGTAGGGTTTCCTGATGATGAGTCAGTGTAAAATTGCATCTGAATTTGAGAAGGAACCGGTGTAGGGTTGCCTGATGATGAGTCCGTGTAAAACTGCATCTGGATTTGAGAAGGAACCGGTGTAGGGTTTTCTTATGATGAGTCTGTATAAAACAGCATTTGAATTTTGAGAAGGAACCGTTGTAGGGTTGCCTGATGATGAGTCCGTGTAAAACTGCATCTGAATTTGAGAAGGAACCGGTGTAGGGTTGCCTGATGATGAGTCCGTGTAAAACTGCATCTGGATTTGAGAAGGAACCGGTGTAGGGTTTCCTGATGATGATTCCGTGTAAAACTGCATCTGAATTTGAGAAGGAACCGGTGTAGGGTTGCCTGATGATGAGTCCGTGTAAAACTGCATCTGGATTTGAGAAGGAACCGGTGTAGGGTTTCCTGATGATGAGTCCGTGTAAAACTGCATCTGGATTTTGAGAAGGAACCGGTGTAGGGTTGCTTCATGATGAGTCCGTGTAAAACTACATCTGAATTTGAGAAGGAACCGGTGTAGGGTTTCCTGATGATGAGTCCGTGTAAAACTGCATCTGAATTTGAGAAGGAACCGGTGTAGGGTTGCCTGATGATGAGTCCGTGTAAAACTACATATGGATTTGAGAAGGAACCGGTGTAGGGTTTCCTGATGATGAGTCAGTGTAAAACTGCATCTGAATTTTGAGAAGGAACCGGTGTAGGGTTGCTTCATGATGATTCCGTGTAAAACTACATCTGAATTTGAGAAGGAACCGGTGTAGGGTTGCTTCATGATGAGTCCTTGTAAAACTACATCTGAATTTGAGAAGGAATCAGTGTAGGGTTGCTTCATGATGCGTCCGTGTAAAACTACATCTGAATTTGAGAAGGAACCGGTGTAGGGTTGCTTCATGATGCGTCTGTGTAAAACTGCATATGAAAGAGAAGGAACCGGTGTAGGGTTGCTTCATGATGAGTCCGTGTAAAACTGCATCTTGGAAAGAGAAGGAACCGGTGTAGGGTTGCTTCATGATGAGTCCGTGTAAAACTGCATCTTGGAAAGAGAAGGAACCGGTGTATGGTTGCTTCATGATGAGTCCGTGTAAAACTGCATCTTGGAAAGAGAAGGAATCAGTGTAAGGTTGCTTCATGATGAGTCTGTGTAAAACTGCATCTGAATTTGAGAAGGAACCGGTGTAGGGTTGCCTAATGATGAGTCCGTGTAAAACTGCATCTGGAAAGAGAAGGAACCGGTGTAGGGTTGCTTCATGATGAGTCCCTATAAAATTGCATCTGAATAATTGTTAATGATAGCCTTTTATTCTTATCCTGAAAAGGACAAAATGTTAGCTAAACACAAAGTTATGTTGCATGATATGTATGATGCAATGAATTGCGTTTCGTCAATGTTTATGATATATGAATGTAATGGATGTGCATGTAAGCTGAGTAGCTGTCTTGCTGAGGAAGACGAATCCTGGATAATGAAATCTTTGACTGCTGTCGGGGAAAGCAAATCCTTGACTGCTGCAGGGGATTGAAAATCCTTTGATCATTGAAAATGAGAAGTCCTAGGACCACTGTTGGGGAATCAGGGGCTTGGGTTGTATATCAATCTACTGGGGATTCCTGTCTTGAGGAGATCTTCACCGAGGAATATCTGAATACCCTGTGAGGAATTGAGAATGAGAGTCTTCATTCTGCTCGGGGAATATTGAAAACTCTATGGGGAGAATGTTTATTCTGCTTGGGGAAAAAGTTTAGGAGTCTTAGTCGTCCGTTGCTCTACTGGGGAGTCGAAGTTGAACTGATATCTGGTCGGGTTCAGGTTTCGCAGTAACATGTTAGGGATTGTAGAGTAGTCTACTGGAGAAGAGGAGTTGTGGTCCTTTGATTTGTAGTAGTCGGAGAGGCAAACTCAAGCTGGGGAATCATCCTATGAGAAGGGTTTTGGGGAGATTTGTCACTGCCCCTAGTAGCAAGTGCTTGTGGCACGGCCTGGAAATGTTTGACTGTATGTAACCCTTTGTCGGGATTGACGTTCAATGCCCCGAGTGTCGGAGATGGAGACTTGCCCCTTGTTATCCTACAATTGAGTGATTTCTTGAAATCTTGACTGGACTGCCCCAGGTTAACTGAACTTTGAAAGATCTGTTGAAATCTTGACTGGACTTCCCCAGGTGTGCTGGATGGTGACATGTCAAGTCCCCTTATTGATAGGAGATTCATCAATGGAAGTGTCATCCTTTTTGAATTGATTTTATTCACTGAGAAAGCTTTCGTTCATCGGATATTCATTGTGTGAATTTCTCCGCTGTCAAATAAATAGCCAAATGCAAACAGTGATATTCAAGTAATGCAAAGTTTATGTTTGTCTCGAAGTTTTGAAAAAATGTGTTTTTTAGCAGAAAACTTTTTATAAGACATATTCAACACAAGATTTAGGGCAAAGCCTTACAGGAGTCAGGATACCTTTTGTAACAGTATGCTTTCGAACTAACCCATGCTTCAATTAGGACTTTTGAAGGGTTGTAACGTGGCTTGGTTCATGGTTTAAGAAACAAAGGATAAAGGCTCAAAGTATGCTTGTACCCACCCGCTCTTCGTGATATTCTTCAATTCTAAACTCAGTTAATTGTGCGTCGAACTCTATTCGAGTTTGGAACGACGTTTTTTTGTGATGGCTCACACCAGTTGAATTTTAGAGGGCAGTCATTTTTGCAACATTTTTCAATGTTGTTAAGGATTTGTAATGACCTCTTTCTTTTGATTCGTTATCCCTAACTTTTGCCTGACTGTTCCTGTTTTCGAGATTACAGTCAGCGGGATGCAGCCTTCTTAAGCCTCCTTTGTAGGTTTTGGCTTAGTGGGCTTTTCTCTTTTGAGAGATATTGACTGCCTATGAGATAAGGAACCATCACTGTCTTTTGATTCCAAAGGAATGTTTTTGATGTTATTCGTTGTATTACGAACTGAGAGTTTGCGACTTCAATGTGCATCTTTTTTGAATTAACTGAGAGACTACCCTTCCCCAGGTTTAATCAAAGGTTTCAATTTGTTTAAAACAGAAAACTCCTACTTCTTTGGCTCGAAGGGGTTGACTAGGGATTATCTTCCTTATAACTCCAGTGTTTAGGATTTGAAAGAATGCCTGTACATCGTCAGCAAGGTCTGTTCAACAGCATACTGTATAAGATTACGGTATTGTTTCGTCATCCTCCCTCTAAAGGCTTGTAACTTTTAGCAAGAGTTAAATGTCATAAAGAAATCATAATAATAGTGAAAACGAATGGATGAATTCAAGACAAACATATGCAATGCATTAATGAAACAAAGTTTGACATTAATAGATAATTGTTTGAATAACAAAAGAGATTACAGCTTGAAAATTCAAATGGAACAAAGACGCTCTCAATGATTTGCCAAAGGAGCATTGATTATGCTGGAGTCTCCGGAGGACCAAACTCAATCTCCTTGTCATCAATCAACTTCTGAATCTTGTACTTCAATGCCCAACAATCGTTAGTATCATGCCTGGGACTGTCAGAATGATAAGCACATGTGGCCTTAGGATTGTAGTTAGGAGAAGAAGTCTTGGGGTTTGGATGAGGTCCTATCAATGCGATCAAATTCATCCTCAACAAGTGTTGCAGCGCTTGAGACAACGACATGTTGATGTTGGTGAACTGTCTTTTAGGCTCGTCTGGCCTTTGTTGATTTCCTTTTTGCTGTTGTTGGTGTGATGTAGAACCAGAGACCAGGATTGCCCCTACGTGTCGGTGACCTTTTTGATTGTTCACAGCATTAGACTCTTTCCTCCCATTGTGGGGGATTTTCTATGCATCAGAGGGTGTAGCTCCTTGGATCTTTCCACTTTTGATGCCAGCTTCGACCCTTTCGCCGGTCAGTATTAGCTCGGTGAACCCGACTGAGGAGCTTCCAATTAAGTGATTGAAGAGAGGCCCTGTCAAAGTTCCCATGAAGATGTCAATAAGCTCTCTGTCAGTTAAAGGGGGTTGCACCCTACCAGCCAGATCTCTCCACTTTTGAGCGTATCCTTTGAAGTTCTCGTCAGAACCCATGGTCATGTTCTGCAATTGCACACGAGTTGGTGCAAGATCAGCATTGTACTGATACTGTTTGTAAAAAGCAGCAGCTAAGTCCTCCCAGGTGTGGATGCGAGAATTCTCCAATTGATAAAACCACTCGAGTTGAGTCCCTACCAGGCTTTCTTGGAGGAAATGGATCCAAAGCTTTAGATCAGTTGTGTATGGTTGAATCTTGCGGGTGTAAGACTTTAAGTGCATCTTAGGGCAAGAGACTCCATCGTACATGGAAAAGGTAGGGACCTTGAACTTTGGAGGGATGACCAATCCAGAAACTAAACCCATGTCTCCTAAATCCAAGCCAGGTATTTATTGAATCTCCATAGCATTGAGGCGATCCTCCAACTGTTTGTACTTGTCATCAGCGGGAGGATATTGTTCCTCGGAGTAGTCAGCTTCAACATCATTGATCTCCAAATTATGGTCTTCTTCAAGACTATCCCCTATGTTGGATGGAGTTGAAAGATCTAGGGTTTTAGGTCTTCTTCTCAAGTTCAGGATGCTCGCTGTCTTCTTGGACTTCTTCTTCTTGTCTTTGAGAAGGAGAGCTTTCAGATCCTCTTGCCTTTTACCCATAGCCAGAAACATTTGTTGGAATTGAGCGTTTTGAGCTTGGAGATCTTTCACCGTTTGTTCCATATCCATCTTTACTGAAATAAACAGTAGGAAGATAAGGAGACCTGTAGGAGAAACCTGTTATGCAATGATATGTATGATATATGCATGTAATGTTTTCAAGAATCTCTTGGGGTAAACACGAAATGTTAGAGGTTGAACTTTGATCGACATCTTTGATTGGAGAACTTTGTATCGGTGGATGTCTTTCCACGAGAATCAAGCTCACCATGTCAAGTGGGTCATAGCCCCTGATTCAAGTTGTTGCACTTGATCTTTGACGGTTTTTGTTTAGAGGAAAATGAAACCTCTTACCCGTTGGTAGACGTCTGGTTCAACGTGACCCTGCATCAAAAGACCCTCGAGATCCTTGAAATGGTTATTGTAAATGCTATGGTATGATGTTATGATGTTATGTACATGTATGCAAAAACAAGTAAGTGTATATACAGGTAATCATATTCACACAAAGCAAACAAGTCCTTAGGTTTAGGCTTGCATGGGGTTCATAGGTAAGTACCCTCTTGAAGTTAGTTGGCTCATCCTGTCCTAAAATAGAAACCGGGTTCTAAGGAGCTCAATATCACTGGATTATTTTCTGTGTTCATTGTTTTGGTTTAGCCACTTAACTGGCGACCAAAATATTCCAAGAAAACAATCCTCAATGAGTGTAGTATCGAGTATCTACCAACTTCGGACTGCACCAAAGTCGGTCATCTCACTACCCCTAAAAAGGCCAAGATGGTCAAGTAAGGTTCTAAGAGTTCGTTAGTGCTTCATGACATCACTCAGCGGCCCCGTATTCTCCTTGACTACTCAAGGGCTACCGGTACTCACAAATATGTCACACTATCATATCTACTGCTTCAACCATGTCGGTATACCCCGCACAGTTCCCTCACAGTTTATTGCTATTTACCTAAAAAGGTGCCCCCAAATCCGGGTGTAGGATTTACAAACAAACCCAAACAAGGAACCCAAAAAGTAAAGCAATCAAAGCAAGTATGTATAGGTGATCTAAAACCCTAAGGTAACCCCACTTTTAAAAATCTCCCTAGCAGAGTCGCCAATTCTGTGATACGGTGGGAGAACTGACTTGAGGTTTTGCGTTTGTATTCGCACTTGTTCGGTTTAGCAAGAGTCGCCACCGACTTTTTATTTATCCTAAGGAAAGGTCAAAAAGCACAAGAAAGACCTTTGAGATGTTTTCGTGGGTTCGGGGGGTAGATTATGAAAAGGGAAGGTGTTAGCACCCTTTTCATCCATGGTTATCCATGGGCTCTTAGTTACTTGTTTTAGATCACTTGCCTTTGCTTTTCAATTGTGTGAAATGGTGCTTTGTGTGTGTGGTTTTGAAATTTTTTTGAAAAAGATGCCTTGTCTAGGCAACCATTGTAACAATTCCTTACTCGAATGTTTTACAAAGGTGTTTGTCTTTTTGAAAAGATGTTTCAATGTTTTTTGGAAGTTTGTTTTGAAATTGTGTGGAGATGTGTGTTTGTGAAGTGTGTTTGTGAAGTGTGTTTGAAAATGGCAAGTGTGTTTTGCAAGTTTGATCAAGTAACTAAGAGCTATCTACCCTAATTTACTCAAAGATCTTTCTCATGTTTTAACCCTTTTAATAGTGTTATTTCACCATTGTATTTGGTGAACAACCTTGCGTTAGGATGTTAACGGGACGGGCGCGGGTCATCGTATAGACCATGAGAGCAATAGTGTCAAGTGTTTTGGCAATTTTCTTAAGGGACTATGATCATTTTGTTTAGGCAACAAGATAGCGTCATCGAGGGACTATGATCATTTTGTTTGTTTTTTTGTTTTGCTTTTGTTTTTCCAAAGTACTTGACATACAAACATGGCCCATTTTTTAAGGCAACAAGTGGATGAAACCCTAGGGGTGTGAGTGTGCATTGTATTTGTTTTACATGCATTTATCTCGTGTTAGCTTATCTAGCGGTTGATTTTGAATCTTCGCATACAAATCCTAATTACTATACAGTATATGGAAAGCGATAAATTGCAGGAATTTAAAGTCTAAGCTATTACAAATAAGTATCCGGGGATGGGGGTACAAATGTTTACAAATGGGGATGAGTCTCATCAGAATAGTAGTGTCCAAATATTATTTACAACCAAATTGAATCATCGCATTCTCAATGTAAAATATAGCAAGGTATAAGAATCAAAGAGAAATAAAAGTATTGTAAAATGCACATGATTATTTACAAATGATCAAAATATTAACCTAATGTATTATTAAGTATTATTATTATTTTTTGTGTTTTTGTTAATGTTATATAAAAAGGTTTTAAAGGGAAAATCAATTAACTTAATAAAATCTATTTTTATGTATTTCAAGTGTAATAAAAAAAAAGAAGGTATTGTTAATAAAAATGTAATATGAAAAATTAGTATATTATTTTTATGAATTAGGAAATAAGTTATATAAAAAGGAAATAAGGTGAAAAAAGTATTAGTTTGCATATATAAAAAAAGATTAAATGGGCTTTAAAGAACATGCTTGGCCCAAAAAGTGTGTGTTGAAAGAGGACAAGAGGGGGGGGGGGGGGGTGCACGCCAGAATTAATTGGGCTTAGTGGTTTTTGTGAGGGCAGGCCCAAATGCTTGTGACAAAGTTTCTTAGGGTTTGAATGTGTTTGTTTCAGAATTAGGGTTACAAAGTTTTGAACGGCGCCGCTTCTCTCCTTTCTTCTTCGTCTTCATCTTTCTCGACCATGGCTTCTGATGCTTCAACCATGCCTCATGCTACCAGGCGCCACCTCCATTTCCCTCTCTCCATGGTCGTTCAGGCAGTGATAAAGAAAAGGTAATGATTTTCCTTCTTCACGCGTTTTTTAGGGTTTTCGGATTCTTATCTCTTGCATGATTAAACCTTTATATGTTCTGATCTTTTTATATGTTTTGAACTTCTGTATTATTTGTTTATGTGAGGTATATGAAAAAAGGGAAGGAGGAATTACTACCTTGGGGTATGTTGTTGGAGAGGAGACTGAGAGTTTGGACAAGAGGCGTTCTCCGGTGGCCGGAGGTGGGAGATACGTGGCGATGAGGCTGACTTCCTGGTACTTGTATCTTGCTTTGTATGTTTTATGATGAATGATATGCTTCTGAAAACCCTAGGATAGCCATTTCTGAATCTTCTTTTATTCTTCTGATTTTGTTGATACTGTGATGAGCTTGGCTCTGAGAAAACTTGTTATTGTTCTGACTTTCTTCCTCTCTGAATACTTGCTTCAGTGTTTTTTTTTCTGAGTTGCTAGCTTCAGTGTTTTTGCTTCTGAGTTGCTTGCTTCAGTTGCTTTTCCTCTCTTGGGCTTTGTTTCTCAATGATGAACTTTTGTTCTGAGAGCTTTGTTATTATTACTGATTTGGATGTTTGGACTTGCTTGCTTGGTATTGAAGTCAGGCTGGAGGTTACAGGCTTGTTGGCTTGTTTGGCTTTGGATTGAATGCTGTAACAGGTTTTTAGGCTTGTTTTGGTTACAGGCTTTGACAGGCTTTGGCTTGAAGCAGGCTTGGGTTTCTGTAACAGGTTTAAAGGCAGGCTAGTTGGTAACAGGCAGATTTCTGGATACTGAGTTTGTTCAGGTTTTAGGCAGGCTGAAGCTTATGCAGGTTGATATGTTTTGAGTTTATGCAGGTTGATATGTTTTGAGTTTATGCAGGTTGATATGTTTGCTTCAAGGCTTGTGTTATGCTTGATTTGTGTTTGACAGGCTTGAGGCAAGTTTGGAGATTTGTTTTAGGCTTTTGTAAATGGTACAGGCTTGTAGCTTATGCAGGCAAGCTTGGTTTGCTTGCTTGAAAGCAGGCTTTGAGGTTACAGTCTTGTTGGCTTGCTTCTGTAACAGTTTTGTAGGTTTGAAGGCAGTTTTGAGGCTACAGGATGTGTTATGTGTTTACAGCTTTGTGTTATATTTTTCTATGTGTGTTCTACCCCCTCTTAGCAGTGTTGATTTGTTATATTTATCTATCTCTAAGACTGCCTAAAAAAACTGTAAGCCTGTTACTTTTTTACTCTCTTTCACTCTCTCCAGAAAGCATATCTTTGCTTAGAATATCTTTCTTTTCTGAAAAGGTTTTGGCCTGGAAAATGATGAATAAAAATGCTTGCTTGCAACTTTAGCTTTCCTCTGCATTCTGTACTTTTCTTCCAGATTTTCTACATTGCCTTTGATAGCTTGTAGGCAGCTTTATTGACAGTTACAGCTTGGTTGAAATTTTTGATGACAACTTTGTTGACAGCTTTGCACTTGTGACTTAGTTTGCCCATTTTGACAATGCAATTTGGTTTTGGCATTTCAGTTTGGTTTTCCTTTTTGACAATTTGAATTTATGCAGCTTTGTGCATTTTGTTTAACATGCTGCCTTGTATTTAATTAATTCATATGCTTGCAAACAATTTTTCTTTCCTCTTTGTGAACCAAGAAGAGAGTCTTCTTGTGATTTGCAAAGAGGATGAGAAAAATATGATGAAAATCAAAACAATCTGATTCTGGCCAACAACCTTTAATGATGAACTTTTAATTATCTGTCTGAGAATGCCTTTTTAATCCATACTGTTGTACCCCAAAATTTGCCCTCGCGCTTTTCCACAAGAAATCTCAGCTTCAGACATTTCCTGACTTTTCAAACTGGCTCAAGAATCGGACAAACGGACTTTTCTTGACAGTCAAGCAAAATTAGGGTTTTTACTGATTTTCAGAGCTCTGGATTGTTTCATACAGTTGGCTTAGGGTTTTGGTTGATTTTGGCTCAGTTTTGATCAGGCGAGCGTTATTTGGCATTTAATCAGGAGTTAGGGTTTTATGGGCATATTCTCAGAAGAATTTAAATTCCACAGCACTTTGCGGTTTATTCCGAGATTCGGGTTAAAATTCGCGTTATCTTGATTTAATCAGTAAAAGAGACAGTGGTTTGAATTCATGTTGTTTTCTTTGAGCTAGTCAAATACAGTATGCAGTATTGGATTCACAGTGTTTATGACAAATCAGTGAAGAAGGAATGCGTTTGATCAGTCTATTTGGGTTAACTACTGCTTTATTTTGGATATTGGATAAGACAGGTTTAATTGATCAATATTGTTTTATTGAAGTTATTTATTATTCTAAATTTGAATGATTGAAATTTATTTTTCAATTGTTTTAATTCAAAGAATTTTAAATAAATAAATAAACAATAAAGAAAATTAGAACTAATTGGATAATTTAGATTTTTATTGATATTTGAATTATTTGTACAAATTGTTGTTTATAATTTAAATTACAAACAATAATATACATTAATTTAAATATTAAATAAAATAAAAAGCTATCCTATTTCTAATTCTTCATTCTTCACTTCGCTCCGGTGCTCCATTTTTATCTTCAAAAAGAAGAAGAAAAGTCAGAAGGCAGTTAAATTAAAAGAGACAGATACAATTTGCTCATCATTAGGGGCTACTGACTGGGATCAGTTGACCCTCTCTGCAAATCACGGGATTTCTCCCGGTTCACAAAGAGGGAAGAATTCCATTTTTTTATTCATGAATGTCAAAATGCATAATTTCTAAAAGTTCAAACTGCAAACTTCCAATTCAAACTAAACTGAAAAATCCAATTCCCACTTAAATGCCAAAGATATCAAAGAAAATCAAGGAAGTACAATTTGCTGTCACAAGTACTCAAAAGCTGCCAATAAGAAGATTTTGGAAAAGATATCAATGCAAAGTCAGCACACAAAGCTGTCAAAAGAAGGATAAAGATGCAGAGAAGTGGTATGCAAGCAACTTGAATCTTAAATCATCATTTCCCATAGGCCCCTTCAGAACAAAGTACAACATAAATCATATAATAATATATTAACTGTACTTTGGAGAGGAAAAAGAGAGATAAAGCAGCAATAGGCAGGTTTGAGGCTTAGACAGTAGGACATAACAAAAAAAAGATATACAAAAGATAGAGAACACAGTTAAGAAGGGAGATAAAAAAGAGAAAAATGTACAAAACTCCAAAACTGATAAGCAAAAGGACAGAAGAGATGCACACAATATAACTTGTCAAGGCCCCATAATGTCAAAGCCCATCAACCTGCAGTCCATAAACTGAACAAAAAAACACAGTACCTACAAACTGAAGCCTCACAACAAAACTCAAAAAACTACTCAGAACCGGCACCGGCATTAATCCACACAAACCTTGTTAAACCAGTTACCAACCAAAAACCTCAAAACAGAGTTCAAAACCTGATACCCTGTAAAACAATAACAAAAAAGCCTACTGTTAAACTCCAACCGGTTGAAGCTTTATCAGTCAAAAAACCTATTCAAACCAATGCAAAAAGCCTTAACCTGTCAAAGATATTACAAACACAACCTAAAACCTTGTTAAGTCCAACAACATAACACATCTCAAAACTATAACCAGAATCACCAAAACCATAACCTGAAACACCTCAAAACCCATCCTAAAAACATGAAACCAAGTTCAAAAAGCATAGAAAACCTGCAAGCTGATACAAACTTAGAAAGCCTGAAGTTCAAATCAGTGGTCAAGGCAAAGAACCTGTATTATCCCTGCCTGAACCATCAAACACGTCTAAAACCTCATACCAGCACCATACACTGAACTACAAAACCTGCATCAGCATTAACCCCACAATAACCTGCCTGTCATCAAGCTCAGGCAACAAATATCAAAACCATTCAAGGCCACATCCAGCACTAAGCCTCAGAAATTAACATCATAGGCGATTAACAAGCATACAGCAACAAGAGAAGAAGAGAGAAAGCGTCAAGGGCATACTCAGAAGCATGTTCAGGGCAACATAGGCAACAACATAGGCAAATCGTTCAAGAAGGCAAACTCAACAAATATTCAAAGGTAACCCACGAGCCCTCAGTAGAAAACATCATTGGGCAATAAAATTCAAAACAATCAAAGCAACCATCCAAGGTAACACAGGCCAGAGGGAGAGGAGTAGTATCAAAAGCAACCAACAATTCAAAGGCAACATATAGTAGAAAAAGAGAGATAAAGAAGTGAATTAGAAAGAAGGTTTTCAGGCAGTACAAATCATCATAAAACCCTCACACAGCAAGAGGTGAGAACGAAGATACCAGGGTCACCAAGGGCAAGCATCACTGTTCACGCCATTCCGGCCTCCTAAGCGCCACAGCTCCCCTCCTCTCTCCTCCTTCTCCAAGGTCAGGTAACGAGCTTTCTACCTCTTCTCCTTCATCTCATAATGAAAGGTAATAGTTAAGACTCAAATCAACCAAAAAGCGCGTATCAGTCACGAAAGAACATAAAGCATTAAAGCTAACCTTGTATCAAGAGAACACGAAGCTCATGCCTTGGAGGGAAGAAAGGCTTCGGGAGTAACGCTGGTGGCCGGAAAGAGAAGCGTTCAGGAAGTTGATGATCGGAGAAGACGAATGCACGAACGGCGCCGCTACGAGCCCTAGCTTTCGTTCTGAGCACACCTTCCCTAACCCTAAATTCGTTTCAAGTTTAACATGGGCTTGACCCGTTTTCTGATTTCCCTCTAAAGCCCAACAAAAAAATCATTAACATTTTCTTTACAAACATTTGAGTGATACTAACCTATTCTTTTTCTTTTTATAAATCATATACTTTTTAACAAAATATTAATAACTAACCTTTATATAAACACCTTATATTTTTTAATTTAATACATTTGCACATAACACATTAAAATACATATTTATATATAAATTTTGAAAACATTGATTTTGTACATAACAATAAAAAATACCTTTTTTAACATACATAATTTAATTTTGTACATATTATACATTTTTTATCATATGGTTAAAACATCTTTTTAGATAGATATTTGTATATAAAATAATAAAATACCTTTTATCATATAATTAAATTTGAAAACATCTTCTTTTAATTAAAATACATATTTGTACATAACAATTTAAATATATTTTTCTAATATTAAAATTCACAAATATTTGATTAAAATACTTTCTTTTTTATACATAATACAATTTAATTAAAATTTGAACATACCATTTAATTAAAACATTTTCTTTTGTACATAATTAAACATATAAATCAAAGATTCATTTAAAACATTTCTCTAGGTCAAAAACCCTAATACGCTTCAACTTCACATTATCGCACTTGTAAATAATTACACACCATTCATATATATATACACTTGTACACTTACACAAATACATTCACATTGCCCTATACACATTTTTATCTTATATTTGTATATTCGATATTTACGTTTTGATCGCACATTCGATTTGGTTGTAACTTATTGGATACTATAAGTCTCATCCCCTCTTGTACATTTATACCCCCACTCCCGGATACTACTTTGTAATAGCGTAGATTTTACATTCCGCAATTTACAGTTTTCCAATTATACCATGGTTAGACCTAGGGTTTGTATGTACATAAAATCAAACGCTAGATAACCTAATACAAGACAAATACATATAATCAATACACAATCACACTTACACCCCATAGGGTAATCCCACATGTTGCCTTCCAAAATAGGCCATGCTTGCATGTCGAGTATCTTTGGCAAAACAAAATCAAATGATCATAAGTCTCAAAGTGTTGCCTAAACGGAATGATCATAGTCCCTTCAAAGCAAATTGCCAAAGACACTTGGCATCATTGCATTCATGGTCCATACGATGACCCGCGCCCGTCCCGAATAAACTTCCTAAACGCAAGATTGTCTACCAATTTCAATGGTAGAACAAAATTGTTAAAAGGGGTTAAAACATGACAAAAACCTCTGAGTACAATAGGGTAGACAAAACTCTTAGTTACTTGAGATCAAACTTGCAAAAACACTTGCCTTCTTTTCAAAAACCACAATCCACAACACTTTCAAACAAACTCTCAAAAACATTTGAAAACATCTTTTCGAAAAGATTCACACTTTTGTAAAACACTCAAACACGAGTCAAATACATTAGTTGCCTAAGACAAGGCATCTTTTTCCAAAACATTTTCAAAAGCACCCACACACACACACCATTTTCAAGCAATCGAAAAACAAGGCAAGTGATCTAAAAAACCAAGTAACTAAGAGCCCATGGATAACCATGGATGAAAAGGGTGCTAATACCTTCCCTTTTCATAATCTACCCCCCGAACCCAAGAAAACATCTCAAAAGGTTTTTGCTGTGCTTTTTAACCTTTCCTTAGGATAAAATAAAAAGTCGGTGGCGACTCTTGCTAACCGCAACATTTGCGAATACAAACGCAAAACCTCAAGTCAGTTCTCCCACCGTATCACACATACTGTATTGACTTCTTTCTTCTCTTTTTGCAGGTAAATATCAGTTGAGCAAAGGATGCAACAGTAGAAGATGAAGACTTCAAGAGATTTAGGATATAGTTTTATTTTATTTCTAATCATTTGTAATAACATTATTGTAAACACTGTAAATAAATTTACAGTATTCAAATAATATTTGTAACAAACAATTGAAAATGAATAAAAATCTTTTTTTGTCAGATAATTCTTGATTTCTTCTGCACTTGTTTATTTAATTACTTAAATTTCTTGAATTATAATAATTGGAAATTATCCCAATAATTTTAACTTAGAAATTATAAATAATCAATAAACGTTCGGCGTTCCAAATAACCAAAAGCATTGCACAGTTAAACAAACAAACGTCCATACGCCTTTCACTTCACTGATTAAACCAACACTTCAAACTCTCAATCAGAAGCCTCAACTTCTATCCCAGAGGTTCAAGTTTTGAGAAACAAACTGAAATCTTGAACAAGCATCAAAGCAGTGTGACAGTCAAACGAAATGTTGTGGATTCCAATTCTTTCTGAGAATGCGCGTGCAAACCCTAATTTGGGATTTACTGTTAAAGAAGCGTCTGTTCGATCAAACCCTAAGCCAAACTCAACCAAATCAAAAGAAACCCTAATAATTTGCTTGGACTGATTCAACAGTTAATGGAAACCCTAGTTTTGTTTGACTGATAAGAAAAGTCTGTTTGACCGATTCTTGAGCCAATCTGAAAAATCAGGAAAAGCCCGAAGCTGTGATTTCTTGTGAAAAAGAGGAGGACAAATTTTGGGGTACAACACTGTCCTAGAAAGTAAACAGGTTCTAGGGAATCTCAATATCACTGATCTTTCTTCATCGAGCATTCTTTCAGCGCAAGCCTCTTTATTGGAGACCGAAATATCCCGAAAGTCCAATCTCAATGAGCGTAGTATCGAGTATTAACCAACTTCAAACTGCACCAAAGTCGGCTACCTCATTACTTCATAATGGTCGAGTTGTTCAAGTAAAGGTTCTAAAGTCATTTAGTGATTCATGACACCACACAGCGGCCCCATATTCTCCTTGACTACTCAAGGGCTACTGGTACCAACAAATGTGTCACACTAACGTAGCTATGTCTTAGACCATGTCGGTATACCCTGCACAATTTCTACAACTTATTGCTACTTACCTAAAAAGGTGCCCCAAATCCGGGTAGAGGATCAAAACAAACCCAAACAAGGAACCATAATGTAAAGCAAGCAAGTCAAACAATGAAAAGCAAGTAAAAGTTATCTAGCCCTAAGGTAACCCCACTTTTAAGTAATCCCCAGCAGAGTCGCCAGTTTTGTAATACGGTGGGAGAACTGACTTGGGTGTTTTGTGTTTGATTGCAATTGTTGCAGATAGCAAGAGTCGCCACCGACTTTTCTTTTATCCATCAAAGGAAAGATTGAAAAGAACAGGAAAGAACTTTAGAGATGTTTTCTTAAGTTTGGGGGATAGGTTATGAAAAGGGAAGGTGTTAACACCCTTTTCATCCATAGTTATCTACGGGCTCTTAGTTTCTTGCTATATCACTTGCTTTTTGTTTGAAAATGATCTTGTGGTGTGGGTTTTGAAAGTATTTTGAAAATGTCTTTGTAATGGTTCTCGTTTCTATAAGAACGCGTACAAAGTGTTGTTTTGAAAATAGTTCAAAGAGGTGTTTGTGGAATGTGTTTTTGAAAGTGATTTTGAAAAGTGTCTTTGTAATGACTCTCGTTTCTATAAGAATGCGTACGAAGAGCTTTGTCTTTTGAAAATGTTTCAAAATGAAAGTGTTGGTGTATAAAATTTTGTTGTTGTGAGCAAGAGAGCAGCTAGAAGCATCCTACCTACTCAAAAGGTCTTAATGTTATTTTCCTCCTCCTTTAGATGTTGCTATCTTACCATTGATTTGGTAAGAAGCCCCGTCATTGGATGTGAAGGGACGGGTGTGGGACGTTTGTATAGTCATAGAAGGCAACTTATGGGACGTTTTAGCAATGTCATTTAGGGACTAGATCGTTTATCGAATGCAACATTGAGAGTCATCGAGGGACTATGATCTTTTATCGAGGGTCTTTTTTAAAATGCCCATATTCAAGGGACATGACTATTTTTCTGAGGCAACAAGTGAGATTACCCTAGGGGTGCATGTGTGTGAGTAGTGTGTTTGATTGCATGCATTTTGTCTTTGAATTTTAGGTTATCTACTTGTTGGTTTTATCTTGCCATACATCCTAATTACTAATATTTGTACAAAAGCAATAAAAATGCAAAAATAAATCCTACACTATTACAACCATATTGAAATAGCAAGAAAATATAAAGACAAAATAAAAATAAAAAGAAGAAAAATGAGCTCTTTCGATTCAGGCAGAAGCATCCTTCGATTCTGCACTTCTTGACTTCTTTCGATTTGGGCCTGGAGTCAGCAAGGTCATGTCCTTCGATTTCACCTCTTGCATGTTCCTTTCGATTGGGACCTGGAAGGCAACGTGACCATCCTTCTGGCTACTTATTTCGTTTGAGACTTGGCAGTTAGTGTAGACATCCTACTGGTTACTTCCTTCGTTTGAGGACTATAGTCAGTGTGAGGTGCACTCTTTGCCTCAGGCTCCTTGCTGCCTCCTTCATTTGCAGGCATGCTAGGCCCTCAGGTTGAGATTCGAAAGGCTTGAGTACTTAGCCAGTCGAAGGATACAGTGAACCTATTTTAAACCCTTAAAGTGAAACATTCAAGTGTAACTTTAGAAAGCTACAGGCCAGGGGTTAGCACAAAATTATTGGGTCTCAAAAGTCCAAAGTCTAACTAGTCAGAGTTGAGATTTTCAGCACATGGGCAGTCAGAATCGAAGGTTAAAACATGCTCAAGCTCCCTATATGAAATATCTACATTTTTTCTTTATTGGCATTTGCACATGATATTGAAATAAAAATAGTTTCAAGTTTAAATGGAACTTACCTCTTGAAGTTCTTAAATCGAAGGAAACTGCAAGTGTCTTCCTTGGTGGTGAATGGAATTTCGTTAGGGTCTTCCTGAGACTAATCCAGTTACTACTTTGTTCAAGCAGTCACTGAATCGAAGGAGGGTGTGTGAGTGAGTCGAAGGTTTTCTCTATAATAAGTAAAAGGGTAAATCAAAGGATTACTATATTTTTGTTGGGGGAGTGGGTTGAAGGTTGGCTCTATGGTCACTTGGGGAGTGAATCTAAGGATTCATTTAGTGTAAAAAGGGGGTTGAGTTTTTTAGAAGTGTTTGGAATATTTAATAAAAAACATTGGGAGGTGTTTGAGAGTTTTGGGATTTTTCACAAGAGTTTTCTTGCAACTATTCAGGGGCCCCTGAGATGTGTTGTGGAGGATCATATTTATAGATGGCCTTGGATGATGTTTTAAGAGTGAAAATAAAAAGTTTAAACAAAAAAGGCATGTTGTGTTTGTAGCTTTCGAGGGGCAGTGTTTGTATGCCATTTTGGTGCAAGGAATAAGGCATTGTTGCAGGACTGTTGTGCAACAGTTTTGGAGTTTTATGGCCAGTGTATCAGGCCTGAACTTGGCAGCGCATGGGACTTGGTCAACAAGTACGTTTGGGCATCTCAACCTTTTGTTTGACCCCTAGCCCTATCCTTCGACCAGACTCCTCAATAACATTTCCTTTTTTCTGGTCAAAGTGTCCTTCGAAGGGCTCATATGGGTATGCTTCGACCAGGCCTTTTGTGGGTTCCTTCAAATAGTCCCAATACATGCTCCTGGAATAGATCAACAAAACATGTCATTCGGTTGGGACATCAAGGCATGTCTGGCAAGGCCTTCAAATGTGCCACCATGGTACTTCTTTCGTACGAGACAATGGCATAGTGTAGAATTTGTGTGTTGAAGAAAACCATTTCCAAGGGAGATACTGCCCACCCAAACTTGCCTGCAAGGAGTCATATGGCCAAACGAAAGGGTGTATGTAGGGGGTCCCTTCTTTGTGACTTCATGCAAACATGCAAGAGATCTTTGCTCAAACGATGGCTTGCATGAAGGGAACCACATGCCCAAACGAAAGGTATAACCAACAACTTGTACTGAAGTATTCACACGCCCCAAATGAAGAATGCTTGTATAGGATAAAGGGCACAATCGAAGCTTGCAACAAAGGAGAGCCACATGCCCAAACGAAAGGTGCATGCAGGAGGCAAAATGTGCAATCGAAGGAGACCAGAAAAGAGGCCTTTGCCTCCTAAATCAAAGGATGTTAATCAAGAGGCTCTTTGTCTTGGAATCAAAGGAGGCTACAGAAGGCTCTTGCCTTGTGCCTGCTGGCATGGTGGGCGCCTCTTGCATGCAAGAAAGAATATGTGGCTCAACCGAAAGCTATATGTAGCCAGCCATCACTTTGTGAGTTAAGGCAAACATGGAGGGGAACATTTGTCCAGTTAACACAGGCATGTAAACATCAAACATCCAATCGAAGCAGACACATAGGCAGTCATTGTATTGTGAACCATGTAAGGCCAAAGATGAAATCGAAGGTTTCATGTAGGAAGCGTCTGCCTTATGAATTGTGCCAGAGGCCCATGCCTAGTCGAAGGATGCAAGCCAAGCTTGTATTAAAAGAGACCAAAAGGCCAATCGAAGGAGGTAAATCGAAGGAGACTTATTTTTTTTCTCCAATTTTGTCAGAAATATTATTTTCATTTTTTTCCCCTTTTTAACAGTTTCCTCTTTAACTTGATGCTGGAAAAATCCAATTTGTACTTATGCAAGCTTGAATTTTGAGAATCATTGTGAGAAATGCCTTGAGATATGAGAGGGAAAATTTTGGGGTGCAACAGTGGAGATGTCAAAATATGCTTGCTGCCAAATTCAGGCTTGATACACTAGCTATAACGCTCCAAAACTGTTGCACAACAGTCCTGAAACACTGCCCCATTCTTGCACCAAAATGGCATACAAACACTGCCCCTCGAAAGCTACAAAAAATAGTTTACTCAATTTGTTCAAATTGTTTTGTTTTCCCTCCTAAATCCCAGCCAGCTTCGCCTATAAATAAGAGGCTCCATAACATCTAAAAGGGGGTTGGACAACACATCCAAAGGACTTTGGGGCATGGAGAAAAAAATCATCAAACTCTAAAATTATCAAACACTCTCAAACACTTAAACACATATTCAAACCCAGAGTCAAACGAAACAATACACTTGTTTTTTTTCCTTTCAAATCCAGAAGAAACACAACACCTATTTCCTTGGCCCTTCGAATCCAGAAGAAACACAACACCTGTTTCCTTGGCCCTTCAAATCTAAAGAAACACAACACTTGTTTCTTTCTCTCTTTCGAATATGAAGCAATCCAACGCTTGGTTCCTTCCTTTGAATCCAGTCAAAGAAACACCACACCTGTTTTTTCCTTCGAATCCAGGAGCATCTAGGCAGCCACTCAAGGTCCATCACACACGTTCCGACTTCAAGCAAGATAAGTTTCTCTTAACCTTGAACCTTTTGTTTCTAGCATAACATGTGAATAGTCATTCCTTTCGTTTCAAGCATGTACATGACATTTGTCTACTTTTTGTTTCTACCCTTTTCGTTTGTTTTCTTGTAAAATATATGGTAGAACTAACCAGTATAGGCCCAAATGAAAGAAGGAGTTTTTGTGTGAAAAGGAGCCTCCGGCTTCACCCCCACCCTTACTGCTTTGCAGTCCAAACGAAAGAAGCAGCCAGTAGGATGTCCTCACTGACTGCCAGGCCTCAAACAAAAGAAGCAGCCAGAAGGATGGCCACACTGACTTCCAGGTCCCATTCGAAAGAAACGGGAAAGGGATGAAATCGAAAGACATGTCCTTACTACTTCCAGGCCAAATCGAAGGAAGTCGGGAAGGGCATAATCGAAGGGTATTTCTGCCTAGATCACAAATTTCATTTTTCCTTTCTTTATTTTGTTTTGTCTTTACATTTTCTTGCTATTCAATATGGTTGTAATAGTGTAGGATTTATTTTCTGCATTTTTATTTCTTTTGTACAAATGTTAGTAATTAGGATGTATGGCAAGATAAAACCCACAAGTAGACAACCTAAAATTCAAATACAAAATGCATGCAATCAAACACACTTTGCACACAAGCACCTCTAGGGTAATCTCACTTGTTGCCTCGGAAAATAGTCATGTCCCTCGAATATGGGCGTTTTGGCAAAGACCCTCGATAAAAGATCATAGTCCCTCGATGACCCTCAATGTTTCCTTCGGTAAATGATCTAGTCCCTAAACGACATTGCTAAAACGTCCCATAGGTTGCCTTCTATGACTATATAAACGACCCACGCCCATCCCTTCACATCCAATGATGGGGCTTCTACCAAATCAATAGTAAGATAGCAATATCTAAAGGAGGAGGAAAAGAACATTAGACCTTTTGAGTAGGTAGGACACTCATAGTTGCTCGCTTGCTCACAACAAAAACATTTTACACACCAACACTTTCATTATAAACATTTTCAAAAGACACATATCTTTGTACGCATTCTTATAGAAACAAGAGTCATTACAGAGACACTTTTCAAAATCACTTTCAAAAACACATTCCACAAATAGCTCTTTGAACTATTTCAAAACCAACACTTTGTACGCATTCTTATAGGGACGAGAATCATTACAAAGACATTTTCAAAATACTTTCAAACCCACATCACCAGCACACTTTCAAACAAAAGCAAGTGATCTAGAAATAAACTAAGAGCCCATAAATAACTACAATAAAAAGGGTTCTAACACCTTCCCTTTTCATAACCTACCCCCCGAACTCAAGAAATAATCTCGAAAGGTCTTTCCTGTTCTTTTCAGCCTTTCCCTATTGGATAAAAGAAAAGTCGGTGGCGACTCTTGCTATCCACAACAATTGTGATCAAACACAAAACACCCAAGTCAGTTCTCCCACCGTGTTACAAGTATATTTCAGAAACTTTACCAAAGCCTGAGCATGGGCTTCAGAGCACAACAACAAAGATAGAATAAATAATTTGGAGGGGGTCTGCCCCAACTGTTCAACAATCTTATACTCACTCTTTCAAATAATTTTCAATACTTCCTCCATCTATTGCTTGGAGGTATCTTCAACAGTAACATCTTTAGGTGCCTCTGTCTGGGCAGGCTCCATCAATAGAAGTGATACGAACTGGTGTAGTAACAGCCTTTGGAGAGATCTTTGGAGAAACAACCCTTCCACTTTTGGTAACCTTACTAGTCCCAACAATATTGTCAACAATGGGATCAGTAACTTTAGTATTTTCATCTTCAACAACCAAGGGTTCTTGCTTGACACCATGGTAGTAGACATCAACTCCATAATTCTAAGGGATGGCCTTGTCAGAGGAATATGGAATTGGCACAGGTGCAATAATGATCAAAGGAGCAACCCCAGGCTTGGAAGTAATCTTCACAAGACCCTTAGAAGTAATCATTACAGGAGTACTGGAAATTGTAGTCACGAACACGCCTTCAAGCTTCAGGCATTGAGACATACTTCTACATAAGGTCTCCACAGAAGAAATCTTCTCAAATAGAATTACACGGTCATCTATCAAACATTGAATACATTCTTTCATCATTACATAACCATTGGATTAGGATGCACAGTAGTAGTAGTTTTCGATGCAACCCGAAAATAAATCGGTTTTCAACAGCTTTTTCTTAACAATCATCAGAGGAGTAGTCAAGTCACTCGCGGAAGAAACATAAGAAACATCATCGATAGCATTAAACGCCTTTGTCATGATTAGGCATAGGTGCAATGATCACATTAGGAGTCTCAGGAGGATCAAATTCAATCTCCTTAGAGTCAATCATATCTTGTATCTGATTTTTCAACGCCTAACAGTTGTTACTGTCATGTCCATGACTATTGGAATGATAAGCACACCTTGCATTAGGATTGTAACGGGGAGAGGAAGTATTGGGATTATGAGAAGGATCCTTCAATGTAATCATCTATGTCGTTAACATGTGTTGCAACGCTTGAGACAACGACATGTTGGTTTTTGTGAATTATTTCCTGGGTGCATCCTACCTACGCTGATTTTTGTTGTTGTTGTTATTGTACTTGCACGGGATTAGAGATCAGAACTGCCCCCACAGATTCATTGCGGTCACTCTTATTATGATCCTTCTGGCTGTACACAACATTGGAATCTTTCTTACCATTGTATGACTTCTTCGTAGTATTCAAAGACGTAGCCACTTGAATTTTACCACTTCTGATTCCATTCTCAACATTTTCCCCTGTCAATATCAGTTCAATGAAACCAGCTGAAGAACTTCCAAGTAGGTGATTATAGAAAGGACCTGTTAGCATACTGATGAACATGTCAACCAATTCCTTATCAGCCAAAAGAAGGTTGAACTCTGCCTGCAAGATCTCTCCATTTATGTGCATACTCTTTAAAGCCTTCCTCAGAACCCATGGACATACTCTTCAATTGCATGCGGGTTGGTGCCAAATCAGAATTATACTGATACTGTCTATAGAAACCTGCAACCAAATCTTCCCAGGTATGGATATTGGTACCTTCGAGTTGATAATACCATTCCAATTGTGTTCCCAACAAACTCTATTGAAAGAAATGCAACCATAATTTCTTGTCAGCAGTCTGTGGTTGAATTTTCTGAACATATGATCTCAAATGTAGCTTCGGGAAAGAAACACCATCATACTTAGAAAAGGTAAGGGTTTTAAACTTAGGAGGGATGATGACTCCTAAGACTAAACCCAATTCTTCAAAGTTCAAGCCAGGCAACTTCTAGATCTTCATAGCTTTCAGACACTCTTCTAACAGCTTATACTTCTCGCCAGTAGGGGATATTGTTCATTCAAATAATCCTCTTCCTCTTCATCAAAATATTTGTCAAAACCATGATTACTTTTTTCAGTTTTTACACTCTTACCATCTTCATCCCGTTCGTAATCTTCGCCTAATGTGAAATCAATATCTTGAGCTCACTTGACTAGGCCTATGAAATTTCTCCCCATGTTAAGGATGTTGATTGGTTTCTTTGTCTTCTTCTTCTTCTTCTCGTTTATGAGCGCCTTCAGTTCTTCTTGCTCCTTGGCTAAATTTAGGAACATCTCTTGGAACTGAGCATTATGAGCCTGAAGTTCTTTAACTGTCTGTTCGAGAGCCATTTTTGCTGAAATAAATAGCAAGAAGATGAAAAACTTGTCTTAGAAACTTGTTATGCAATGATATGTATGGCATGTAGATGCATATGCAATGTTTTCAAGGACCTCGTGGGTTAGAAACAAAGACTCTTATTAGTAAGTTCAAATTATAGATGCCTTTTAGGCTTTAAAAAAGGGTTACAAGGAAATTAATTATGACTCAAGTCTCCCATGGACGCTTCCTCTTTATGTTGACATATGCATTAAGGCTCCGCTCTTTGTGAAGTTGTTTTGTTAACTCCAAGACTTTCTTCTCACTAGCATAGAACTGAGTCTCAAAGGTGTCCCTTTATTCTTTCAACTGAATCCAAGACTTATGTAGCTCTTCAAGGTCAGTAGACATATATGGATGCAAAATGGTATAAGGAATATCTCCTTCAACAACAGGCTCCACAATTACTGGTAGGTAGATAACCATGCCTCTTGGTGAATTGAGAGTTTTCGGAAACCTTTTAGACTAACTCCTTAAGCTTGGAAGGTATCCTCACAAAGTTGATTCAGATGGTATTTCTGCGAGTGGAGGCCATAACCTGCAACAAGGAACAAAGATAAATCCCCAGGTCCTAAAAATGGTTAGTGAAAATGTTATGTTATGATGGTATGGTGTTATGATGTTATGTTCATGTTAAATAAGTAGCAAACAAAAACAAGTCATACAAGAGCCTTAGGTTTAAAGGCTTGCATGAAGTCCATAGGTAAATACCCTTCCCCATTGAAGTTAAGTTGGCTCAACCTGTCCTAAAATAGTAACTGGGTTATAAGAATCTCATATCATAGATCTTTCTCGCAGGCTTTATTTTAGCACGGGAACTGACTTACCACCAAAACATTCCGAAATTCGAACTCAATGAGCGTAGCCTCGAGTATCAACCAACTTTGGACTGCGCCAACGTCGGCTGTCTCACTACTTTCTAATGGCCAAGATGGGTCAATTAAGGTTCTAAAAGTAAGTTAGCGTTATGGACACCACGTGGAAGCCTAATGTTATCCTTGACTGACTCAAGGAACATCAGTACAAACCAAAGTATCACACTAATTGAAGCTATCATATTAACCATATTGGTCTATACTGTACAGTCTTTATGATCTATTGCTACTTACCTAAGGAATCACTAGATCGGGTGTAGGATCTTACAAGCAATAATACCCAAGCATAAACCTTTAAAGTAAATCAAACAAAACAAACAATTAAATCAAGTAAAAGTGATATAAACTCTAAGGTAACCCTCCTTTATATTTATCCTCAGCAGAGTCACCAGTTCTATGATACGATGGGAGAACTGACTATTTTGGTTTTATCCAAATATGCGGATAGCTAGAGTCGTCACCTACTTTTATTTTATCTAATACTTAGGAAAGGTAAAAAGAACAAGAAAGACCTTTGATAGATTTTGAGTTCGGGGGGTAAGTTATGAAAAGGGAAGATGTTAGCACCCTTCTCATCTGTAGTTATCTATGAGTTCTTAATTTCTTAGCTCACTTTTAAAAACTTGCTTTCTGTGTGTGTGATTTGTTTGAAAATATTTTGAAATGTTAATGTAAGGCAGACTTTGTAATAATTCTTGTATGAGTCCTCAAGAATGTATATGTTATACGGTGGGAGAACTGACTTGGTTGTTTTGTGTTTGATCGCAATTGTTGTAGATAGCAAGAGTCGCCACCAACTTTTCTTTTATCCAATAAAGGAAAGGGTGAAAAGAACAAGAAAGACCTTTTGAGAATTTTCTTGAGTTCGGGGGGTAGGTTATTAAAAGGGAAGGTATTAACACCCTTTTCATCTGTAGTTATCTACGGGCTCTTAGTTGCTAGCTCACTTTAAAATAATTTGTTTGAAATGTGTTTGTGATTGTTTTTTAAAAGTATTTTTGAAAAGTGCCTTCGTTTAGGAAAACTTTGTAATGATTCTCGTCTCTATAAGAATGCATACAAAGTGTTGACTTTTGAAAATATTTCATTTGAAAGTGTTGGTGTGTTTTGAAAGATGTTTTAAAGATGGTTGTGAGCAAGCAACTACAAGCGTTCTACCTACTCAAAAAGTATTTGTTCATTTCCTCCTCCTTTAGATATTGCTATCTTACCTTTTATTGGTAAGAAGCCCTATCATTGGGTGTGAAGGGACGGGTGTGGGTCATCGTATAGTCATAGAAAGAAATATTGTAGGATACCTTAGCAATTTTTGTAAGGGTCTAAGATCATTTATGAAGGCAACATTGAAGGGTCATCGAGGGACTGTGATCTTGTATTTGATTGTTTTTGCTAAAGTATCCCACGTTTGTGTAACAAGACTATTTATTTAAGGCAACAAGTGAGGTCAGCCCTAGAGGTGAAAGTGTGCAAAGTGTTTGTTTTCATGCTCTTTGTCTTTGTATTAGGGTTTTCTACTTGTTGATTTTATATCTTACCATACAAACCCTAATTACTAGCATTTACATTTAAAGCGATAAATTGCGGAAATGTAAAATTCTACGCTATTACATCATTTGGGGGATGGGGGTACAAATTTACAAATGGGGGAAGCAGGTAAATAGAACTTAATTTACTATTACAACCATATTGAATATGAACAAATAAAATGTACAAGAATAAAGAAATATACAAGAATATAAAGGTGAGATGGAAAGAAAAGAAAATTGCTTTTGTTTAAGTTTTTGTTGAAAAGGTTTTAAGTATAATTAAGATAATAAAACACATAAATAATTCTAATTTAATTTACTAAACCTAAATTAAATTAAGAAAAGAAAATGGATTTAATTAAGAAAACAAGTTTTTTAGGTTTTTTTCATGAAAAGGTTTTATCTTAATTACTCCAACTAAAGTAAATAGAAAAATTAATTATATTCCTAAATTCTAAATTATTTAAATGAAAAATAAGATTTAAAATGAAACCTAAGTCTAAGATGATTTAATTAAGAAAGAAATTTATATTAAAAAATGTTTTTTGGTCTTTTTATTTTAGAAGAAATAAAATAAAAAATGTACTAAAATATAAATAGTAAATATAACATATTTTATTGATATTTTTTATTAATAAAAATAATAATAATAATAATAATAATAGTAATAATAATAAAAGTAATTAAAGAAAATAAAATAAAATAAAAATTAAAGTGAGTCAGGAGGGTGTAAAAATGAAATAAGGTGTAAGTGAATAAAACAGTTTTTGATTAAGGTTAGGCCCATTGTGGGTTTTTTTGTAATCAGAAAGAAAATAAAATAAAAATTTAGGTTACGCATTGGGAGTGAAGGAGGGGTGTTGCTGAGTAAAATGGAAAAAGGCCCAATGGATGAAGCCCAATGCGCCTGTTTCAAACACAAAAAAAAATGGAAAACATGAAAAAATTACAAAAGGTCTCGTTGGGGCTCGAACCCAGGACCTTCCATAATAATGCCTTTGCGCGCACACTCCCTACCACTGGGATAGCTATACATCCGGTGTTATAAACAAAACCATAAATATATATTACAAAACCAAACCTAGGCCTGTATCTTCTTCTTCCTCGCGCCAGACCTTCTTCACCATTTTTGAATCATGTAACTTTCTAATTTCTCAACAAAAATTAAAACTGTAAACATGAAAGTTGCTCCATTTTTCATCACGATTCCAGAAATGTAAATAACTAAAACTATAAATCAAAGATGAGCATGAATTTTGAATGGTACCAAATCTAACCTAATTTTTTCAGAAAGTTCAAACTTAAAATTCTCACTACTCAAGCAATATAAATGAATTCTAAGGACATGGTAAGCTTCAGAGTAATGATGTCTACATTTTATCTTTGAAAATGGAAAGCTAACAATGCCTATATGAAGAGATTGAAAATCAGAAAACTTACCTCAATATTGAGTTTCGTGTTTTGAGTTAGAGCTCTCTTCAAGGTGCTGTTGTAATTTGGTTAGCTTCCTTGGACCTCAAGGGAGCTATTCTGGTGTTATAAACAAAACCGTAAATATATATTTACAAAACCAAACCTAGGCCTGTATCTTCTTCTTCCTCGCGCCAGACCTTCTTCACCATTTTTAAATCCTGTAACTTTCTTATTTCTCAACAAAAATTAAAACTGTAAACATGAAAGTTGCTTCATTTTTCATCACGGTTCCAGAAATGTAAATAACTAAAACTATAAATCAAAGATGAGCATGAATTTTGAATGGTACCAAATCTAACCTAATTTTTTCATAAAGTTCAAACTTAAAATTCTCACTACTCAAGCAATATAAATGAATTCTAAGGACATGGTCAACTTCAGAGTAATGATGTCTACATTTTATCATTGAAAATGGAAAGCTAACAAGGCCTATATGAAGAGATTGAAAATCAGAAAACTTACCTCAATATTGAGTTTCGTGTTTTGAGTTAGAGCTCTCTTCAAGGTGCTGTTGTAATTTGGTTAGCTTCCTTGGACCTCCAGGGAGCTATTCCAATATTTACTTTGAGTTGAGAGTGCTTGAAATGTCCTAGAGAAGTCCAAGTGCAGACCTCTCTTTTTGAAAATGGAAGACGGTGATGGAGGTGTTACAGAAGTGTAACAGGTATTGGGATGGTTTCTATATGAAGTGAGGAAGCTTTGGAAATGATTTGGCCAAGAAACACACGAGTGGAATGGAAGTTTAATGTACAGAGTCAGAAATTGCAAAACAGTGGTGTTTTGAGGCAAGTTCTGGCTTGAGGGAGTTTTCAGGATTATCAATTCATGTCCTGAGTTTCATAAGAGTGTCTTGATATATAAGAAAAGGTTTGGAGACTTCAGATGGTCAGAAAATCAAGACCCACATGTTATGGCCATGTGACTTGATTTTGAAGCAAATATGAAACGCATAATTTCAATATGAAGTACAAGGGCTCGTAGGATGGTTAACAGGCTGTAGATATGTTGCTTCTTACTTCGAAATTTTTTGTAATCAGAAGCAAAAATGTACGGGCTCAAGGAGAGTTGACATTGTGTATAAAGTCACTTTTCAAGAATGGCATGGTTACTTTCTTCCGAAAATGGCGATTTGGTTTGGATAATGGCTCAATCAGTTTTTTGAACCATTAATTATGGAGTGAAATACAAGTTTGAGGCCTGAAAAGCAAATATTATACAACATGGTTTGAGAATTGATTATGTGTTCATCACAAAATTGACTTGTAATTCAAGTTTTAAACCCTAACTTCATCTCTTCGATTCTCTTAGCTAAAAAATTATCTCATTGAGTTCTTGGACATTTTGAAAAGCTTGGAACATTATATACAACTTTCATGTTGGCCATTTTGACAAAATCATCTTGGACCTTGGTGAAAATTGACCAAGAAGTTAGGTCAAAAATCTGTCTAAACTAGGTCAAATTTTCACTAAGTGTTTAAGAAAAAGTGCATGACTTTGTGAATTCATAACAAAATATAAGAAATTATAGAACTTGATCAGGAAAGAAAATTTGTAGATCTCATCAAGATCTATAACTTTCATGTTGGAAGTTTTCTTTGAATCATCTTGCATTTTGGTGAAAATTTGGCATGAAGTCATGAAAAAATAAGGCTTAAAAACATTTAGAAATTTTCTAAGTCTTGAAAACTTTGACTTTTCAAAATGACTTTTGAATTTCTTGATTTATTGATGATCAAGTTTCATATTTTTGAATATCTTGATGAAATGTGATCTTTGAAACTCAATTTTGATCAAAAAGTCAAAGTTTGACTTTTCGTGTATCAGTTGACTGAATTTCAACTATCAATCAATTGATCTTGAGAAATGTTTTGAGCCATGAAATTAGGTCAATATGTTGTATTTGAATCCTTTAGATTGTGCTTCAAACCATTGGATCATGTAATAGGTCAAAAATCCTTGATCAGTCAAATACAGTCAAAACCCTAATTATGACCATTTTGCCCTTTTCGTGATTTGAACAATTTTCTTGGGGAATTGTGATCCAAACTTGATCAATTGATACATATGACTTCAAAATGGTGATATTGGTCCAAAATATTGAAGTTTGACTGTAGGTTGACCATAGTTGACTTTTTACCCAATATAGTTGATTTTAGGTCATCTGATCAATTGACTGTGCAATTTTGTGATCCAAGACTTGATATGAGCAATCTTAAGGGTCCGTAATGATCCATGAAAGTCATTTTAAGTATTAGAAGTCCAATTGTCCTTGTGCAAACTCAAACCCTAATTTGAGGTATCAGTGTTGAGGAGATAGCTTGACTTGGTCAATACTTGTGCAAGCTTGACCCATTGAAGATCTTTGTGAGAAATGTCTTGAGAAAAGAGTGGGCAAATTTTGGGGTACAATAGTATACAAAGTGTTTTTTTGAAAATATTTGTTATTTTGGAAATGTGATTTTTGAACATGTTGTGAGCAAGCAACTAGGAGTCTTACCCACTAATAAAGTCTTTATATTTATTTTCGTTCTCCTTTGGAGATAGTATTATCCATATCATTAGTTGGTAGGTAATCCTATCTACTGGATATGAAGGGACTGGCTTAGGGTCATCGTATGGTCATCGAAGGCAACAAGTAAGGATACTTTAGCAATTATATCGGAGGGACTATCATCATTTTGCTTGTAGGGTCATCGAGGGACTAGATCATTTTGAAGGAAACTTGGAGGGTAATCGAGGGACTGTGATCTTTATTCTAAAGGGACTATGATGATATTGTATATTGTGGGTCTTTTGCTAAAGTATCCCCACTTTTGAGGGACATGACCAATATTTCGTAAGGCAACAAGAGAGGTTACCCTAGAGGTGAAGTGTGCAAAGTGTGTTAATTTTAGTTATCTTATCTTGGGATTAGGGTTATCTATGATTGCTTTTAGTCTTGTCATACAAACCCTGATAGATGATAGGACGTATGTAGAAGGGGGGATTGAATAGATACCGTAATTTTTAAAATCAGTTTTTAAGGAAAACTTGAAACGCAATGAAAGCTACCCGGATACACTAGTCTAAAAATGATCCTCTATTGAAAAGACCGGATATGCGTAAAATCGAATGGAATGAATCAATGATAATTATCAACACTTAACTCAATTATAATTGATCACTTATACTCTTTAACTATTGTCAATTACTTCCAATGAAATATTGAGAAGAAAGCTCACAAATTTGTACTTTTGGACATTTATCGAACACTTGGTGTTACCAAGTCCAATCCATCTTAATTTGTAGTGTTGAAATCAATTATATAAATAAAGTGATTATTATAGTTTTTGGTAATAGTTCAATTTCACTACAAATCCAAACATTTGGAACCATAAGAGAAAATTTACAGATTATAGCAAGTAAGCGGTAAAAGACGAGAAAGAAAAACGACATGTGATTTGTTTAGGCAGTTCCCCTTGTCGTCCTCGCGTGGGGTACGTCTTCCCCTAATTATAGAATTTAGAATTAGGATAATTGCTATTATGATTTAAAAGTTTATACAAGAGATAGAAAATAGTCACCACAATTCAAACCCAATATATTGAATTGAAAACTAAGCTCTTCTCTTCCCTTGATTCGATTTGAATCAAGTATGTCACCAATCTTTGATAAACCTCCGGTTGTAGCTACCTTATTAATAACCCAAACCATTTCTCAAACCCTCTGCTCGGCTGATTTGATCGCAAGATGATGACCCCAATTCTTCCTTCAAAATCCTCCGATTGTAGCTACCTTGTCGAGCGAACCCACAGTTCCTCAATCCCTTAAGCACGACTGAATTTGATAAAGCAAAGAATTTTCAAAAAAACCCAAATCCCAATGATCTTGGAGGATAAAACCCTCAAATTTTATTCAAGAAAAACCCACAATTACTCAACCCGAACAAGATCGCAATCTTCTACTTCGAATGTTATCAACACACACTTTGCACCTTGATCGACAACAATTATCATGTGTAGTTGTCAATGGATGAGTGAGAGGTTGAAGATGATGAGTACCTTGTGTATCTATTTAACTTTTCTTGTTGAAACCAAATGATATAACCAAACAAGAATTTATATGTTATCTAAAGTCAAGACCTAAACTAACAGACTGAAAAATAGTTTCTACGAGCGAACGGTTAACCTATGCAAAAGGGGACTCGACCTGAGCATTCTCGTAAGTCCCGTATGATAGTGTATACAATCCATGTATCGACCTATGCAATAAGGGTGACTCGACCTGAGCATTCCCGAAAGTTCCATATGACAATGTTCACGATCCATGCGTTGACCTATGCAGAAGGGTGACTCGACCTGAGCATTCTCGAAGGTGCCACATGATAGAGTGCATGATCCATGTGTCACCCGCTCCAGGAGTATGCGTCGATTCATAGTTCCTAAACATTGCTTCCAGGATGATCGACTATATAGTCGACGTGAGCAAACTTGAGACTTCCCAAAAGAGAAACTTTTAATCATGCATTGACCTGAGCCTTCTTTGAGTCGACTCACATCATATAGATTTCCAAAAATTCCAATTCTTGAAGACTTTTCATGCTACTTTGTCCATCATATCATCTAGCAACATTTCCAACATAGTTTTGACATCATTGAAACCTTTATTGAAGGAACCTTACCCTCACAAACCCTAGTTACTAACAGTTAAATATGTACAAAAAATTAAAGTGCAGAGTGTAAAATCCTACGCTATTACATGGCTTTGGGAGAGATACATAATTAGACAAAAAATGAGGGAATATAAATCTAAGCTATTACATTTGAGAGTGCAAACCTATACAGTTTGTCTAGGAAAATAAATAACAGTAAGAAATAAGAAAAGATGTTAGAAAAATGTTTTAATGTTTTTGTAGAAAATAATTTAAGTGTTAATAATAGTAATTAAAACCTAAATTCTAATTTATTTTAATATTAAGAAAAAAGTTAATTAATTAATTAATTAGTAAATAAAAATATGTCAAAAATTTAATTACTAATTAAAAAACCTAGCCCTAATTTGTTATGGTTTTAAAAAAATGGGTTTGTTAATGATTAATTAGAAAATAATTAGTAAAATAGAAAAGAAATTAGGGTTAGTAAAAATAAGAAAACCAAAATGCATAGGATGGGACTTGAACCCACGCCCTCAGCCTCACAGGATAATCCCTTCACCACTGAGCCAGAGTGTTGTTTGTGTTGTGAAATAGGAAGCGCTCAATTTAATATTAACCTGCATTAAAATCTAAAAAAAGAAATAATTTTGACAAAATGTTGGCTCGAAACCACGCCCTCTGCAATACCAGCATATCATTCACCATTATGCCACACTGTTTTTTGTGTTATTAAACACAAATAAATCAAAATATAAGAAAAATGCTAGATCAGAGAAGCGTCGGAGCCCTAGCTCAGGTCGTCTCTCCGGTGAGTCAAACATCTCAACCTACAAAAACACGTGAGTTAAATCATAATAGGGACCCTACCCTCCTAATTTGATCCTTGTGAATCCAATGGTAGCATTGGTTTGACCTGAAAATGCTTGTAGAGTGAGTTTCGAAGCAAAACTTTCAAACTGACCTAACAATGTCATTTTGTCATTCATGCACTAAACCTCAAAGTTAATGGTTCAAAAACATTGTAAACATGATTATGAATATTTGTGAATGCTTAAAAACAATTTGTATCATGCAAATTAAGAGTTTGAAATCAAAGAAAATTACCAAACCGGTGTAATCGAGGGAGGGTGTTCTGGCGTGCTTCAGGCTTCAGGGATGATTAGAACGAGTTCCTGGAGACTGCAGGAACACGATTTGAGGCTTGGAATTGATTGAGAACAGCTGCACACGAGGGTTTGGGTTTGCCCTAGTTTTAAGAAATTTTGGAATTTTAGGGCTTGTTCTTGAGGCAGCCTTGCGTGTTTTTTATGTCTGAATATGTTGGGTATTTATAAAGAGAAGATTAGGTCAACAAAAGTGAAATAAATCCTTTGTATTTCATGATCAAATATTTGATTGGAATTTTGCATGAAAACATTCTTTTTAGGCCAATCTTATGCCAATCAATCTTTACACAATTTTGCCAAGTTGTCATGAGCTTTTTGGGCTTCAAATATGATCAAAACAAAAGTCCATACGCCTTGTATAATTAATTTGATATTTTATTTGGTTTATTTTGCTTTTAATTGAATAAAGTCAAAATAAAAAGAAATAAAAATCACAAAGATACATGGATGGATTTACAGGTCTTTTATGAGGTCATGAACATGTTTGAACCTAAAAACTTAGGCCCATTAGCTCAAAAATTCAAGTTTGCTCAATTTTAACTTCATGCATTTTCTCAAAATTGCTCAACTTGCACCAATCACAACTCTCTCAATTTTTATCATATGAAGGTGATCTTGGACTTTTTGGAAACATCAAGATGTCTCTTACAATCTTCATGTTGGTCATTTTTTCATTTGAATACTTTAAATTGATGCAAATTGCTTTGACAAAGGATGTCTTTTTGTTGACTTTTAAAATGACATGTAATGTTTTGGCTCATATCTCTCAAATGAAGCATTTTTTGCCTTGAGCTTAGAGAGACAAACTTGTAGAGAATTAAATTTCCTCCAATATAGGCTTTGGTTTAGGAATTTATGATGAAGTATGTTAAAGTTATGCTTGGTAAAAGTTCAGTTGACTTCTCCTAAAGAAAACCCTAATTTAGTAACTTTTGACTTTTGATGAATCTTGAGTTTTCTTGATGAATCATGATCAAACCCTGATAAAATGATGAACATGACTCCAAAATCTTGATGTTGACCAAAAATCTTGAAGTTTAACTGTAAATTGGTCAAAGTTGACTCTTTGTCCAATACAGTTGATTTTCAATCATTTGGCTAATTGACTGAGCAAATTTGTACTGTAAGGCTTGAAATTTGGTATGAGGATTCTTTGAAGCATGTAAGATATCATGAAATCCACTTGAGGCATTAGAAACTCAATTTCCTTTGAGAAAAGCAAAACCCTAGTTGTAGGTCAATTGCTTAGGAGGAGAGTCCATCTGATCAATCTTTGATAAGTCTTTGAGAAATTAAGACCTTCATCAGATGAGGATGTGTCTTGAATTATTTTGTCTCAAAGATGGGATGGCAAATTTTAGGGTACAACAGTAGGGTTACCGGGAGACAGGTATTTGGAAAAAAAATCATGGCAAAGTTACCAACACCGGTAGGGTTAGAGGGAGGTTTCAATCAGGTGATTGGGCAAGAAATGATATTAATGTGGCTGACGTTGGTAGGGTTACCGGGGTATCAGAATCGGGTGATTAGGAAAGAAAGCCATAGTGAGGTCATTATCATCGGTATGGTTACTAAAAAATAAATGAGGTAGTAAGGTTGATAACATCAGTGGGGTCGCCGGGAGATGACAAGAATAATATGGAAATCAGTAAGGTTAGTGACAATGGTAAGGTTACCGGAAGGCATCAATCAGGTGATTGGAAAAATAAGGATAAAAAGGTTGCTAGAATCGATGGGGTTACTGGGAAGCGACAATCGGGTGATTGGAAGAAAGGTAAGTATTTTGAAGTTATGAACATCGGTAAGGTTACTGGGTAACAACAAGAGAGATTTGGTAAATAGTAAGGTTACTGACAACGGTAGGGTTACCAGAAGACCACAATCAGGTGATTGGGAAAATATGGCAGACAATAAGGTTATCGGGAAAGAAAGGTTTCAGTCGAAAGTGGTCTTAGAAGGAATATGCAATCCGGATGTGGACTTTTAACAGATATTGTAAATACATGTCAGGCTGAGGTTAGACATATAAAGAAAAGAGACCGACCGAAGAGGACTCTAACGAAAAATGTCGATCAAAGGTGAACTTAACAATGAAAAGAGTATTATCTAGAGGTAGACTCTTAACAAAGATAATGGGGATATATGTCAAACCAAAGATAGACATATACAAGAAAGAGACCGACTGGAGAAGGCTCTAACGAAGAATATCGATCGAAGGAGAACTTATTGGGGATACAAATAAACATTGACTCTGAATAAAACATCGATCGAAGGTGAACTTATAAATGAAAAACAGACCAGCCGAAGGGAGACCCTGACAAGGGTTGCCAAACTAAGTTGGGCTTTTAAGATGGAAATATATTTGCAAAAGCTCAAGAACTACATTATCCCTCAGGCCAAAGGCGAGGAATAATTCCTCAAGAGTGGCAATTATCTGAATTACCACACACCAAGTATAGATACTCAAATACTTGAGAAGAAAGAAAGGTTATACACCGACTCTTACTCGCACTCTAATTACAAAGGCAAACATAGGAAAAATACTGCAACAAGAATCTTCTTAAAGCAAAATGCTTGGTATATGAATTGGGTTGTGGATTGGTGAGAAACTGACATGGGGTCAAGGATGCTTGTAGATAGCAACAACAAGAAGATATGTCTTGAGGAAAACCTGTGGTGAATACCACTTGGGATTTCTAATGGATGGAATTATCGTCAGATATGCTCCACTAACCTAACCAGGGAAGAAATGATGCTTGAAAAAGCCTTAAATATGGATTATTCTTCAATGCATGTGTAATATGGTGGGAGAACTGACTTTTTTGTTTTATCTCAAATGTTGCGGTTAGCAAGAGTCACCATTGAATTTTCTTTTATCAAATATTTAGGAAAGGCGAAAAGAACAGGAAAGACCTTTGATAGATTTTGAGTTCGGGGGGTAAGTTATGAAAAGGGAAGGTGTTAGCACCCTTTTCATCCGTAGTTATCTACGGTCTCTTAATTTCTTAGGGTTGTACCCCAAAATTTCCCTCTCAATTTTTCAAGAATTCTCTCACATGATCTCCATTGATTCAAGACTGCACAAGGATTGATCAGCTCAAGATACCTCCCTAAACACTGATGACTCAAAATTAGGGTTTGAGTTTGTATAAGTACAATTGGACCATTAATGCTTCATATTATATTCATGTATAATTTTGGACTCCCAATATTGCTCATCTCAAGTTTCAGGCTTTGGATCACATTTTTGCTCAGTCAGTTGATCAGTTGACCTAAAATCAACTGTATTTGGCAAAAAGTCAACTGTGGTCAATTCACAGTTAAACTTCATAATTTTTTATTCATATCAACATGTTGAACTCATATATGTGAATCGGTCAAGTTTGGATCACAATTCTTCAAGAAATTTGATAAAATCACAAAAAGGGCAAAATGGTCAAAATTAGGGTTTTGACTGAGAAGGCTTGATTTTTTACTTTCGACCAAATACATGAATTGTTGGTTTGAGACATGATATCAAGAATCCAAATTCATCATTTTGACCTAATGACGTGGTTCAAAACATTTCTCAGGATCAATTGATTGATAGTTGAAAATTGGTCAACTAATGAAAAAGTCAACTATACACTAAAAAGTCAAACTTTGACTTTTGGATCAAAATCAAGTTTCAAAAATCATATTTCATCAAGACATGTCAAAGTATGAATATTTTTCATCAAGAAATCAAAATTCAAGATTACTTTGAAAAAAGTCAAAGTTCTAAACACTTAGAAATTTTTCTAAGTGTTCAGAAAAATATGATAATTTCATAACTTTGTGCCAAATTTTCACCATGATGCAAGATGATTCAAGAAAAACTTCTAACATGGAATTTTTAGATCTCAATGAGATCTAAAACATTGTAGGGCATAACTTTTTCTAGAAATTCTTGGATCTCAAGTTATAAATCCATGAAGACATGTCCATGAAACTAAAACACTTAGTAAAATTTTGAGAATTTTAAGTCAGGATTTTGACAGAACTTCTGGGATAAGTTTCACACAGTTAAAATGGGATTTTGCAAAAGTGATTCAAATATGGATTATATATCATGTTACAAGTTTCCTAAAAAGTCAAAGAACTCTTTCAGATCATGCTTGAGCATGGAGAACCAAATATCAGAAGTTGGACATTTATTCTTAAATTATAAGTCATTTTCATGATGAACATCTGATCCAATTCCAAGCAATGCTGCATAATCCCACTTTTCAGGCTCTCTAACTTGTGTATATATCCTTAATCATAATATCACATAAGGTTTTGAGCTATAAACAACTTGATTTAAGCTTTGTCCAATACCCCTTGTCATTTAAGGAAGAAAGTTCACACTTCCATTTTGGAAAAGTGACTTTAATCACAAAGTCCACTCTCCTTGAGCTTTGTGTTTGTTCTTTCTGCATAAGCATCCCCTAAAAACTCAGAGTAGGCATGTTTAAAGTTGCTAGCCACCCTAACTTTCCTTGAAACTGTGTTTGTCTAATCTTGCTTCAAAAACAAGTCAAAAATCCACAACATGTGATTTTGTACTTCTGACTTCTTCAAGCTTCCCAAACCCTTTGCATATAAATTAAACCTTCATTTGCAAGCTAACAGATGATGGGACAAGCCCTGAAACTCACTAAAACTCCCTAGAACCATAAATTGCAACACAAGCACAAAAGCTTGTCATTTTTTATTTTTGAATCCAATCTCCAAATCCCCTCGTGCGTTTCTTGGCCAAACCATCCACAAAGCTTCTAATACACATATAGAAGCTATCCCAACCTCTATTTCAAACTGTAACATCATCTTCACCAACCTCCATTTTCAAAAATAGGGCATTACATCTTAACTTCTCCAAAACATTCCAGCCATCCATAGCTCAAGCTAATCATTACATTAGCTTCCTGGGAACTTGAGGAAGCTAACCAGATCATCACATCAACTTGAATCAGGCTCTAACTCAAAACACAGTCTCCAGCTGCAAGGTGAGTTTTTTGACTTTTCATCTCATTATTTAGGAATTGTTAGGCTTGCATTTTCAAAGACAAAATGTAGATATCATTGCTATGAAACTGTACATATCCATAGATTTCATTTATATGGCCTGAGTAGAGAGAATTTTGGATCAGAACTTCCTGGAAAAATTAGAGTTCAGATTAGGGCTAGAAAAATTCATGCTTATTTTTTATTTATAGTTTTAATGCTTTACAGCTCTGGAACCATGATGAAATTTACCATAACTTTCATGTTTACATTTTCCATTTTGGTTGAGAAATGAATGAGTTGCAGATGCTCTGGCTGGAGCGAGGAAGAAGATGAAGTTCATCATCAGAACTGATTTTGTAATATATATATTTATGGTTTTGTTTATAATACCGGATTTATAGCCACCCTAGTGATAGAGAGCATGCGCGTAAGGCATTAGTGTTAAGGGTCCTGGGTTCTAGCCCCAGGAGCACATTTTGTTTTTATTTCTTAACATTTTACCTCGCTTACTTGTTAACAGCACGCCTGGGCCAGAACTTCTGGGCTTTCTCATTTTTGCTTCCAGCATCACCCCCCCCCCCCCCCCCCCCCAATTTACTTGTTAACAGCATGCTGGGCCAGAACTTCTGGGCTTTCTCATTTTTGCTTCCAGCATCACCCCTCCCCCTCATTTACTTTTTAACACCACGCCTGGGCCAGAACTTTTGGGCTTTCTCATTTTTGCTTCCAGTATCACACCCCCCCCCCCCCCCCCCCGTAATTTACTTGTTAACAGCACGCATGGGCCAGAACTTGTAAGCTTTCTCATTTTGCTTCCAACAACACCCCCCCCCCCCCCCCCAATCCATTTTTTTTATCATGTAGCCCAGCATAACCTTCTTTTTATTTTCTTTCTGATTCTGATTCTGATTCTGATCACAAAAATATATTTGGGACTAAACCAAACACAAATCAGTTTTACTTACAAACATCATTTCCACTTTCTAAACCCCCTGACTTTAATTCTATTTTTTTTTCTTTCCTTTATTATTTTTATTATTATTATTATTAATTAGAAATACCAAAAATATATTATATTAAATATTTAAATTATTTAGTTTATTTTTATTTAACTTCTTAAAATAAAAAGACCAAAAACATTTTCCTATTCAATTTCTTTTTTTAACTTAATATTAAACTTAGATTTAGTTCTTTTTCTTTTTTTTAATTAAAATTACTTTAGAATTTAGGATTTCTCAATTAATTAACTTTGTATACTAATTTAATCAACATTCTTCTATGAAACCCTAAAAACTTGCTTTCTTCAAATAAAATTACTTTCTTTGTTTATTAACTTAATCTTAATTTTTCTTATTTTAGTTAATTATTTTCTTTTAGTTAATTAGGTCAAAAACCTCTTTTCTTAAATAAAATCCAAAACAAATTCATTTTCTTTTCATTCATGCCTTGTACATTATTTATTTAAACTTTTGTATATTTATCCATTAAATTCAATATGGTTGTAATAGATAATTAGGTTTAGTTTCTTGAAATCCCCATTTGTATATTTGTATCCCCATCCACCAAAATGATGTGATAGTGCATAATTTAGATTTCTGCAATTTATCGCTTTCATATAAGTGCTAGTAATTGGGGTTGTATGGCAAGATAAAACCAATCTTATAAAACCCTAATCCAAGACAAAACAAGCATGAAATACAAAATGCTTGCACACTTGTACCTCTAGGGTTAATTTTACTTGTTTACTTAAGAAATATATGGTCATGATATGCATGTGAGACATCTTAGCAAAAACAATCAAAAATATAAGATCATAGTCCCTCGATGACGCTACGAATGTTGCCTTACAAAGGATCTTAGTACCTCAAGAGAAATGTTAAGGTATCTCACAACATTGCTATTCTTGAATATACAATGACCCATGCCCGTCCCTTCACATCCAAAGATAAGACTTCTTACTAATCAATGATAAGATAGTGTTGTACCCCCAAAATTTTCCCTCCCATTTCATCACTATTTTCTCACCACAAGACCCTTGGAGCTCAAGAACAAGTTAGGGTTTACTCTGCTCAAGACCCCTCTTTGCACTGTTGGCCCAAATTAGGGTTTGTGTTTGCACAAAGATGTTTTGACCTAAAATGCCCAAAGTGACTTTCATGCTTCATGTTGGACTCACAAGTTTATCCATACCAAGTTTCAAGCCTTGATTCCAATCTTTGCCCAGTCAATTGGACAGTTGACCTAGAAATCAGCTGTATTGGGGAAAAAGTCAACTGTGGTCAATTGACAGTCAAAACTCATGATTTTTGACCCTCATCAACATTATGAACTCATATGAACCATTTTATCAAGTTTGGATCACAATTCCACAAGAAATTTGATCAAAACACCAAAAGGGCAAAATGGTCATTTTTAGGGTTTTGACTGCACAAAGGCAATTTTTGACTGTTTGACCTAGCCAATGGCAAACCAAGCTCACATATGGACTCAAGGACCCAATGGAATTGTCTTGACATGTTCAACAAGTTCAAAAGATCCCAAATGCACAAGATTGACAGATGAATTTTCCAGTCAACTGAGCCAAATTTGACTGTATACTGAAAAGTCAAACTTTGACTTTTGGTCAAAATCAAGTGTCAATATTCATTTTTCATCAAGACATGTCAAATTATGAAACTTGTTCATCAAGAAATCAAAAATCACAAATTAGGGTTTGAAATGAAGAAATTTCATAACTTAGAAATTTTCTAAGTTATGAAAATTCCTAATTTTTTCCTAACTTTGTCCCATTTTTTCATCAAGATACATTTGGATTCAAACAAAACTCAAAACATGAAAGTTATAGTCCATTGCAAAATCTACAACTTTGATTCACAAAGTTTCCTCAAAAGAAGCTTGTAGCTCAAGTTATGATTTTTGGAATAGGGGTGCAAAACATTCTTAACTTAGAAAAAATTTGACCTATTCTAGGCAGGATTTTTGCCTAACTACATGGCCACTTTTCACATGCTTCCACTTGGAATTTCAACTTGCATTACAAAGATGGATTGTAGCACACATTCCAAGCTTTCCAAATTGTCCAAGAACTTCTCAAACACCCTTGTGGTTAGGGAGAATCGAATTTGTGAAGATGGGCAAAAGTCACTTTGTTCATAAGCCATGTACATGTTCATAACTTGTGCATTTTTTAAATCAGCATGTGCAAGCTAGTTACAGGCCTCTAATCTCATTTACACTCAATAATTAAATGCCAATCCATTGTGTTCTAGCATTATTTTGTGCATTTGGACATTACATGAAGAATTAAGCCATAAATGGAAAAAAGCAAGTTATTCATTCTTGTAAAGAGGTGCTTTATGTCAAAAGCAAATCAAAGAAGTACCCAAGCATATCTTCTAGGAACAAGTTCAGGAACTAATCACACTGATCAAGAGGGATTGAGGCAGCATGTTTAGGGGGCCTGCATAAGCTGATAAACCAACTTGACAACTTTTGCTTACAAAGGAAGAAACTTGCATTTTGAAACACAACATCACATTCCTGCAAGAACTAACCAAGACAAACTTGTTGAACACATTCCATATATCGTAACTGAGCTAAAACATGAGTCAACCACCTCCAATACCTCCTCAAACACAGAAACACCATCCTCTTTCAAAAACAGGGCACCTGCTGCAGATTGAGGTCCACAACTCAATCCATTCGTGCGCCTTGGCCAAAACCAGTTCAAACACACTCCCTACCACCCATACAAACTATCCCAAGCATTGGATACGAACTGTAACACCTCTAACCAAGTGTGCCATTTTCACTTTTCTCTCTTGCAGGTTGACTTCTGTAACTTGATATAGCAAGATTCAAAACACACCAAGCATTGGAGAAGCATCCCTGAACTTCAAGCAAGCTATACAAGTCCTCACATTGCATTGAAAGTACCTCTATTGTCATACACGAATCAAGCTGAACAGGTAAGTTTTTGAACTTCTATCTCTCTATCCAAGCATAGTTAGGCTTAAGTTTGTGAAGAAAACATGTTCTAATCATAGCCCTGAAGCCATCCATATAGTTACTTTTCATTTATATTGTGTGTGCTAAGAGTATTTGGAACCTGAACATTAGGAAAAAGTTAGGTCAGGAATTGGGGGAGAAGAAATTCTCTCTCATTTCTGAGAGTTAGATCAAGTTCTTGGTATGTATGGATTCGTGATTTGATGCTTGACATTTTTTGTGTTATAAGTTTTGCTTGAAAGTCCAAGAATCAGGATGTTTGAATCAGCATGAGAAACGCGCGTTTTTTGAAACAAACTGGCTGGAGGTTGAAGAAGATAGACTTGGGCTGGGCCTGAGTTTTGTTTTCCTTTTTGCACCACTTTATTTCACATACACCCCCTTGGCCCATTGTGTTATTTTTTAATCATTTTTTACTTTTTATTTTTTATTCTGACTTGTTATTTTTTGACAAAATATAAAAAATATTAAAAACATTTTTTCAACTATTTTTGCATTTTATTTGAATTTTATTTGTTTTATTTGAAGTTTATCCATATAAATAACCTATATATCTTTTTATTTAAAATACTAAAAATAATACAAATACATTTTATTTTCTGATTTTTATTTTATTTCATCTTTTGAAAACATTTTCTAAAAAATATACTTTTTTTTGTAAATAATAAATATTTTTATTTCTTGTATATATTTAACATATTTAATAAATAATAAATACTTATATATTTATTAGAATATTTAGGATAAAAATACAAAAATAACACATTTTTATTTTTATTAATATTTAACCTCAAAAATACTTTTTTTTTACAATATACTTTCTTTTCATTTATTTTTTGTACATAATTAATAAATGTTGTATATAATAAATAATTAATACCTTTTATTTGCAAAACTAGGGTTTTTCCCTAAAAACATAAAAATATCCAAAATTATTCATTTTTATTTTTGTTTATTTGTCACATGAAAAATACCTTTTTACATACATATAAAAATCATTTTTTGCATCTTGCATATTTATTTTATTTAATTATTGTACAATTAAATACCTTGTAAATTTCAATTTGGATGTAATAGTTAGATTTAAATTTCTTGCTAAATATGCCCATTTGAACACTTGTACCCCCCATCCCATAATTGTGTTGTAATAGTTTAGGACTTTAAATTTCGCATTTAAAAGCTTTCTAACTATGCCATGATAGACTTAGGGTTTGTATGCAAAAATCAACCAAAAATAGTTTGACCTAATTCAAAGACAAAAAAAGCATGAAAATGGACAACACCAATCACACTTGCACCCCTAGGGTTACTCCACTTGTTGCCTTCAATAATGGGCCATATTGCATGTTGGGTGTCTTTGGTAAAACAAAACAATTCAAATGATCATAGTCCCTCGATGACGCTTTCGAAAGTTGCCTAAACAAATGATCAAGTCCCTTAAAGGAAAATTTGCCAAAGACACTTGGCACCATTGCAATCATGGTCTAAACGATGACCCGCGCCCGTCCCGTTCACATCCTAACACAAGATTGTCCACCAAATACAATGGTGGAACAAAATTGTTAAAAGGGTTAAAACATAGCAAAGATCTTTGAGAAATTTAGAGTAGATAGCTCTTGGTTACTTGCCAACTTGCAAAAACAAAAACACTTGCCTATTTTTCAAAACCACACATCACAACACACTTTCAAAAACAACTTTCAAAAACATTGAAAACTTTTCAAAAGACATACACCTTTGTATACAACCAAACATGGGTCATTACAAAGGTTGCCACCACATTAGCCTCTTTTCAAAACATTCTCAAACCCACACACAAAGCACCATTTCAAACAATTGAAAGCACCATTTCAAACAATTGAAAATCAAGGCAAGTTGATCTAAGCAAGTAACTAAGAGCCCATGGATAACCATGGATAGAAAGGGTGCTAATACCTTCCCTTTCTATAATCTACTCCCCGAACCCAAGAAAACATCTCAAAGGTTTTTGCTGTGCTTTTTAACCTTTCCTTAGGATAAAATAAAAAGTCGGTGGCGACTCTTGCTCAACCGAAACATTTGCAAAAACAAACGCAAAACTCAAGTCAGTTCTCCCACCGTATCACAGAACTGGCGACTCTGCTGGGGATTTGTTTTAAAGTGGAGTAACCTTAGGGCTTAGATCACCCTCTTGCATGACTAATTGTTTGCTTTGATTGCTTTATATCTTGGCTCTCTTGTTTGGGTTTGAAATCCTACACCCGGATTTGGGGAAACATTCATAGATAGCAATACGTTGTGGAAACTGTGCGGGGTATACCGACACGGTTGAAGCAATAGCTATATTAGTGCGACATATTTGTGAGTACCGGTAACCCTTGAGTTCAATCAAGGAGAGTACGGGGCCGCTGAGTGATGTCATTAAGCACTAATGACCTAGAACCTTACTTGACCATCTTGGCCTTTCATTAGGGGTAGTGAGATGACTGGCTTTGGTGGCAGTCCGAAGTTGGTAGATACTCGATACTACACTCATTCAGGGTTGTTTTCTTGGAATATTTTGGTCGCTAATTAAGTGGCTAAACCAAAACAATGAACATGGAAAACTATCCAATGATATTGAGCTCCTTAGAACCCGGTTACTATTTATAGGACAGGTTTTTAAGCCAACTACACTCAAGAGGGTACTTACCTATGAAACCCCATGCAAGCCTGAAACTAGGGTTTGGTGTGAATTGCTTGTACATATGTTTTGTGCATACATCATAAACATCATAAAGCATCATATGCATCCACTAACCATTTCAAGGGTTTAGATCTTCATCTTTGCTCTTGTTTTGTAGGTCATGGAAATTCCTCGCAGGAAAACTATCCAAGTCAACCTTGTGAGAATCCCTCCTCAACTCAAGGAGCTCACGTCCAGAATTCCGGAAAGCTCTCCCTTCAGTGAAAGACATGGTAGACTGCTCAGCCTAGTCAACACCAGCATTAAAGAGGACATGGTAAAGGTGTTGTTCCAGTTCTTTGACCCCCTTCACCACTGTTTCACTTTCCCCGACTATCAATTGGTGCCCATCAACTCTTGAGAATTCCTATTCTTAATCAACTACCCTACAACAGTACAGAAAAAGAACCAAAGCCTGAAGATGTTGCTCAAGCCCTACACTTGCAACCATCTGACATCAAGGGGCATTGGGAAACTAGAAGCGGTGTCAAAGGCTTCTTGGCAAAATTCTTGTTTGAGAAGGCACAAGAGTGTTGGAATTCATTGGATCTACAAGCCTTTGAATAAATTGTGGCACTCCTCATGTATGGGTTGGTCCTGTTCCCAAATCCTGACCAGCTTGTGGATGTCAACGCCGTCAAAATCTTCTTATCCAGAAATCCAATACCAACATTGCTTGGGGACATTCTTCACTCATTTTACACACGAACAATGAGAAAGAGGGGTGTTCTCATGTGTTGTACTCCTCTCCTTGCAAGGTGGTTTATTTCGCACCTTCCACAATCTGTTTTGAAGAATGACCAAGGCTTAAGGTGGTCACAACGGTTGATGACCCTCACTCACTCTGACGTACATTGGTGTTCTCGATCCAGAGAAAATGTCATCATCGTCGACCATTGTGGAGAGTTCCCTAATGTTCCATTGCTTGGCATTAAAGGAGGCATTACCTACAACCCTTGTCTAGCCTTGAAACAATTTGGGTATGCACGGAGGGATGGCCCTCACGACATGTTGATTCCTGACTTAGTTTTTGACTTCGACAATGATGCGCAAGGACTTCGCCCAAGATTCATCAGAGCTTGGAGAATGCCTAACAAGGTAGATAGCAAGACACTGGGGCACAAGAACTCCATCCCTCTTGAGCCTTATCTCAAGTGGGTACGAACCCGAGCCCAGAGTCTAATGATGCCTTACCCTCATGTTCTCCCTGTGATTAAAGAGCCCGTTAAGGAAGGAGAGGTTCCCTACACCATCCTATATCCTGACATGCCTACATCGTGGGAGGAGATGCAGAAGAGTTGGATCTAACTCAAGGAGAAACGAAACACTTTTGAAGCCAGCTTCTACGCCAGTGAGAAGAAGGTTTTGGAGCTTACCCGCCGACTCCATGAGGAAGAGACCCTCAACACCTACATCACACCAAAGAGGATGCGCAACGTCTTTTTACCTTGAGAAGTTTTTTCTAAATCCTTGAATGCATTGCATACATAAGCATATCATTCATCATGCGCATAAGAAGATCTCCACACCAGGTTTCTTTATCTTTCTGTTGTTTATTACAGTAAGATGGATCTCGAACAGACGGTCAAGGACTTGCAGTCTCAGAACTCACAGTTTCAACATCTCCTGATGACCTTGGCTAAAGGTCAGGAGGATCTGAAAGCCCTACTGGGGAACAAAGAGCAAGTGAAAAAGAAGAAGAAAAGAATCGGGGTGGCTACCCTGGGAAGAAGGTTTGAGGGTGAAGCCAGAAGAGTGCTTGAATTTCCCCCTACATCTGAAGAGGGAACCAGTAAAGGGAATGCAGCTGCGGTACCTTCTGAATCCGAAGCTGAAGAAGGAGAGGCTGAAGAAGACGAAGACTACTCTGAGCAACAATACCCGCCCGCCGATGATAAGTACAAAGGCTTGGAAGACAGGTTGGCAGCTATGGAGCTGCAGAGAGTTCCCGGCTTAGATTTCGAAGATTTGGGATTAGTTGCTGGAATTGTGATCCCCCCGAAGTTCAAAGTGCAAGTTTTTGCAAGATATGGCGGGCTATCCTGCCCGAAGATGCATCTCAGATCATATGTGAGGAAGATCCAACCTTACACTGCAGACAAGAACCTTTGGATCCATTTCTTTCAGGATAGCCTTTCAGGGGCTCAACTCGAGTGGTTCTATCAGCTGGATGGAGCTAGTATCCGAAACTGGGAGGACTTGGCTACCACATTTTATAAACAGTATCAGTATAATTCTGACCTCGCTCCTACGCGTACCCAACTCCAGGGTATGTCACTGGGGACGGGCGAAGGATTCAAGGAGTATGCGCAAAAGTGGAGGGACCTGGCAGGCAGGGTGCAGCCACCGCTGACTGACCGTGAACTTGTTGACATGTTCCTAGGGACCCTGTCCGGACCATTCTTCAATCATCTGATTGGAAATTCTTCTGCTGGGTTTACAAATTTGATCTTGACTGGTGAGAGGATAGAAGTTGGTATCAAGTCGGGGAAGATACAGAAAGGTGCCTCCGCAAGTACTAAAAAGAAGCCCTTCAAGAAGGAAGCCAGTGCTGTTTATGGTCCCAGAAGACAAATTAAACCGGAACGCCGCCAAGCTGTCAATGCATTGGTAATTTCAAAGCCTGCTGCTTCTCCTCAGCAATACAACCAACAAAGGGGTGAGAGGCCCAAAAGGCAGTACACTCGGCTCAGTATGACCCTGTCTCAGATATTTCCGCAACTACTGTCAACCAATCTGGTAACTGTCAAAGAAGCTCCGAAGGTAGTGAACACAACTTCTCCAAAGTACAACCCCAACGCCCGCTGCGCTTATCACTCTGATAGCCCAGGGCATACTACTGATGATTGTTGGGCTCTGAGGAATAAGGTTCAAGACCTTATTGATGCCAAAGAAATACAGTTTGAGGCGCCCTAAAGGCCCAATGTTGTAACTTCTCCCATGCCCCAGCATGGAGTGAATGCTGTGGAAGAAGACCGGTATGTAGCCTCCGTGGAAGAGATTGTTACCCCGTTGATGACTGTCAAAAGGAACCTGTTGCTAGCCGGTTTATTTCTGGGTTGTGGTAAAGGTTGCCTTCTATGTGTTGTTTCACCTGTTGGTTGTCCCTTGCTGAAATCAGGTATCCAAAGCCTGATGGATAGCAAAGAAATCTTGTTCGAGAAGATTGTTGTTCCTGTTGTCCCTGCCGAAGAAGTTTCTATTGTCACTATTTTCAACAAACCTCCTAAGGCTCTCTCAAAGAAGCCTGTCAAAATCATGTCATCTCAGAAGATTGCTCATATCATCATCACTGTTCCGGGGCCCCTCCCCTATACATCCGACAAAGCTGTCCCATGGCACTATGGGGCAGATGTTTATGTGTTTGGAGTTAAACAAGAGTTTGATACTAGTATCGGCGTCAGCAACATCACCGGGCCTGCCAAAGTTACTCGCAGTGGCAGACTGTTCTCACCAGATATTGCGCCACCATCTATTCAGAAACCTCTTGTCATTTCACCTACAAGTGTGCCTGCTTCCCTTCCTAATCAAGTTCCTGTTTCTACCCCTGCTGCCGAGTCATCTGACGCTCGGGGCAAAGGGATTGCTACTGATTTGCCTGCCCTGACGGAGGCACCAAAGGCAACCACTGTTGAAGCTTCCCAGCAAGAGATGGAAGAGATTCTCAAGATTATCAAGAAAAGTGACTTCAATGTAGTTGAGCAGTTGGGGCACACCCCATCAAAGATTTCTATGCTATCATTGTTGTTGTGTTCAGAGGCCCATGCCAAGGCCCTGATCTCCTTCCTAAAGATGGCCCATGTGCCACAAGAAACATTTGCTGATCAATTTACCGATTGTATGGCCAACTTAACTGCTGATAATGGGTTGGGCTTCTCTGACGCCGATCTAACTTCCAAAGGAAAGAACCATAATGACGCCCTGCATGTCTCCATTGAATGCAGGGGCACTACTCTTGCCCATGTGTTGGTAGACACCGGTTCTTCATTGAATGTATTGCCTAAGAAAGCTTTAGGCAGGCTGGATTGTGAGGGTTTAGAGCTCAAGCCGAGTAACATTGTTGTCCGGGCCTTTGACGGGTCCAAGAGGATGGTACATGGTGAAGTTGACATTCCAATCAGGGTTGGTTCTCAAGTTTTTGATTCTACTTTCTATGTGATGGATATCCGACCATCCTATTCTTGTTTGCTGGGTCGTCCATGGATCCACAAGGCTGGAGCTGTGACCTCCACACTACATCAGAAGCTGAAGTACCCAGTTAGAGGGAAGATTGTGACAGTTCAGGGGGAGGAAGAATATATGGTCAGCCACCTCAACTCGTTCCGGTACATAGAAATGGATGGGGAGTTCATCAAAACCCCCTTTCAACACTTTGAAGAGGTGCCTCAGACACTAGCATCAGCTGAAACTGTGATTGAAGACCCCCCTTTGAAGATGGCTTCCTTAAAGGATGCCCAGGCTGTGATTGAGAAGGGTGAGTGCGCAAACTGGGGCCGACTTCATGACTTTACTCCGAAGACTGACAAGTTTGGTCTGGGTTTCACTGCAGAAGCTCAGAGGGCTGTTCGTAAGGCAAGAATTGGAAAACCTCCTGTGTTCATCACCAATCCGGGAGTAAATGCTATTGAAGACGACGTGAAGGAATCTGAATTCGACAGTTGGATCTACCCAACAACCGATAGTGGACCAAGCAACTGGACTGCCAAAGACTTCACACCTATTACTTTTGTCACTCAGTAATGAACTCTTTTGTTTTGAATTTGTAACAAACAATATGTTGAAACTTTTATGGCTCGGTGTCCTACCCGGGGCACCGTGGCTTCATTTGTGAGGGCTTTTGTATGTCATTTTCATATATCATTAATCAAAACATTGGACGTTTGTTGCATTTCAAAATCTTGCGCTCCTTTTCTTTCTTTATTATATATTGCAAAACAACTATATTTACACACACTCACCTATACAGGTTCCAATCCACTCTGGATCTCACTGGTAACGACTCTGCTACTGCCAGTTATGACTTCGAAAATCCGATCAACTTAGCCGAAGACGAAGGTGAGGATGATTGCGAAGTGCCTGGTGAACTTGCAAGACTGCTACTCCAGGAAGAGAGGGCCATTCAGCCACATGAAGAGCAAGTGGAAACGGTAAATCTGGGTACTGAGACAGACAGAAAGGAAGTCAAGATTGGTGTTAATCTGGAGTCTAGTGTGAAATAGCGGTTGATTCAGATGCTGCATGACTATGTGGAAATCTTTGCCTGGTCTTATGAAGACATGCCTGGGTTGGATACCGACATCGTGGTTCATCACCAACCTACCAAGGAAGACTACCCTCCGGTAAAACAGAAGGTCCGCCGTATGCGTCCAGAAATGTCTGAGAAAATCAAAGCTGAGGTTATGAAACAATTTGATGTCGGGTTTCTAGTAGTGACTTCTTACCCTCAGTGGATTGCCAATGTGGTTCCGGTGCCGAAAAAGGATGGTAAGGTCCGAATGTGTGTTGGTTACAGGGATTTGAACAGGGCGAGCCCTAAGGATGATTTCCCTCTGCCTCATATCGACGTTCTGGTTGACAACACTGCTCAGCATAAAGTATTCTCCTTCATGGACGGCTTCTCTGGTTATAATCAGATCAAGATGGCTCCTGAAGATATAGAGAAGACCACCTTTGTTACTCAGTGGGGCACCTTTTGCTACAAGGTCATGCCTTTTGGGTTGAAAAATGCTGGGGCAACCTACCAACGTGCCATGGTTGCTTTATTTCGTGATATGATCCATCACGAGATAGAAGTATATGTCGATGATATGATTGCAAGGTCCCAAACTGAGGAGGAACATCTTGACCACCTACGGAAGCTGTTTGACCGTCTGAAGTTGTACAGGCTGAGGTTGAACTCAAACAAGTGCACCTTTAGGGTGAGATCTGGAAAATTACCAGGCTTCATCGTAAGCGACAAAGGTATCCAAGTGGACCCTGCCAAAGTGAAAGCCATACAAGAGATGCCAACTCCCAAGACAGAGAAAGAAGTCAGAGGCTTTCTAGGACGATTGAACTACATTGCCCGATTCATCTCACATCTAACTGCTACCTGTGAACCAATCTTCAAACTACTGAAGAAAGATCAAGTAGTACGATGGAACGATGAATGTCAGGCCGCTTTCGAAAAGATCAAAGAGTATCTCCAAGAACCACCCATTCTTATGCCGCCAGTCGAAGGGAGACCTCTAATCTTATACTTGACAGTACTTGACAACTCAATGGGGTGTGTGTTGGGGCAGCATGACGAGTCTGGCCGAAAAGAACACGCCATTTATTACCTTAGCAAAAAGTTTACCGACTGTGAGACCCGGTACTCACTGCTCGAGAAAACTTGCTGCGCTCTGGTATGGGCTGCTCGCCGGCTGAGACAGTATATGCTGACTCACACTACTCTGTTGATTTCAAAAATGGATCCAATCAAGTACATATTCGAAAAGCCCGCCTTGTCCGGAAGAATAGCAAGATGGCAAATGATCTTGACGGAATATGACATCCAATACACGACTCAGAAAGCAATCAAGGGAAGTGTATTGGCAGACCATTTGGCACACCAGGCAGTGGACGATTACCAGTCGATGAACTTTGAATTTCCAGATGAGGATATCATGGTAGTGATTGATTGTGAAGTACCTGGACCGGATGAAGGACCTGAGGAAGGATCCCGATGGTCTATGCACTTTGACGGAGCCTCAAACGCTTTGGGCAATGGTATCGGCGCTGTGATCGTATCCCCTAAAGGCACTCATACTCCACTCACTTCCCGGCTATGTTTCAACTGCACCAACAACATGGCAGAGTATGAGGCATGCATCATGGGTCTTCAAGCTGCAATCGACCTAAGGATCAAGTTTCTGAGTGTCTTCGGAGATTCCGCTCTCGTGATCAATCAGATCAAAGGCGAGTGGGATACGAAACACCCAAATCTTATTCCTTACAAGGAGTATGTGCTGACATTGCTTCCCCACTTCGAGGAGATAACTTTTGAAAACTTCCCAAGAGAGGAGAATCAGTTAGCGGACGCGTTGGCTACAATGTCTTCTATGTTCAAGGTCAAATTGGACAACGAGGCGCCCCAGATCATTATCTGGAAGTTAGATGAACCTGCACATTGCTGCGATCTCGAAACCGAAGAGGTAACAGAAAAACCCTGGTATCATGAAGTGAAGAGGTACTTGGAAGCTCAAGAATACCCCGAAGGCGCATCTGTTAATGACAAGAAATTCTTGAGAAGGTTTGCAGCAAAGTTCTTCCTCAGCAACGGCATTCTCTATAAGTGAAACCATGATTCAACCTTGCTGCGTTGTGTGGATAAGACTGAAGCAGAAAGGATCATGGCAGAGCTACATGAAGGTACCTTCGGAACACATTCCAGTGGATATACCATGGCAAAGAAAATCCTTCGGGCAGGATATTTCTGGTCCACAATGGAAGCTGACTGTTACCAGCATTCTCGAACTTGTCATAAATGCCAGATCTATGCTGATAAGGTGCACATTCCTCCGGTTCCTCTGAACGTCTTGACAGCACCTTGGCCTTTTGCAATGTGGGGCATTGATATGATCGGCGAGATCCGACCTACGGCATCCAACGGGCATCGATTTATCTTGGTAGCGATTGATTACTTCACAAAGTGGGTTGAGGCAGCTTCCTACTCTACGATAACCAAGAGTGTCGTGGCACAGTTCATTCAGCACAACTTGATCTATCGATACGGCGTACCTGAGAGGGTCATTACGGATAACGGTACCAATCTTAACAACAAGATGATCACTGAGCTCTGCGAGCAATTCAAGATACAACACCACAACTCTTCTCCCTATCGACCGAAGATGAATGGGGCTGTCGAAGCAGCAAATAAGAACATCAAGAAGATTGTGCAGAAGATGACAGTGACCTATAAAGATTGGCACGAAATGTTACCGTTTGCTCTTCATGGGTACCGTACCTCAGCACGAACATCAACAGGGGCAACTCCCTTTTCCTTGGTTTATGGCATGGAGGAAGTCTTGCCTATTGAAGTCCAGATACCCTCTCTCCGGATAATGAAGGACGCAGGTTTGAGTGAAGAGGACTGGATCCAGACTCAGCTTGATCAATTAAACCTAATTGACGAAAAGAGACTCACTGCTATTTGTCATGGTCAGACGTACCAAAAACGGATGATCAGGGCATTTAACAAGAAAGTCAGACGACAAGAGTATCAAGTCGGAGACCTGGTAATCAAGTGCATCATTCTTCCTCAAAGTGATCCCAGGGGCAAATGGACCCCTACGTACGAAGGGCCATTTGTGGTTAAACATATCTTCTCAGAAGGAGCTATGATTCTAACCACCATGGATGGTGACGACCTTCCTTACCCCGCCAATGCAGACATAGTAAAAAGATACTACGCATGATTAAGGACCCGCTAGGTTGACACACCTAGGCAAAAATAAGGGCTTCCCGGCGAACCAAAAGGGTTCGGGCAAAAATAAGGGATGAAATGAAAAAAAATCTGTACACCCGGCAAGTCGAAAACCTGAAAAGGCGGCTTGGGCAAAAATGGGTATCCCGGTGGACTGAAAACCCGAAAGGGCGGTCCAGGCAAAATTTAGGGATAAAGCGTAATACTATGTCTCATTGGATCACCTTGCATCCAGAATTCGACATCAACTATCAGACTTCAGCTACAATCAATCAACTTCATCTTCAACTAAGCAGCAAAGTGATGAGACGCTTGAAGACATAAGGGCGATAGCAGAGTTGGAACCCAGTGGGATTATTTTTCACATAGCTGTTTTGTTTCTTTTCACAAAATTGTATAAACTCTATTTTACTCGGCGGCGTTCTCTTACCAGGACGTCAGCCTCTTGTACAAAAACGCCTATTTTACAGGCAAATTTCAAAATCAATACAAATTCCATTTTTCAGACAAATTATCCATTATTTTTCCTTTTTCTGTTTTGTGTTGCGAAGAACGTCCAATGTTCATTTTTTGATATATGCATTTGACATTAATTGCTAATCATGAATAGTTGCATGCGAAACAAAGGACTGATTACAGGTGACATCAGAAACAGGGGCAATAAGAATTGTCCAAGCGGTCTAGATGCTCTGACCACCAAGGTACCAAGGTAGGTTCGGCTGAGGAACGTAATCAAGTTACCTCAACTCCCCACAGAGTAAGACAAGATTCAGCAATACTCTCCCCAGGAAGAGTTGGTCTCCCATCAGCCCTGAAAAGGCACAATATTCCCCTAGCAAGTCGACAACACTCTCCCCAAGCAGAGTTAGTCTACTGTCAGCCTTAAGGAAGTTGGGTATCCCCGGAAGATCTCAACATCCCCCAGCGGAGTATAGACATTCCTCAGCAAGCATCCCCAGCAGTCTTAATATAAGATTGTTCCCCGGCGGAATACAAACACCCCAGTGGAGCCATTCCCCCAGTACAGTCTGAAAAGTTTCCCCAGGAAAGTTGAATCAATCTCTCCAGTAGATTCTGAAGCTTATTCCCAGTAGATTCTGGAAGCTTATCACCTGCAGAGTACGTACGTCTCTCCCCGACTTTATTCAAAGGTTATTTCCCTACCAGGGTATAACTGGGTTATCCTCAGCTAATTATCACGGAAAGTTCGTCCTCGGCGAAGTTCTTCCCATTCCCCAGCGGAGTTCATCAAATCCCCCAACATAACTTATCAATGGGATCCCCAACGGAGCTCTCATCAAAACCTCAGCGAAGTATCTCTTCCCACAGAGTAATTCCCCGCAGAGTAATCTCTCCAACAAGTTTATTCCCCAACGGAGTCATCTTCTCCTACCGGTTTATTCTTGCAATCATCATCCCCAGCGGAAACGAAGAACTCTACTCTTCAACATCAGCCCAGGATTCAACAAAGTTCCCGGCACTCGTCAAGGATTTATTTTCCTAGATGAAAATACATTCATAGACATCTCACATTTCATACATCCTGCTTACATACATGATAAAGTGCATACAACACTATCTCATTTTAAAACATCATGACATCATGCATCTCATATAACATGACATTGCATACAGCTAATGTTTTGCCTTTTCAGGAAAAAGGTCAATCCAAAGATGATTACTATCAACTATCGCAATTCCAGATTCGATACCTGTATCTAGCCAGGAAATATCTGTGAGTGATTGATTATAGATTCGATACCTGTATCCAGCCAGGGCATATCTGCACGAAGAGTTTGAAGATCAACCCCTGTAACAGGCCAGGAAATTATCTTTCATTCTCAGGGCAGAGGTTTACACTTGTATCCAGCCAGGAAAGCTATCTCTACCAACCTTTTGCAATTTCCAGATTCGATACCTGTATCCAGCCAGGGCACATCTGTAGACGATAATTTCCAAATCTGATTCCTATATCCAGCCATGGCACATCTGTAGACGACCATTTCCGGATTCGATTCCTGTATCCAGCCAGGGCATATCTGAAGATGACCAATTTACAGATTCGATTCCTGTATCTAGCTAGGGCATATCTGTGAGTGATTTTATTGTGGATTAGATACCTGTATCTAGACAGGGCACATCTACATGAACAGTTTAGAGATTCGATACCTGTATCCAGCCAGGGCACGTCTGTAAACAACCTTTTGAAGTTCCAGATTCGATTCCTGTATCTAGCCAGGGCACATCTGTGAGCAACTAATTATGGATTCGACTCCTGTACCTAGCCAGGGCATATCTGCATGAAGAGTTTGAAGATCAACACCTGTAACAGGCCAGGAAACATCTTCCTTTCTCAAAGTACGCAAGTTCTCGCTAAGGAATCTCTTACGCGATCAACACTTCCAAATGGCATCTATAAGCCCATTCTCGACAAGATTCTGTCACACCTCCAGATGGCATCTATAAGCCCATCCCCCTATCCACCATCTCTCCAAATGGAATCTAGAAGCCCATTCCCGCCATCACATTGCTGATTCTCCAGCCTGCGAGTGCAAATTTCAGGGCACTCTAGTGTCCAATCTCCTTTTACCCTCGAGTCGCGAAAGGCAAACTTGCCAATCTAACTCTTCAGGTTCAAGAAGATTGAACAGGGGAAACTGTTGTACCCCAAAATTTTCCCTCCCATTTCATCACTATTTTCTCACCACAAGACCCTTGGAGCTCAAGAACAAGTTAGGGTTTACTCTGCTCAAGACCCCTCTTTGCATTGTTGGCCCAAATTAGGGTTTGTGTTTGCACAAAGATGTTTTGACCTAAAATGCCCAAAGTGACTTTCATGCTTCATGTTGGACTCACAAGTTTATCCATACCAAGTTTCAAGCCTTGATTCCAATCTTTGCCCAGTCAATTGGACAGTTGACCTAGAAATCAGTTGTATTGGGGAAAAAGTCAACTGTGGTCAATTGACAGTCAAAACTCATGATTTTTGACCCTCATCAACATTATGAACTCATATGAACCATTTGATCAAGTTTGGATCACAATTCCACAAGAAATTTGATCAAAACACCAAAAGGGCAAAATGGTCATTTTTAGGGTTTTGACTGCACAAAGGCAATTTTTGACTGTTTGACCTAGCCAATGGCAAACCAAGCTCACATATGGACTCAAGGACCCAATGGCATTGTCTTTACATGTTCAACAAGCTCAAAAGATCCCAAATGCACAAGATTGACAGATGAATTTTCCAGTCAACTGAGCCAAATTTGACTGTATACTGAAAAGTCAAACTTTGACTTTTGGTCAAAATCAAGTGTCAAGATTCATTTTTCATCAAGACATGTCAAATTATGAAACTTGTTCATCAAGAAATCAAAAATCACAAATTAGGGTTTGAAATGAAGAAATTTCATAACTTAGAAATTTTCTAAGTTATGAAAATTCCTAATTTTTTCCTAAGTTTGTCCCATTTTTTCATCAAGATACATTTGGATTCAAACAAAACTCAAAACATGAAAGTTATAGTCCATTACAAAATCTACAACTTTGATTCACAAAGTTTCCTCAAAAGAAGCTTGTAGCTCAAGTTATGATTTTTGGAATAGGGGTGCAAAACATTCTTAACTTAGAAAAATTTTGACCTATTCTAGGCAGGATTTTTGCCTAACTTCATGGCCACTTTTCACATGATTCCACTTGGAATTTCAACTTGAATTACAAATATGGATTGTAGTACACATTCCAAGCTTTCCAAATTGTCTAAGAACTTCTCAAACACCCTTGTGGTTAGGGAGAATCGAATTTGTGAAGATGGGCAAAAGTCACTTTGTTCATAAGCCATGTACATGTTCATAACTTGTGCATTTTTGAAATCAGCATGTGCAAGCTAGTTACAGGCCTCTAATCTCATTTACACTCAATAATTAAATGCCAATCCATTGTGTTCTAGCATTATTTTATGCATTTGGACATTACATGAAGAATTAAGCCATAAATGGAAAAAAGCAAGTTATCTATTCTTGTAAAGAGGTGCTTTATGTCAAAAGCAAATCAAAGAAGTACCAAAGCATATCTTCTAGTCACAAGTTCAGGAACTAATCACATTGATCAAGAGGGATTGAGGCAGTATGTTTAGGGGGCCTGCATAAGCTGATAAACCAACTTGACAACTTTTGCTTACAAAGGAAGAAACTTGCATTTTGAAACACAACATCACATTCCTGCAAGAACTAACCAAGACAAACTTGTTGAACACATTCCATATATTGTAACTGAGCTAAAACACGAGCCAACCACCTCCAATACCTCCTCAAACACAGAACCACCATCCTCTTGCAAAAACAGGGCACCTGCTGCAGATTGAGGTCCACAACTCAATCCATTCGTGCGCCTTAGCCAAAACCAGTTCAAACACACTCCCTACCACCCATACAAACTATCCTAAGCATTGGATACGAACTGTAACACCTCTAACCAAGTGTGCCATTTTCACTTTTCTCTCTTGCAGGTTGACTTCTGTAACTTGATATAGCAAGATTCAAAACACACCAAGCATTGGAGAAGCATCCCTGAACTTCAAGCAAGCTATACAAGTCCTCACATTGCATTGAAAGTACCTCCATTGTCATACACGAATCAAGCTGAACAGGTAAGTTTTTGAACTTTTATCTCTCTATCCAGGCATAGTTAGGCTTAAGTTTGTGAAGAAAACATGTTCTAATCATATCCCTGAAGCCATCCATATAATTACTTTTCATTTATATTGTGTGTGCTAAGAGTATTTGGAACCTGAACATTAGGAAAAAGTTAGGTCAGGAATTGGGGGAGAAGAAATTCTCTCTCATTTCTGAGAGTTAGATCAAGTTCTTGGTATGTATGGATTCGTGATTTGATGCTTGACATTTTTTGTGTTATAAGTTTTGCTTGAAAGTCCAAGAATCAGGATGTTTGAATCAGCATGAGAAACGCGCGTTTTTTGAAACAAACTGGCTGGAGGTTGAAGAAGATAGACTTGGGCTGGGCCTGAGTTTTGTTTTCCTTTTTGCACCACTTTATTTCACATACACCCCCTTGGCCCATTGTGTTATTTTTTAATCATTTTTGACTTTTTCTTTTTTATTCTGACTTGTTATTTTTTGATAAAACATAAAAAAAATTAAAAACATTTTTTCAACTATTTTTGCATTTTATTTGAATTTTATTTGTTTTATTTGAAGTTTATCCATATAAATAACCTATATATCCTTTTATTTAAAATACTAAAAATAATACAAATACATTTTATTTTCTGATTTTTATTTTATTTCATCTTTTGAAAACATTTTCTAAAAAATATACTTTTTTTTTGTAAATAATAAATATTTTTATTTCTTGTATATATTTAACATATTTAATAAATAATAAATACTTATATATTTATTAGAATATTTAGGATAAAAATACAAAAATAACACATTTTTATTTTTATTAATATTTAACCTCAAAAATACTTTTTTTTACAATATACTTTCTTTCATTTATTTTTTGTACATAATTAATAAATGTTGTATATAATAAATAATTAATACCTTTTATTTGCAAAACTAGGGTTTTGCCCTAAAAACATAAAAATATCCAAAATTATTCATTTTTATTTTTGTTTATTTGTCACATGAAAAATACCTTTTTACATACATATAAAAATCATTTTTTGCATCTTGCATATTTATTTTATTTAATTATTGTACAATTAAATACCTTGTAAATTTCAATTTGGATGTAATAGTTAGATTTAAATTTCTTGCTAAATATCCTCATTTGAACACTTGTACCCCCCATCCCATAATTGTGTTGTAATAGTTTAGGACTTTAAATTTCGCATTTAAAAGCTTTCTAACTATGTCATGATAGACTTAGGGTTTGTATGCAAAAATCAACCAAAAATAGTTTGACCTAATTCAAAGACAAAAAAAGCATGAAAATGGACAACACCAATCACACTTGCACCCCTAGGGTTACTCCACTTGTTGCCTTCAATAATGGGCCATATTGCATGTAGGGTGTCTTTGGCAAAACAAAACAATTCAAATGATCATAGTCCCTCTATGACGCTTTCGAAAGTTGCCTAAACAAATGATCAAGTCCCTTAAAGGAAAAGTTGCCAAAGACACTTGGCACCATTGCAATCATGGTCTAAACAATGACTCGCGCCCGTCTCGTTCACATCCTAACACAAGATTGTCCACCAAATACAATGGTGGAACAAAATTGTTAAAAGGGTTAAAACATAGCAAAGATCTTTGAGAAATTTAGAGTAGATAGCTCTTGGTTACTTGCCAACTTGCAAAAACAAAAACACTTGCCTATTTTTCAAAACCACACATCACAACACACTTTCAAAAACAACTTTCAAAAACATTGAAAACTTTTCAAAAGACATACACTTTTGTATACATCCAAACATGGGTCATTACAAAGGTTGCCACCATATTGGCCTCTTTTTAAAATATTCTCAAACCCACACACAAAGCACCATTTCAAACAATTGAAAGCACCATTTCAAACAATTGAAAATCAAGGTAAGTTGATCTAAGCAAGTAACTAAGAGCCCATGGATAACCATGGATAGAAAGGGTGCTAATACCTTCCCTTTCTATAATCTACTCCCCGAACCCAAGAAAACATCTCAAAGGTTTTTGCTGTGCTTTTTAACCTTTCCTTAGGATAAAATAAAAAGTCGGTGGCGACTCTTGCTCAACCGAAACATTTGCGAAAATAAACGCAAAACTCAAGTCAGTTCTCCCACCGTATCACAGATAGAAATATCAAAGGAATGAAGAAATGAATAAAAGACTTTTGAGTAGGTAGAACATTCTTAGTTGCTTGCTCACAATCCATCTTCAAAAATAAACATCTTTTCAAACACACTAAACACTTTCAAAAACATGAAATATTTTCAAAAATCCAACACTTTGTATGCATTCTTATAGATACGAGAATCATTATAAAGTTTTCCTAAACGAGGGCACTTTTCAAAAATACTTTCAAAACCCACCACAAACACATTTCAAACAAAGCAATTTCAAAAGTGAGCTAGAAACTAAGAGCTCGTAGGTAACTACGAATGAAAAGGGTGCTAACACCTTCCCTTTTCATAACCTACCCCCCGAACTCAAGAAAATATCTCAAAGGTCTTTCCTATTCTTTTCACCCTTTCCTTATTAGATAAAAGAAAAGTTGATGGCGACTCTTGCTATCCACAACAATTGTGATCAAATGCAAAACAACCAAGTCAGTTCTCCCACCGTATTACACTTAGCTCACTTGTAAAAACTTGCTTTGTGTGTTTGTGTGATTTGTTCGAAAATATTTTGAAATGGCAATGTAAGGATAACTTTGTAATAATTCTTGTACCAATCCTCAAGAATGTATACAAAGTGTTTTTTTTAATATTTGTTTTGAAAGTGTAGTGTGAAAATGTATTTGTTTGTGAAAAAAGGTTGTGAGCAAGCATTCAAGATTTCTTACCCAGTAAAGTCTTTATTGTTATTTTCCTTCTCCTTTGGAGATAGTATTATCCATACCATTAGTTGGTAGGTAATTCAATCTATTTTATGTAAAGGGACATGCGTAGGATCATCATAAGGTCATCTAAGGCAACATGTAAGGATACTTTAGCAATTGTGTCAAAGGGACTATCATCATTTTGCTCACAGGGTCATCGAAGGGACTAGATCATTTTGTAGGCAACTCGAAGGGTCGTAAAGGGATTATGATCTTTATTCGAAAGAGAAGATGATGATATTGTTAAATCGGGGGTCTTTTGCTAAAGTATCCCCACTTTCAAGGAACATGACCATATATTCGTAAGGCAACGAAGAGAGGTTACCCTAGAGGTACAAAGTGTGGAAAGTGTTTATTTTCAGTTATTTTATCTTGAATTAGGGTTTTCTAGATTTACTTTTAGTCTTGTCGTGTAAACCCTAAATACTAACAGTCAAATATGTACAGGAAATTAAAGTGCGGAATGTAAAACCTAAGCTATTACATCTTGTAAGCAGATACATAATATAAAAAAACGCGAGAAAAGATAGACCTATGCTATTACATTTGAGACTGTGAGTCTATACACTTGTTCTAGGAAATTAAATAGCAAAAATAAATAAGAAAAGTGTTAGAAAAAATGTTTTAATGTTTTTGTGTTTTTGTAGAAAATAATTTAAGTTAATAATTAATAAAAACCTAATTCTAATTAATTTTAATATTAAGAAAAAGGCTAATAAATTAAAAAAATGTCAAAAATTTAATTATTAACTAAAAAAACCTTAATCTTAATTTATTTTAAAAAAAAGTTTAAGGTTTGTTAATGGTTAATTAGAAAATAGAATAATTAAAATAAAATGAAAATTAGGGTTAGTAAAAATAGAAAGAAAAAAAAACAAATGCATGGGGTGGGAGTTGAATCCACGCCCTCAACCTCAATGACCATTCCCTTTACAAAGGCGTCATGATGTTGTTTGTGTTATGGAATGGGAATCAATCAATTTGGTATTAACATGCGTTGAAACCTAAAAAAGTAAAAAACAATTGCAAAATGTAGGGATCGAACTCACGCCTCTCATTTCACATGCCTTTGTCTCCAACCATTTGGGCTACGCTGGTTTTGTGTTATTCAAACATAAGTCAAACATTATATAATAAGACAATTGGACCAGAGAAGCGCCGGAACCCTAGCTCCGGTCATCTTCTCCGATGAAGATTTTTTTGAAAACCTGAAAAACACGTGACTTAGATTATAACAGGGACCCTATCCCTCCTAATCTGACCCTTGTGAATCCAACAGTGGCATTAGTTTGACTTGAAAATGCATGTGGAGTGAGTTTCGAAGAAACTGTTTCAAACTGCCTTAACAATGGCAGATCTTCATTCTTGCGTCAAAGCTTGCAAACGATGATTCTAAACAAGTCCAAACATCATTATAAATAGGTATGAACTCCCGGGATACTTCAAGCCTGAATGATGGTTGGGATGAACTCCTGGGAACCTCAGGAGGCTGATGGAATGCTTGGAATTGATTGAGAACGGCTGGAGATAAGGGTTTGAGTTTTCCCTAGTTCTTGAAAATTGAGATTTTTAGGGTTCTTCTTGAGATAGCCTGCATGTTTTCTTGGTCTAAATATGTTATATATTTATAGAGAAGTGTTTTAGGTCAACAAAATTGAATCAAATCTTTGTAATTCATAGTATACTATTTGATTTGAATTTTGTATGAAAACTTTCTTTTTTAGGCCAATCTTGTGCCAATCAGCCTCACACGGTTTTGCTAGCTGGTCATGAGCTTTTTGGGCCTCCAATTTGATCAAAACAAGAGCCCACACGCCTAAGTCCAATGCTTTCATATTTTATTTGATTTAGCTTGCATTTAAATGACTAAAATCCAAATAAAAGAAATAAAAATCATAAAAAACATGTGAATGAATTTAGAGGTCCAATATGAGGTCATTAACACGTTTGAACCTGAAAACTTAGGCCCATTAGCCCAAAAATTCAACTTTGCTCAATTTAGGTTTCATGCATTTTCTCAAAATTGCTCAACTTGCACAAATCATAACTCTATTAATTTTTGTCATATAAAGATGATCTTAGACTTTTTGGAAACCTCAAGATGTCTCCTATAACTTTTATGCTGGTAATTTTTTTATTTGAAGTATTTAACTTGATGTAAATTTCTTTGACAAAAGATGTCTTTTTTTTACTTTTAAAATGACCTGTAATGTTTTGGCGCATATCTCTCAAATGAAGCATTTTTGGCCTTAAGCTTAGAGAGACAAAGTTTTAGAGAATTGAATTTCCTTCAAAATGGACTTTGGTTGAGGAATTTCTAATGAAGTGTGCTAAAGTTGTGCTTGGTCAAAGTTCAGTTGACTTCTCCTTAAGAAAACCCTAATTTAGTAACTTTTGACTTTTGACGAATCTTGAGTTTTCTTGATGAAGCATGATCAACCCTTGATAAAATGATGAATGTAACTTCAAAATGTTGATGTTGACCAAAAATCTTGAACTTTGACTGTAGATTGGTCAAAGTTGACTTTTTGTCTAATACAGGTAATTTTCAATCATCTGGCTAATTGACTGAGCAAACTTGTGATGTAAGGCTTGAAACTTTGTATGAGGATACTTTAAGACATATGAGAAACCATGAAGTCCATTTGAGGCATTAGAAACTCAATTTCCTTTAATAGAAGCAAAACCCTAGTTATAGGTCACTTGCTTAGGAGAAAAGTTTGTTTGGTCAACCCTTGAGTAGTCTTGAGTGTTTGAGACTTTCATGAGCATGAGAAGGTATCTTGAATTAATTCGTCTCAAAGATGGGAGGGAAAATTTTGGGGTACAACGGCTGCCCCTGTTCAATCTTCTTAAACCTGAAGAGTTGGATTGGCATGCCTGCCTTTCGTGATCTGAAGGTGGAAGAGGATTAAACATTTAAGTGCCCATGTAATGTAAAGAATCATTTCTTGATTCCCGATTTGAATAGTAGGTGTTATTTAATTTAAACAAGTGTTACTTTTTTCTTAATCAACATAATGGTTGTTTATTAGTATTGGGCTAAAGAATTCTTCCTAATTTGAACTGGGTCTGCTTGTCTGGGCTTGGAAAGGATCAGTGTAAAAATCCCTTTTTGTTAACACCTTTCAAAAACCATTTTTAATTAATAATAAAATATAGTAAAGTTTAATAGTAATTATAATATTTAAAATAAAATAGTCCTTAAAAACAAATCAAAAAAACTGAACAGGCCTCACCATTGGGCCTTATGAAAAACTGACTGCTTTTACATACCCTATCAATCCTTATTCACAACCTAAATGGGCCTTCAATTTAACTATATTTATGCTTTATCAAAAATGATTTGTATTATGGATCTCTTTGAATTAAATAATTGGATTTAAACCACATGATTTGTTTTATACACCCTTCAAAAAATGGGCCATTCTGATTTAGAAATGGCCTAAGATTTACTTCATAGCGTGAACCCCCCCTCCTTTAGCATTTGAAAAGGGATAATGCATTTTAACAAATACACCCCCTTGTGAAGCGAATGGATTTTAACAATTTACATGGGCCTTCTCTGATTTGTAAAGGCCCATGACTTTTTAATGATGATTCTGGAAAATAAGAGATAGAAATCAGTAGGGAAAATTTGGGGTATGACAATTACTATGGGAGTTTTTTTACAGTTGACATAAGAGATTGGATCAACATTAATCCTAATTATTGCAGTGTTGGGAATGAGGGTCGGAGAAATGTTCTGATTATAGCGTGTCATACTTTATGGAACAGGCGTAATTTAGAAGAAGGTGGTGAAAATTATGCTAGGTCATTAGATCCTATTTGTCATATTCTCAAAAGAGAAAAGGATTATGAGCAAGCTATAAGTTCTATCAAGAAGGTGAGAGATGAGGAGGGTGGGAATTTGTACATGGGGTGGAAACCTCTGATATCGAGTATGATGAAACTAAACACGATAATGATCGCCTATAATGGATGGCCATGCAGGGGTGACAAAATTGGTCGTGATCTATTGGACCGGTTCACGCACTCGCCAAAAAATGACGAGTTGGGTTGAAATTTTGGGCCCATCCACCCATTTAATCCGTCCCGCTAAAGCGAAAAAACATGTGGGTTGAAGACATAACGGGGCGGGGTTATCCTGCCAACCCATTAAATTTATAACAAAAAAAAACCATTTTTAAAAAATAGTGGTAGTACTATCTCAACAATTTAAAAAAATGAAATGTTTGTTAATATCTGAGAATTATGTGCATATTAACCTTTTCTTTTGATTGGTAATATGATGTATGAAAATAAAACAAGAATTATGTGTATATTATCCTTTTCTTTTGGCAAATAAACAAATGTGTGTTATGGAATATGCAGTGTCAGTGCTGGTGAAAATTCGTTTGTTATCCAATGTAACATCAATCCACAACTGGTCACCAAAAATACTAGGTATTGGAATCATTTTATTTGACAATTCTGCTTAAATACTTTATGCTAGTATGTTTATATAATCGTGACTCTCACAGGTAAATTAATTTGCAAGAATTTAAACTAATTTAAACTTATAAAATACTATTAGAGTATCTTAAGCTAAGTATAAGGCACATTATGCCAAAAAATATAGCTTAATTAATTATATATAGATATAGTAGCTTGTTACATGTAAGAATTGTTGGGTGAAAAACTAAACATAGAGAAAAAGATGAACAAAATAACAACATAAGGATATAACAAGGAAACTCCTAAATTGGAGAAAAAACCACGACTGTTGTCACAGAAAATAACACTATGTGAAATTGTTATAACACATAATATACCCTCAACTACCCAGGCCCTCAGTACACCTACACCCTCCAAAAAAATATTTAACCACATCTCATAACACTTTAACACAAAAGTATAAGAGAACAAAGAAAGTCAAATACAAGCTAAAACGACTTTTGACAGGTGCATCTTGAAATGAAGAACTTGAATCCTATATATAGCATTGGACTCCCTCTTCATTTACTAAACTAAGCAATGTAGGACTTAGAAAAACTTTAATCCTATATATAACTTTGGACTCCATATTCCTTCATAAAAATAAGTGATTTAGGACTTCTTAAACATGTATATTTTTAACCAACCCCAACAATATCGACCTTCATTGAAAGTAATACATAAGCTTTCATTATCTTCACCGACAATCATACTCCATCATAAAGAGTATAGTCACTTGAAGCTACACCACTCCAAGAATTTTCACATTGTCTTCACCGACAATCATAGTTTTAAAAACTATCATACTCTCTCATGAAAAATATATTTCACTTGGAGATAAAACACTTCAATAATTTCAAATTTTCATTACCGACAATCATATACTTTATCATGAAGAATAAATTTCACTAGAAGTTAAACCACTTCAAGAATTTCACATGTCAAAAACTAGGTTGGAAACTTATGGTGCAACTTCCTTGTTGGCAGTAAGCTCTTCAACTACCTACATAATCTTGCACCTTGTGTAAGCTTTACTGTATTAACACATATTTAAATTGAACTTTCCACAAGTCAAAAACAATTCTTTCATCAATTTTTTCTAGCCAAAACGGCATAGCGGAATTTGTGACTGCAGCTTAACAACTCTTTCACAACACTACCCTTCTTTCAGATGTGGAAGATCAGACAAAGCTGCAACTACAGAGCATACTAAGAAAACTTATCCCCATATCGAACCAGGCTCTGATACCAGTTGTTATGAAAAAAAATAAAGCATAGAGAAAAAAAGATAAACACAATCATAATACAAGGATATAACGTGGAAACTCCTAAACTGGAGAAAAAACCACGGTCGTTGTCAAATGACAACCAGAGAATAACACTATGTAAAAATTGTTACAACACATAATATACCATCAACTACCCAGGCTCTCAGTACACCCACACTGTCCAAAACAATTATTTAACTACATCTCACAACATCATACAAAAGTATAAGAGAACAAAGAAAGTCAAATACAAGCTTAAAATACTTTTAAGTGGTGCATCTTGAAACAAAGAACTTGAATCCTATATATAGCCTTGGACTCCCTCTTTATTCACTAAACTAAGTGATGTGGGACTTTAAAAAACTTTAATCCTATATATAGCTTTGGACTCCCTCTTCCTTCATAAAAATAAGTGGTGTGAGACTTTTTTAACATGTATATTTTCAACCAACCCCAACAAGAGTAATAATCTAGCTCATTTTGCAATTCCAATTTTGTTATTAGACTAAAAGTCTCTGTTTGATATTGTAAACCCAGAATCTTGGAGTTATATGTGTGTGAAATATAAAAATAAGTTATTGTTGTATGTCTTTATAATAAGTTTGAATACAATATTAAACTTATCTATAGAAAAATATGGACTATGGTGAATTACAGATCATTTTAGGACTATTTTTATTCAACTCTCTTGTAATTAAACATAAATTACCAAAATCAAAGATATGTTTATCTTATCTTGTTTATCTTATTGTTAAATTTACTTAGCAGTTTTTGACTTATTGTGATAATCTAATTATTATTGTTGTTATTGTTATTGACTTATTTTTATATCTATTTGTGTTTATTGTGGTTTATGACTTATTTTGGATATGGATTTCTTAGGACTTAGTGTCATACTCCATTTTTACCCCTAAGATTTTATGCATAGCATCATTTGCATTGTCTCACAAATCATTCATTCATTTGAGCTCCTAAGGCATGGGATCAAAAGACTCTTGGCATTAGGGTTTACTCTATGGATTAAAGTCTCTACTTCACTCAAGTTGATTCAACTGATTCATTCATCACTCTTGAATTATGAATTAGGGTTTTGAATCATCAACATCATGAACATCTTTCTTGGAAAGATTCATCAAGCTACATTCATCAAGATTTCTCAAAGATCAAGAAAATCAAGTCTTTAGAGTTTTGTCATTGATTCATCTGAGAATGCTTTGATCAGGGGTTTTTGTTATCTTCAACATCTCAAGTCATCTCTTCATTAATGTGCTTTCAATGTAAGTGAATTAGGGTTTCTCATATTTAATGTGTGAGCTTGTTGATGTTCATCAATGTAAGATTATATTAGGGATTTATGTCAAGGCTATCTCTTTCTATGCTTGAAGGCTTATCTTTATCTTCAAGGATTCAAGTTTGTCTCTTCCTATGTCTCAAGTCTTATCTTCATCATTATCAAAGGATTTTATCAAGGGAATTACTTTTGTGTTGAGATTATTGATCAATCAAGACAAGAGCCATGATACAAGATGTTAAGCTTGAGGATTGAATATTGGTTGTTTCTTGTAATACAAGTACCTTGTGGTTGAGCATTAGAATTAGGGTTCATTGAATTAAAGATGGACTTGGATCAAAGTTCTTAAGGCACATATTTTGTTCATCAAGAGTTAATTTCAAGCATGCAAAATTTTAAAAAAGTTCATGTGGATTTCTTGAAATGCAAGTTACTTAGAATTCAAGGCATACAAGTTCATTTAAACTTTCAAATTCATTTCAAGATCAAAGTTGCTTAAGCATGCAAAAGGATGGAAGAGGATTTATGTGGATTACTTGTAATGCAAGTTACAAATGATACGTTCAAGGCATAGTCCATATATTCTTTCCAAATTCAACATTATCCAATTCAAACATTTTTTATCATTTCAAGTTCAAGCTTTAATGTTCATTTCAAGATCAAGATTATGTGGATTATTTTGAGGCAAAAACGTATACCATTAATTATTCAAGATTTCAAAGTTCATCATTAAAGGCATGGTTTGAAATCAAGTTCAAAATTCAAAGTCCATTTATTCAAACAATTCTTGGCCATTCATTCAAATTAAAACCAAAATCCATGAAGACATTTTGATAAGCCTTTAATGCATCAAACTTGTTCATAAGCATGTACACAAACCATGTTCAAAAAGTTTTCTTCGTGATGCATTAAAATTGATCCAAAATCATATCCAAACTTGATCAAAAAATGATGCATTTTTCTTGATTCAAACAGTCCATAACATTACCAAGACCAATCCATAGACCAATTCAAAAAATTTCCTGCAGCACACAAGAAACTCGTGGCTGATCATTTCACAAAAATTTCCTTGCATCAACATAAAGCTCGCGGCCTGCATTGCACAAAGCATTTTGCGATTTAATCAAATTAGAAAATTGAAGGCAAGTAAATCATGTGAAATTGCTATAGAAGCTTCTTCATTTCCAGCTCATCATAACAAAAATTTCCATGCCTCATTTCCAAACCAAATTACAAGCCAAAGCATGTGATCCAAACCAAAAAACCGAGCCTGCATATTGAGTTCAAATTTGAATTTAACAAACTCAAAACCAAACTCCAAGCCTTGATTGCATTCCAAGCCTACCCCCTAACTAAATTTTCTCCAAACCTAGTTGTTGTATAAGCACTCTCCCTCCAAATGCTTCATTCATTCACACGGTTCACCAAAAAATCTCAAAAATTATCTCATTCACTCCCACTTCAAACTCATCTTTTCAGCAATTCACATTGATAATTCTTCATCAATTCATCATAGAATCAACAATGTGAAGCTTCTGCAAGCATCCAAGGCTCAAATCATCCATAATTTTTAGAATGAGCTTCAAGTTCTCTTAAATTCTCTTAAATTCTTCAATTTCGAATTCACTTTTCTAATCAATTTCTGAGTTTTCTTGTTTCATTCTTCATCAACATCATGTAATGAAGCTATTATATACAAAACTGGTGATGTGAAGCAGTCAATTTACTATATCTAAGTTCACTTTAATCACGATGCATTTGGACTTGGTTTCAAGGATTCAACATGATTCAAAGCAAGGTGATCATAGATTCATATTCCTGGAACTCCAAGGAAGGTATTCCAATCATTTTCAGATCTTATTCTTCATTGAAAAGAGGCATAGGACCTACTCCGATATGTACAATTTTTCACACCTCGATCTCAATCATTTCATCATCGTTTTAAATCATTCTTGTTTCCTGAGTGATTGTTATGATGCATGGATCTGGAGCACTAACTTGTTAGGCATTGATTGAACTTATGTGTGATTTAATTTGATTTTGAATAACTTAGGGTTTCACTATGTTTTGCATGATTAATGGAGTTTGAGGCTTGATCTGTGAAAATTATTGTCATATTCGTGATCTACATGCAAATTCGAGTGGAGTGATGTGATTGTTTTTTATTTTTGGATCTAACACCACTGTCGCCTCGGCCTTGTGGCGACCAACACGACGGTAAGGATGGCCAGAGAAGATGATGTTGTTGGCGCCATATTTTGAAGTTTGTTATATTTGAATAGTTAAGGTGTCTTGCTTCTATTGGTTGGTGTGTGTTTTATTTGAATTTTCTTTTTAAATAATAATATTAGAAATAATAATAAAAAGTGAACAAAATTGTTGAGGGACTTGGTTGCTTTATTTTGTCTAGGCCTGGTCTCGCCTCACTACCTACACCCCCTCAAAGCCCAATGTGCATAATTTTTGTTTGTTTTGAAGCTTTGTAACAAAAATTTGTTAGTGGACTTCAATCTTTGGGCCTGACACATAATTGCTTGCACATACCATTGATTTGGGCTTTGCATCCCCTTTGTTTCATTTTTTATTTGATTTTATTTTCTTGATTTTAATATTTGAAAATGATTTTAAAAATGTTTAGAAATTAAATGATATTTTAGGAATTTTATTTTAGAATTTTAATTGATTTTTTTATGCTTCAATTCCTTCATGTGTGATGCTTTTGAACTAAAATTGTGAGTTTGTATTTGATGAAATGCTTTTGATAATTGATGTCATGCCTTGAAGCTTTTCCTTGATGATTCCTTGTGTATCTCTTGATGAATTTCTTGATAACTAGATGATGCTTTTGATGCATGAAATGGATGATTTGCTTGTATGTTTTATTGGTCCATGTCTTGATGCTTTTGATCAAACTTTTGCCATGATGATTATTTGTTCTTGATGATATTTTGTGGTGATTGTTATTTGATCTTAGTACTTGCTTGATGCTTGATGATTGATTGCTTATTTGATTCACATGTTCCCTTAGGTTCTCTTGATTTAATTTTAATCTTTGATTAGAATTAAATTAAGATAGACATTAGGATTTAATCCAAGCATGACAACAATAATTAGAGTTTCCCTTGATCTCAAACTTAGGTCCATTAATGCATGATAACAATTAGGTTTGAAGTTCCCCTTTGCTTGTGCTTTCTTTTGCATTGCATTTTCTTTTCTTTAAAAGACAAAACTTATTTTTCTTAATCAAATTAAAAACACTTAGTAACTTCGATATGTATAATACGCCACGAGCCTCAAGCAAATGAGTAAAGTACTTGCTTTTATTTTATAGTCTTTGGTATAATACGTATCTCAAACTCATTTCAAAAATTAAAGGATAAATACTCAAATACCACCAACTTTTGGGAACCATTGATATTCTCCTAACAAAAATACTTCAACACATTCAAACCTTATGTGCCCTTCATGCACTTTTACTTTTAAAATCTTTTCTCAAAGACTGGACATTAGTTTATTCTTGTAGTGATGTAACTATTATACTTCTACAATATGTTGTAAAGTGATAGACATTTTCCACTTGAATGTTGAGAAATTGCCTTATTGGTTTAATCCAAGCAAACACTCCACCAAGATGATGCAAATACTCCTTCCTAATAATTATGGGTAGTAAGTGAGTTTTCCACTCGAATGCGATGACATGTCTATTCATTTAAAATTAACCAACAAACAAATATTTTTAAGAAGAACTACAGAAACCTGATTTCCCTATTGCACTATAGGGATACATAGGCATTGGGTTGAAAAATCTGGGCGAACTCACTAATAAAAACCTTTTATTTTTCTCAACTAATTCATTCATGCATTTTAGCAAGTTAGATTTAGATATACGCACTCTTTGATTAGAATAACCAGAGTGGATCCCGTTGAGTACAATAGATGTGAGGGGTGCTAATATCTTTCCCTTGCATAATCGACTCCTGAACCCGAATTTGGTAGCAAGATTGTGTTCTTTCCTTTGCTGGGGTTTTCTTTATATTTGCCTTTCCTTTTGTTGGGATAAATAAAGTTCAGTGGCGACTCTGTTTGTGATTTTTTTTTGTGAAGCAACACTTAGTATTGTTTTAGGACTTATTGTTATCTCTATTTATGTTTATTGTGTTTTAAGCCTTTTAAATTATTTAAAAAATAAAGGAAAAAATGCGGGCTAGCCTGCCGCTCGCTGCCCTCCAACCAGCCACTTTGACGGGGCGGGCTATATTTTTATTCCCATTTCCCACCTCGCTCCTTTTTTGGCTGGATTAAGGTGGGGCGAAGCGGGCTGTTTTTCCACCCCTACATGCACTAGTGATAGCGGGTTGTAACGCAGTTGTGTGGTTGTCAGAAATCGGTAGTTCTTTATTTCTTTATTTTCTTTTACTTCTCTATTTTTATTGTTTGCATATCTTTATTATTTCTTCTATTATTTTTTGTGGGTGGCCATGCACCAGTAAAAATGAGTTAGTGTTGCGGCGGAAAATTTTGAGAATAAGCTATTGATTAACTTATCTCATCAAAAGTAAGAGTCGCCACTGAACTTTATTGTTTCCAAAGGAAAGGGGAAAATATCGAGAAAACCCATAAAAAGCATGCAAAGCAAAAAGCAATGCAAAAAGCACAAAGAGAACAGAGTACGGGGGTCAGTTATGCAAGGGGGAGGTATTAGCACTCCTAATATTTATGGTACTCCATAGGAACCTCTTGAAAATTTGTGTTTGGTTAAAAAACGGTTGTTTGCAATATGACTAGAGAGATGGGAAAAGAAATTGTTTTTAGAATTTTAATTCGACAAAACTTCAAGAGTTTTGTGCCTACGTACCTCCAATGTGCAATTGAGAAATCAGAATCTCATAAATCAATTTACAAAGAATACAATGGTTTGTTGGTTGATTTTAAATGAAGAGATATGTTGTCTTATCTGAGTGGAAAATGTAACACCCCAAAAATCTAGATTTTTCTATTCTATTGATTATTTGTGATTTATTGTTAATTGTATGTGATGTGTGATGATATGTGTGGGGTTAGTGGTGGTAAGTAGATATTAACTTAGAATTATTTAGATTAAATAAATGTGGTTATTTATGGTTAGATTGTGGTTAGTTGTGACTAGATTGTGGTTAGTTGGTTTACGAGTAAATTATTATTATTATTATTATTATTAAATGGTAAATTAAGGTAAAAATGAGAATAAAGGCAAGAGTAAGTATGTGTGTGTAAGTGAGGACATAATGGGAAGATCCTAGAAAGGGTCTAAGGTTAACAAATAAAATAAGAGAAATAGAAGTCATTATGTACGATCGTGAAAAATTGGAGAAATTGAGAAGAGGGTGGGGAACAGAGAGAAAAGAAGAGGATATTCATCCCGTAGGGTTTGAAGAAATTAAAGCTTCTAGGAATTCAAGGTAAGAGGGGTAATCGACTTTATTATGATTGATATGAAGTTAATATAGATTTAGGTTTTATCTTATGTATGATTTGATGAATACTATGATGTAATTGTTGATAATGATGTTTGATATGCCATGATTTTAATCACTTATTTATATGGTAAAATCAATTTCACATGCAAAATTTTGTGAAATACTGGTTCTGGACAGGTGAAATCGGTTTCCATTGCGAAAAATAGGTTTCTGGGGTGTTTTTGAGGCCGAATCGATTTCGGGTATTAGTTTCCATAGTTCTGGCAGGATTTTTACAAAATTTTGAAAATTCATAACTTTAGTTCCGGGTGTCTGATTTGTTGAGATATTAAACCAAATCCAAGTTGTGTAACTTAAGCCCAAGCCTAAGCCCAATTAGGGTTTGTTAGCCTACTTAGTGTATAAGTTAGGTGTATATAAATAGTCATAGTTTGTATCAATTTGTATAATTAAAGTGAATAATATAATCCTTATTTCCTTATTATTCTCTCTTTCTCTCCTCACTAAAAGTGCCTCACGTACTAACAAATTGGTATCCAAAGCTTATTGTTATTGTTCTTGATCGTGTTTTCAAGAACTTCATGTCAGAGATCGTGTTTTTAGAGCAAGTGAAGCAACCACTGTGAAGATGGCTGGTGATAAGGGCATTCCAAATTCTCTTCCAATGCTTGACGACAGAAATTGGATTCGATCAAAAAAACAGATGCAATCCTTATTTTTCTTCTATGATACCCTAGAAGTGGTTATTGACGGTGCTCTTGCACTAGCTATAGATGCAACCGAAGCACATAAAATTACCTGCAATAAAGTCAAGAAGAAAGATTACAAGGCTGCTTATTGCATTTAGATGGCGGTCGATGCTGCTAACTTTGACAGAACCTCTCATGCCGAAACAACAAAGGAGGCATGGGATATTCTAGTCAAGTATTATAAAGGAGGTGAGAAATTCAAGGTAGTCAAGTTGTAGACCTTGCATCGATGATATGAATTGTTGTTGATGGGAGAAGATGAAAAACTTGCAGAATATGTGTCGAAGGTCCAGTAACTCGTCCATCTCGTGAAGGGTTGTGGTGAAACCATAACTGATAAAATGATAGTTGAAAAGGTAATATGTACTTTGACCTCTCACTTTGATCATGTTATCATATCTATTCAAGAATCTAATCAACTTGAAACCCTAAAAGTTGAAGATTTGGTTGGTTCGTTGGAAATGCATGAGATTAGGATTGTCGAAAGGAAAGGAGTTTAATACTCGATACAAGCTCTGCAAGTTCAGTCATGGAAAATGAATGGTGATTCCAACAAATTCAAAAGGAAATGTTAACAAGACTCAAGGAAATAATTCTTGGTCGAACCCTCACAAGCATCAGGTCGAAGATAAAGCTTCTAAATCCTCTAAAAGAGGAGGAGGAAACTATAAAAAGGATAAAGAAGATGAGAAAGGTATGTAGTGTTATAACTGTGAAAAGTTGGGTCATTTGGCCAAGAATTGTTGGTACATGAAAGACAAGGGATAGACAGATAAGGAAGAAGGAGTGAACATTGCACGCCAAGATTCAGATGATTCTGGAGGTGGTATGGTGGTTATGGTTGCAATCGCATATAATCATGTCAAATCTAAGATCTGGTTCCTCGACTCAGGATGCTCAAATCACATGACTGGTCAAAAGGTGTGGTTGGCAGACTTCAACAAGTTGAAGAAGATCAAGGTAAAACTTGTTGATAATAGTTCGTTGCAAGCATAAGGTATTGGTAACATAGTTTTTTATATGAGTAATGGAAGGAAATATATGATCAAAGATGTATTCTATGTACCTGGAATGAAGTGTGTCATGTTAAGTGTTGGACAATTGGTCAAAAAAGGTTTCTCAGTTGTTATGAAAGATGGAGCTTTAAAATTGTTTGACACCCAGAATAATTTGGTCTTAAAATATTCGTTGTCAAAGAACATGACATGTAAGACTGTGATCAGTTCGAATGAAGTACAATGTCTAAAAATTATTGTTGACTACAAGGGTAGTTGGTTGTGGCATTTGAGGTTTGGAAATTTGAACTTTCGATCACTCAATCAGTTGATTACTCAAGATATGGTTACTGGTATCTCAAGTCTTGAGATGCCCGACAAACTTTGTGAAGGTTGTTCAGTCAAAAAGAAATCCATAAATTATTTTGTTTTGAATATACCAATGAGATCATCCTGCATACTCAAAGTGGTACATTTAGATGTATGTGGCCCGTTCGAAGAACATACCATTGGTGGAAACATGTATTTTGTTTCGTTTGTTGATGAGTTTAGTCGAAAGTTGTGGATCTATGTGATCAAAAGAAAGGATGAAGTATTTGAAATCTTTAAGAGATTCGAGATACTTGTCGAAAACCAGAGTGAGAAGAAGATCAAAGTTCTGCAAATAGATGGAGGTGGCAAATACACATCCAAGATGTTTGGAGATTTCTATGCAGAACATGGTGTTAATCATGAGGTAACTCCTCTTTATATGCCTCAACATAATGGAATTACAGAAAGAGAAAAAAAAATCATATTGGATATAGCGAGATGCATGTTGAAGCAAAAGAATTTTCCAAAATCCTTATGGGAAGAAGTTGTTTTGACTGCAATTTATATCCTGAACGGGTACCCTACCAAGAAGTTGGAGAATAAGGTTCCTGAAGAAGTATGGAATGGAAAACGACCATCAGTGAGTCATCTGAAGATGTTTGGATCTATGTGTTATAAGCATGTTCCTGATACGAGAAGAAGGAATCTTAATGATAAGAGTGGACCTATGATTCTGGTATGATATCATAAGACTGGTGCATACATGTTATTCATTCCAATTAATAAGAAGATTTTGTTGAGTCCAGATATTATGATTGATGAAAATTCTGCCTGAGATTGGAATTTTGATGATGCAATTAACAAGCCATTGATGCGCTCTGATTTTGATGAAGAAAATGATGAAGTCGAAGTCAAAGAAATTACTGAGAATACAGTCGAAGTCGAAGTTGAAGCAAATGCTGACATTCCCGACTAAGTCTAAGTCGAAGAGGTTGTGGCTAGGATAGCCAAAGACCTCAAAGAACTAGAGTTTGTCCAACTAGACTTCAAGACTATGAAGTAACTGGTGATGATGAAGTAACACCATACGGAGAATTAGTTCATTTTTCCTTACTTACAGGTGTTGAACCAATCAACTATAGCGAGGCTTTAATGATTAAACAGTGGAAGTTAGCTATGGTCGAAGAATTACATGCAATCGAAAGAAACAACACATGGAAGTTAGTTGAATTGCCATCACAGACAAAAGCTATCAAAGTAAAGTGGGTGTTCAAGTTGAAACACGGTGCTATGGGTCAATAGCAAGACATAAAGCAAGATTAGTAGCTTTAGGATTTCATCAAAGAGCATGACTCGACTACTCTGAAGTAGTTGCTCCAGTAGCAAGACTGGAGACAATTCGACTAGTGGTAGCATTGGCATGTAACCAAGGTTGGTCGACATTTCACTTAGATGTGAAGTCAGCATTTCTGAATGGTCCTTTAGACGAAGAGGTCTATGTCAAACAACCTCCATAGTTTGTGATTCAAAAGGAAGCAAGTAAAGTATATAATTTGCACAAAACACTCTATGGTCTCAAGCAGGCACCTGGGGCATGGAACAAGAAGATCAACTCATACTTAGTCGAATTGGGATTTGTCAAATGCAAATCAGAGTATGGTGTTTATATTTAAGTTATAGCATAAGATATAACAATCATATGCTTATATGTCGATGAATTTCTAGTAACTAGAAATAGCTTGGAGAACTTGTCGAAGTTCAAAGAGTTGATGATGAAGGAATTTGAAATATCGGATCTGGAAAAATTGTCTTATTTCTTAGGAATGGAATTTCAAATGTCGAAGCAAGATATGGTGTTACATCAAAAGAAGTATGTCAAAAAGATACTCAAAATATTCAAAATGGATGATTCGAATCCTATATCCCCACATGTCGAACCAAATATAAAGTTGGAGAAGAATGGAAAGGAAGACAAAGTCGATGTAACTTTGTTCAAACAAATTGTGGGATCTCTGAGATATGTGCGTAACGGTCGACCTGATATAGGTTTCACAGTCGGATTAGTGAGCAGATTCATGGGTGAACCAAGATTGTCGCACATGAAGGCTACAAGAAGAATTCTGAGATGCTTAAAAGGATCGATAGACTATGGAATTCTATTTCGACGAAATTTTGAAGGCAAAGAAGCTACATTTACTTGTTGTTCAGATGCTGGTTGGTATGGTAATAAGGAAGATAAAAAAAACACAATTGGATATTTCTTTCAAGTATTTGATGCCCCAGTCTCATGGTGTTCGAAAAAGCAATATGTGGTGCCATTGTCATCGTGTGAAGCTGAATATATAACAGGATCTTATGTTGTATGTCAAGCAATTTGGATCAGATCGGTACTTGAAGAAATTATCGTCGAAGTAAAGAAACCTCTTGCGTTGCAAATCAATAACAAGTCAACCATAAATCTAGCGATGAATCCAATTCTGCATGAAAGAAGTAAGCATATAAAAGCTAGATTTCACTTCTTGAGAAAAAAGGTAAATCAAGGTGAACTTGAAGTAAGGCATTGCTCAAGTGAAGCACAGTTGATCAACATTTTCACCAAAGAATTAAAGATCGACGGGTTCCTGAATTTGAGAAAGAAATTAGGAATAGTTCAGATTGACTATTTTTGAGTATGTTCGATAACTTGGATTAAGGAGTGTCTTGAGATATTAAACCTAATCCAAGTTGTGTAACCTAAGTCCAGACTCAATTAGGGTTTGTTAGCCTACTTAGTATATAAATTAAGTGTATATAAATAGTTATAGTCTGTATCATTATTTGTACAATTCAAGCAAATAATATAATCCTTATTTTTACAATCAACCCCCCATAGCCATTCATGTTGTTATCATCTTGTTCTTTCTCCGTTATTTCCATCTCTTCTAGACCATCTTTATTGTTCCTCATCACCATCTCCATATAAGATCTAGTTTTAGGGTTTTAATCAAGTATTTTTGTATGTTATTTATCTTAATCTTTTTAGTACTCCTCTCTTGAAGGTCCACCTCCGCCACACTCTTCCAAGGGCTCGCCGGAGAAACATGTGTGGAGGCAGTCGCATTAGGTGACACAAACCCTAGCATAAGGTTTTCCATTCAGACGTTCGATTTCATTATGTAAATTTTTATAACCAATTTTGTGATTTTAATGTATTTTTAGTCATAATTAACACACTCCTTCCAAAAAATAAATAAGTATAATTTAACAAATGTCTATAGAAAATACTAACTTACACCCATTTATTTTAAAGATGTATTTTAATAACATGTACCTTAGGGTACATTTTACTATTTTTTTAAGGGTACTTGCTAAAATACTCATTCATAAATATAAAATCACTTCCTCATACAATATAATATAATTATGACTCAAGTAAATATTAATTTATTCAGTTTTTAAATTCTATTATTTATCTTGTCAAATATAAAATTTTATTATTTATAAAATTTATTACTATCTTATGTCTAAAATTATTTTAAATATAATTATTTTTTCATATTAATTTATTAATATAATTTTCATTCCGTGGGATATAATTATTAAGTATAAATATTGATTAATAATTATTTTTATCTTAGTCATCATTCTCACCCATTAAAAATAAATTTTATCATAATTAATACTGTTACATCTACAAAAAAAAAAGTATTGGTAAGAAAAAAAATTAAAAAAAAGTGAAATTGAGAAATAAAAAAATTAGATTTTAAAATAAGATAAAAAATTAAAAAATTAAAAAACATGAATAATGAAGAAAAAAACATTTTTTTAAGAAGTTAAATTGTACTAATAGAATTCAAAGAGAGACATTAAATTATATTAATAGAATTCGAAGAGAGATATTAAAAATAACATATTCTCAAGACTTAAGTCTTTGTCACTAAACTACACATAAATAAATAAAATAAAAGTACAATTAAATTTATTTTTTTACTTTAGAGGTCTATGATGCATTTATTATTTTTTAGAATTGTGGACCACTTCTGATATATCTCAATTCGTGTGTATTCTTTTTATTTATTATTATAATATATACTTATTACAATTAAAAAAATAGTATTATTATTTACTTATTTTTGTTAATCGTGTATGCAGTTGAGATGATTAGAAAATGGGAAAAAAACTTGTACCGATTGATTAGCGGTTCATTTTGGAGAACAGCTTGTGCTTGCATGTGAGTGTTTGAAATAAATTAATCTTTGCTGATTCTAAAGTAGTTGCCAAAAACAAAAGCATCAATACTAAAAAAATTCTTGATATAACAATAGTATAATTTACAGATAAGATAAAGACTTTACCAACTATTTTCCGGTTTTGATTTGATAGTTATTGCCAGCATCAAAACCAAACCTAACAAGCAACAAAATCAACCAGATCTTAATACCTTAGTTACATAAACATTAAACACTCGTCCATATCCATCTGTTATTAATCTACTACTATATATTATAATAACAGCATCATTAACTCCTGCTTTTATTGCAACACAGTCAGTTACCAACTCACCTCTCTTTCTTTATTCACTCATTATGCTTTCACTCCATTTACCAGCTCAGAATCTTAACCTTAAAAAAAAACAAAAAAAAACTAGTACATACAAGAATCTAGGACTATATCAAATTGTTAAGGTTGCAAGATCTTCCTTCCTAGTTCCTTTGTTCTTATGTCTTAAGGTATAATATTCAAAGCTTTTCATTCTTGTTTTCTTGTGTCTCTATTTCTTTCCCACCTCTTTGTTATTGCATGTGCCAGGGTTCAATTGAAAGAGAAAAAGGAAAGTAGTTGATTCTTCATCACTATGATGTGGAATCATAGAGAAGGTTGGTTGTTTGTTATATTCATCTATGTATTATTATTAGCAGTTTTTCCTTTGGTGTGTTTTTCTGTAAACTTTGTTCCTATAGATAATTACCTTATAGATTGTGGTTCACATACAAATACTTCTATAGGTAGTCTCAATTTCACATCAGATCAATTCTATAAGAATTTTCTTTCCACACAAGAAGATATTCTTGCAAATACTACTATCAATTCCACCACTGGTTATTCACCTCTTTATCAAACTGCAAGAATCTTCAATTCACCTTCAGAGTATAGTTTTCCTGTTAACAAAAAGGGTAGGGTTTGGATTAGGCTTCATTTCTTTCCGATTTCGTATCGAAATTATAATCTTAGTGCTGCCAATTTTGCTGTTACAACCCAAAATAATGTGCTGCTTAGTAACTTTAGTGTGTCTGGGAAAAATGGTGTTATGAAGGAGTACTTAGTGAATGTGACCTTAGACGAAGTTGTTGTAACGTTTACCCCGTCGATGAATTCGACTGCTTTTGTGAATGCGATTGAAGTTGTTTCTGTGCCTGATGACCTGATTCCCGATGATGCTACCGCGTTGAGTCTGCGGAGAAGTTATACGGGGCTGTTGACACAGGCACTCGAGACGGTTTTCAGGATTAACATGGGTGGTCCAAGTGTTTCTTTTGGGGTTGATCCGCTTCGTCGAACTTGGGTTCCTGATGTAAGCTTTCTTATACTACCTAACCTTGCTAGAAACTTTTCGAGTATAGGTGCTGTTAAGTATGTGAAAGGGGGACCAACAGAAAATATTGCTCCGGGTAGTGTCTATGGTACTTTAACCGAGATGAACTCGGATAGTGATCCGCGTAGCAATTTCAATGTGACATGGAAGTTTGATGTGGAGCCGGGATTTCAATACCTTGTTCGACTTCACTTTTGTGATATTGTGAGTAAGGGTCTTAATGAACTTTATTTCAATGTTTATATTGATTCGTTGTTAGCTGCAAAGGATCTTGATCTCACTGCTAAGACTAATAATGTTTTGGCTACTCCTTATTTTATGGATTTCGTTACAACACCGTCGGTCGATAATAAAATTCTTGTAAGTATTGGCCCTTCTGATGCAAATAGTGATTACCCTAATGCCATTTTGAATGGACTTGAGATCATGAAAATGAACAACTCTAAGAGCAGTCTCAGTGCATCTACAGCAGTGATTTTGACTAGTAATCATGGTTCAAGTTCTAAGAAAGTTGGCGCGATAGTTGGTGTGTGTCTTGGGATAGTTTGCGCGGTGGTTGGAGTTTTCTTTGTAGTTTGCATGAGAAGAAGACGGTTGGTACAACAAGGGCATTCAAAGACATGGGTTCCTTTATCGATCAAAGATGGAACTTCTCACACAATGGGAAGTAAATATTCAAACGCCACAACAGGAAGTGCTGCTTCGAATTTCGAGTATCGCTTCCCATTTGTGGCAGTTCAAGAGGCCACAAACAATTTTGATGAGAGTTGGGTTATTGGCGTAGGTGGTTTTGGTAAGGTTTACAAAGGTGAATTAAATGATGGAACTAAAGTTGCTTGTAAGAGGGGCAACCCTCGGTCGCATCAGGGACTTGCAGAATTCCGAACCGAAATAGAAATGTTGTCTCAGTTCCGTCATCGCCATCTGGTATCATTGATCGGATATTGTGATGAAAGGAATGAAATGATCTTGATATATGAGTACATGGAGAACGGAACTGTCAAGAGTCATCTATATGGCTCGGGTCTTCCTAGCTTAAGTTGGAAAGAGAGGCTCGAGATATGCATCGGAGCAGCTAGGGGACTTCATTACCTTCATACCGGCTATGCTAAAGCGGTTATTCACCGTGATGTAAAATCTGCAAATATCCTTCTTGATGAGAACCTCATGGCAAAAGTTGCCGATTTCGGGCTATCAAAGATCGGACCAGAAATTGATCAGACGCACGTGAGCACAGCCGTGAAAGGAAGTTTTGGCTACCTTGACCCGGAGTATTTCAGAAGGCAGCAGTTAACAGAGAAATCTGACGTGTATTCATTCGGGGTAGTTTTGGTCGAGGTTTTATGTGCAAGACCTGTTATAGATCCATCTCTTCCTAGAGAAATGGTGAATTTGGCCGAATGGTCGATGAAATGGCAGAAAAGAGGAGAACTTGTGCGAATTGTGGATCCAACTCTTGAAGGGAAAATGAGACCGGATTCTCTAAGAAAATTTGGAGAAACTGCTGAAAAATGTTTGGCTGATTTTGGTGTTGATAGGCCTTCTATGGGAGATGTATTGTGGAATCTGGAGTATGCTCTTCAACTTCAAGAGGCTGTTGTTCAAGGCGATCCTGAAGAAAACAGCACTAATATGATCGGTGAACTCTCTCTGCAAATCAATAATTTTGACCATGAAGAAAGTGTTTCGGTTGCGAAATTTGAAGCTTCGAGTCTTGATGATCTTTCTGGTGTTTCTATGAGTAAAGTATTCTCACAGTTGGTGAAGTCTGAGGGACGGTGACGTCGAATAATACATTTAAATTCTGCATATTAGATTACTTTTAATGGTTTTGGTGTAATAGAGTTGTAAATAATGACCAATTTTCTAAGTATGTGATTATGAGAAATGGTCATTTTCAGCATGCTGTAACTTGTTCTTTAATTACAACACTTTTACGTGCATATTTTTGCAAATGATATGTGTCAAATTTGAGAAAGGACAATTTAGCATAAGAGATGCCAGTGAACTGTGGTCACCTTAGTTTTTTATTTTGAATCACGATTCCTGTGATCACAGGTTAAATTCTTAAATTCTGACACCAAACAAATAAAGACAAAAAAGACCTGCCTTAGAGTTTAGGCTAGAGCTCAAACCACCATAATAGTGACAGGACAGAAAACACTAAAAGGGCAACGAAAACCACCAACCATAGTAACAGAATAGAAAACACTAAAAGGGCAACAAAAACCACAAACCAAAGTCAATTTTAGAACCAAGATAAAAAAATACTTGCTGCTATTGGTTAAGAGAGAAGATGGGGTTCTGAAATCAATCTGTAAAAGTACATGAATTTTTTTTCAGAATGTCACGTTTTTCAAATCAATTTTCTAGAATGTCATCTTCTGAAAAAAATGATCCAAAATAGCGCGAATGTGGACAGTAAAGGCTCTCGCCAACTCAAATGGCGTGAAAGGGGCTGATAATTTTTTTTCTTCATTTTACGTTATTTATATTAATAATTTTAATTATTTAATTTTATTATTAATTATAAATAATTTAATAAACTATTTAATTATAAAATTAATTAATAAAATATTAATTTAAAAACTTAAATAATTATAAACTTAAAATAACTATTTAACGATTACAATTAAATAATAAATTTTTTAATTAAATAATAAAATTTCACAATTACAATCAAAATACTAAATAAAATAATACAGTTAAAAGTAGTTATAAATAACAATACATGAATAAAATTAGTTAGAAGGGTCTGCATTATTGAGGCGATGCGGACATTTTTTCCGCATATGTGGTTGTTGACAGATACCGCATCGTCTTTTTATTTTCTCAACAGTGTCCATTTCAGTTCTAATGTGAGTATTGTTTGGGCGACCTTTTTTGTTTCGTCGCATCCTTTCATCATGCAAAAGAGTATCACCCAAATATGGAGGTCAGCTATCTTCTTGGGGAACACCGAAACTTTGTATGTAAACTTTGAAGACGTTTATAACTCTATACAAGTCAGGACTAAACGTAGTATAGTCGTTGTTAATGTGAGAACACGCTGCGATACCATGTGAGCAAGGCGGATGAAAAGTTTGAAATCTCCCACAGTCACAAGTTTGTGTTTGGAGGTTGACGTTGAAATGAATAAGTGGCCGACAATTCCTATTATTAACCGTCTCTTGAACCACGAAATAGTGACTTTCACAGTCAAAATCCAAGACATTAGATTTTTCTACTTCTTCTACAATTCCTTTCATACAGTTATATGTGAATTCCTTTCCCGATGACAATTTTTTTGTCCAATCCTTTCCTCGCTTACTCCACAATGTTCCCCTCCTGTAGTATGTTGATCTTACAAGTGATGTAATAGGTAAGTTTCGGGTTTCCTTCAACAGAGTTCAAAGATTCAGTTGGTTGTCATGTAACCCCACTGTGCTCCTCCGTCGTAAGCTCGCGGCCATTTTTCTCTTGGAAGGTTCTCTATCCAATTGAAAGTCTTTGTGTTTGTTTGGCGGATCTCCTCCCGATAATATGCGTATGTAGACTCATTAATTGCATACGCTGCGTAAAAGCATTAAAAACATTAATATAAAAGAAATATATATTGAAATGCCATGTTAAAAATTAGAGAGTAATTACCAATGTTAACAACTGTCTTGCGAAGGTTTTGGTCCTTGATGGCTCGCATGAAGTTTTGTGCGATGTGCCTAATGCAATACACATGCACCGAGGGTGGGTTCTGCCAGCCATTATCTGGGTTATTGTAGGCACTCTTAATGGACTCATGTCGATCAGATATCAAATATAAGTCTGATTGGGGTGTGACGTAGAGTCTCAAATTTTCCAGAAAGAAACTCCAAGCCCCCGGTCTCACCTTCGACCAATGCATATGCGATTGGGAAAATGTTACCATTCCCATCTTGTGCAACAGCCAGAGCAATGTTCCCCTATATTTTCCATACAGCCATGTACCATCTACATGCATTATAGGTTTACAATGTGCGAAACCCCTAATACAAGGTTGAAATGCCCAAAAAAGGCGATGGAAAATTCTTGCACCACCAATTTGTTCCTACATTTGAATATACAGGAAGTGTTTCATGATCTATGACGGTACCTGGGAGAAATTATTGCATGACTAGCAACCACTGCGGAAGGTTGTTATAAGAGGCCTCCCAATTGCCATAAATATCTTTGATTGCTCTGTTCTTTGCAATCCATGCCTTTTTGTAAGACACCGGTAGCCATAAGTCGTACGAATATGAGCAATAATATGTCTAACCTTGATTGTTGAGTCACTGTCAACAAGAGGTCTGATGTTATGGGCGATCATCTTTGAGGTAAGCTTTTGGTGATATTGAGATATAGCAGTCGACATGCAAGTGTGTAGCCCTCCAATTCTGCCAATAACTCATTTACCACACCCCTCCCTTAACGAAGCTCTACATGTGAAGTTGCATCCCTCCTTTTTACATTTAATTAAATATCGTGTCGGATCAGACTTACAAACCTTAAAAGTATAAGAATTTTTTATGTGATACTCAGATATTGCATGGAGACATGCTTCTTTGTTTTCAAACGTCATACCAACCTTTAAGTTTTCACGTGACTCACGTTCGTCTAAGGGTTCAAAGACTGAAATTGGTTCCACACATTCAAATGAAACATTTCTTAAGTGATAAGGTGGGTTGTATAGATCAAGTATAGGAGTCGATTCTGCCTCCAGTCTGTCATCGTCACCTGACTCGTCATTGGACCCACTAAACAAATTAATTTATCTGGCATCGTCGGAGTCAGTATTATCACTCACTTCCTCTTCCGGAAATATTAGCTCGTTATGTTGTGCTTGGACAGACTCTTCTTGTTGGGAGACCTGACTTTGTTGATATGCATGAGTTTGTGATGATTGTGTTGGATATACTTCATGTATTTGTTGAAAACAAATATACAACTCAATTGTTTGTTGACTGCAAAACCTTGAGTGGCATTGTAGTATTGAACGGACATCTTCATCGTCTTCGATTATTTTTGCAGTGTTGTATGTGACATTGTGATCAACTGGATTAACTATTGGAAATCGATAAAAAAATAGAAGTTACATGTTGTTGTAAAGTTTCTTCTATTTTTTTCGTCGGGCTAAATCACTTTTTCGATGAATATTTAAAATATGTGTATCTGTATTTTGAAAGACCACTCAAATATTATCGTCGGTAAAAATATTACCATTGAAATGTAAGAGACAAGAAATATGATTTTGTGGCATTGTGTTTGAAGTAATATTCAATTGTTTGAATAAGAGATAACTACGTTGGTATTAATAAACAAACAGCTATGTTGGATTTATTGCATGCATGTATTAATAATAAACAAACAGCTATTTATTGGATTTATTGCGCGCATGTTGTCGCCAAGTCAAATGGCGTGAACATGCTCAGGGTACACTCGCGGCAACTCAAATGGCGTGAAGCCTTGGTAGGCGCCAAGTCAAATGGCGTGAATAGTACACCCGTGCCAACTCAAATGGCGTGAAGTCTTGGTATGCGCCAAGTCAAATGGCGTGAAGCATTGGTAGGCGCCAAGTCATACGTGTCATGCCTATAAATGCAACATTAAATGATTCTGTTTTCATATTAAAATGACTCTGATACTTTGTTCAGTATACATTATTCCGTATAATTCACAAGTTGTTATGTTTGATTATAGAAACGCATTTTCTAATCCTTTGGTTGTACGGCTTATGGAAAGATCTAAACTCATTCACTTGAAAAATCAATTACATCAAATCACAAATATTAATAGGAGCATTACAGAGATATCTTTCAACCGGGTTATAATCAACGAAAATGAAGTGTTGATGCAGCATATTACAAAGTTAGTTACAAATACAGATGTATTTAACATGTTTGAGGATTTTCGAATTGGGGTTAATAAAACACCATTTGAGTTGTATGTCAGGTTTAGTAGATCAGCCGATGAAGTTTTATTATTGTGTACAAAACCGTGTAATTTACAATATTCTCAATAAGTATACAAATTTATATTTATTCAACTTTCATTAAATTACTCTACTACATACCAACTCTAATTAAATTACTCTACTACATACCAACTCTAATTAAATTACTCTACTACATACCAACTCTAATTAAATTACTCTACTACATACCAACCACAATTAATTAAATTATTCAACTACCAACTATCATCACTCTGAATTTTTTCCTATAAATAATCAATCACTCTCACCTCATTTTTTTCCACAAACACACTACATTCTATTCACTACACACTGTCTACTCTCTCCTCATTTATTCAATGTTGTAAGTATTTTTGATTTATTCAATATTATTCATATTATTTATTTTTGAGTTTACAATATTAGTTTTATTCATAATTTGCATAAAAATGTGAATATTTTTCTATATTACTTATTTCTATTACAGATTGATCATACTTATATTTCAAAATGGAGAATTCGTGCTCACAAACCTCTAAAGCCACATAAAGTCATAATCCCTTACCTTCACCAACCTGGTTTCTACCATGTATCTACAATAGGATCCCCACACATCGATTCAAGGTTAATTATAGCCTTACTAGAACGGTGGAGACCCGAAACTCATACGTTTCATCTTCCAAAAGGTGAATGCACAATTACATTGGAATATGTGAGTATGTTATTGGGGCTTCTTGTAGATGGTAAAGCGGTAAATGAGTTAGGTGGTGGTGCATGGGGTTCTATTTTAGGAGATGAACCACCACAAAGTGATAAGGGAATGACATGGCTTAAAAACATGTACCAACATGAACCACCAACCGATGAGTCATCTGAGGAGTATAAAATTAAACATGCTCGTATTTATATGTTACTCTTTATCGGACAAGTTTTGTTTCCTAACAAAAACAGTAATACTATACACTCAAAAGTCTATAAACATAAAAGTAACAGTGATGTTAGGATGCGTTTTACTTCTTCAAGCTTAGGCTTACACGCATGCCTATAATATAATATCTCTGGTGGCTCCGCTTCAAGCTCCATATCCTTACGCAAGAAGGTAATATTTTAATTTTAATTTTAATTTATAATTAAAATTGTTAGTATTCTTTAAAATAAAGTTTAATTTTAAATTCTTTTTAGGTGGTGCATCAAGAAACTTGACTACCAAAATAATTCGCGCCACCATCTACAAGGATACCGATTCAGGATTGATCACATGCTTCAAGATCAGGTTTTTTTGTCTTCATTTTAATACTTCTTATAAATTTATGAATTTTATTTTGGTTAAACTAACAAGTTTTATCTATAATTTTTCAGTTTATTTGGAGGTCGTATCTTGGATTAGCGCCCCAAAGACACGAGTACAGTTTGATATGGAGTTTTACGTATATAATATGTTTTCATATTGTAGAAATGCATCAAGCAGATATGATCAAACTACAATTTGTCCATTTACAGGATATCTGAAGAACCTCGATGCCTAGCTGAACACCATAAGATGACAACAATAAAAAGCATATACCATATTATACTCTGATGAACAAAATCGTTGGTTGCATCAATTATAAATAGAGTAGAAACCGTCAAATGAGTACATGGAATGGTATCACTCACTTTCACATAGATATGCATCGTACGAACAATTTCTCACTGACCCTCGTCAAAATCAATATGCCCATACTCAGGCAAGTGGCTCTCAACAACCTCACCACTCACAACATTCTCAACCTCCTCATCCTCAATCCTTCCAACAACAAACTACTCACTTTTCCCAACATCAAACACTCATCCCTCATTATCCTGAACAACAAACTTCTAACCCTCATTTTTCTCAACTACAAACTCATGCCCCTTATTTTTACCAAAATCAAACCTTTAACACCCAATACCCGCAATCTCACGCCCAACCAAATTACATTTATGAATCCCAACAACCACAAATATATCATAGGCCAACTAACATTTATGAATCCCAACAACCACAAATATATCATAGGCCAACTACACAATTCATAGTCATCATGCGACCAAACTTTTATTCTTCCTCCTCTCAACATAACCCTACAACGCCTTATTCGCCACAACAACCGCAATATAATTTTGGCGAGGATCTTAACGTCAGTGATTATGATTTACTGGAAAGCATTTGGTCTCCTCCGCAAGCTACATCTACTTAGTCAAAAAAAATCCTCCAACATCAGATGCAACACAACAAAATCCTCCAACAACAGAGACCGAACAACAATATGGTTTTGGTCATCGTGCTCCGCGACCGCGTTATTATTTTATCAGTACTTGTTTCAGACCGGGTCATCAGCATTAAATAGTGTAATTGTAAAATTTTAACTGTATTTTTTTATTTAGTATTTTGATTGTAATTGTGAAATTTTATTATTTAATAAAAAAAATTATTATTTAATTGGAATTGTTAAATAGTTATTTTAAATTTATAATTATTTAAGTTTTTAAATTAATATTTTATTAATTAATTTTATAATTAAATAGTTTATTAAATTATTTGTAATTAATAATAAAATTAAATAATTAAAATTATTAATATAAATAACGTAAAAAGAAGAAAACGAAGAAAAAAAATTATGAGGCCCTTTCACGCCATTTGAGTTGGGGAGAGCCCTTGCTGCCCACATTCGCGTCATTTCAAATGGTGTGAATCCTCTGGATGTAGTATTTTAGGCATTTTTTTCAGAATGTGACATTCTAGAAAATTGATTTGAAAAACGTGGCATCTTGGAAAAAAATTCATTTTCAAATCAAAGAAAATACTATTTTCTTCCAAATATTTCATAGTTACTGAAACATATGAGGAAAAACTAGTTCTACCACCAAAATAAATCATAGCTACATCACTCTTAGACTTAGCTCTACCACCAAAATAAAAATAAAAGAAACACTAGAAAAGACTATGGTCACTAGGAAGAACCACGTATCAACTCAACCACTCGAAGATTATATACCACACTGACAGACTAGATCACAAGTGACAAAAATATGAGGACCAACTCAACCAAATCCTCACAAGGGGCAAGATATCTCAATAAAATTATCAATCATCCCAGTTAAACATGTTTTTATCTAGAAGAAAGTCTATCTTGTAAAAATTATCAAGAGAAGACCAACACCGTAAAAGGAGTTCAACTAACCCAAATGAAGAGAAGGATTGAGTTCTCAACCAAATGAGAGGACAAATAGGAGATAGTAAGCTTCCACTGAATATGATAAATAGAGGCTACTGATAAAATACTCTCTAAAATGATTCTAATTCCACTTATATCTTGAGAGAGTAGTGTCTTAAGCACGGGAAAAAAAGATTATCTACCACAAGATAGCATCAGAAGATAACCTTTTTTTTCCTACTCTAGTAAGGTGAGTGTTATGAACTCACAAGCTCAAAGCTATTACAACTGCAGTCATCAAACTACAATTGTGAAGGAACTCTGAAACTCAGAATGCATAAAGGAAGAAACAAATGAATCATTGAAGATGACAACCAGTTCAGAAGATAGAAAGAAAACAAAATAAACTGGTTGTAACATTAACATTATAGAAATTGGATTACAAATTAATACAAGCAAATTCATATCAAATCAATCTCTCCCAATAGCTCCAACATTTCAACCTCATAATATACATAGACGACAACCAACAACAAAAAATCGAAAGAGAAACCCTAACCCTAACCCCCAAATCCATAGAGAGTTCTTCCCTGTCTCTTAAGAGCGTAAACAACATCCATAGCGGTAACGGTCTTTCTCCTGGCATGCTCAGTGTAAGTAACAGCATCACGAATAACATTCTCCAAAAAAATCTTGAGAACACCGCGTGTTTCTTCGTAGATGAGACCACTGATACGCTTCACTCCTCCTCTGCGAGCAAGACGGCGAATGGCGGGCTTGGTAATACCTTGAATGTTATCGCGGAGAACCTTACGGTGTCGTTTTGCTCCTCCCTTTCCCAAACCCTTTCCTCCTTTCCCACGCCCAGACATCTTGATTTCAAAGTGTGAATGATAAATCGATAAATAAACGAAAAGATGAAGAAATGGTTTTGCAGTGACTTGTTTACTGTGTTGGGTTTTTATTTATAGCCTTTTCATTTTTACTATCATTTTATAGATCTTGTTTGGGGATTGGGGGAGAACGTATCGATCCGGGTGAGTTTCACTGAGCTGTTTTAGACCGTTGATAGGAGGTGAAGGTACGGTCCAGATATCAGATTAAACTGAGAACGGATCGATGACGTGGCGGAAGAAATTAGTGCTCCATTTCGCCATATTGTTAGAGCCTTAGTTGATTGCAAGCTTTCTTCATCTTTTGAAAAGCTATAATATTTTCGATCGGTTTCAGTTATCTTTGGATTCATATTTTAAATCCAAAACTGATCATAATAAACCAATGGAAATCAAAAATGATAAACCGTAGGTAAATCGGTTTATTTTTTGACATTCATTTATTTTTTTAATTAATCGGGTTGGATCGAGTTCAGTTTTTTTGTCTAGCCCTAATTCACATTCTCTTATTTTAATTGATTTGAACTCATAATGATATAGTATAATTAGTTATAAATAATCAAGTGTTTTTGCTGTCAAAGTTGTGTTTTGTGGATTAGGTGATTCTGTTATGTTGTCTCATTTTTTTATTTAAGTTGTATGCAATAATGATTGATAGCATACTCCATTTTCTTATTCAAGTTGTATGCAATAGTGATTGATAGCATACCAATTGCACTTGTAATGTAGTAATTGATAGCAATTTAATCACTTATTTATTTATGTCAAGGGTTACTTTTAATTAATATCTATTTTATTTTAATTAATAATTATTTTTATTTGAGAGGCAAAATCTTTATTTTAAATGTTAAATTTTTCTCTTTTTTTTCTTTATTCATCTCATGAGTCCTTTTTCTATATGGTTATTTAATATAATCGAATTTATATGATCATTGTTTATATATAATTAGGTAACTTATTTTAAATTTTTATGTATCTTGTGAGTGCACCTTCTTGATTAGAGATATTTTGTATGATGTCAAAACTATGACATTTTATATTTATATATATTAGACGGTATCATCTTGGTCTAAATATGCATCTTAGTATTAGGGAATTAGAAATGATTTAGAAAATGTTTCATGCATTAAAACAAGTTTTTTTTTTGTAAAAAAAAACAGCTTTATGTGTCGAAACATACATGCTATGAACGACACATGTAATACATTTTCGAAGGTTGTAGACTATGCAACTCATGTGCTGGCACATACAATATTTTAGGTCGACACAAAGAAGAAAAACTCTTTTATGAGTCGACACATACGAGTTTTGTGTTGGCACGTGTAATTCATTTTTAAAGCCAGTAGTCTTTATAATACATGTGTCGACACACTAGCCTATACAGGTTGGCACATGCTTCGAATGTGTTAACACATGACACATAAAGGTCAACATATGTGTGATACGGTGGGAGAACTGACTTGAGGTTTTTCGTTTTGTCGCAAATGTCGCGGTTAGCAAGAGTCGCCACCGACTTTTCTTTTATCCAAAAGGAAAGGTGAAAAAGTACAGGAAAGACATTTGAGAGATTTTCTTGAGTTCGGGGGGATAGATTATGAAAAGGGAAGGTGTTAGCATCCTTTTCATCCATGGTTTTCCATGGGCTCTTAGTTACTTGCTTAGATCACTTGCTTTTTATTTGAAATGGTGTTTGGTGTGGTTTTGAAAGTATTTTTGAAAAGAGGCCATTCGTTTAGGCCATCTTTGTAATGATTCTCGTTCATAAGAATGTATACAAAGATGTTTGTCTTTTGAAAATGTTTCAATATTTTGTAAGATGTTTTGAAATGTGTGTGTTTTTGAAAATAGCAAGGACTACTTGAAAAGGAGCAAGTAACTTAGAAGCTATCTACCTACTCAAATGTCTTTCTTGTGTATTTTATTCCTTTGACATTGTTGACTTACCATTGACTTGGTAAGCAACCTTATCTTTGGATGTAAACAGGACGGGCGTGGGTCATCGTATAACCATGATAGCAATGTTGCCAACTATCCTAGCATTTTCGAGGGACCAAGATCATTTTGTTTAGGCAACCTTTGAATATCGTCATCGAGGGGCTATGATCTTATATTTGTTTTGTTTTGCCAAGATACTTCGCATGCGTAACATGACCATTTTATTTTAGGCAACCAAGTGGGAGAAACCCTAAGGGTGCTTGTGTGCAAAGTGTATCATTTTCATGCTTTTGTCTTGTATTTAGGATTTTCTATTTTGTTTTGTTTTTGTTCTTGTCATGCAAACCCTAATTACTAATCATAGTATATAAATCGATAAATTGCATAAAATAAACTAAGCTATTACAACAATTTTTATGGGAGGGGGGAATACAAGTTTGAATGGGGGTATTTGCACAAATATAAAACTAAATATATTATTACAACCAAATCGAATATGCGCGAATTAAATAAATATAGACAAATATTTAAAATGCAATGCAATATGTTCATGTAAAAAAATGATTTTTTTTATGTCTTGTTTTTGTATGAACAATATTTAATTTAGACCTAAAAAAGGAAAAAAATAATTAATTCTTTTTGAAAGGGATTAAACCCTAGTTTTCATTTAAAAGAAAATAATGTTCTATATTATTATTTTGTACATTTTTTGTATAAGAAAATAATAAATAATATTATATGAAAATATTAAAAATTAAGTATGTGTAAAAATAAGTATTTATGAGTATAAAATGTATAATAAAAATATTAAGTATTTTTAATTATTTATAAGCTATTTAAGAAAATAAACTCTATTTATCAAAATAAACTATTTTTCATGTGAGAAAATAATTTTTAAAAAAAGTGTAAAAATAAATAAATTATTTTTTAGTATTTTTTATCATTAAAAATAAATAAATAAAAGTATTAAATATGAAAATATGAAAAAAATACAAAAATATAAAAAGCTAGTCAGGGGGTGTAATAGTAAGTCATGGGGGTGGGTTTAGTGAAAACAAAAAGGCCAAAGCACAAAAAGCCCAGAACCGGACTTCATCCCTATCCTTCACTCTCTTCTTCGCGCGCTTCCATGTTCAAACCTGTAACTTGTTTATGCTTGCATAAAAACAAAAACTCATAACATGAAAAATGTGGCATTTGAGCTCACGATTCCAACCATATAACTTATGTAACATAACTCTTAAAGATCAAAGAGAATTTTGGGATCCCTAATTCGTAACCTAATTTTTTCAGAGTTTTCAATCTTTAAATTCTCATAGCACAAGTAATGTAAATGAAAAGTAATGATATGTACAGCTTCGTTATGATAAGGACAAAAAATTTTCTTTACAAATCGTGGCTTGAAGTTGCCTAAGTACAGAGATAGAGTTTAAGAAAATACCTCCTTCAGCTGGAATCGAGTAGGGAAATGTAGGGACTTTGATGGAGGCCTGGTGATTATTTAAGCTTCCTTGAACTTCCTTGAACCTATTCCAATGCTTATCTGGCTCTGAGGATGGCTGGAATTCTCTGACCAAGTCCAACTGCAAGCTTCTAAATTGAAAATGGAAAATGCTGAAACAGGGGTTACAGAACTAGGGTGATGGCTTGGATTGGCTAGGTAGCAAGTGTTTAAGATGTTTGAAGTGATTAAACACAAAACGCACGAGCCAAATGAGAGTTGGCTGTGCTTTTTGCAGAAAACTGTGAGTTTGGGCAATTTTGTGGAGTTTTTCAGTTTGAGAATGTTTCAGGTTCAATCCAAGCATGTTATGCCTTGTAAAAAGTTTGTATATTTGTATAGAAGTGATCCAAAGTCAGCCTTTACTAGCTGTGCAAGCTTTGGACCTTTTTGCAACTTTTCTTGCATTTGAAGTAAAGTGAAGTGACTATACTTGCCATGCTTGTACTTGCTTGCTTGAGGGCTGAAATGAGCTTGTACCAATTGCTTGAGAGTTGTGTAAATTGCTTGTATCAAGGGGATAGGTTCAATGCTCAAGATTGACAGAGTTGCAAAAGTTCATCTTTATGTAAATGGCATTGTAACCTTTTTGCCCAAAATGGAAATACATCTTGTGTAAAGCTTCAAAAGCAAGGATAAAGGCTTTAGCTTCTGAATATGAATTTAATTATGGAGTGTATAGCAAGCTTAGGACCTGTAAAGCAAGATATAACCAGCATAGATTTAATTTTTAACTTGATGCTATGTGAAAATGGCTTGAACAAAAGTGAGAAAATGCCAACTTCCTCTCTTCGATTCTCCCTACTCAAAAATGATCTTGGAGAGTTCTTGGACATTTTGGAAAGCTTTCAATGTGCTCTATAATCCATATTCGAAATGAAGTTTGAGATACCTCTTGGAACTAGGTGAAAAGTTTCCATGAAGTTGGGTCCAAAACCTGCCTATATTAGGGCAAAATTTCACTAAGTTAAGAAGTTTATGGACCTATATTCACAAATTCATAACTTGATATCCAAGCATCTTTAGGGAAAAGTTTGTGAAGAAAAGTTGTAGATTTAATGGAGGACTACAACTTTCATATTGGGAACTTTTCTTGAATCAAAATGCATCATGGTGAAAAAGAGGTGAAAAGTTGAGAAAAAATAAGAAAATTTTTATATTTAGAAAAATTCTAAGTTATGAAAATTTTCAAATTAAAACCCTAATTTTCAAATTTGGTTTTCTTGGTGAACAAGTTTCATATTTTGACATATCTTGATGAATTATGACCCTTGGTACTTGATTTTGATCAAAAAGTCAAAGTTTGACTTTTCAATATACAGTTGACTTTTGATCAGTTGACTGCAAATTTCATCTGTCAATCCAATGAACTTGAGATCTTTTGAACCATGCAATTAGGTCAAGATGATGCAATTGAATCCTTGAAATTATGCTTGAACTTAATTGGTCATTGGCTAGGTTAAAAATCAGAAATTGCCCTTTCTCAGTCAAAAATCCTAATTTTGACCATTTTGCCCTTTTAATGATTTGATCAAATTTCTTGAGGAGTTGTGATCCAAACTTGATCAAATGGTATATATGAGTCTAAAATGTTGATGTGGATAAAAAATTATGAAGTTTGACTGTAAATTGGCCATGGTTGACTTTTTCCCCAATACAGTTGATTTTTAGGTCAACTGTCCAATTGACTTATCAGAAATGTGGTTCAAGGCTTGAAACTTAACATGAGTAATCTTAGGGGTCCAAAATGATGTATGAAAGTCACATAAAGCATTAGTGGTCCAAAAATCCTTGTGCAAACTCAAACCCTAATTTTGGGTTATCAGTGCAAGATGAGGTGTCTTGAGCTGATCAAACTCTAATCTTGTCTTGAGTCCAAGAAGTCTTGTGAGAAAAGTCTTGATAAATGAGAGGGCAAATTTTGGGGTACAACAATATGTATTAAAAATACTGAAATTTTGTATTTTTTTCTTAGACCTTTTGCATTCATTTTTCCCTCAAACTTGCACATATATATACCTCATACATGCATCTTTCAGAAGTTGATGAAACCATAAAAATACAAAGATTGCTCTTCATCTCCAACCTATCATAGTTTATGCATACACACAAACAAATTACACATAATCATTTTTTTTGGGTACCATCTAGATTCAAAGTTGATAACATCCAATTTTGGTTGTTGAATTGTAAATTGGGTTGAGAGTCTTTGGGGTGTTCATCGTGAAAAACTGTGAGGGTTTTCCACCAAGATCAAAGTGTTGATTTTTGGGTTTTTACAAGATCTTACAATTTGGATTCGGCCTTGTGAAAACTTTTAAGAAATGGGGTTCTTGCAAAGGAGTTGTGTGAGTCAGTGAATCGATTGGAAATCTTGGGTGATAATATTTCGCAATTTGGATTCGGCCGAGTGAAAGCTTTGAAGAATGACAGTTTCTTGCAAAGGATTAGCGCGAGACGATGGATCAAATTGGTATTGTTGGGTGACTTGATCAAAGAGAAATTGCTAGGATCAACATCAAACATATGATTTATAGGGTTATATTGCTACATTTCTCTTGTAAATGATATTTTGCAAAGTAAGATTGATTATCTCAATTCTGAATAAAATTGGGGGCGGACGTAGCCATAGCAAGGACGATTGGTGAAATACCTAAATAAATCCATGTGTCTTCTCTCTCTCTCTCTATCTATCTCTTTACTTCTCTATTTTATATTTAATCGCAAATTATTAAATTCATTGATTGTGTAGTTGATACATAGAGAAAAATCTTTGGTTATCAAGCTTGAAATTGCTTTGTTGATTAGACTATAATTCTTAGTATTGTAGTTGAGTTTCATATAAACAAAGACAAAAAGAAAATCTAAAATATCAAATTGCATACCAAGCGTTTGAAAATTTGCCTCATCGTGTTTTGTTAATTTGATTTCATTGGAATTATGTTTCGATTGTGTTAACATTCAAACGTGCTGGTTGTGAAAATATATTGTCTCAATTGATTATCATTATCATGCCATACTACATTGGTTTGACACATATCTGAGCTTTTTGATAACAGTTTGAATTAGACGATGGTTGATCCAGGTGGTTTTCTGTTTTCTAAAGTTTTAAAACTAATTTTCTTCAAAAAATTTAACTTGGGATCTATTCATTCCCCTCTAGATAAGTTATCATCATCTAACAAGTGATATCACGAGCTCTGTTCATTCTATGCTTCAAAAACTCTTATTAGAATATGGCTTCTGAACCTAAAGGGGCGTACAATAGAGTGTTCATCTCCATCGGTGAAAACTATGGTTATTGTAAAGCTTATATGCGTATCCATATCAACTTGTATGATAAGGGAGTATATAACACAATTATCAATGGTCCTAATGAAATTAGTGACTGATTCTAATGGTGTGTTCACAGTTAAACTGGAAGCACAATGAGATGATAATGATAATAAGTGATGGGCTTGTGATTGGAACAAAATATTCTCATATTCGCTCTTAGTGTTGATGAATATTATCGTGTTTCTCATTGTGAGACTGCAAAAGCTATGTGGAATGCATTACAAGTTTCACATGAGGGAATTAATGAAGTCAAACAAGCTAGAGTCAATACATTGAATCAAGAATTTGAACTATTTCACATGAAGCATGGTAAAACCATTACTGACATGCAAAAGAGGTTCACTCATCTCATAAATTGTTTGAATGCACTTGGGAAACCACTTTCTAATGAAACTTCTACTAATAAAGTTTTGAGGTATCTTAATAGGGAATGACAACCTAAGGTCACTGCGATCAAGGAAGCTAATGATGTTACATCAGTATACCTCACTACATTGTTTGGTAAGCTTGAAGAACATGAGGAAGAACTCACTTTCTTATAGAAACATGAGAAAAATCTTGAGAAGAAGCTAAAGAAGGATAAAGGAAAAGCAAAGGAGGTTGAAAAGAAGTTTATTACTTTAAATGTTTTTAGTTCGAGGTTGTGAGTGCAACTTCACTATTAGATGTTTTGCATGATGTCAAAACTATGAAAGCTAGCATTTCAGTATGGTGGACAGTATCCTTATTCTTGTGGATCTCCCTTGCATTAGAGGTCTTAGGAATCATTTAAAATAACTTTAAAATTGGTCTCAATCATGAAAAACCAGTTTTTGCATAAAATCAACATTTATGTGTTGACCTGAAATTTGTATGTGTCAACACATGAATTCAACATTTTTGCATTTTCTTAAAAGTTTCAGTATGAGTCGACACATACGATTTATAGGTCAACACGTGTACTACAATATTAAAGTTTTCAGCATTTATGCTTTAAAATACAGGCACATGTGTCAACATATATGATTTTCAAGTCGACACATGTACTGCATTTTTAAAGCATGTAGCTATTGTTTTGCATGTATCGACACATAACTTTTTCAGGTCGACACATACTGTTTTGTGGGTCATTTTTCATAATTTTTTTATTCCAAAAAAATTCCCTCTTTTACCTAAAAAGAGTCCAACTATAAATATATCATTCATGCATCATTCCAACTTGGTGAAACCATGAAATTAGCTTACTTCTCTCTTCATCTTCAACCTCCAACATATGGCTACGCACTAACATTACATTGTAATGATGTTCTGTTAGGGTGCCATCTAGACGAGAATTTATAGTATCCAATTGTGTGTTGGGTTGAGCTTTGTAGGGGTTTTCATCCAGGAAAAACCACATGTTTGTCCTCCAAGATCATTGGTTGATTTGGAAGTTTTCGTGTAAAAAGTTCGAGAGGTAATTGCGGCCAAGTGAAGTCCTTTGTAGATAAAGAATGTAAGGGATTCTTTGGAGATAAATATCAGAAAGGAAGTAGCGTGAGAACGGAGGATTAAAATTGATGTTTTGTGTTGCAATAGTTTGAAATTGACGGTGCTAAAAAGCTTTAGAGATAAAGAACGAAAGAAGTAGCAAGATCCAGATAGTCAATTTGCATCTATTATGTCTGGGTCTTGTTGAAGACTAAAGGAAGAGAAGTGGGTGAATCAACATCAAACGGTTACATTTTGTAGGGTTGCTCTTGAACACTTCCCTTGCATTCATACTTTTTCAAAGTAAGAAAGTATCATAATTCCACATTGGAATTTGGCGCATACATACCCACATGCAAGGACGGAAGTGGAGAACTATGTATACAAATACTTGTGTCTCTTTTCTTTTATTGCTTTACTTGCTTTAATTTTCATACATTAATTTGTTAATTAGCATTGAGCAATTTATCGAAGCGTAGGAATTTTCCAAAACTGTTTTTGTTTTGAATTATGTGTTGAGTTGCTTACAATCAAAAGATCACTTTTGATTATAAGTGATTTTTCATATCAACACAATACAAAGGAAAATTCTGAAACTTTGATTTCACGCCAAGTGTTTGACAAATTCTTTAGCTTGTTTAACTCAAAGAAAAATTGCAATGTTCTATCTCTTACTTTCATTTACTCTATATATGCAATTTGTTGAATGTGTTGTTTGATTGATTTATTCGTATAGAATTTTTCTTTGATTATTAAAGTTTAAATTGCTTTATTGATTAGCTTATAATTACTTTGATTTTAAGTGCTTTTTCATATCAACAAATCTCAAAGAAAATTTTGAAAAATTGATTGTGCACTACATGTTCAATAAATTGTCAAGTTATATTTTTAATATGATTTCATTGGAAATAAGAAACCGTTGTATTTGATATTAAACTATTAGTGGAGATGTTATTATGTTGATTGATTTTGTCATTATGTTAATTAAATATGGCTTGTGCATATCCGATTTTTCAATAATTAGATTCGTTTAGACTATTATATTTGATATAGGCCAAAAACCTTCTGCTCAACATTATTTTTCAAATAAGTTTTTAAATCCCCGGTTTGATCTGATCCAGGCAAGTTCCTTTTCTAAACCGGCCACCTCTAACCGTAATATCACACATCCAACTCAAGTACATACTAAAGCTTCTGGAACTTTCTCTTGATCGTTGAGCCTTTAGAAATCTGGAAGTAGGAGATCCATCTCTCTAACGCGTCCAACGATCCTCCGTATTCTATGCCAAAAAGGTAGCAACTCAGTTATTCAATTCCTCTATATATGAGGATGGTGCCATTTTAGGTAATAAGTTCACACACAATTCCAATACTTCCTCATCATTTACATACTTACTTAAGCATTAGAGTCTTAATCTTGCAGGTACACCCCCATTACTCTCACCTATTAACTATATCTTCCTAGATCTTGTAAAAAGATTGATTCCCATAAATAGAAAACCTTGATGAGCATTCTTATGTTCCAAAATCCTTGTATGATAATCTTCATCACCAAATAATATATATCCTCCAAAATCACTTGATAGATTTGCCACTCTCTAAATGTTCTTCTGATTCATTGTTGGTCATTACCAACAGAGAAGAAGATATACCTTTCATTGTCCAGATCCCAAGGAGAATCACAAGGGAGGAATTAACTCAACTATTTCACTTTGAATGGATAAAAATAATGAAAAAAATCCATATTGAGATAAGACCAATACAATCTCAAGAAGTCACATTCACGAGATCCATTGATAGGTCAATCAAAACAATTTACAAAAAACCAAATGAAGGGTCAAGTTCGCCCACTCCTATTTTTCAAACCATGATGATACAACCAATACTTAAGGAATATTGGTGTCATATTCATATCGCCTTTACTAAAGGAGAGTTTATCTATACTGGCAAGATATATGACCATTTTATTTGGGGTGTAGATCCCAATAAGTGCGACCCATGATGTGATTGTTGGATGCATGATAATGATATTGAAAAAAATTATCCTCTTTAAAAGGAAGAAGAAAGGGGCGTGTAAACCATCTCCACCACCACACAAAAAATCAGGGGCGTGTAAACCATCTCCACCACCACACAAAAAATCAGGGGCGTGTAAACCATCTCCACCACCACACAAAAAATCTGATCCTGATAATGGTCATTGGGTAGGAATTCATGAGAAGGAGAAACCCCATCCTATCTATTAGGAAGCACTTAAAATCCTCAAAAAAGAAAAACACTTGCCACCTAATAACCTTAATCTTGTTACTTGGTCGCCTTCAGACTATTGTAAGCCTTTGAACCCTCCACAAAATACTGAACCAATCCCTTGTTTTATTTTCTCAACTTCAACATCAGAATATGACCAACAAATTTCTCTTCTAGAAAGAAAAGTGGACCCAATCACAAACAGACCATCAAAACCTTTTATACAACCCAATAAAGTCCAACCTGATGGAAAACTTAAATCTTTAACCACTATGCCAAAAAGGCCTTTAGACAACGCACCTTAGACATCGCTTTTATACAAAAATGCTGCTATAAGTAAATTAAAAATTAAAACACAGAAATTGTATACGAAAATGAGTAAAAGCGTTGCTAAAAGGCCAACCTCGAACAACGCTTCTAAAAAGCGCTGCTAAAAGTGTTACTTTAGAAAGTGCTTAAAAAAAGCGCTGGTAAAGGACCACATTAGTCATCACTTCTCCGAAGCGCTGTCTAAAGTCATATAAGTTTTTAAAAAAAATCTTAAAAGCGCTGCTAAAGGCCCATATTAGCCAGCATTTCTCAAAAAAGCGCTGCTAAAAGGGTTGCTTTAGAAAGCGCTGGTAAAGGACCACATTAGCCAGCGCTTCTCCGAAGCGCTGTCTAAAGTCATATAAATTTATTTAAAAAAATCTTAAAAGCGCTGCTAAAGGCCCATATTAGCCAGCGCTTCTCAAAAGCATTGTCTAAAGTCATATAATTAGAATTAAAAAATAGAATCCCTCCAGAACTCGTTTCTATTCACAGACCTCCAGAAACGTAACACTTTTCTCTTCGTCCTTCTGTCGTTCCTCCGATATTATCGCCCCTCCGACCGCCCTCCTTCTATCGTTCGTCTGACCGCCCTCCTTCCGTTGTCCCTCAGTTTTCGTCCTCCACCGTATCTCAAGGTAAGTTTCCCTTGTTCCTATCTATACTGCTACTATGGTTCTTTGGGTATTTGGTTTATAACATTTGGTTTTTTGGACTCTCTTGTAGGACTTCTATCAACCATTTCACCAACATTTGGTTTTGTTAAGTTGGGTTCATCATTTTCTTCTACATTTCTAGGTATTCATTTCCTTCTACATTTCTAGATATTTCCTTCTACATTTCTAGATATTTCCTTCTACATTTCTGCAAAACATGTGACCTGTTTATAAGTTCGATTAGTTAGTGATATAAACTCTCTTAGGTTGTCCAGTTTTATTTAGTTTCGATGAAGGTTGGATGTTGATGTCGCGTTTATTCGTGTATAAACTAACCGAGAAACTATTGGGGCTACCAGTTTGTTTTATTTGTTAGAGTTTCGGGTTTGAATTCAATGTTGTGTCACTTTGTGTGAGAAAATTTGAAAGAGATTTTGATGCAAGTTGTTATGAATTCAAGTTTTAATTCGGTTAGGGTGCCACTTTGTTGTGATAGTTTGATTTCATTTTGGTTTCGATGATGGCTTGGTGTCTATGCCGCGTTATTTGCATAAGATATAGTCGAGAACCATTCATGGGGCAGCAATTCATCTTTTACTGTTGCTTTAAGATTCAGAAAACTTTATTGTGTAATTTGATTTAAATTCGAAAGTTCACATGGTTGTGACATCGGGTGCTTTCCCATTTTGTTTCGAATCTTCTTGAGTTGAAACTATCGAGCATTCATAACTTGTTATAGTTTCTGCCCGTTTTTTTTAATCGAATAAATCATGTGTTGAAATCAATTTTCCATGTTTCGATTCTCAAATTGTGTAACAAAATGAGTTATTTGATTTTACTTTCATTTAAGGATTGGTATCGTGATTTTATTCTCAACTCTATGCATTTTCAATGTTAGTGTGCTTACTAAAAAGTTGGTTAAGACTTTTTTGTATTGGTGTAGTTAGTCGAAGACCATAACCGATTCGAAGAACATCAAAGCGACATCATCCGCCGTCGGCACCAATAACCCCCTCTTATTTCTTTGATAAGTCAAGTTCAAATTCAACATTACCGACTAGTTTATTTATTTACTATTTGCTTCCTAAATTATAAAACATTATATCTATATCAATTAAAAAGCATAACTAATTTTATATAGAAATAATTAATTTTAGCCTATATCGATCTAGAACTAATCTGATTAAATCTTACGAAATATTTCTAAAAGTTTGTATTAATATTATTTTGTGTCGCGAAAGTGTTTTTCTTTATGTTCTTTTGAAATAGTTGCGTGAATAATTATAGTGTTTTTGTTTACCTTAATTAGTAGTAATTTCATGGATAAAAAATGGATGACTGCCGATCAATTGTCAAAATAGTATGAGAATGGGGTATTGGAATTCGTTAAGTTTGTTATTAAACACGTTAAAGACTTCAGTCAGATGAAATGTCCTTGCTTGGGTTGTTGTTATATGGGTCGGATTGACGCAGATGGATTGAAATCGCATTTACTGACACGTGGGATTGATCAATTTTATAAGTGTTGTATATATCATGGTGAGAAAATTAACGAGAATGTTGAACCAGGGGAGAAAAGTAATACGATGACCTATGCTCCAGACGACAATGACACGGATACATACGATTGTGATTGAGTCGAAGAGATTGCAGAAGCACTTGAAGAAGATCTTAAGGATTGTCCCATAATGTTTGAGAGGTTGGTAAGTGATGCAGAGAAACTGTTGTATAAAGGTTGCACTAAATTCACAAGACTGTTTGCGGTATTAAAGTTATACAACTTAAAGGCGGTCAATGGATGGTCGGATAAAAGTTCCACATAGTTATTATCCCTTATGAGAGATATGCTTCCGAAGGATAATGTTCTTACTAATCGAACCTATGAGGCCAAAAATATGTTGTTCTCTATTGGCGTGAGCTATGATAAGATACATGCTTGTCCAAACGACTGTGTTTTGTTTCGAAATGAATATGCATCGTTAAATGAGTGCCCTAAATGCGGTTTATCTTGATATAAGAAAAAATTGTCTCCAGCAAAAGTGTTATGGTATTTTCCTATAATTCTGAGATTTAGACGCATGTTTCGTAGTGAAACCGATGCAAGATACTTGACTTGGCATGCAGATGAAAGAATTATTGATGGAAAATATCGACATCCGGCAGATTCACCACAATGGTCGAAAATTGATGATGATTATCTTGATTTTGGAGAAGAAGCAAGAAACCTTTGCTTGACATTATCTATTGATGGAATGAACCCACATGGTGTTCAAAGTATCTCACACAACACATGACCTGTGATTCTTATGATTTATAACCTACCTCCATGGCTATGTATGAAGCGTAAGTACATGATGTTATCTATGTTAATTTTTGGGGCTAAACAACCAGTGAATGACATAAACATATACTTGACACCTTTGATAGAAGATTTAAAGATTTTGTGGGAGAACGGTGTGGGGGTTTATGATGGATATAGGAAAGAAAGTTTCAATTTGAGGGCGATGTTGTTTGGTACAATTAATGATTTTCCAGCATACGGGAACTTATCTGGGTATAGCATTAAAGGTCAACGTGTGTGTCCTGTTTGTGAAGATGGAACCAATACGACGCGATAGGAACTTTGTTAGAAGAATGTGTTTCTCGGTCATCGTAGATTCTTATATTCTAAACATCACTATTGTGGGTGGAGAAAAGCATTCAATGGAGACATCGAACAACGTAAATCTCCACCTGCACTGTCAGGTGACCAAATTTTTGAAAAGGTGAAAGATGTGTGTACTCAGTTTGGCAAGCCTTTTGCACATAAGGTTGTCAAAGGTGGGTGGAAGAAGAGGTCAATTTTTTTTTGAATTGTCATACTGGAAGTCTTTGTATGTGAGACATTTTCTCGCTGTTATGTATATTGAAAAAAATGTATTCGAAAGTTTTATTGGTACGTTACTCAATATAAAAGGAAAGTCTAAGATGGCCTTAAAGCAATGGTGGACATGTTAACGATGGGAATAAAAACTGAATTAGGACCCATGAAGAAAGGAAGACGAACATATCTACCACCTGCTACTTTTACTCTATCTAGAAAGGAGAAAAAATATTGTGCAAGTTTCTAAGTGAAGTTAAAGTTCCAGAAGGATACTCTTCAGATATTAGAAGACTTGTGTCTATGAAAGACCTCAAGTTTTTAAGTAAATGTTATTTCAGATAAGCATATCTGAATTATGCATAACCAGTAATATATTCTGTTATAGCAAAATCAGCACCATAAAAACATGAAAAAAATTAAATCGATAAACTGACATACAATTGAACGACACTGTAGTTTGGTGTCCAACGCATGATTATGTATATTATAAATGATATTAAACCGCCAAATATCATACACCATATATTATCCGCACAATTTAAACAGACACTAACATTTTCTTGATCTGGTGTCATTAAATTTTAACTTCAGAATTTTTGTAACATATTTTCCACTTCTCTCGCATCTAATCATTGCAAATGCTTACCTTCTACTAGTGTCATTGTCGGACCTTCTAATTACAACACTGAACTCGAGTTCGCTAGCTTCTATTCAGACTCATTCAAGCATATGTTGACGAGCACTGAAAAATTGATCATTTGTAAATTATTGCGGAACATATATCTCGACATCGATCATTTTAACGTCATCCTTCACCTCATTCGGCTTAGCATCGTCATTAACCTTGTCTGAAACTTTTACAACATCTTTGGAAAACATGCCTGGATGCACCATATCTAAAACGGGCAAAAATAAAAAATTTGTTAAAACAATATTCTGTTTTGTTTCTGTAACAAACAATTTTGGATATGCACATCTGAATTATAATAGTTGGGTTTCAGATATGTGTATCTGAAGTGAAGCTATTTTTTCATTTGATAATCAACATCAATGCAAGGAAATGAGAGATGAAATGAGAAATTTTTACCTAAAATTACAACTTTTATACTCTCTTTGATATGATAGAACACTTGAAATTTGGTTTGAAGACTAAAAGTTAATTGAGAATTATTGAAATTTTGTGGTAGATTTTGGGTATGGGGGAAATGAAGAGAATGAAACAGTGGTAGAAGTGATCATGTTGCAAGCTGAAATAACAATATTTTCGGATACGCATATCCAAAAATACCACTGAATGTTTAAATAATAATATGTAAATAAGAGGGTTTTTGAAGATGCATTTTCAAAATTTCTTGAAAATCGATTTAGAGTGCATTCAAATAAACATTTATGAACTATCATTTATGGTGCGTTTAGAATTGCATCTTCAAACCATATTTTGAGGTTTTTAGAGATTTGCTTCACCTCTTTAAAGATGTATTAAGAAATTTCTAAAATTTATATTCAAGAGTTAAAGTTTGACCTAGTCTTTAAATATCTAAAGTTATTCCAATATTATGATGAATTTCAAATGTTTGTTTAACATAAAGCTAAATTTGCTTCTACCACTCAAGTATTTATCTACTAGGTATGTAATTATATCATCTTTTAATATTAACTCCATTAGGAGAATTTATTCCTTCTTGAAAAAAATTGTATTAAAAGTATAAATCCTTGATGAAAGAGGGTATATATCACATTTTCAAAGCATCTAAACCTACATAATTTGGTTTGAATAAAGAATTGTTACTACAATTCAAGATTCGTAAAAGATAATCTTGGAACTGAGCTACTGAGATTTCAAATCATTAATAACAGACCCGAAATTCAGTTATATGGTTGTAACACAAGCATTATAATAAACGGATTACAGAATTGTTAAAAACAAATTCATTTCCAATAAATCACAATACATTCTATTTTTTTTCCATATAGATGTATAACATTCCAAACCAATAATAAACATTTTAAGATACAACCAACAAAATTAAACCCTAACCCTAACCCCCAAATCCATAGAGAGTTCTTCCCTGTCTCTTAAGAGCGTAAACAACATCCATAGCGGTAACGGTCTTTCTCCTGGCATGCTCAGTGTAAGTAACAGCATCACGAATGACATTCTCCAAAAAAATCTTGAGAACACCGCGCGTTTCTTCGTAGATCAGACCACTGATGCGCTTCACTCCTCCTCTGCGAGCAAGACGGCGAATGGCGGGCTTGGTAATACCTTGAATGTTATCGCGGAGAACCTTACGGTGTCGTTTTGCTCCTCCCTTTCCCAAACCCTTTCCTCCTTTCCCACGCCCAGACATCTTGATTTCAAAGTGTGAATGATAAATCGATAAATAAACGAAAAGATGAAGAAATGGTTTTGCAGTGACTTGTTTACTGTGTTGGGTTTTTATTTATAGCCTTTTCATTTTTACTATCATTTTATAGATCTTGTTTGGGGATTGGGGGAGAACGTATCGATCCGGGTGAGTTTCACTGAGCTGTTTTGGATCGTTGATAGGAGGTGAAGGTACGGTCCAGATATCAGATTAAACTGAGAACGGATCGATGACGTGGCGGAAGAAATTAGTGCTCCATTTCGCCATATTGTTAGAGCCTTAGAGGCCCTCTCGTGATTTTGGAATTTTTGGCTTTTTCTTTTGCGTCATGCAAAATTAAGCTTTGAAAGCACATGTTAACAAACCTCAAAATAGAAGATTTTTGTTGTAAAAAAGTAGTAATAAAAATTAATTATAAAATTAAGATTTTTGTTTTAAGAGCACAATTAACATTACACTTGTTTATCTTCATTTGTAAAAGTTTTTTCTTTTCTTAGTATTCTAATGCTTAAACAAATAGTTTTCATTTTAAAGAATAAGTTTTTTTTTGGAATTAAAAATTAAAATTTTAATAGCCATTTTTTTATAAAACCTTTATGGTTGTTATGTACTGGACCGATCGTTGGCCCAATTTACTTGTGTTTAGGACGGTCTAAAAGTGTTGGCCTAATTCATCAGGGATCAGCAGAAAGCACACCTCTCGCGTGCCCTTCTTTCGGGAACGTGTGGCGGATAGATGTCGCGCATTTCGCATAGATGACAACAGATATTTTTAATAACGGCTAGTTTCAGACACTTTCTCGGGATAACGAGCACGAGTTGCTTGTTCCTACTTTCACGCAGAAATCTTGACGATTACCTATTTTTGGGCTTGGATATTCAGCCTAAAAATAAGAACCAATGACCAAGCGTTGGGGGTATTATAAATACCCTCACACTTATGAGGATCAGATATTCAACTCTTAACCATTTTTCTCTCATGTGTTGTTGCACTCTTACTTACTTGAGCATCAAAGTGCCTTGTAGATACACAATCTCCTTCGTGATTTCAACACTGCAGACGAAGTTACTGACTCATTATAGGTTCTGATCACCGGTAAGATTAGTGGTGATGTCTGTGAGAAACTTGTTTCCTCATCTCCTTTCCTTGAACCCAGAAGATCAAAACAAACTTCTAAGATTCCATCATGGTCGATCAAGATGACGACAACCTTGCTCACAAAACAGTCATCTTACATGCCCGTAAAACTGATAACGACAGAGAAATGTCATTTCTCGAAGAAACCATTCCCCTTATGAGAGACAGTCACACCGCATCCCATTCCTCCGACGAGGCGGAAGATGACGGCGTCCAGTTTGTGAAGACCGTCAAAATCAAGAAAACTCAAGAAAAGGCACAAGAGAGTTTTCAGCCAATATTGGTACCATCCAACGTTAACCCAACTATGGTGGCCTTGCTCGTGGCGCTCAATCAGACCAACGCTTTGATTGAGCGCATTGGAGAAAAGACAGCATTCAAGATCTCCTCCGGAGAGGCACCAACGGTATAGATCTCGCAACCCATCACATGGCGACCCAGTTGTCGTTCGGCGTCAGAAAAACCAGAGGTCTCGTTGGTCAAGAAACGTGATTGCACTCGCCTCGCAAGAACCGACGCTCCTTGGTTGCCAAGAAAACCAAAGGCAATCAACAGTCAGAAAACCATTGTTTGCCTCCACCCTAGCCAAAGGGTCGTCCAAGAAGCCCACCTCCCTATCGAGATGATAATCCTCGACGAGGAAAGAACAACTATTCTCCATCGCAATCATCGGGCTGGAGCGAAGAAGACGACCTTTGCGGTTCGTTGTCTCTAGCAATATGGATACTTCCCTCTATATCAGACTTGAAAAGCCTCCAAACTTGGGGACGTGTAACGGAATAACCAACCTAGACGAGCACATCGATAACATCAATGCCCTGCTCGATTAGCACAACATCAAGGGCGCCATCAAATGTCGACTGTTCTGTGCCACTCTGAGGAAGGGTGCAATGGTCTGGTACAAAAGCCTCCCCGACGAGTATATCTCCTCTTGGAAATACCTGGGGAAGCAGTTCTCGATGAACTTCACAGCCTCTTGTCGCCATCCAAAATTAAAAGTTTCGCTTGAAGCGATCATACAGTTGAAAGACGAAGCCCTTTGAGCATACATTGAAAGGTTCAATCGGGAGGTCTTCCAGGACTCTACAACCGACGACATGAAGAAATATCTACTCAAGCGAGGATTGCATCCCCACAACGATTTTGCCAAAGCTGTTGGCACTGAAACACCCTTAACACTGGATGCCCTCCTCCTCAAAGTCTAAGCTTACATTGAGTACGAGGATAAGGAGGCCGCCGATAATGCTCGGGACTCGCAACACCAAGAATGCACCAAGGCCTCAAAGAATGAGGACGACTCAGCACCGCGCTGAGGAGCGGAGAAACAGAAGGACGATAGACCCCCTGAATCCCGAGAATACAAAGGGCTTGCTGGCTGCTTCCACGAATACACACCTTTGACCATTTCTCGCGAGCGCATCTTGTTCGCATACGGGAACTCCGAATTTCTCCAGGCCGAGGTCCGCTTTCCTCAACAGACACCATCCATGCTTAACATGGACAAGACCAAATAATGTCGGTTCCACAAGAGCCAGAGGCGCATCATCGAATAATGCATCCATCTCAAGGACGCAATCGAGATCCTCTTCAGGGATGGGCATCTGAAACAATACAAGAAAAAGGAAGCACCTCAACAGGACGCCCAAGAATCGAAGAGCGTCGAGGAGGAAAAGCCATCCTCGGATGATGCCAATCTGCAAATAGCCATGTGCATCTCACGCCCAGAGGAATTTTACGTCCCCGACAATGTCGACCTTCCCCTTTACTTCTCGACACATAGCCCATGGGAAACCTTTCCCTACGTCGTGGTCATATCCCACGAAGGATTCAACTAACTCAATGTAGTGTCGGTGAAGAGAAAATTCGACCAGCTCTTATACGCCAGCTTAAAGCAAAATTCCACTGTTGACAAATTACAGGGAAGTTCGACCCTTATTGCGTTCTACCACAAAGAGCTCCCCTGAGGATCACCAAATTCCAACATCCCTTCGCTCGTAAAAGCACAAATGGCTAACTTCGACGTTCATCGCATACTAGTCAACCAAGAAAGTTCAATAGTCATCATGTACTCCTAGCTATTCTCCATATTACAGCTCGACGAAACACATTTGACACCTTATGTGGGCTCAGATCTCCAGGGCTTCAACGACGTAGTCACGAAACTGTGGGGCTATGTCGAGCTGATAGTTACATTCTTGACAACTGAAACTGTTGGTGTAAGCCCTAGAGGCCAATACTTTTGGTACTTGTATCAAATTATTTATTAATAATAAAAGGCATTTCTTTATTATGTTTGCTTTCCAAAATAATAAAGTCCCTAGAATGGTTTATTGGTTTAATGAAATATTAAGTGTGACTTAATCATGAGATCTCATTAAACATAAGAAACTATTCTTAAAGTATCTGTAGTCAAGCTTTAATGTGAAGTGGGATAACATTAAAGCATTAAGATTATTATGAAGATAGATTGATGATCACATCTCATGGATCATAGATAAGGAGTTATCAAGTCTTGACATAGGTATGAATATTAGGAGTAATATTTATACTGGATTGACCCGCTATGAGAATACTACATAGAATGTTATGCAAAGTGTCATAAGTTATTCTCATGATGATAATGGTGTATACCACCCTTCGACCTGAAACCACTATGGACCCTAGATGTAAAGTCAAGTACTTTATTGCTGATCAAACGTCATCCGTAACTGGATGACTATAAAGACGGTTGATGAGTACTTCACAAAGCATGCTAAGGGACATGAGTGACCTAGATGAAATTTGCTCATTCTGCATAACAGGATAAATGTCTAATGGCCCAAATATTGAACAGGACAAGGGTGACACAGTGTATGCCTTGTGTTCAATATATACATGAGGGCAAAAGGGTAATTGTACAACACAAATATTATCACGGAAAAGGTTTGGTCATATCACATGACATTTTCGTGACTTGGGTAACAGTGATGTGTTGCTAGATACCGCTCACTGTTTATTATATTAAATGTGTGATTTAATATAATTGTCAACGTCGCGAAAACCTACAGGGTCACACACATAAGGACATGTTGATGAGAGATAGAATAAATAAGGAACACCGTAAGGTACGGTACACTTAAGTGTAATACGGAAAGTGGTAAGGTACCACGTGGATAAGTGATATATGGTACATCATAAGGTATGATGTCCATAAGCTTAATTGGGCTTTTAGCTTATAGCCTTAATTAGGCTTTTAGCTTGTAGCCCACACGAGTGATTCTATAAATAGATCTCTTGTGATGAAGCAATTTCACTTGATGCAATTTCATTTTTTATTCTCTCTCTCTCTCACTCAAGGTTTCCGTTCGTGATCAGCTAGCACTGTGACCGGAAGCGATCTGTTCGTGTGGACTGAGTAGAAGCGTTGTTCTTCATCAACGCTCGTGATCACAACATCAAAGGTCTAAATCGTCACAAGAGGTAAATATTTCTATCACTGACCATGTTCATTCGTAAGGATCGCTAAAGGAAAATTTTAAATCGCCAGAGCTATCAAAGTTCAGTTCCTAGTGATAGACTGTCTGTAACGCGGTTGGAGAACTGACTTGAGTGTTTTGCATTTGATCGCAATTTTTGCGGATAGCAAGAATGGTCACTGACTTTTCTTTTATCCAATAAGAAAATGTTGAAAAGAACAAGAAAGACCTTTCGAGATTATTTCTTGAATTCGGGGGTAAGTTATGAAAAGGAAATGTGTTAGCACCATTTTCATTCGTAGTTCTCTACGGGCTTTTAGTTGCTTGTTAGATCACTTGTTTTTTGTTTGAAAGTGTGCTTGGGTATGGATTTTGAAAACGTCTTTGTAGTGGGATGCTTTAGCAAAGACCCTTCGATAAAAAAGATCGTAGTCTTTCGATCGCTAGATAACCCTAATCAATCACTTGATTCAAGTTAAGTTGTTCTTTGATTAGGATTATCTAGCGATTGATTTTATATCTTATCATACACGTCTAATTACTATACAATATAAGAAAAACAGTAAATTGCAGAAATTAAAATTCTACACTATTACAAAGCTTTTAAGAGTAGAGATAAAGATTTATAAATAGAGATGAATCAATACGATTAAAAGTCAAAATAGACAATCAAGGACTTGATAACAAGCTTTCCACTTTAATTATCACAACACTCAATTGTTTCAAGGACTTGATAACTGAATTAACATCTTTGTATTTTACAACTACACAAGAGCAATACTACGGGTGAAATGTGAATCATACCTGCTCTTAAAACAATCCAATTCTTATCATACTAATTAACCCGCAGAATCTCATTGATGAATGACAACAACATTAGCTTTAGATTACTAACTATTGTAGCTGCATTTCAGGTTTGGTAATTTTGAAATGCACCAAAAAAAAGCTATCTATACAAGATTAAGTGAGAAACTAATACAAATTCAAATTTCACAGATAGAATCAAAACCATAAATTGAAAATAGAGAGCAAAAAATAGATGATTGTAACACTGGCATTCTAAATACAGATTACAGAATTGTTGAAAGCAAACTAACTGTTTAAATCCCATAATAGTAAACAGCTATTACAACCAACAACAAAACATCGAAAGAGAAACCCTAACCCCCAAATCCGTAAAGAGTTCTTCCCTGTCTCTTAAGAGCATAAACAACATCCATAGCAGTAACAGTCTTTCTCCTAGCATGCTCGGTGTAAGTAACAGCATCACGAATAACATTCTCCAAAAATATCTTGAGAACACCGCGCGTTTCTTCGTAGATTAGACCACTGATACGTTTCACTCCTCCTCTGCGAGCAAGACGGCGAATGGCGGGCTTGGTAATACCTTGAATGTTGTCGCGGAGAACCTTACGGTGTCGTTTTGCTCCTCCCTTTCCCAAACCCTTTCCTCCTTTCCCACGCCCAGACATGTTGATTTGAAAGTGTGAATGATAAATCGATGAATAAACGAAAAGATGAAGAAATGGTTTTGCAGTGACTTGATTACTGTGTTGGGTTTTTATTTATAGCCTTTTCATTTTTACTATCGTTATAGATCTTGTTGGTGGATTGGGGGAGAACGTATCGATCCGGGTGAGTTTCGTTGAGCTGTTTTAGACCGTTGATGGGAAGTTGGTGTACGGTCCAGATATTAGATTACACTGAGAACGGATCGATGACGTGGCGAAGTGATCCAATTCGACGACAAATTGATTGGAGCGCTCGTCATTTTGGATTTTTGGCGCGTTGGGATTTTAAGCATTTTCTTTTTCATCTCTATCTTTTTATAAAAGGTTTTCATTTTCCGTTGTGTTTTGATGCCTAGAGACAAATATGATGAATACAAAAATAAAAGGTTGAATATATCATCTTTCTAAATAGAATAGCACTCTGTGTTCTTGTTAAATTTTTCTACACGTGATTTTACTCATTAATCATTCTAATTAATTCAATATGTATTTTTGTATACATGTTTGGATAATCATAATTCAATAATATTTTCTTTAATATAAAATACTTAATAACAATAAATAAGTTTTAATATTTTACATTAATTTATTTTAATATAATTATGCGTTTTTTTAGAATCATACTCTACTAATGTCTAAGATATTACTCATGCATTCATGCAATATATTAGTGTTGTTCTGTTTAAATATTACTTTATTATATATCTTTTAAGAATAATAAATTTTAGACTAAATTTTTTTTTGGGTCACTTACATATAATAATTATGGGTTTATTTTCGCCTATTATCTTTTAAAAAGATTAATTTGAAGAGTTCTCAAGATTTTAATTTGTGAATTTACACTAGTTCGAATCTGCGATTGAAACTTTATTGTCGTTGTGAAGATATTGTTGTTTTTCATAAGGCACTATGTTTTGCAACTATGAAAAGCTTTTTTAAAATATTGTTTGTGTAAAAAATTTTGTAAATATTTTACTTATGACGTTGTTTGTTGGTTTTAATAAATATAAGGATCTAATCAGGCTGGTTGTGGCATATTTGATTGGTTTTATGAAGAAGTTGGAGATGAAAAATGATTAATTCATGATGAAGTAAAAAAGTAGGTTGATTGTGGCTTATTTTATTAGTTTTATGAAGAAGTTGGAGATGAAAAAGGATCAATTCATGATGAAGCAAAAAAGTAGACTGCAAAAGATAACAAAAGAAAACGAGAAAGCAAAAATGGAGATTGAAAAACTAAGGCTTACAAAGAGTTGTTTGAACTAGAAATTTCTATGAAGAACATGATGAAGTGAAGAAAAAATTGAAAGATTATCTTTTTTTTCGTGTTTTCACTATATTAATAGTCATAATGTTTTAATATCATTGTATTAGCTTTATTATATGTACTAAAATTGAATGGTCAGAAACGTTGAATTCCAAGAGTTAGTTTGGTTGAATTATGTACTAGTTTTAGTTAAATTATGTACCAGTCTTAGTTGAATGTATTATCGCTACGCGAAAAATACACACAAAGTCGTCATGAACTTTATTTATCTTAAAGGGAAGGAGAAACATTGAGAAAGCCTCAAAAAGAAAGATAAGATGGTCTTGCGACAAAGACACAAGTTCGGAAGTCGGTTAAGGGTGATCAGCTCCTCAATTTGTCAATAGATAGCTAACAACCATAATGGAGCATAAATTATCATTGCCAAACTATAATAGCGTCATTTATCTCATGCTCAAAGTTACCTAAGCACCATGGTCCAACTCTTCACACCATAAACATCTTAAGGAAGCAAAACTTCTCACCCACTTGTTTTAAACTCATTCCTGCAAACAAGTGATCAGAAAATAAGAAAGTATCAACAGTGTTTCACACTCACGTCACGTATTAAGAGAATAAACACATTAGTAATCTGGCCAATCTGATTGACCATTACTCTGATACCACTATTATAACACCCTCTAACCCCACATAGACATAAATAGCATAATCATAGTAAATTAGTATACATCTCAAAGAGGGTGTCACAATTGACTTCACAAAACGATAAAGAAAATTTAAACATGCATATTGGTCATGATCATAACACGTATTCAAATTCACGTTTCATACACCAATATAAAATATGCATCTCGTAGCGGAATAATTATCTCAACATAAAGATGTAAATGATTGAAATCCCCATATTGATAATCATATCATAAGTACTAGGCACTGAGGCCAAACATCACATAATCTCATACATATCCAAATAAAATAGAGTAATAACAAATATCTCTAAAAAATAAATCAAAACATGAGTTTGAATGTCCCATGTGTTACATGGACCAGAACAATGACTCACTACCTATGAATAAGCAGATAAATAAGGATTTAGCTCCTTCTCTAATCCTGGCATGAAGTGCCACTATCTCTGGTACCTGAGCGATGTCGTATAAAACATCATTCTAATAGAAGAGTGAGAATTCACATTATTATGAAAATATATAATTATAAACAATGTAAAACGTACGTACAACGATAGAATTCACCACATTTCACATAGTCATGCATTTGACATAAACATAAATCATCATACATGTTCTCATATACAACATAGCTCATTCATTCATATTTCAAATGTAATCAATCATCATTATCACAAGTACATCAATCAATTCAATCATCATGTATTTCACACCAACCACAACATTTACACCGACATCACATAATGTATAATAAATCAACAATTTACATCGACACATGTGACTCCAATGCAACTCAAATGTATTATGCATGTGATACCAAATGTTATTCTTACCGGTCCTGCCGGGTCCACATCTCCAAAATAAATAACCACCAATAAAACCCTGATTCAACCTTAAGCTTTCAAACTCCATTCAGCGTTATGTTAAGGACAAGTCAATAGTTCCCACAGAATTACCAAACATTGCCTCTTACACAAGATGCGTCTACATGTGCAATCTCAACAACTCATCACATAATTCAACACATTTTGAATTACGTTCATAACATTGTACAACATACATCTTTCATGTCAAACAATCACATATACACAATCTCACAATCTCATAGTATAAATCATCTCAACACATTATTATAACATGTAGCAATTAGATACAAATCATGTTATATTAAAACATCATCAAATTCCAACACTTATATACATAATTCAAATGTTAAGTTTCTCATCAAAACACTTTCAAAACCAATCTGAATTAAGTCAAATAAATTATTAAAATACATGTAAATCCATGATAAATCATAACATACAAGATCTCAATCTCATTTATGCATAAAATAATTTTTCAACTTACAACCACCCGCGCTAAGCGTCTCCTGCGAAAACCAGAAAAATTTCTACGAACAAAATTATGTCCATACACGAAAATCCATATTGAGACATGTTCTAGTGCCTATTTATCATCGAATAAACATATTATAACATGTATACATCATAGAGAACTTATTTATATCATAAAAACTAGATTTCAAAAACCTAATTTCCAAATCTCTAAATCACTTTGGGTGATTCAAAACCTAGAAATTCACATACTCAATCCTACTACATGTTACCACCCATCATATACTCTCATAATAACATAGATTCTCACTCTTACCTTGAGTGTAGAGTCTTTAGGGTTGCCTCTTTACTTTTCCTTTTCTCCTCTTCTCTTCTCTTCTCTTCTTTGTTTTTTTATTTTATGACAACACTAACTCTAATCCCTCTTCTTACTACTCTACTTCATTAATGAGTCTAATTCCACTTACTCATTCTATCATGACATAAAACCAAATTCTAATTATTTACTATTCTTACTTATAAATCCAATTATTCAAATAACACATATATTCAAATAATTCAAATATTCACCAAAACACACAATTAAATTAATTACTATATAATATACTAATTAATAAAAATAATTAAATAATATTAAATAAGATCATAGTTTTACATCTCTTGCCTCTAATGGTCCCTTCTTTCCCTATAGTCATCACTAAAAAATAGAGAGAAAATATTAACTATCGAGAATTTATAAATTTCAAAAATAATGGACAAACCGAAAATTTCAGAAATTCCGATAGACATAAACTGAAATTTTCAAAATTTTCAAAATTTCCGATATAGTGTACCAGAAAAGTCTAATATTTCTGGTAAAATGCTTACTTGTTCACAAAATTTTGATATCTGTTGTGAAATTTTTGATATTGTCTGAAGAATTTCTGATATCGCTTAGCAAATTTCCGATATCGCAAATTTTTTTTCAAAAATTATGATATGCAGAAGACAATTTTGAAAAAGAAGAAAATCCAACTAAATTATTATAATCTTTTTATCACAAAATAGAGGGTGACATGTTAAAACCTCAAAGAAACTATCATAAATAGGGGTGTGCAAAAAAATTGGTTACTGATAACCAAATTCATATCCAAATTGTTCAATTTATTAAAACTCAATCCAAATATTAAATATTAGATTTGGTGGTCCATCTATGGTCAAAGTGGTAAACCGGTACCCATAAAATGGTTATTGGGTATCCAAATTTCTTTCTCATCAAATTTTTCTGCTTTACAATTTTCACACTTTCTCAAGAAAATAAGCACTACACATTTTCATAAAAATTGAATGATGTTTAACACTTTATTTCAAATGACTAATTGTTAAATAAATATAAAAATGTTTAATTATAATTAAAAAATATGCAAACACTCTCAAATAAATTGAAAGATATAGTATACTAAACATTTAAAAAGTAAGATATATTATTATCATTGTAGAAGACAAATTTAAATTTGAAAGAAATTTGTTTGAGCTTGATCTCTTTTCATTCAATATACATATACTTTATATAAGAAAACGAGTGTGCATAGTGAATTAATTAATACTAGCTCATTATCAATTGATTTTTCTTTTAGGATTGATAAAACAAAAAGAATCATTTAAATATAAAAAGGTTTTAAAAAATGTTTTATGTGAGAACGACTGCGACAAAATATTTTGGACATATGTCGATATCGATACTTTGATATCTGTTTTATATTAAAAAAACAAATTTTAATTAATAATTTACACTGCGACAAACACAATCAATATCGTAACACATCTATCGACCGAAATTGCAAAAATTGTAATACGACCGCGACAATTTTTTAAAATCTGCTTAAAATTAAATCAAGGATGTAATTTATTAATGTTTAAAAAAAATTAGTATTGAATTAATTTTAAAATTTTATTAATTAAAATGAATTGAATATATATTAAATTATATTTAAATTATTTGGATTAAAATTAAAACTGATTTCAAATCGGTTTTAATCCGGTTTGAAACTGTTCTGGACTGGGTCGGGCTGGCCCAATAGCAACGATAAAGGCCTAATCCAAACAGACTTGCTAGGGGTCACGCCGACCTAAGGACCATAGCCATGCCCGACACACGTCACTGGGCGACACCTCCGTCCTCGTGCTGTCCAGCTCGACCTCAGCTCGAGCGCTCCTTCGCCAGCGGACACGGTCCACTGCACTCTCAACGGGACTCCGAAAAGACCGCGTCCCTGTCCGCCCGCACTTCACGCAGACACATCCAGGAAGGGGACCACATGCGGGTCCCCACTACACACGTAGAACCTGGCAGTTCCTCCATTGGGCCAAACCTGTCCGACCCAATGAAGGAACATTGGCCCAGCGCTGGGGGCTATAAATACCCCATGTTTCCAAAGGGTCAGGTATTCAATCTATCACATATACTCACACTTTTGCCTGCTCGTACTCTTACTTACTTCAGCATCGGAGTGCCTTGCAGGTACCCTCCCCCCCACCTCGTTCAAAACTTCAGCTCAGAGCCAGCCGTGACGGTCCAAGTCTGATCAGGTTAGATCAGTGGCGCCGTCTGTGGGAAACTAGCTTCCACGTCTTGCAAACTCAAAGACCAAAGCTCAAATTCAACTACCGCTCTCATGGTTGATCAAGCTCGAGATGAGCAGAACGTCCGCGTCGCCGACACCAACAACGACACCGCGGACAAAAACGGACATCTTGATAACACCGACAACCCCGGCCATAACACCATTCCTGCGACAACCGCCCCCGGAACTTCCTCCTACAGGGACAGAGCTACTGCATCATCCTCCTCGGTCCCTCCACCACTTGAAGACGACCCGGCGGCCCTCGCACACTACAGAGCTGCCCGGTTCCAGGAAGTCCCCGTCCCCGCCGGGGCGGATGCCACAACTCAAGCGCTGTTCGCAGCAATTAATCAAACGAACTATCTCATCTTCGCCCAAGGGGAGAGACTGAGGGCGCTTGAAGACGAGCGAAGACCCCCGAGGAGGCATCAGAGACCCCATACTCCCCCTCCTCGAGTAACTGAAGCTCGACATCCATCTCCCTCGCGGAGACATTACAGGGAGACCTCTCGAAGCCAATCTCCCCGGCCAAAAGAGAAACGGCCCCATCTGGAGAGGCCCCCCGTCATTCAAACCGGAGAACCCAGTCTTGACCCAATAAGACACGAAAGAAGGCACTCCGGAGATGGGCGTGTGAAATTCAACCACCGAGCATCCCGCTCGAGAGAGACTCAGCACGACCTGGACCGTCGTGCCAAACAATATTACAGGTCCCCATCTCTGTCTCCGGAGAGAAGCGACGAGGACGACCCCCGCGGTCCCCTGTCACAGGCTATTATAGAGGCACCCATCCCCCCTGTGATACGGTGGGAGAACTGACTAGTGTTTTGCGTTCGCATTCGCACTTGTGCGGTTGAGCAAGAGTCGCCACCGACTTTTTATTTTATCCTAAAGGAAAGGTTAAAAAAGCACAGCAAAAACCTTTTGAGATATTTCGTGGGTTCGGGGGGTAGATTATGAAAAGGGAAGGTATTAGCACCCTTTTCATCCATGGTTATCCATGGGCTCTTAGTTACTTGGTTTTTTAGATCACTTGCCTTGTTTTTCGATTGCTTTGAAAATGGTGTGTGTGTTTTTTGAAAATGTTTTGGAAAAAGATGCCTTGTCTTAGGCAACTAATGTATTTGACTCGTGATTGAGTGTTTTACAAAAGTGTGGATCTTTTCGAAAAGATGTTTTCAAATGTTTTTTTTTTAGAGTTTGTTTGAAAGTGTTGTGGATCGTGGTTTTTGAAAAGAAGGCAAGTGTTTTTGCAAGTTTGATCTCAAGTAACTAAGAGTTTTGTCTACCCTAATGTAATCAAAGGTTTTTGTTATGTTTTAACCCCTTTTTAACAATTTTGCTCTACCATTGAAATTGGTAGACAATCTTGCGTTTAGGAAGTTTATTCGGGACGGGCGCGGGTCATCGTATGGACCATGAATGCAATGGTGCCAAGTGTCTTTGGCAATTTGCTTTGAAGGGACTATGATCATTCCGTTTAGGCAACACTTTGAGACTTATGATCATTTGATTTTGTTTTGCCAAAGATACTCGACGTGCAAGCATGGCCCATTTTGGAAGGCAACATGTGGGATTACCCTAGGGGGTGCAAGTGTGATTGTGTATTGATTACATGTATTTGTCTTGTATTAGGTTATCTAGCGTTTGATTTTATGTACATACAAACCCTAGGTCTAATCATGGTATAATTGGAAAGCTGTAAATTGCGGAATGTAAAATCTACGCTATTACAAAGTAGTATCCGGGAGTGGGGGTATAAATGTACAAAAGGGATGAGACTTATAGTATCCAATAAGTTACAACCAAATCGAAGTCGCAATCAAATGTAAATATCGAATATACTAGTATAAGATAAAAAAGTGTATAGGAGCAATATGAATGGATTTGCATTGTGTAAGTGTAAGTGTAAGTGTAAGTGTGAGATGTATATTGTATTGTGTGAGATGTATATTATATTGTGTATGTGTAATTATTTACAAGTGTGAATTGTGGAATTGAAACGTATTAGGGTTTTTGACCTAGAGAAATGTTTTAAATGGATCTTTGATTTATATGCTTTTAATATGTATAAAAAGAAACAATGTTTTAACTTAAATGGTATGTTCAAATTTTAATTAAATTGTATTATGTATAAAAAAGAAAGTATTTTAATCAAATATTTGTGAATTTTAATATTAGAGAAATGTATTTGAATTGTTATGTACAAATATGTATGTTAATTAAAAAGAAGTATTTTCAATTTTTAATTATATGATAAAAAAAAAATGTATAATATGTACAAAAATATTTTAAGAAAAAAAGAATGGAAATGTATTTTAATGTGTATTAAAAATGTTTTCAAGTTAATTGAATTAGGTATATATAATAAAAATGTTTTAATTATATTGTAAATTTTAGAGAATGTAAAAAAGGTATTTTGTATTTAAACAATCATTATCAAATTTGGTATCTTCAATTATGTTTGTATAAGAAAATAATGTTAATGAAGGATTAATAAAAGGAATGGGCTTGGTGAGCAGAATGGGTAAGGCCCAAGTTGATCCAAAAGCAAAATTAGGGTTTCACGTTTGTTTGTTCAATTGGTAACGCATAGGGTTTGGGACGCGCCATTTGCTGAGTTTCGTCTTCTCCATCTTCATCTTCCTGAGCAACTCACCTCTCCGGCCACCAGTGTCAACCCCAAACCTCTCTTCCCTCCATGGCGTGAATTCAGCGTCCTCTTGATTTAGGGTTCGTTCCAACGTTTTATGTTCTTATCTCTTTTCTTTTTACGAATTGCATGTTTTTGATTTGAGTTCTTACTTGATCTTTCATTATTATGAGGTGAAGGAGAAGAGGTAGAAAGCTCGTTACCTGACCTTGGAGAAGGAGGAGAGAGGAGGGGAGCTGTGGCGCTTAGGAGGCCGGAATAAACGGAGATTCGGTGATGAAGCTGGAAGCTTGCTTGGGGAAATTTGGTACTTTTGTATTTTGTTACCGTTTTAGGGTTTGATGATGAGTTGTACTGAAAACCTTTAATTCACTTCTTTATCCCTTCTTCTGTGCCACTGGATATTTGTTTATGTTGCCCTTCTGATTTATTGACCGTGATTCTTTCTTCTTCTTCTTGAACACTGTTGCCTATGTGTGGATTGGAATATGATGCTTTGAGATGCCCAGTGATGATCTCAGAGGTCTGAGGGCCCAGGTTGCCTTTGATACTTTTTGTTTTCCTCTGAGCCCCTGATGCCTTGAATTGTTGTTCTGTGTTATCTTGAACTTGCCCTTTTCTTCTTCTTCTTCTCTCGTGTGGCTGTATGCTTGTTTGTGTTGCCCAGTGATGTTTTACTGATGGCTTAGGCTTGAGATGCTATGGCTTTGAGTTTGATAGGCATGGTGCTGGTATGAGGTTTTTGGTTGGTTGTGTGTGAACTTGAGCAGGCTCAAAGGTTGAGGAATTGATTTTGTGAGGTTTAGCCTTGGGTTTGAACTTTGCTTTTTTTGATGTTTTAGGCCAGGATAATGCAGGTTTTTATGTGTGTAGTTTATGTTGAGGCAGGGTTGTGTTGGTTTTTTTTTACTGATGCAGATTTTGGGGTTTGTATATTTATGCTTTAGGGGTTCAGGCTTGACAGTAGTGGTTTGACAAGGTTTTGTGTTGATATGGCCTTTGAATGGTTTTTAATGGTGACAGGCAGGTTTATGAGTTCATGGTTGTGACAATAAGTTTTGCCTTTTGGTCTAGAGCTTGCAGTGTGTTTTATGTTTTTTGAGGTTGAGCTTCTGTTCTGAGTTTTTTTGGATTGAACTTTGTAGCAGGTTTTAGTCTTGGTCGTGTTTGATGGCTTTTTAGGGTGAAGCTTGGGTTCTGCAGGTTTTAACTGGTTTATCACTTCTATATCTGTCTTTTGAGTTGTGTTTTCAGGTTTTGAGGCTTGGGTTTGTGAGACTGATGCAGATTTTTTAGTCTTGAAACTCAGAGGCTTTAGTTTGTATCTTTTTTCTTCTATCTTCTGAACTGTCTTTTGGATTATATCTTTTTTGTCTTGCTTGCCTAAGCCTAAACCTGCCTATGCTGCTTTTATCTCTCTTTTCTCTCCCAAAAGTACAGTTAAGAATATATTATGATTTTATGCTGTACCTCTTTTCTGAAGGGGCCCCTCTAGGCTGGGAAATGATGATTTAAGACTGCTTGCATATAGGATTTTTCTGCATCTTTATCCTTCTTTTGACAGCTTTGTGTGCTGACTTTTCCTTGATATCTTGGGATTTTGTAATATCTTTCATATCTTCTTTGACAGCTTGGGATAGATTTTGACAGCAATTGTACTTTTGGGTAATCTTTGAGTAAACTTTGGCATTTTGACAGTAACTTGCCTTTTGCTTTGGATAGAAAGTGGAATTGGATTTTTCAGTTTAGTTTGAATTGGAAGTTTGCAGTTTGAACTTTTAGAAATTATGCATTTGACATTTGCATTCATGAATAAAAATCTTCCCTCTCTGTGAACCGGGAGAAATCCCGTGATTTGCAGAGAGGGTCAACTGATCCCAGTCAGTGGCCTCTAATGATGAGCAAATTTTAACTGTCTCTTTTAATTTCAACTGCTTTCTGACTTTTCTCCTTTTTGCAGATAAAAAATGGAGCACCGGGGCGGAGTGAAGAATGAAGAATATTAGAAATAGGATAGTTTTTATTTTATGTAATATTTAAATTAATGTAAATTATTGTCTGTAATTTAAATTATAAACAACAATTTGTACAAATAATTCAAATATCAATAAAATCCAAATTATCCAATTAGTTCTAATTTTCTTATTTATTTATTTATTCAAAATTCTTAGAATTAAAACAATTGAAAAATAAATTTCAATCATTCAATTTTTTAGAATAATAAATAACTTAAATAATAACAATATTGGTCAATTAAACCTGTCTCTTCCGATATCCAAAGCAAAGCAGCAGTCAACCAAAATAAACTGATCAAGCGCATTCCTTCTTCACTGATTTTCCATAAACACTGTGAATCCAATACTGCACATATCTTTTGACTGGTGAATTCAAACCAATTGCCTCCTCTTACTGATTAAATTATGAACAATGCAAATTCAACCCGAATCTCGGAATAAACGGCAAAGTGCTGTGGAATTTAAATTCTTCTGAGAATATGCCCATAAAACTTTAATTCCTGATTAAATGTCAAATAACGCTCGCCTGATCAAAATTGAACCAAAAATCATCCAAACCCTAAGCCAACTGTATGAAACAAATCAGAGCTCCGAAAATCAGTAAAAAACCTAATTTTGCTTGACTGTCAAGAAAAGTCCGTTTGTCCGATTCTTGAGCCAGTTTGAAAAGTCAGGAAAGGCTTGAAGTTGAGATTTCTTGTGGAAAAACGCGAGGGCAAATTTTGGGGTACAACACCCCCGGGCATGGAGAAGCCCCCTCACTTGAAGGAGTACGATGGAGTCGCAGACCCGGTCGATCACATAGACGGGTTCGAGGCTATGCTCCATTATCACAATGTCGGGGGCCCCATCAAGTTTCGTCTATTCCCCACGACTCTCAGGAAGGAGGTAATGGACTGGTACAAAGGACTCGCCCCAGGCTCAATCACCTCGTGGCGGAACCTGAAGAACCAACTCATCAGTTCCTTCACAGCTTCTCGGCGGCACCCGAAGACCGAGGCGGCTCTCGAGGCCATCATCCAAAGACAGGATGAAACCTTGAGGGAATTCATCAACTGTTTCAACCGGGAAGCAATACAGGTCCCCTGTGCGGACCATATGAAAAGATATTTGCTGGAGAGAGGGCTCCTCCCCGGCACGGAATTCAGAAAGGCTGTGGGTATCGAGCCACCTCGGACATTCGATGCCCTCCTCGAAAAAGCCCGAGCATACATGGATTACAAGGAGAGGGAAACGACCAACAGAGCCCGAGATTCTAGGACTCGTGGTCCCAACAGCAGCTCGTGCCAAGAAGCTCCTCCTCGACGAACCAGGGAGAAAAGGAAGGAAGACAGACCCCGAGAAGTCCGGGAACAAAGAGGACCTTCGGGGCATTTCACCGAGTACACTCCGCTCACAGCTTCCCGCGAGCGCATTCTGGCGGAGTGTGTCAGCACTGATTTCAAGGACGGCGGTGTCAAACGTCCCCGACCTGCTCCCGCCAAGCCCGGAGCAGACAAAAACAAATATTGTCAGTACCATATGAGCCATAGTCACCTGACTGAGGATTGCGTCCACCTCAAGGACGCCATTGAAACCCTCATCAAGGGAGGGAGGCTCGCGCAGTACCGACGAAGCAACGCTCCCCGTCGTGACGCCCAAGAAACTAGGGAGCCGGAAGAAGACGCCCGACCATCTGACGAGTCGGTGCCCATCCAAATTGCCTTCTCCGTGACCAGGCCCGAGGACTTCGACTTCCCCAAGCACCTGCAAGAGCCACTTACAACGCACAGCAGGTGGGAATACTTCCCCTCCGCCCTGGTCATCAACGGCGGCGGGTTCAACGACTTAACCATCAATTCAGCCAAGAGGAAGCTGGACGAGCTGGTCGACGCGGCTCCCCCGCAAACAGTGACGTTCGAAAGGGTGAAGGGCAGGTCAGAGCCCATCACCTTCTACCTAGAAGAACTCCCTGGCAGAGCCCCGAACGCGGTCATCCCCTTACTGATAAGGGCAAGAATGGCCAATTTTGATGTACATCGCATCCTGGTCGACGAAGGGAGTTCCGTCGACGTCATGTACAACCAACTGTTCCGAACCCTACAGCTGGACGACTCACATCTCTCGCCGTACGTAGGGTCGGACTTACAAGGTTTCAATGACTCGACCTCTAAACCTTAGGGATATGTCGAGCTTCTTGTTACGTTCGGTGAAGGGACGGCTACAAGACAAGTCAAAGTACGCTTCCTAGTCATCGACTTCCCGTCTCTATACAACTGCATCTTGGGGAGACCGACACTGGCAGAGCTGATGGCGGTACCCTCGACCGTCCACCTGAAGATGAAGTTCTACACCAAGAGGGCACGAGTAGCTACTATCCAAGGAGACCTAGCCGCTGCCCGCAGGTGCTTCAACGCTGCTTCTAAGGGACGTGATACTGTCGACATAGGGACCAGACCCGCCAAAAGGACAAGACAGGAGCCCGACAAGAAAGCATCCCCCGAGGAAGAAGTCCAGAGAGCTCCACCAAAGGTCGACTCAATAGTGCTGGACACTCGTTTTGACCAAGACGAACCTCCCAGCGGCGAGCAAGCCCCACTCCGCCCAATACCGGATGGGGACTTCGAGCTCGTCCACGTCGGCACCGACCCGACCAAGGGAGTAAAGATGGGCAAAGATCTCCCCGACCTGGCGAGGAAACAAATCAAGGCCTGCTTGCACGAGAATGCCGATCTGTTCGCCTGGAGCGCCGCAGAGATGCCCGGAATCGACCCTGAGGTCGCCTGTCACCACCTCGCCATTCATCCAGCCGCTAGGGCCGTAGTACAACGTAGGCGTAGGCAGTCTCCAGAAAAAACGGAGGTTGTTGAGAAAGCTGTAAAAGACCTCCTAGAGGAAAATTTTATTTCTGAAGCTCGGTACTCCACCTGGTTGTCAAATGTTGTACTCGTTAAAAAGAATAATGGAAAATGGAGGATGTGCGTTTATTATACCGATCTCAACCGGGCTTGCCCGAAAGATGCTTTTCCTTTGCCTAACATAGACATGTTGGTCGACAACTCGGCCGGCTACAAAACGTTGTCGTTCTTGGACGCCTGCTCGGAATATAACCAAATCCCGATGGCCCTGGGCGACAAACACTGCACGGAATTCATGACCAGCTCGGGCAACTATTACTACAACGTAATGCCCTTCTGACTAAAAAATGTCGGGTCAACTTACCAACGCATGATGAACAAGGTTATTCACAAACAGATAGGCGATATACTCGAGGTGTATATGGACGACATGATCGTCAAGTCCCGAGCAGACACCGACCATGCAGCACACCTCAAGACAGTCTTTGCCCAAGCAAGACAATGTAAAATGAGGTTCAACCCCGAGAAATGTACATTCGGGGTTAAGGCAGGAAAATTCCTCAGATTCTACCTAACAGAACGAGGAATTAAAGCCAACCCCGACAAATGTCGGGCGTTCTCCGACCTCCCGACACCAACGTCGAAGAAGTCGATACAAATCATGAACGGCATGCTCACGTCACTATCCCGCTTCGTCGCGAGATCCGCTCAGCACGCCCTCCCCTTCTTCAAACTCCTTCGAAAGGAAGCATCCTTCGAATGGAATGAGGAGTGCGAGCAGGCACTACGCCACCTAAAGCAAAGCCTATCTCAGCCGCCCGTGCTATCCCGACCTGCTGACGGGGAGCCACTGTACTTGTACTTGGCCGTTTCGAACGAAGCCATCAGCGCGGCCCTCGTCCGCGAGACCACCGACGGACAGAAACCCGTCTACTTCACGAGCAAAGCCCTTCAAGGACCCGAAAGCAGATACCAACAGATAGAAAAGGTGGCCCTGGCCCACGTCAACGCGGCGAGGAGGCTCAGACATTATTTTCTGGCCCACACGATCATCGTGCGAACCGACCAACCGGTGAGGCAACTCCTGGGTCGACCTGATATGGCGGGTGAAATTCTGGCTACAGATACTCAATGTCACGTCCAATGTTATGACACCGTATCTGACTTACTATATGACAGTAAATACAAAAGCAGTAAATAACACAGTCAATTGTTTACCCAGTTCAGTGTGCAACAACACCTACTCTGGGGGCTACCAAGCCAGGGAGAGAATCCACTATAAGAGATGTTAATTCAGGAATAAACCAACCAGTTTATCTCCTTCACTTAGACCTACCCAATGCAATTCTAATCTAAGTACAACTTAAACCTGAGTTCCTACTCACTCCCCCTCAATCACAGCAGTGATACATAAATCAATTTGACTTGAGAATTGATGAAGACACTCTTCAAAACACACACTTGATTAAGCTTCACAGCTTTTTAATCAAGTAACACAATCACTCGTGCTTCACAGCTTTGAGTGATGTACACAACTAACTTGACTCTGCTTCACAGCTTTAGTCAAGTAACATTCAAACACTCTTGCTTCAAAGCTTTGAGTGCTACACAACCCTTACAATTGAAACCTATTCCAAGGCACTTATCACAATGATAATTGCTTGGAGTACAATAAACAAATCTATACAGATTACAGAATTGATCTTCTACACAATCAGCAGGGATGTCTTCAAAAACCGCAGCTCTGTTGAATATATAGCAGCTGCATCTTCAGTTAGGGTTTCCAAAAACCTAGGGTTGATTCCGTTTGACCTAAAGACCAGGTCACAGTACTTTGTTGATCAGGTTAGGATTGAGCTAGGTTACTCCTCAGAAAACGCAGGATTCTGTTTAGGAAGGACTGAGTTATTTCCTGAAAAAACTCAGACTTATCCAATCCTGTAATCCTGCTAGTTCAGAACAGGATGTCATAACATCTGTTATGACATCTGAGAAAACCTGTCTACTGATTTAGCAAAATGTGATCATTTTGCAAACATGCTCAGATACACACTTATAAACATCAGTATTTGAGTTACAATATTTTTCTGCACATGTACCTAAAGAGTTAGTACAACCTGAACTAGAATGTTATGACATCAGTCATGACATTCACACATACACTTGGAATTTACCAAAAATGCAAGCCAATACCTAAACACCTACAAACTCCCCCTTTGGCAGATTTTTGGCTAAAGTTCCTAAACAATCAGAGATAGATAGATAGCAGCAGAAAGAAGTGACAGCAGAAAAATATAGTGTCAAGTACTAATTAAGCAGTGCCAAAATATTCTCCCCCACTTTAGCCACAAATGGGCCAAAGATTGCATGTTTATAAGTTATACAGTTATCCAAAACAAAATAATAAGATCAGCAGCAGACAACAGCAGAACACACTTTCCAAACTCCACCAGCAACACCACCAAGTAGCAAACATCCTTCAAGTACTGTCATCAGATCCAGAGAATTCAGGCTTCTTTCTTTTCTTGTGAGCAATGTCAGCATTTTTCTCTTTGTTTGATGTCTCAACATTCTTAGAGACATTTGGATTTGTTTCAGCATTTGAGTTTTCTTGGTTCAGAGGAACAGAAATGCCAGGAACTGAGTGGTTCTCGTTCAGAATTCGGGAAACAATTTTTGCTATTGCTTGATTAACATAGGCTGTCCCTTCCCTATTTGCAATTTCAGGGGGAACTGAAGAGGAAGGATGAGATGGATTACCTGTATGTCTTGTTCTCAACTCTTTGGCCTTGGTGGGGTTAATTCTATGAGAACAGATCTCCAGAACATCAGAGTCCAGACAGGAAGAGATTGTCCCAGAATTTTGATCAGATGAAGAGGTTGAGATGGTCGTATTGGATGATGATGGCGTTTGAGACATTTTGTCAGTTTTGAAGGACCAACAGCAAATGAGAAGAAATTCCTGATTGATGCGAAGACGAGAGAGGAACGAAGCAAAGGAGTGCCTATTCAACTTCTTAAAAGAGTTGTAGGAAATGAGAAAATACAATTTTAAACCAATCAGAACAGGCATAAGTCCTTTGGTCTTTGTTTTAAGCAAAATTAATTGCTACAATTCCTCATGTTGGCAAATACCCAGCTTACCCCTTAAGTTTTCAAATTGGTTTGCATCCAAAGCCTTGGTAAAAATGTCAGCCAGCTGTAGCTCAGTGGCAACATGTTCCAATTTGATGGTCTTCTCTTCTACAAGGTCTCTAATAAAGTGATGTCGTATGTCAATATGTTTGGTCCTGCTATGCTGAATGGGATTCTTGGATATGTTGATTGTACTCAGATTGTCACAGTACAATGTCATAACATCTTGTGTGACATTATACTCAGTGAGCATCTGTTTCATCCATAACATTTGAGAGCAGCTACTACCAGCTGCAATATATTCAGCTTCAGCGGTGGAAAGAGACACACAATTCTGTTTCTTGCTGAACCAGGAAACCATATTACTTCCCAAAAAGAAACATCCTCCAGAGGTGCTTTTTCTATCATCAGCACTACCAGCCCAATCAGCATCACAGTAACCAGTCAGAGTCGGTTCACAGCCATGAGTATACAACAATCCATAGTTGTAAGTACCACTTACATACTTCAAAATTCTCTTCACTTGATTGATATGACTGACTTTGGGATCAGCTTGGTATCTAGCACAAACTCCAACTGCAAAGGCAATATCAGGTCTGCTGGCAGTTAAGTACAACAAGCTTCCTATCATGCTTCTGTACAGACTTTGATCCACCTTAACCCCACTTGAATCTTTGGAGAGCTTTAGATGAGTAGGAGCAGGAGTCCTTTTGTGACTTGCATTCTCCATACCAAACTTCTTTACAATATTCTTAGCATACTTGCTTTGAGATAAGAAGATTGAGTCCTCCATCTGTGAGACTTGTAGTCCAAGAAAATAAGTTAGTTCTCCCATGAGACTCATTTCAAATTCAGCCTGCATCTGGTCAGCAAAGTGTTTAACCATATGTTCTGACATTCCGCCAAACACTATGTCATCAACATATATTTGGGCAACCATCAACTTCCCTCCTTCAGTTTTGACAAATAGAGTTTTGTCCAAGCCTCCTTTTCTGTAGCCTTTGTCTGAGAGAAACTTTGTTAACCTGTCATACCATGCTCTAGGAGCTTGTTTCAGCCCATATAGGGCTTTTCTCAATTTGTAGACATGATCAGGATGGGTTGGATCCACAAAACCTTTAGGTTGTTCCACATAAGCTTCCTCATTTAAGTACCCATTTAGAAAGGCACTTTTCACATCCATCTGAAATAACTTGAACTTCAGAAGACAAGCAATTGACAACAAGAGTCTGATTGATTCCAGCCTGGCTACAGGTGCAAAGGTTTCATCAAAGTCAACCCCTTCAACCTGGGTGTATCCTTGAGCAACAAGTCTCGCCTTATTTCTGGTGACAACTCCTTCAGCATCTGACTTGTTCTTGAATATCCATTTTGTCCCAATGATGTTAGTTCCTTCAGGTCTAGGAACCAGTTCCCAAACTTCATGTTGCTTGAATTGGTTCAGTTCATCTTGCATTGCACCAATCCAATATTCATCAGTTAAGGCTTCTTTGACATTTCTTGGTTCTATTTTGGACACGAAACAAGAATTTGAGATGATTTCTCTAGATCTTGTGATGACTCCACTATTAGGATCTCCTATGATGAGCTCTTTTGGATGATCCTTCTGAATTCTGATGGAAGGAGTCTTGCTAGCTTCCTTTGATTCTGATTCTGTTGTGGTGGAGTTGGGTAGATCATCCTGTTAGGTTGAAGTCTCAAAGAATGTCTCAACAGTACAAGGAACATCTGTTTCTTCATGATAGTCATCAATTATGATATTTATTGATTCCATCATGGTTTTGGTTCTTGAGTTGAATACTCTATAAGCTCTGCTGTTTGAGGAGTATCCTAGAAATATGCCTTCATCACTTTTGGAGTCCAGTTTTCTTCTCTGTTCACGATCAGACAGGATATAGCATTTGCTGCCAAACACATGGAAGTACTTCACAGTTGGTTTTCTTCCTTTCCAGAGTTCATATATGGTGGATGAGGTTCCCTTTCTCAAGGTGACCCTGTTATGAACATAGCAAGCTGTATTCATAGCTTCAGCCCAAAAATACATAGGAAGTCTTTTGGCATGTAACATTGCTCTGGCAGATTCTTGTATGGTCCTGTTTTTTCTTTCCACAACTCCATTTTGCTGAGGTGTTATGGGAGAAGAAAACTCATGACTGATTCCTTCTGAAGCACAGAAGTCATCAAACTTGCTGTTTTCAAATTCCTTGCCATGATCACTTCTGATTCTGACAATACATCCTTCCTTCTCTCTTTGAATTCTTTTGCACAGTTCTCTAAAGACTTCAAATGCATCTGATTTTTCTCTAATGAAATTAATCCAGGTGAATCTGGAAAAATCATCCACAACCACATAGGCATATCTTTTACCACCAAGGCTCTCTACTTGCATTGGTCCCATCAGATCCATATGGAGGAGTTCTAGAACCTTAGTGGTGGTCAGATGTCTTGACTTTGGATGTGACATCCTCGTCTGCTTACCCACCTGACATTCACCACAAACTCTTCCTTCATCAATTAGCAGTTTTGGAATCCCTCTGACTGCCTCCAAGGAGATAATCCTCTTCATACCCCTTAGGTGAAGATGGCCAAGTTTTTGGTGCCACAGTTTCACCTCTTTTTCTTCTTTTGCAATGCAACACACAGATGAGAAATTAGTGTTCTCAGCCTCCCATAAGTAACAGTTGTCTTTGGATCTGACTCCTTTCATTACTATCTCTTGTTTGTCATTGATTACAAGGCATTCAGATTTTGAGAAATTGACCTTGAATCCTAGATCACACAGTTGACTGATACTAATGAGATTAGCGGTCAGTCCTTTCACCAGCAGTACTTCATTTAGACTTGGAACTCCAGGACAGTTCAAATCACCAACTCCTTTGATTTCACCTTTAGCCCCATCTCCAAAGGTCACAAAACTGGTGGTGTGAGGCTTAACATTATTGAGGAGGTTCTTGATTCCAGTCATATGTCTGGAACATCCACTGTCAAAGTACCAGTCTTCCTTTGCTGAGACCCTCAGGGAAGTGTGAGCTATCAGTGCAGTAGCCTTTTTCTTCCATTGAGGAGCATGTGGTACCTTTTTAGACTTAGGTTTGACACCTGAATTCTGATTAGGGTATCCATGTAATCTGAAGCAGAAACGCTTTATGTGGCCATATCTACCACAATGATGACATTTCCATCTTTGGTACCTTTTCCTCATATGTTTCTGTTCCTGATGTCGAGAGTTGTGTTGAGACATCTGTTTTGACATTTGCCTACCAGAACCAGATTTCGTTGCTTTCATAAATCCTAGACCAGATTTATTTCCCACATTTTGTCCAATCTGTAGGATCTCTTCCAATTTGTCAGTTCCATTTGTCAACATCTTGACAGATTTGGTCATTTGATTCAGTTGTGAGTTCAGCAATTGAACTTCTCCTTCTAGAAGACTTATAGTTTCAAGGTTTGCCCGTTTTTCAGCCTCCATCTTTATGATGAGTTTTGATTGTTTCTTATTCTGCACACAGACTTCAGTACTTCTGATACACAATTCCTTGTACGTTTCAGCCAGTTCTTCAAAAGTCACCTCTTCATCACTGATGTCACTTTCAGAGGTACAAACACCAGTTAAAGCAGTAACTCGTTTGGCAGTCTCTTCTTCAGAATTACTTTCTGAATCACAGTCAGACCAAGTAACTGTCATTCCTTTTTGTTTCTTAAGAAAGGTAGGACATTCAGCTCGAATATGCCTGTTAAGATGTGGTTGGGCCTAATTCAACCCTACAAAACCGGCTTGTAGGGTGAGGATTGCCCCCACTTATAAACACATGTTCAGGCTATATATTGTCCGATGTGGGACTCTTAACACACCCCCTCACGCCCAGGACTAGACAACTGGAGCGTGGAAATAAATGGTGGATGGTCCACTGGATCTTAAACGAGGCTCTGATACCATATTGAATTAGGAGAGACTAAGAGACATGCCCATATCCTTCACAACCATGGCATTGAATTCCTCTGCCTTGAACTCCCTTCTCATCTGACCTTGGTCTTCTGCTGGAACTGTCAATGTCAGAGGAAATGTTATGAACATTAGACCTTGACTTTGGATCTATTCTTTTGATGAGTTTGTTGAACTGTCTTCCTAGCATGGCTATAGCTTCTGAAATGTTTTCTTCAACATCAGTGTTGGACATAAGTGCTATGCTCTTGTTCTTTTTGACATCATCATTAGTGATTCCCATCTCAAAAGTCTGAAGAGACCCAATAAGTTCATCCATTTTCAACTTGCTAATGTCCTGGGCTTCCTCTATGGCAGTCACCTTCATTGCAAATCTTTTAGGCAAGGATCTGAGAATCTTCCTCACCAGTTTTTCTTCTGACATTTTTTCTCCCAGTGCTCCTGAGGTGTTGGCAATCTCCAAGATGTTCATGTGAAACTCATGAATGGTTTCATCTTCCATCATTTTTAGATTCTCAAACTTAGTGGTCAACATCTTAAGCCTTGACATCTTTACTTTGGAAGTGCCCTCATGAGTGGTTTTGAGGGTGTCCCAAACTTCCTTGGCCAGTTCATATTGATGTACTAGTCTGAAGATGTTTCTATCAATTCCATTGAACAAGGCATTTAAGGCTTTTGAATTTCCCAGAGCTAGCTCATCTTCTTCTTTACTCCAATCTTCCTCAGGCTTCAGACTGATTGTCCCATCTTCCTCAGTTATGGTGGGATGAATCCATCCTTTGTCAGCAGCTCTCCAAGCCTTTTTGTCCAGAGATTTTAGGAAGGCAATCATACGAGGTTTCCAGTAGTCATAATTAGTTCCATCCAGAATGGGTGGTCTATTTCCAAAAACTCCTTCTTTGTCCATAGTGCCAGAAAGTGATATCCCTAGATCTCACCCAGTAATACAGGCAGGGTGCCTGCTCTGATACCAATTGAAATTCTGGCTACAGATACTCAATGTCACGTCCAATGTTATGACACCGTATCTGACTTACTATATGACAGTAAATACAAAAGCAGTAAATAACACAGTCAATTGTTTACCCAGTTCAGTGTGCAACAACACCTACTCTGGGGGCTACCAAGCCAGGGAGAGAATCCACTATAAGAGATGTTAATTCAGGAATAAACCAACCAGTTTATCTCCTTCACTTAAGACCTACCCAATGCAATTCTAATCTAAGTACAACTTAAACCTGAGTTCCTACTCACTCCCCCTCAATCACAGCAGTGATACATAAATCAATTTGACTTGAGAATTGATGAAGACACTCTTCAAAACACACACTTGATTAAGCTTCACAGCTTTTTAATCAAGTAACACAATCACTCGTGCTTCACAGCTTTGAGTGATGTACACAACTAACTTGACTCTGCTTCACAGCTTTAGTCAAGTAACATTCAAACACTCTTGCTTCAAAGCTTTGAGTGCTACACAACCCTTACAATTGAAACCTATTCCAAGGCACTTATCACAATGATAATTGCTTGGAGTACAATAAACAAATCTATACAGATTACAGAATTGATCTTCTACACAATCAGCAGGGATGTCTTCAAAAACCGCAGCTCTGTTGAATATATAGCAGCTGCATCTTCAGTTAGGGTTTCCAAAAACCTAGGGTTGATTCCGTTTGACCTAAAGACCAGGTCACAGTACTTTGTTGATCAGGTTAGGATTGAGCTAGGTTACTCCTCAGAAAACGCAGGATTCTGTTTAGGAAGGACTGAGTTATTTCCTGAAAAAACTCAGACTTATCCAATCCTGTAATCCTGCTAGTTCAGAACAGGATGTCATAACATCTGTTATGACATCTGAGAAAACCTGTCTACTGATTTAGCAAAATGTGATCATTTTGCAAACATGCTCAGATACACACTTATAAACATCAGTATTTGAGTTACAATATTTTTCTGCACATGTACCTAAAGAGTTAGTACAACCTGAACTAGAATGTTATGACATCAGTCATGACATTCACACATACACTTGGAATTTACCAAAAATGCAAGCCAATACCTAAACACCTACAGCGGGCAGAATGCTGAAATGGTCCTTGAAACTCTCCGAATTCGACATTCAATACGAGAGTAGGAAAGCCTTGAAAGCGCAGACCCTGGCCGATTTCGTCGCGGAAATGACCACTCATGACCCACCCCCAGGGAAGGAACACAAGTGGACCATCTTCGTCGACGGAGCATCCATCTCGTCCGGAAGTGGCGCAGGAATCCTTTTGGAAAATGAAGAGGGTGTAGTGATCGAGCACTCCCTAGCTCTTTCCTTCCCGAGGTCAAACAACCAAGCAGAATATGAGGCCCTGCTCGCAGGATTGAGATTAGCCGAGGACCTGGGAGCCCGCGAGGTACAGATCTACACTGACTCCCAACTCGTCGCCTCCCAAGTCCAGGGGAGTTACCAAGCCAAAAACGACAACCTCGTCGAATACTTAAAATTGGTCAAAAAACACATGACAAAGTTCGCACGGGCGGAAATTTCACACGTTCCCCGCGAGCAAAACACGAGGACAGACATATTGTCCAAACTCACGAGCACGAGAAAGAAAGGCGGGAACAAATCTGTCATCCAAGAATCCCTAGCACGCCCGAGTATCGAAAGATCCTCGACACCAGTGGAGGTCCACGCCATTGGGGACGCCTCATTCTGGATGACCCCGGTTTACAATTTCTTGACAAAGGGCGAACTTCCATCAAACCAGTCCGAGGAGACCGTCACAAAGTGGAGAGCATGCTCCTACGTGGTGCTCGAGCACAAACTGTACCACAGGGGATTCTCCATCCCCCTCCTAAAATTCATAGACGGATTCGCAGTCCCCGAGGTACTGCGGGAGATACACGAAGGGATCAATGCCCAGCACATGGGCGGTAAGTCCTTGGCGAGGAAAGCCCTTCGAGCAAGATATTACTGGCCGACGATGCAGCAGGACGCCAAGGAGCACGTTAAGAAATACGACAAGTGCCAGAAGCACGGCGACATGCACCTCGCCCCGCCTCACGAGCTGAGCATACTATTGTCCCCATGGCCGTTCACTTGGTGGGGTATGGATATCCTCGGACCCTTCGTGCAAGGGACTTATCAAAACAAATTCCTAATCGTGGTCGTGGATTACTTCACGAAGTGGATCGAGGCCGAGGCCCTCGCGAAGATCACCTCGCATAATATCCTCCGCTTCTACAAAAGAAACATCCTCGCCAGATTTGGGATTCCGAGCGCACTGGTGACCGACAACGGCACCCAATTCACCGACCACGGGTTCCAAGACTTCGTCACCAAACTAGGGACAAAACAACACTTCACTTCGGTCGAGCACCCTCAAACAAACGGGCAGGCCGAGGCCGCGAACAGAGTCATCCTCCGGGGACTCAAACGCCGACTCGGCGAAGCGAAGAGGGGATGGGTCGAGGAGCTACACAGCGTCTTGTGGGCCTACCGCACCACGCCCCACTCAACGACGGGCGAAACCCCATTCCGACTAACATACGAGACCGAGGCCGTTATCCCGGTAGAGATCATGGAGCCTTCCAGACGGACAGAAAGCCCCCTCGACGAAGAGATGAACGACGATGCGCTAAGGGACGAGCTCGACTTAGTCGAGGAAATCCGATCTGCTGCAGCCCTGCGCGAAGCCACCCTGAAACAGCGAGTGGCTCTGCGCCACAACGACAAGGTCATTAAGCGCGAGTTCAAAATCGGCAGCCTGGTATTACGAAGGAACCTGAAAGACTCCTGTGAAGGGAAGTTAGCCGCGAACTGGGAAGGGCCTTATCGCGTCCACGGCACCACCGGTATCGGGGCGTACTACCTCGAACAATTAGACGGAGAGTCGCTACCACGACCCTGGAACACTGCTAAACTAAAGCATTATTATAGTTGAAAACTACCAACACTAAGGACCCTCGACTGTCGACTCCCGCGCCCAGCCAACGAGGAGAAACAACCGACCCCGTAGAGAGGCCAAGGTACGAGCCCGACCTACGTCCAAATCGCATAACATGGTTCAAACAAGAACAAGGATAATGCCCGACGTGGACACCTCTACCGAGCCCCACTGTCGAAGTACCTATAAGGCAGAACACCCAGCTCGCGATGGGCAGTTCACGCCAAGGGCAAATAGTCCCGACCGGGCCGTGCACCCGACTGAGCGACTTCGCTCCATCCGCCTGACAAATCTTCGAGAATGTTGAGCCATCTAAAAGGGTCAAAAAGGAGTCTCTCCCCTCGAGTTCACCATTTAGGTGACTCTGGCCATCGAGAAGAGGCCGAGCACATATACGAACAAAAGACAGGCAAATTTTCCAGCAAAGTCACAACCACTTACGGGCACTCCTCGGGCCCATAACTTAGGCCAATTTTTGTGCAAAAACATAAAACGCAAGCACGGGCAAACAATCAAAACTGAAACAAAGCATTCATTCAAAAATGTCCGTAGGCAACAAAGCAAATAAGATGTAAACCGACCAAAAAGGCCGGCAATATTCAGGAATACAAAGAACGGGCGCGCAGGCCCAAAAGAATGTGAACGTGCACGCAGGCCCCACCACTATCTCACACTTCGGCTTCCCCCGAGCTACCATCACCAACAACAGGAGAGTCGGGCGGAGGCACGACCTGACCATCGATAATCTGCGACATATGACTCACCCCTTCAGTGTTCAGGCCGGGATTTAACAAGGATAGTTGGCTGACTGCGGATTCGAAGTCGTCCACCATAGCTCCGACACAGTCCCCCTCGAGAAGTTGAATACGATCGACCAGTTCTGATCGACTCCTCAGAAGAGTTGTGTCCTCCGACTCATCCTCGGCGGGAAGCATAGCAGCCTTTAGATCCTCGACCTCCCTGGCAAGGCGCCCGTTGTCAAGTTCCAGTCGTTCACGATCCGCACGAAGAAGGTCCCTCTCCTCGGCCAGTTTTCCCGAGCTCTCTCTCTCCAGAGTCAGAGCCTCCGTCTCTGCCATCAGCAACTCAGCTTGCTCGCGGAACATCTCCTCGGAGCGCTCCAAGGCAGCTTTCAGCTTTCTCGAAGTCGAGGTGAGGGCAGCTTTCTCCTGCTCCAACTCCTTGACATGGTCAGCATCCTCCCCTTCCTCGGCCAATACAACGGCCATTTCGACCATCTTCACCAGCCCGTCCATGTTGGCAGCCAGGTGTCTTCTCCGGCTTTCCTTGTTCATCCGGCGAATGGTTTCAGCTTCGTCGGGATTCACAGACAAAGGAAACCCCTCGAAGAAACCCTCTTCCTTAAAGCAAGGGGGCAACCCGAAAGACCTCACAACACTGGAGTCCTCACCGACTTCCGGCTTACTTTCCACCCGAGTCCTTTTTCTCTGTATCAGGTCGGTGTGTGGCTCGACCTCCTGAACAACCGGAATCCCTGCTGAAGCAGTCCCCGAGCTAGGTGGTGAGTCCACCCTCGTAGCCTGAGAAATGTCGGGGCTATGTGACGGGCCCATCCTCGTTGCCTGAGGAGGTTTTACCACCCTCTTATTCACCTTCCTGTCGCAGGACAGCTTCAAGAGCCTCTCCCTTCGTCCAGCCATCGAACCTGCACGAAAAAACCCGGGTTAGTGCAGAGCAAATAAGCAAACGAATGACAAGAAATTCAAAACAATAAACGACCTAGCAAACGCGCGGCCTGCCCAAAGGTCTGGCACTCCACGAGTGCCTTCGTGTCAATCGGCCGAGCCTCGAAGGTCGGATAACCTTCATCGTCCAGAATATCCTCCCCCTCCCTCGTGGCCCATCTGGCGGGGTGGAAGCTATCAACATACCGACAAAGAGTATCGTAAGCCTTCTCGTCTTCGGAACTCATATCGCCCGCGGACGTATGGTAATATCCTGTACCGTGCTCGTAATGCCTCGAGATCCAATGCACGGGAAATTTGGCCGTGCGTCCCAACACCAGACGTCCTTCACCGTCCAAAAGGGCCTCCCCGTCATCCTCGGTTATGACCGCTTCCTCCTCATACACGGACTCCAAACCTGCTGTGGTAACCGGCCTCACCATATACCACTTGTCTTTAAAACCCCGCACGGAGTCCATGTACATCCTGAAAAGTCTCTTCGACTGTTTCAGGGAAACCCAGCTATGCTTTCCTCCCCGGGATTGTCGCTGCAGGTGGAAGACTCTGAAAAATAGGGGTATGGTCGCCCCAATCCTCAGAAAACGACATGTCAGCTCAAACGCCCGGATAAACGCGAGCGAATTGGGGTGAAGCTGCGACGGGGCCAGCCCCAGGTGGCTGAAGACCCTGACTTGGAAATCACTGAAGGGCAGCTGTAACCCAAGGTCTTTAAAGGCAATCTCATACATATGGAAGTTGTACTCGGGGAACACCGAGCAAATTCGGGCAGTGAAAGATGGCCAAGTGACCACGAAATTCTTTTGGAAACCGGGCTGGTCGTGGCCCGCCTCAAGGATAGTGTACGCCCTCCGGCTACGTCGACTGTAGACCGAAGCTATCCCTCTAGGTTCAACACCCACCCAGTCCAGCAGAGGGTCCTCTATGGTGTCGACCAAACTGACATTCTCGTCAGCACTTTTTCTTCAACCTCGAGTCGTCCTGAAGAGCAAGGTTCGTCCGCCATGGTTACCTACAAAGCACGGGAAACCAATCAATTGGGCGCGAAACCACACGCTCGCCATAACGGACGAGATGAAGGGCACGACAAACCACGTCGCTCTGCGCGCGACTGCATAATTGGTGTTTTGGAACAAAAAACAGCAGCCATCTCCCCGACTCCCAGATACCTCGACAGGTCCTCCTACAAGTCGACTAACTGAACCGACAACTCAGTCACTCATGAACACGTCGACCCAGGGTATGAACATGGCGAGCAAAATCATAAAACCTAGAGCTAGAGCTATGAATCTATCGGGCAAGATCATGAATTAGGCGCCCTAGATCATGAAGATCCCGGGCAGCATTGCAGATTAAACCCTAAACTATGCAGTTACCGGGCACGAGCATGCGCTCACCGGACATACACGTGGGTTTGTCGAGCTAAACATGAATTTACCGGGCTAATCATAGGCTTACGGTCTCTGAACATCTAAAAACGAAGAAAAATCATGCATCACAACAGAAAAACAGAGGAGACAAGTCACTTACTTAGAATCAAGGAGTAAATTTGACGACGAAGGAAAGGAATCGGTGACGGAGATCGCGGCGGTGCTAAGAGAATCTGGGAAGAACAACAGCAGCAGAAACAGAGCGAAGAGGAGAAGCGCGAAGAGTAGTAACACGTTCTGGGGCCCAAGGATCCTATTTATAGTGATGACGTGGAATACCAAACGTCACCTCGGGCAACCACGGATTCCCCTCCTCGACACGCAACTCCCCTAGGCAATGATGACCCTATCCTCATAGTGTGGCAGCACAGTTCCCAAAAGAGACCTCGCGTGCTCGACAGACGCAGGTTGTTGAGGAATCCCCGAGCATTCCTCGCAGGGGACCTGTCCCCGAGCACGATACGGGGAAACCCTCGAGTACCCCCACGAGGAGTCGCGTCTCTTGCCCGGGTACGGGGCCCCGAAACGGAAGCAACCTAAGATCAAGTCATGGCTCATAACCCAAGGAACCACGACTTGGGGGGCTCCTGTTCTGGACTGGGCCGGACTGGCCCAAGAGCAACGATAAAGGCCCAATCCAAACGGACTTGCTAGGGGTCACGCCGACCTAAGGACCGTAGCCATGCCCGACACACGTCACTGGGCGACACCCCCATCCTCATGCTGTCCAGCTCGACCTTAGCTCGAGCGCTCCTTCGCCAGCGGACACGGTCCACTGCACTCTCAACGGGACTCCGAAAAGACCGCATCCATGTCCGCCCGCACTTCACGCAGACACATCCAGGAAGGGGACCACGTGCGGGTCCCCACTACACACGTAGAACCTGGCAGTTCCTCCATTGGGCCAAACCTGCCCGGCACAATGAAGGAACCTTGGCCCAGCGCTGGGGGCTATAAATATCCTCTGTTTCCAGAGGGTCAGGTATTCAATCTATCACATATACTCACACTTTTGCCTGCTCGTACTCTTACTTACTTCAGCATCGGAGTGCCTTGCAGATACCCCCCACCTCGTTCAAAACTTCATCTCGGAGCCAGCCGTGACGATCCAAGTCTGATCAGGTTAGATCAGAAACCAATTATGTTTTTTAAATCAATTTTTGTGATTAATGGTTTGGTTTGTAAACCATAACCATAAAAGTGGATTGGATCACAATATATAGTAATCATGCATACCCCTAATCATAGACCCATAATATCAACAAAATAATCTCACTTTATTGGCCCATAAAAAACTTGTACAAAGTGCTTATATAGAAACAAGTAAGTTAAGGTAGATTTAATATGCATACATGGAATACAAATATTTACTTATCTCTTACCACTTAACTTACGTGCCTAATTTTGGGACAAATTAGTTATATAGACAATAAAGCTAACAATATCATTTGTGTAATATAGACAATAAACAAATGTAGTTAAACCATAATTGTTATTCACTTCAAGCAATATAAGTTAATGATGAAAAATTAACAAGTCCATACCATTTTTTGGAAGGAATGGTCACGGAAGCCTCGAGGGGTATTTGAGATGTGTTTGCCTTACTAATAGACTCATGACCTCACATTTTGAAAATCAATATCAACTACTTCATTTTTCAATCCAAATACTTCCTTTGTTCTTAATAATTATGCACGCATATTTTACAGGGCAATGTTCTTCGCGTAGCTCAGGACAGCAAATAAGATTGACTATTTTAATCGTTCATTTGGATTAACAACAATAGATTGATGATAAACTGCGATTCCATTCTAATCAAAATAACAACAATATTCTCCTAGACGATAATGGTAACAAAGACCTAAAATTCAGTTAGATGGTTGTAACATAAGAGCATTATAATGAAGAGATTACAGAATTGTTGAAAGTAATAATCACCTAACCCCCAAATCCGTAAAGAGTTCTTCCCTGTCTCTTAAGAGCGTAAACAACATCCATAGCGGTAACGGTCTTTCTCCTGGCATGCTCGGTGTAAGTAACAGCATCACGAATAACATTCTCCAAAAAAATCTTGAGAACACCGCGCGTTTCTTCGTAGATGAGACCACTGATGCGCTTCACTCCTCCTCTGCGAGCAAGACGGCGAATGGCGGGCTTGGTAATACCTTGAATGTTATCGCGGAGAACCTTACGGTGTCGTTTCGCTCCTCCCTTTCCCAAACCCTTTCCACCTTTCCCACGCCCAGACATCTTGATTTCAAAGTGTGAATTGAAAATTTCTTGATGGCAAATGAACAAGTGTTAATTAACTGCGATGAAAGATTGAATCGTGTGTGGTTTATTTATGGGTCGTGTTTGGGGTTTGATGAGATTGAGTGGATCCGGGTGACTTTCGATGAGTGTTTAAGACCGTTGATGGGAGAGTAATCTACGGCTGAGATATGAGATTATACTGTAAACGGATCGATGACGTGGCGGGTTATTTTGTTACACTTTTAGAAAATGTGATTTTTGAATTTTTGGCGCTTTGGTTTTTCACTCTTTTTCTCAGAAATGTGGAGATGTACACGCTTTCTAAAATACTAGTAATGTCATTTTCGTTTGTCCCAAAAACAAAAATGGAGAAAGATATTCTAAATAATTTTGGGTGCGTAAATTTCAAATTGTAAAATATTATTTTTTTGAAAATCTATTTTTAAGATTATTATTCTTAGAAATAATAATTTTATGCAAGTGTTTGGTCAAAAGTTTAAATTTCTTATAAATGTTTACAATGTTTATTCAATTTAAAAATTATAAAAAATAAAAATATATGTGAGTAGTAGTGAGAAGTTAGAGTTAGTTAAATTTTATTCTCTTGGAGATGTTGGATTCTCACCCTTTAAGCATGAGAATAATTATGACAAAAATGATGTGTTAAAATATTCTTTGGAATAAAAGATATCTAAGAATAATTTTTAAAATTTTGAAACAAACATGAGATTGTTGTATTTCCAATGTTTGATTTCCAGGAACACAATTCCAATCCTTGAAACATACACACCCATGTTTGCTGAAAATAATTTGTAATCCAAAGAACGTTAAGATGTGATGAATTTAATTTAAAAAGTATCTACCATATAAGAACGTAATATGTTCTGGAAAAACTAATTATACTCTTCTGATTTTAAATTCATTTTTTCTAACTTTCAAGGTTAAATTGGTCTAAACACACTTAACTTTATTAATTAATTAATCTCCATTTAATGTAACTTTTAAACTGAAAAGTCACACGAGAATGATGAATAATAGCAAATGCATTGAATTATAATGTTACTTATATTCTCTCTCTTTCTCATCGTTCCCCTTTCTCTCTTAATTTCGCTCTTCCTCTCCATTTCCTCGCTCACTATTCCTCCTCGTCTCAATTTCGCCAGAAAACATGCTCATTGTTCCTCCTACGCCCGTCGGTTCGGTTCCATCATACGTATTTCGCCACCAACGTTGCTATTTGCCTTAAGGTATGTTCAATGTTGTTCAATGTTAAAGATTTAGGGTTTTAGGGTTTATATGTTTTGTTGATTGGGGGTTTTCTTACGGTGTTGAATTTCTGAATTGTGTTGTTTTAGGACGAAGATGATAAACCTGATTATATTGCAAGGATTGTCGAGTTCTTAGAATCTGAAGACAATGATATATTTTATACTGCTCAATGGTTTTACAAAGCCATAAATATTATAAGATTGTTTTAATGTTTTTTTGTGTGACTCTTTATAATTTTAGGGTCATGTTTGATTTTGGCGATTTGAATGTTTGTTGTAGGTTATTAAGATTCATCCAGATTGTACTGTGAGATAAGTGAAATTGCCCTAATTACTCCTGATGTAAGTTTTGTTTTGTAACATTTGGTTTATGTAGTTTGTGGTTTTAAGTTCAACAATTTTATGTGTTTGAAATTTCAGGTTAGCATTTTCACCACGGGTATTACATTTTCTTCGTATGTTTTTGTACATCCTCATGTATCTTTTGATGCATTTGAGTTGACTGATTGTTACTTGTTTATACAGTTATTGTTCTCCTCTAAGCTTTTAAGCAAAGAGTTGAGTATTGTTCTTAGTGAAGCTTTTAAGCAAATTGAATATTTTTGTTTTGGACGAGTGTTCTTCCTTTTTAGTTTCTCGAGACATTCCATGGGATTAAGATTGTTATTTGATATCACTGCGGTGATTGGGAATGAGAGAGATTCTCACATCTAGGAGGTTCCTAGATAGAAATTGCATTGGGTATGGATTAAGTGAGAAGTGTAAACTGGGATTATTTAGCTTCGAATTGATACTACTGATAGTGGATTTATTTTCTGGCTTGGTAGCCCCCAGAGTAGGTAAGTTGTACCGAACTGGGTTAACAATTGATCGTGTTCTTTAAGTTTTTGCAATTTACTTTTCTGCATAATTTTTATGTGTTTAACAAGTCTGTTTTTCTGTCAGCAGATGTTATAACATATGTCGTGACATTATGTATTGTTGAGACATCTACCTTGACTTCTAATATTGTGTGTTCCAGAATTTCACTTCTTTCCCATAAGGTGTGCTATTGTGCTTAAGTACATTTATTAAAAGGTGTTTTGATGGTATCTTATAACTCTGCATGCCGCCACTAAGGAAACACCATTCAAGACTATTTATGGCATCGATATTTTTTTCCATTTGAGATGATAATTTCAATGAAGAGATAAGGACGTAGCAGTATTATTTGTATCGACTCTTTTTCAAATAGACAACGACTCTATTTTACTTGGCTATATAAGAAAAGAATCGTATGTTTAAAAGTTGTCAGTTGCATGATGCAAGTTGCTAGTTGCAACGTTGTTGGTGTTCAATATTAAAAATGAAAGTTGTCATTATTAGAACATAACCAAAAAATTATCAATCACTATAACAACAACAAGGTCAATTGTTATCAAAATGATTCTTCAATCATGTTGTTATTGATTACAATGAAATCATTGATTAACAATGTACTTAATTTCATATGCTGCACAAAGCTTGCTAAGCTGCGGAAGATAATGAAGATGATCATGAAAGCTTCAGTTACAAATCCATAACATATATTGTGATCTAAAGTGATCATAGAAGAGAATGGAAAAATGACTGTTGTCCAGAACGCTCTAAAGTGAATCAAGATGAAGAAGTTATTCTCTTTAGCACATCAAGATCAATAAAGCTTTCAGAAGCTTATGAAGAAGTAGACTTTAACAATTCAAGTGTTTTAGGTTGTTGTCCGTGAAGAAGCTACTTGAAGAAAAGAAGACCACACATTAAAGCTACAATAAAATGTAATATATTTTAGTGTGTATTAGGTTCTTCTGATGTACTTAATTATGTTTACATCCAGCTTGTGTAGAAGAATTGTTATTGTAAACAAATGTAAATCAAACAGTTATTTGATGGTTCCTTGAGAGACTCGGTTGAGTCGGGATTCTCAAGAAGGCTTTGGTTGTGGTCATCATAGATAAAATCTTGGTAGTGGACTCTATTGGGTCAACGGTAGTCATATCCCAAAGGGGACTGAGTGAAGGTTGACTTTATGATATCACTGATGGATATCATTGGAAGGAAATCCTGGTAGGAGATTGTGATGGATCAGATTATATTGGGTCAATGAATGTTATATCCAGTTTGGATCCCTTGACGTGTCTGTTGTACCCCAAAATTTGCCCTCCTTTTTCTCAAGACATTTTCTCACAAGTATTTTCAAAAGGGTAAGTTTGCACAAGTACAATTGGATTTTTGGCTTCCAGGCATCAAATCAAAGAAGAGCAAGTTTACCTTGATTCATAAGCTTCGATTGGGCACCTAAAATCCTTCGAGCAAGCTTTGTTTCATAAGCTTAAATTGGACACCTAAAATCCTTCGAGCAAGCTTTGTTTCATAAGCTTCGATTGGGTATTTGGCCTCCTTCGATGCAAGCTTGATTCACAAGCTTCGATTGAGCATTTAGCCTCCTTCGATGCAAGCTTGGTTCACAAGCTTCAATTGAGCACTCGACCTCCTTCGATCAAGTTTTAATTCCTAAATCTTCGACTGAGCATTGGCTGCTTCAGGTATGCTTTCGATTCACTAGGCAAATACTTCCCTTGTGCCTGGTTCGATTCACTGGGAAATGGCCTCCTTTGTGCCTGCTTTGATCCACAAAGCAATGGCCTACCTCATGCTAAGCATCCACAAGGAATTGGCTTCCTTTGTGCTAGCTTCGATTGGGAAAATGGATCCCTTTGAAACAGTTTGTTTCGATTCACAAGTAGTAGCCTCTTGTAGGTTTGTTTTGATTCACAAAGAAATGGCCTCCTGCATGCAAGCTTCGATTGAGCATTGGCCTCTTACGTGTCTGTTTTGATCCACAAGACAAGTGCCTCCTCTGTGCTTTCTTTCGACGCACAAGGAAAAGGCTTCTTCTTCATGCTTGCCTTTGATTCACAAGTTTTCTACACTTTGACACATAGCATGGTCCATTCAAAGAAACATTCCAAAGGTCCATTCGAAGAAACATACAAGTGGTTCCTTCGAAGGACATATATTTGGTCCATTCGAAGGACACATAAATGGTGCCTTTGAAGGACATACAATTGGTCCATTAGAAAGACATACAATTGTTGGAAACAAGTTTTGTTTTGCCTTTTGATGAGTTTGGTTCAAGATGCTTGCTGGCCAAAGTCTTACATGCTACCAAGCCAAGCCTCCTACACAATTACATTCAAATGAAATGACAAAAGAAGCTTTGACTGGCCATAATGAAGTGTTCGATTGGGCTAGTTAGGTATTTTCAGAGCCATCGAAAGGAGTAATTCAGAGCCAATTAAAGAACAAGGAGTGGAGGAATTCGAAGGAGTCAGGGATTGAAACATGTTCAGGTTCATCCTAAAACCTAAAAGGGTAGGAATTCATCAAAGATGGCAATCCTTTAATTTGTCTGATTTTTCCTTCAAAGCCTGGTTAATGGCTATCCCTTGCCATTTCCATTCCCCTCACACCCTTATAAATACAGGGCTAAGGACACATTGCCAAGGAGGGAAAAAAGGAGAAAGGCGAAGAAAAAACCATTGATCAGCCAAACGGATTCATTGCTGTTGAAACACTTTTGCCACACTCATACCACCAGCCACACACACACACGCATTGCTTACACACAGGAATTCAAACAGGCCCTTACACGAGTAATTCCATGCCCAGGTTCATAGATCGAAGCCTTTCCGGTTGGTAAGGATTCACAACAATCAAAAATTGTATTTCCAGGCCCTTTAAATACATGTTTGCATATTTTCGATGTTGATGTCATTTATGTTTATATGAACATATCATACATAAGGTAACATGCAGGAATAAGATCGTGCCATCGAAGGGCATGATCCAAATTTGCCTTTCGAAGCTCATGATATAGGCATTTTCAAGCCAAATACACCCAGATTCGAATTAGGGGCAGGAAGGATAAGGTGTGCGTGTATGCAGAGGTAGGGGTTTTGATCCCTGCCTCTTGCAATGATTTTTTCTGTTTATTTTCTTGCATATTCAGTACCCTCCATAGGAAATCCATCAGACACTTTCAACAATATCCTTTGTTGGATCGAAAGCCACATCCTTCCTTGGATCGAAGGATAACATCCTTCACTGGATCGAAGGATAACATCCTTCACTGGATCAAAAGCCATCTCCTTCTCTGGATCGAAAGACTATTTTGTATTTTTATTTTTATGTTGTTCATTTCTTTTAATGGCTTTCCTCTTTAAATCAACATTAAAATAAAAAAATCACAAAAAAAATTAGGTTCTAGTCCTTTTTTTATTAAAATTAATTTCGTTAATTAATTATTAATTACTTAAACATTTTTATAAATTAAAATTAAGTAGATTTAGATTTTTACTTTTATTTTATTAAATAAAAACAAAACAAAACAACAAAAAGATTTCCTTTCGTTTAGGATTAGACGTTATTTTCAATTCGCGCGTGTTTTTTTGCTTTCTTTATTTTCATATCAATGTACTTGCTCATGGGATGTAATAGAAATTAACTAGGACTCTTTTACCGCTTTTTCCCCCCGTTTTTAGACTGTGTAATTAATCCCCCTTCCCGAAGCCATGTAATAGCGTAGGTTTAATTTCCGCACTTTAAATTCCTGTACAAATATTAATTGTTAGATGTATGTTAATAGGATTGTATGACAAGAGTTAAAACCAACGCTAGCAAACTTAACCATCAAGACAAATAACTGAAACACAATATACTCTCACATGCTCGCCTCTAGGGTACTCCCATTTTGGCTGCCTTCAGAAAAATAGTCACAACTCTCGAAAGTGAGAGATTTTAGTGGCTACCCTCCGATTTAAAGATCCAAAAATGACCCTCTTGATGTTGCCTCTATGAAGGCAAAGTTCCTCTATAAGTATTTTAATGATGTCAAAACAATTATAAATCTATCTCTATCTTGGTTGGCTCTATGAACAATCTTGCAATGGAATTATTGGAATAAAGATCTCCAGAAACAAGTAGTTTTGGGAAAATACAATATGTGCGTCCACTCAAAGATAGGTGCGATCGACTCATTATCTTCAATCAAGCCCTAGATGTGTCAGGTCGATCCTTTTGATCGACTCAAACTGGAATTTAAAACATTCAAAGTTTGCATCGACGCAAGCCCTGAAGCGGCCGACACATTGCATTTCAAAATGGATTTCTCTCTGAATGCTGGATGTATCGCATCCACCCTTCCGGTCGACTCAACCTGAGAATCAGAATATTTGATACACTTCAAAACATATTTTCCTCTCGGTGCGGGTTGTGTTGCGCCGACCCCTGCTTATGGTTGTGTTGATCGCTCGCTTGCCTCAACTGATTTTATGCTATGTTTGTGGACCCTGGCTATTAGGTAACATATATATATATATATATATATATATATATATATATATATATATATATATATATATATATATATATATATATATTCATTCATTCATTATGCATCATTATTGGAAGTTAACAAGAACTAGTAAAAGATACACATAGTGATCATTGTGATACGGTGGCAGAACCGACTGTTTAATACTGGTTTGTGTTTTGTATTCGCAAATGTTGCGGTAAGCAAGAGTCGTCACTGACTTTTCTTTTATCCAACAAAGGAAAGAGTGAAAAGAACAGAAAAAGATCTTTCAAGAGTTTTCTGAGTGAGGGGATAGATTATGGAAATGGAAGGTGTTATCACCCTTTCCATCCATAGTTATCTACGGGCTCTTAGAGGTTTGCTCATTTTAAAATACTTTTGTGCTTTGTGTGTTTGAAAGTGTTTTGAAAATGCCTTAGTGCAGCGATTTGCTTTGCGTTTAACTCTTGTATCAGTCCTCAAGAGTGTTAACAAAGAAAATGTTTTGAAAAATTGTTTTTTGAAATGTTTTTGTGTAGGTGTAAAAAGTTGTTTTGAGCAAACTTCTAACAGTTATTTACTTTTGTACTTGAAAAGGTTTATTATTTTCCTCCTATCCTTTAGACAATGCTATCCCACTATTATTGAGTAGGTATCCCTATCGTTGGATGTTTGAGGGACATTTGAAGGGACGTACAGTCATAAAGGCAATATATGGAGACGCTTTAGCAATTTTGTTTAGGGACTAGATCATTTACCGAAAGGCAATTGTAGGGTCATCGAGGGACTATGATCTTTGATTTACGTGTCTTTACTAAAGCATACCCGTATCGAGGGACATGACTGTTTTTTCGAAAGGCAACCAAAGTGGGCGTACCCTAAAGGTGTATGTGTGCAATGTGTGCTTGTTTTAGTTATTCGTCTTTGAATTTAAGTTTGCTAGCGTTTTGTTATTAGTCTTTTCATACAAGCCTAGTTACTAACAGTTAATATTTTGCAGAAATTTAAAGTGCGAGAATTTAAATCCTACGCTGTTGTACCCCAAAATTTGCCCTCCCATATTCTCCAAGAATTGCCAAGTCAAAGCTTCAAAATCTCTCCAAGAGTTGCACAATTCAAGGGCCTCCTAACAGTCAAAATTAGGGTTTTGGTTCTGACAAAGAAAATGAAGTTTCCAAGGGTCCAATCAAGTCTCACATGCCTACAAATATGGTCAAGCATCCTCATACCAAGTTTCAAGACTTACAGCTCAAAATTGCACAGTCAAAAACCCTAATTGCACTACAGTTAACTGTAGGGGCAAAATGGTCATTTGACAGTCAAAAGTTCAAATTTTTGGTAAACATCTCATTTTTAAGCCACAAACATCATTTGATTAATGCTTGATCATGATTCTCAAAGCTTGGCTCAAAAATCATTAAGATGCAAAAGTTTCCATATTTGGACAGCTGAAAAAGTCAACTGTAAATTGACCAGGGCATAACTTCCACATGGATTATCAGAAAAATTCCACCCAAATCTCATTTTGAAGATAAAGACATTTCCTACAACTCCTCTTCATACTTCAAGTCCAAGAAATGCTCTCACAAAAAGTTATCAATTTCAACATTATAGGTCATTTTCAAAAGTCAACAAAAAGGGACTTTAAGTCAAAGGCCATAACTTGATATTGGTAAATCAAAATGACATGGGACCAAAGGCATTGGTTAGAGGACTCAAAGACCTTTCCAAAATGTCCAAGAACATGAGCAAATATTAAAAATTGAGCAAGATATGCCTTGTGGAAGTTGGGAAATTTTTGGATATTTTGAAAAGTCAACATTGATTCAAATGACCTAAAAATGCTAATGGGCCTCTTTTTCTTCCACAATTCATCATCCAAGACATGTGCACGACCATTTGGCCCAAAGGGAAGTTTTTTTATCATTTTTATTTATTTATTTGGATTTTTTATTATTAATAATTCATTTAATTAAATAAAATACATGAAAAATACCAAACCTAATGTTTTGAATCTTTTGTGCATAGAATAGGGTCAATATTTCGTGTACAATCAAATATGGAAGGAATTATGGTGATTGGATATGATTGAGACCAAATAGGCATGAAAAAATATTTGAAAAGATCTTTGAAAATCAAATCTTGCAAATCATGAATGCAAAGGTTTTTGTGTGATTTCTTTAACCTAAAACCTTCACACATACATATATAGTGCAACCCTAATGCCAAAAGACTGGAAGCTGCGCCATAGATACAAAACCAAGTTTGAGTTTTTTAGAAGAAATTCCAAAACTGAAAACACACTTAGAAGGCTTTTCAGGGCAAGAAATTCATCCCATTACCTTCCTAGGACATCACTGAGTCTGACTGGATAGTTTTCCACGCGCAAAGCCCCTTGAATCGGTATCCAGAAATCAAACTTTTTCATATAATATGCATAATCGTATTTTGATTTTCAAGCACATTCATTGCATTTTTCTTATGGATTCTTACTAATTGATGGATTCTTATGCTAACTATATAATTTAATTGTGTTTTTATGCACTATACGCGATTCCGCCATTGTTATCATCTAGGGTTTTCCAAGTTCTAAATTGGGCGTTTTCAGCTATTGTAAAATTAGGACAGGCCAATACCATGAACGAATTCAGCGTGTTCAGACGAAAACAAATCAATCCTCGCGCCTAATTTATGTGGCCGGACGGCCTATTCGCTATTTCATAAAATTGCATGTTTTGGGGGGGTTAAAAACCCCCGCTAACCATCTTTTGTTTCAGGAAAAAAGAACAAGCGAGGAAGAAGACGCTTAGGTGGCCATCAGTGATTGGGTTATTCAAATTCTCGCGCGAAAAAAGCACTAGCGTTTGTTTTACTTTATTATATTTATTGTTTATATAATGAACAAAGAAAAGAAGCAGCACAGTTGGTCAAGCGTATGCATGGTAATCTCTAGGACCTGGGTTTGAGCCCCAGGTCCCCCTCCCTTTGCAATATTATTTTTCTAATTGTCATTCTATGCAGCATCTCTCTTGAAGACCGCCATACATCCATAAGATCCAGATTGCCACGCATACGCTAATACCAATCCAAGGGACAAGGTTTGAAGACCATCATGGACACAAGTCAATGGGGGTACACGCGTCCTGAAAAGGTCAATGGGGCCAGGGATAATTGGGCCTGGATTTCTAAGTTGTGACCTCCAACTGGGGACAACACCCCCCTAGGTTTGCAAGCTTCTTTTACATTTTTTTCATTCTTTTTATTTATTTCAATTATTACTTTTAATTAATTCAATATTTTCATAAAAAATATATAAAAAACACAAAAAAAATCAGAAAGGACAAAATTAAAATATATTTATTTAATTAGTATTTTTTTTGTAAATAAAACCTTTATTAATTAATTAGTTTTAATCCAGGGTTAACTTTAATATTTTTTCAATAAAACTTAAAAATTGATAGAATTAGGGTTTCAAATCTTTTCATTCTTTTTTTCTTTTTTTTCACTAATAATTAAATATTATTTATTTTTGTAATTAAATTACCATGTAATTAATTAGGTTAATTTAGGTTTAACTTTAATCTTTTTCTCAATAAATAGAAATTGTAGAATTAGGTTTTTAATTTCATTAAATTCTCATATATACAAAAAAAACCAAAAAATAATTTCTTTTTCTTTAATTTCATTAATTTAATAATCATTTAATTTAATTTCATTAAAAAAAGGGGTCTAACACCCTCGTTTCTAATTTTAATTCAATTCGCATATTTATTTCTTTTCCTTTTAATATTTATGTACCTCTCCCAAAGCTTTGTAAACTCGGACATATTTATCTTTCGCACTTTAATTCTTTATTTTTCTGTTAAATCGGGTTCTGGAAATTTTGGCGATGTGGACCCGCGCCTTTTGTAATAGTTTAGAGCTTTACCTTTTTCGCACTTTTTAACTATTAAATAAATGCATGCAAGAATGGATGACAAAAATAAAAATAAACGCGTAGCTCACTCATGGCACAAAAGACAAAAATAAATGAACATGACACACAAATCACACACCACCCCTAGGGTACGCCTCACTATTGCCTTGCCTCGAAAGGTGATCGTCGAGTAGAGGATGTCTTAGTAAGTCCTCATGATCCGGGAACCTGGCATGAGGGTAGCTTCTAAGGTGTCTTCCCATTGCTCTGGTGATCACCATGTCCCGAACCTCGAATTGACCCGAACACCTCCAACGGTGGTGCTACCTACCTCTCAATGGTGGGATGGCACTACTTTAAGGACATTTACACAGACGAATTCCTTAGGGTAGGTAGACGACTCTTGATACTTGCTCTAAATTTCAAAATAAATTCAAAATACTTTTCACACCTACACATTTTCAAAAAGCTTTCGAAAGCATTTTTTCAAACACTCTTGAGGACCGATACAAGAGTCGAACTGGAATTTTCAAAGAAACTTTTTAAAACCCACAGTTGAAAAGCAAACAAACCATTTTGAAAACACAAATGAGCAAGTATCTAAGAGCCCATGGATAACCATGGATATAAAGGGTGCTAACACCTTCCCTTTCTATAACCTACCTCCCGAACCGAGAGCAATCTCTATAAGGAATTTTTCTGTGCTTTTGTCCTTTCCATTTGGAGAAAATAAAAGACGGTGGCGACTCTTGCTTTCGCGACATTTCGCGAACCAGCGTTAAACAGTCAGTTCCAGATCCACCGATCACAGAACTGGCGACTCTGCTGGGGACTTTATAAAGTGAGGTGTACCTTAGGATAGCTTATACTTATGTTTTCAATTGCCTGATTTGTGTGCTTTAATATTGTGGGCCTGTCTTGGGAGTTCTATAGATCCTAACCCGGATCTGGGGGATACCTTCTTAGAAAGTAGCAACAAGACTGTGAGGGAACTGTGCGGGGTATACCGACATGGTTGAAACAGTCTGCTACGTTGATGTGGCACTTTGGTGTGTACCGGTAACCCTTGAGTTCAGTCAAGGAGAGTACGGGGCCTCCGCGTGGTGTCGTGAAGCATCAACAGACCTTAGGAACCTTAATTGAACTATCTTGGCCTCTTTAGGGTAGTGAGATAACTGACTTTGGTGCAGTCCGAGGTTGGTTGATACTCGATACTACGCTCAATTGAGGGTTGCTTTCCTGGAATATTTCGGTCGCCAGTTCAGTGGCTAAATCGAAACGATGAACAGTGAAAGCAATCCAGTGATATTGGGACCCTTAGAACCCGGTTACTTCTGATAGGACAGGTTGAACCCACCAACTTCAAGAGGGTACTACCCAGACCCCATGCTGGCCTTAAACCCTAAGGGCTAGTCTTGTGTGCCTTGTGTTCCTTACATGTTTGTCTTTGTAAATATCGGTGGTGTGTTTAATCATAGCATCATGACATCATCCAGCATCATATGCATTGACTAACCATTTCAGGGGTTCGAATCTTCATCTTTGTTCTTGTTTTGTAGGACATGGAAACTGTTCGCAGAAAGACAATTCAAATCAGCCTTGTAAGGATTCCCCCTCAGCTTAAGGAACTTATATCCAGGATTCCAGGAAGCTCTTCATTCAGTGAAAGACATGGAAGACTCATCAGCTTGGTCAACACCAACATTGAGGATGATATGATAAAGGTCCTGTTCCAATTCTTTGACCCTCTGCATCACTATTTCACCTTCTTGGATTATCAGCTGGTACCTACATTGGAGGAGTTCTCCCGGCTCCTGAAGATCCCTATCCTTGATCAACTACCCTACAACGGTACGGAAAAGGAACCCAAGCTTGAAGAGATTGCTAAAGCCTTGCACCTACAATCATCTGACCTCAAGGGACATTGGGAAGTTAGAAGTGGTATCAAAGGGTTCTTAGCCAGGTTTCTGTTTGAAAAAGCCCATGAATGTTGGAACTCCCTTGACTTACAAGCTTTTGAAGAAGTTGTGGCCCTCCTTGTCTATGGTCTGGTGTTGTTCCCTAACCCGGATCAGCTTATAGATATCAGTGTTGTCCAGATCTTTATGTCCAGGAATCCTATACCTACGTTGCTGGGGGACATCCTTCACTCATGTTACACTCGAACCATGAGAAAAAGAGGTGTCCTTATGTGTTGCACTCCTCTCCTGGGAAGGTGGTTTATTTCGCACCTTCCACAATCAGTTTCGAAGAACGAGCGGGGTTTGAGATGGTCACAACGGTTGATGACTCTCACGCATGCAGATATACATTGGTGCCCTAGGTCCAGAGAAGATGTCACTATCATTGATCGTTGCGGGGAGTACCCTAATGTTCCTTTACTTGGAATCATAGGAGGTATTACTTACAACCCATGCATGGCTTGGAGACAGTTTGGTTATGCTCAGAGGGATGGTCCTCATGACATGTTAATTCCTGACATAGTTTTTGACTTCGACAACGATACTCAAGGACTTTGCCAGAGATTTATCAGAGCCTGGAGGATGCCAAGTAGGATAGACAGTAAGACACTGGGGCACAGGAACTCCATTCCGTTGGAACCTTATCTCAAGTGGGTACGAGCCCACTCCCAGAAGTTAGTGATGCCTTATCCCCATATGCTCCCTGTGATCAAAGAGCCAGTCTTGGAAGGAGAAGTGTCCTACACTATTAAGCACCCTGATATGCCCACATCCTGGGAAGAGATGCAGAAGAGCTGGATCCAGCTAAAGGAAGAACGGAATTCTCTTGAGACCAGTCTACATGCTAGTGAAAAGAAGGTCTTGGAGCTCACTCGCCTGTTGCATGAGGAGAGGAATCTCAACACTTACATAGCTCCAAAGAGGATGCGTAGTATATTTTGGGATTGATTTGCTTTTGTATTATTTTGCCCATGAGGCTTTGATGTACTGAACAATTATTTCCTTAATGATAACGTGTGTTCCTTTTTGTCTACAACAAATTTGAACTTTCGAACCCTTGAATGCATTGCATAAACACATATCATTCATCATGTGCATAGCAGGTTTTCCTCTTTTCAGGTTGCTTACAGTTCTTCGCTGTTTATTTCAGCATCATGAATCCTGACTCATCATCAACTGAGATGTCTATCAAGGCTCTTCAGGCGCAGAATGCGCAATTTCAGGAACTAATCATGGGTTTGGCTCAGGGCCAAGAAGAGCTGAAGGCTCTGCTCCTGAAGAAGGAAAAGAAGAAGAAGAGAAGAACTGTTCTTTTCAACTCGGGCCGAAGGTTTGGTAATACTCTGCAAAATGAAGAGGCTGGTTCTTCCATTGGCAAAGGTACTCCTCAAGAGGGAAAAGGTCCAAGTCTGGTAGTCTCCGACAACGAGACTGATTTTGATGAAGAGAAATATCCTCCTGCAGAAGACCGTTACAAGCAGTTGGAGGACATGCTGAATGCTATGGAAATACAACAGGTACCCGGGCTGGATTTTGGAGATTTGGGTTTGTCTACTGGTGTGATTATTCCTCGTAAGTTCAAAGCACCATCTTTCTCTAAGTACGACGGGGCGTCTTGTCCCAAGCTACACCTCAGGTCTTATATGCAGAAGATTCAACCGTACTCAGTGGACAAAAACTTGTGGATCCACTTCTTCCAGGAGAGTCTTTCAGGGACTCATCTCGAATGGTTCTATCAGCTGGATGGGACCAAGGTTCGTAACTGGGAGGAGTTGGCTACTGCTTTCTATAAGCAGTATCAGTATAATGCCGACCTTGCCCCTACACGTACCCAACTCCAGGGTATGTCGTTAGGTTCAAGTGAAGGTTTTAAAGAGTACGCTTAGAAGTGGAGGGATCTGGCTGGCAGGGTGCAGCCTCCGTTGACTGATCGGGAGTTGGTGGACATGTTCTTGGGGACCCTATCTGAGCCATTTTTCAACCATCTTATTGGTAACTCGTCTGCAGGGTTCACTGATCTTATTCTGACTGGAGAGAGAATTGAGGCTGGGTTGAAGTCTGGAAAGATTCCGAAGGGTGCATCGTCTAGTTCAGAGAAGAAACCCTTCAAGAAGGATGCTAGTGCTGTGTACGGGTCCAGGAGACAAGAGAAATCTGAGCCTGCTGCCGCTCCTCGGCCAACCAATCCTCAAAGGGTTGAAAGACCCCGGAGAGAGTTTACCCGTTTGAGCATGACCTTATCGCAGATCTTGCCACAGTTGCTGTCCACCAACCTAGTGACTGTCAGAGAGGCCCCCAAAGGTGTGAACACTGCCTCCCCCAAATATAACCCAAATGCTCGTTGTGCTTACCATTCTGATAGCCCGGGGCATTCCACTGATGATTGTTGGGCATTAAGGAATAATGTGCAAGACCTTATTGACACAAAGGAGATACAGTTTGAAGCGCCTGAGAGGCCGAATGTGGTTACTGCTCCTATGCCTCAGCATGGGGTAAATGCTGTTGATGAAGAGGTGTACGCTGTTTCTGTGGATGATCTAGCCACTCCCTTAAAGACTGTCAAGAGGAACCTACTGCTGGCCGGTTTATTTCCGGGTTGCAGTAAGGGTTGCATGTTCTGTGCTGTTTCCCTATCTGGTTGTCCCTTGCTGAAGTTAGGCATCCAAAGCCTAATGGATAGCAAGGAGATTCTGTTTAAGAAGTCTGCTGTTCAGTTGGTTTCGGTAGAAGAAGTTTCTGTGGTTACAATCTATAATAATCCAATCAAGGCTCTCCCGAAGAAGCCTGTTCAAATCATGACTGTTGCACCTGTGGTTATTACTGTTCTGGGGCCTCTCCCCTACGTATCTGATAAGGCTGTCCCCTGGCACTATGGGGCAGATGTGTATGTGAATGGAATCAAACAAGAATTCAACACTGGCGCCAGTATCTGCGATATCACTGGCCCAGCCAAGGTTACCCGCAGTGGCAGGCTCTTCTCGCCTGACATTGCACCGCCCGCTATTCGAAGACCCCTCCTTATAACACCTACAAGTGTACCTGTTCCTATTGCTGACCAAGTTGTTTCCCCTGCTGCCGAGTCATCCAATGCTCGGGGTAAAGGAATTGAAGATGAGCCTTCCCGGATGGAGGCACCGATACCTATAAATGCTGAGGCCTCCCAACAAGAGATGGAGGAAATCCTGAAAATAATAAAGAAGAGTGACTTCAATGTTGTGGAACAGCTGGGGCATACGCCCTCCAAAATCTCTATGCTCTCCTTATTGCTGTGCTCTGAGGCCCATGATAAGGCCTTAATCTCATTTCTCAAGACGGCCCATGTGCCACAGGAAACATCTGCAGTTTAGTTCACTGACTGCGTAGCAAATCTGACAGCAGACAACGACTTGGGTTTCTCAGATGCTGACCTGACTGCAAAAGGAAGAGACCACAATGATGCCCTGCATGTCTCTATCGAATGCAGGGGCACTACTCTGGCACATGTATTGGTGGATACTGGTTCTTCCTTGAATGTTCTACCAAAGAAGGCTTTAGACCGTTTGGATTGTGAAGGCCTGGAATTAAAACCCAGCAATATCATCGTCAGGGCCTTTGACGGTTCAAAAAGGATGGTTCATGGAGAGGTCGACATTCCTATTCGTGTGGGCTCTCAGGTGTTTGACTCTACTTTTTATGTGATGGATATCCGTCCATCGTACTCTTGTCTACTGGGTCGACCTTGGATCCATAAAGCTGGGGCAGTGACCTCTACCTTGCACCAGAAGCTGAAATACCCCGTCATAGGGAAGATCGTCATTGTGCAAGGAGAGGAGGAGTATATGGTGAGCCATTTGAATTCCTTCAGATACATTGAGATGGACGGGGAGTTTATTGAAACCCCCTTTCAGCATTTCGAAGAGGTACTCCCAATTTCAGCAGCAGCAGAAACAACGGTCGAGGAGGAGGTTCCTTTGAAGATGGCTTCCCTGAAGGATGCCCGGGCTGTGGTTCAGAAAGGTGAATGTGCTAACTGGGGCAGGCTTCCCGACTTTACACAGAAAACTGACAAATTTGGACTGGGTTTTACTGCAGAGGGTCAGAAAGCTATGCGGAAGGCGAAGACCAGAAGACCTCCTGTGCTCATTACAAATCCAGGAGTGAATGCTGTTGGGGAAGACAATGAAGTGGATGAAGCTTAATTCAATAGTTGGATCTATCCGATGACTGAAGGCGGATTGACCAATTGGATTGCCAAAGACCATACTCCTGTTACTTTTGTTACGCAGTAATAAACTTCTTTGTTTTGTTATTTGTAATAAACAATAAATTAAACTCTATGGCCCGGTGTCTTACCCGAGGCACCGTGGTTTCATTTGTGAGGGCATATAAATTGTCATTTCATATATCATAAATGAAAATCTTGGACGTTTTCTCGCATTTCAAATCTTATGCTCCTTTTCTGTCTTTCCTTCCTTTATATATTTCAAAAACAGTTGTATTTACACACACTCACTCATACAGGTTCCAATCCACTCTGGATCTCACTGGTAACGACTCTGCTACTGCCAGTTATGACTTCGAAAATCCGATCAACTTAGCCGAAGACGAAGGTGAAGATGATTGCGAAGTGCCTGGCGAGCTTGCAAGACTGTTGCTTCAGGAAGAGAGGGCGATTCAACCACATGAAGAGCCAGTGGAAACAATAAACTTGGGTACTGAGGCAGACAGGAAAGAGGTAAAGATTGGTGCCAACCTAGAGCTCAGCGTGAAGCAACGGTTGACTAAGATGCTACATGATTATGTGGAGATATTTGCCTGGTCCTACGAAGACATGCCCGGGTTGGATACCGATATTGTGGTCCATCACTTGCCTACTAAGGAAGACTGTCCTCCGGTTAAGCAAAAGGTTCGTCGTATGCGTCCAGAGATGACTGAGAAGATCAAAGCCGAGGTTATGAAACAGTTTGACGCTGAGTTCCTTGCAGTGACTTCTTACCCTCAGTGGGTTGCTAATGTGGTGCCGGTACCAAAGAAAGACGGTAAGGTCAGAATGTGTGTCGACTACAGGGATCTGAACAGGGCCAGCCCCAAGGATGACTTCCCTCTACCTCACATTGATGTCCTTGTTGACAATACAGCTCAGCACAAAGTGTTCTCTTTCATGGATGGCTTTTCAGGTTACAATCAGATCAAGATGGCACCTGAAGATATGGAAAAAACTACATTTGTTACTCAGTGGGGCACCTTCTGCTACAAGGTCATGCCTTTTGGACTAAAGAACGTTGGGGCAACCTACCAACGTGCCATGGTTGCTTTATTTCATGACATGATCCATCATGAGATAGAAGTGTATGTGGACGACATGATCGCAAGGTCCCAAACTGAGGAAGAGCACCTAGATCATCTGCAGAAATTGTTTGACCGTCTGAAGTTGTACAAGCTGAGGTTGAACCCGAACAAGTGCACCTTCGGGGTAAGATCTGGAAAGTTGCTAGGCTTCGTGGTAAGTGATAAGGGCATTCAAGTGGACCCTGCCAAGGTCAAAGCTATTCAAGAGATGCCAGTTCCTAAGACAGAGAAAGAGGTCAGAGGCTTTTTAGGACGCCTGAATTACATTGCTCGGTTCATCTCGCATCTGACTGCTACCTGTGAGCCAATCTTCAAACTGCTGAAGAAAGATCAGGTAGTACGTTGGAATGATGAATGTCAGGCCGCTTTTGACAGAATCAAGGAGTATCTTCAAGAACCACCCATCCTTATGCCACCGGTTGAAGGGAGACCTCTGATACTATATCTAACAGTACTTGACAACTCGATGGGGTGTGTGCTGGGGCAGCATGACGAGTCTGGCCGAAAAGAGCATGCCATTTATTACCTTAGCAAAAAGTTTACCGACTGTGAGACCCGATACTCACTGCTTGAGAAAACTTGTTGCGCTTTGGTATGGGCTGCTCGCCGGCTGAGACAGTATATGCTGACTCATACCACCTTGTTGATCTCAAAAATGGATCCTATAAAGTACATATTTGAAAAGCCTGCTCTGTCTGGGAGAATAGCAAGATGGCAAATGATCTTGACGGAATACGACATTCAGTACACGACCCAGAAAGCCATCAAGGGAAGTGTATTGGCAGACCACTTGGCACATCAGGCCGTAGATGACTATCAATCAATGAACTTCGAGTTTCCGGACGAAAGTATCATGATTGTGACTGATTGTGAAGTACCTGGACCGGATGAAGGACCTGAGGAAGGATCCTGATGGTCTATGCACTTTGACGGAGCCTCCAACGCTTTGGGAAACGGCATCGGCGCCATAATCATATCCCCTCAAGGTACTCATACCCCGCTCACTGCCCGGCTATGTTTCAATTGTACCAACAACATGGCAGAGTATGAGGCATGCATCATGGGTCTTCAAGCTGCGATCGACTTAAGGATCAAGTTTCTGAGTGTCTTCGGAGATTCCGCTCTTGTGATCAATCAGATCAAAGGAGAGTGGGATACGAAACATCCGAATCTTATTCCTTAAAGAGAATGTGTGTTGACCTTGATCCCCCACTTCACAGAGATAACCTTTGAACACTTTCCGAGAGAAGAGAATCAGTTGGCGGACGCGTTAGCTACAATGTCTTCTATGTTCAAGGTCAAATGGGATAATGAGGCTCCCCGGATCATCATCTGGAAACTGGACGAACCGGCATACTATTGCGATTTCGAGACTGAATTGGTGACTGAGAAGCCTTGGTACCATGAGGTGAAAAAATATCTGGAAGCTCAGGAATACCCTGAGGGTGCCTCTGTCAATGATAAGAAGTTCCTGAGAAAGTTCGCGGCAAAGTTCTTCCTTAGCAATGGCATCTTGTACAAGCGAAACCATGATTCAACCTTACTGCGTTGTGTGGATAAGACTGAAGCAGAAAGGATCATGGAAGAGCTACATGAAGGGACCTTTGGTACACATTCCAGTGGACATACAATGGCAAAGAAGATCCTTCGGGCAGGGTATTACTGGTCCACAATGGAAGCTGACTGCTACCAACATTCCAGGACATGCCATAAGTGCCAGATTTATGCAGACAAGGTGCATGTTCCTCCAGTTCCTCTGAATGTTCTGACTGCGCCTTGGCCGTTTGCAATGTGGGGCATAGACATGATCGGTGAGATTAAACCTACGACATCTAATGGGCATCGCTTCATCCTAGTAGCGATTGATTACTTCACGAAGTGGGTCGAAGCAGCATCCTATGCTACGGTAACCAAGACTGTTGTGGCACGGTTCATTCGGCATAATCTGATCTGTCGATACGGCGTCCCTGAGAGAATTATTACAGACAACGGTACCAATCTTAATAACAAGATGATCACTGAGCTCTGCGAGCAGTTTAAGATACAGCACCACAACTCTTCTCCTTACCGGCCGAAGATGAATGGGGCTGTAGAGGCAGCAAATAAGAACATCAAGAAAATCGTGCAGAAGATGACAGTGACTTATAAAGATTGGCATGGGATGTTACCGTTTGCTCTACATGGGTACCGTACCTCAGCTAGGACGTCAACCGGGGCAACTCCTTTCTCTTTGGTTTATGGTATGGAGGCAGTCTTACCGATCGAAGTGCAAATACCCTCTCTCCGAATAATGAAGGATGCAAATCTGGATGAAGATGATTGGATCCAGACACGACTTGATCAGTTAAATCTTATTGATGAAAAGAGGCTTGCTGCTATCTGTCATGGTCAGACGTATCAGAAACGGATGATCAGGGCATTTAACAAAAAGGTCAGACCACAGGAATATCAAGTTGGGGATCTGGTAATCAAGCGAATCATCCTTCCTCAGAGTGATCCAAGGGGCAAATGGACCCCTACGTACGAAGGGCCATTTGTGGTTAAACATGTGTTCTCAGGAGGAGCCATGATTCTAACCAATATGGATGGTGACGACCTTCCTCACCCCGCCAATGCAGACATAGTAAAAAGATACTACGCATAAAAAAGACCCGCTAGGCTGACATGCCTAGGCAAAAATTAGGGCTTCCCGGCGAACCAAAAGGGTTCGGGCAAAATGAAGGGATGAAATGGAAAAAATCTGTACACCCGGCAAGTCGAAAACCTGAAAAGGCGGCTTGGGCAAAAATGGGTATCCCGGTGGACTGAAAACCCGAAAGGGCGGTCCAGGCAAAAGTTAGGGATAAAGCGTAATACTATGTCTCATTGGATCACTTTGCATCCAGAATCCGGTATCTACATCAAGTTCAGACGGCATCGATCAGTCAGCTTCATCTTCAACCAAGGTCATCAAGTGATGAGACGCTCGGAGTTATAAAGGCAATAGCAGAGTTGAAACCCAGTGGGATCATTCATTTCACACAGCTGTTTTATTTTCTCTTGTACAAAATTTGTATAAACTCTTTTGTTCGGCGGCGTTCCCTTACTAGGACGTCAGCCTCTTGTACATAAAACGCCTACTTACAGGCAATTCAAAATCAATACAAATATACTTTTCAGTTTAAAAAGTGCCAATTGTTTTTTCCTTTTTCCGTTTTGTTTTGCGAAGAACGTCCAAGGTTCAATTTGTGATATATGCATTGACAATAATTTGCTGACTCATGAATATTTGCATGCGAAACAAAGGATTAATTACAGGTAACATTAGAAACAGGGGCAATAAAGAGTTGTCTAAGCGATCTAATTGTTCCGTCCTCCAAGGTATCAAGGTAGGTTCAGCTGAAGAACAAAACCAGATATCTTAATTCCCCAGAGAGTGAGCCAGCAAGTCAGTACACTCTCCAAGCAAAAGTTATCAAATCTTAAAGAAAGTTGAATATCCTCCCGCAGAGCTCAACATTCCCCAGCAGTATATATGCATTCTTAACAAGCATCCCCGGCAGTCTTGACCTAAAGATTGTTCCCCGACGGTATATCAGACATTCAGTGGAGTCCCTTCCCCGACACAGTTCAGAACTTCCCCCAGGAGAGTCCAATCCAATTTCCCCAGGAAAGTTGGAATCCATCTCCCCAAGCAGTAAGCTTATCCCCAGTAGATTCTGGAAGCTTATCCCCGCAGGACATGAACGCGTCTCCCGGATTTATTCAAAGAGTTATTTCCATACCAGGATATAACTGGGTTATCCTCAGCCAAAAGCCACGTAAAGATCGTCCTCGACGAAGTCTTCTTATCCCCAGCGAAGTCTATCAACACTTCCAACACAACAATGGTATCCCCAGCAAGTTACCTTCATCAAACTCAACAGAGTATCTCTCTCCCCACAGAGTATTGCTCCCTAGCAAGATCGTCAGAGTACTTTTCTCCCCGCAGAATGTTCCATTCGCCAAATTTATTCCCCAACGGAGTTATCCTCTCCTACCGGTATTCTTGCAACTATCATCCCCAGCGGAAGTAAAAGCTTATTCTTCAACATCAGCCCAGGAGTGACTTCCCGGCACCCGTCAAGGATTTACTTTCCTAGACGAAAACATACATAAACATCACATACATCATTATAGCATGCATGTACGCATCATATCTTACAAATCTCATTTATGTTGAGAACATCATTGCTTGATCCATATCATGCATTGCATATGACTGACCTTTACCTTTCAGGAAAAGATTCAGTTAAGTTCTCGGCTATATTTCAAGACCTAGACCGGTTCAGTTAAATCGACTCCAAAGATTTCTTATCCAGTCAAAGGCCTTCTCTGGTTCAGTCAGATCGACTCCAAAGATCTCCCTGTCTCTTATCCAGTGGAAGACATTTCAAGACCTAGACCGGTTCAGTTAAATCGACTCCAAAGATTTCTTATCCAGTCCAAGGCCTTCTCTAGTCCAGCTAAATCGACCCCAAACCGATTTTCCTGATAAAGACTTAGTAGAAGATACCCAAGATTCTCTCAATGATTGCTATTGAGGTTGTAGTCGCCTATGGTTCTCTCCCCGATACTGCGGAGGTGGTAATCCCAGATTTCGCTCAATGATTGCTGTTGAAGTGAAGTTATCCAAGATTCTCTCAATGATTGATATTGAGGTTGTAGTCGCTTATGGTTCTCTCCCCGATACTGCGGAGGTGGTAATCCCAGATTTCGCTCAATGATTGCTGTTGAAGTGAAGTTATCCAAGATTCTCTCAATGTTTGCTGTTGAGGTTGTAGTCGCCTATGGTTCTCTCCCCGATACTGCGGAGGTGGTAATCCCAGATTTCGCTCAATGATTGCTGTTGAAGTGAAGTTATCCAAGATTCTCTCAATGATTGTTGTTGAGGTTGTAGTCGCCTATGGTTCTCTCCCCGATACTGCGGAGGTGGTAATCCCAGATTTCGCTCAATGATTGCTGTTGAAGTGAAGTTATCCAAGATTCTCTCAATGATTGCTGTTGAGGTTGTAGTCGCCTATGGTTCTCTCCCCGATACTGCGGAGGTGGTAATCCCAGATTTCGCTCAATGATTACTGTTGAAGTGAAGTTATCCAAGATTCTCTCATTGATTGCTGTTGAGGTTGTAGTCGCCTATGGTTCTCTCCCCGATACTGCGGAGGTGGTAATCCTAGATTTCGCTCAATGATTGCTGTTGAAGTTGAAGTTATCCAAGATTCTCTCAATGATTGCTATTGAGGTTGTAGTCGCCTATGGTTCTCTCCCCGATCCTGCGGAGGTAGTAATCATCCCAAGATTTTCTCAACGATTGTTGTTGAGGTTAAAGTCGCCCAAGGTTCTCTCACCGTTCCCGTTGAGGTAGTAACCATCCCTGGTTCATTCATCACCGTTTGAAGCTCCAGATCCAGCTCCTGTAACCAGTCAGGACACATTTATACAAAGCATATGAAGACCAGCTCCTGTAACAGATCAGGTAATCATTTTTCTTTTGCAGGTACGCAAATTCTCGCTAAGGAATCTCTTACGCGATCAACATCCAGATGGCATCTATAAGCCCATCCACCTTCCATCATCTCTTAGCATGGCATCTATAAGCCCAACATCCTATCCATCAACCTCCAAATGGCATCTATAAGCCCATTCCCCACATCGCTGCTACTATGTGAGCGCAAATTTCTGGGCACTCTAGTGTTCAATCATCTTCCACCTTCGGATTACGAAAGGCACGTCAGCCAATCTGCATCCTCAGATTTAAGAAGATTGAACAGGGGCAACTGTTGTACCCCAAAATTTGCCCTCCCATATTCTCCAAGAATTGCCAAGTCAAAGCTTCAAAATCTCTCCAAGAGTTGCACAGTTCAAGGGCCTCCTAATAGTCAAAATTAGGGTTTTGGTTCTGACAAAGAAAATGAAGTTTCCAAGGGTCCAATCAAGTCTCAAATGCCTACAAATATGGTCAAGCATCCTCATACCAAGTTTCAAGACTTACAGCTCAAAATTGCACAGTCAAAAACCCTAATTGCACTACAGTCAACTGTAGGGGCAAAATGGTCATTTGACAGTCAAAAGTTCAAATTTTTGGTAAACATCTCATTTTGAAGCCACAAACATCATTTGATCAATGCTTGATCATGATTCTCAAAGCTTGGCTCAAAAATCATCAAGATGCAAAAGTTTCCATATTTGGACAGCTGAAAAAGTCAACTGTAAATTGACCAGGGCATAACTTCCACATGGATTATCAGAAAAATTCCAACCAAAGCTCATTTTTAAGATAAAGACATTTCCTACAACTCCTCTTCATACTTCAAGTCCAAGAAATGCTCTCACAAAAAGTTATCAATTTCAACATTATAGGTCATTTTCAAAAGTCAACAAAAAGGGACTTTAAGTCAAAGGCCATAACTTGAGATTGGTAAATCAAAATGACATGGGACTAAAGGAATTGGTTAGAGGACTCAAAGACCTTTCCAAAATGTCCAAGAACATTAGCAAATCTTAAAAATTGAGCAAGATATGCCTTGTGGAAGTTGGGAAATTTTTGGATATTTTGAAAAGTCAACATTGATTCAAATGACCTAAAAATGCTAATGGGCCTCTTTTTCTTCCACAATTCATCATCCAAGACATGTGCACGACCATTTGGCCCAAAGGGAAGTTTTTTATCATTTTTATTTATTTATTTGGATTTTTTATTATTAATAATTCATTTAATTAAATAAAATACATGAAAAATACCAAACCTAATGTTTTGAATCTTTTGTGCATAGAATAGGGTCAATATTTCGTGTACAATCAAATATGGAAGGAATTATGGTGATTGGATATGATTGAGACCAAATAGGCACGAAAAAATATTTGAAAAGATCTTTGAAAATCAAATCTTGCAAATCATGAATGCAAAGGTTTTTGTGTGATTTCTTTAACCTAAAACCTTCACACATACATATATAGTGCAACCCTAATGCCAAAAGACTGGAAGTTGCGCCATAGATACAGAACCAATTTTGAGTTTTTTAGAAGAAATTCCAAAACTGAAAACACACTTAGAAGGCTTTTCAGGGCAAGAAATTCATCCCATTACCTTCCTAGGACATCACCGAGTCTGACTGGATAGTTTTCCACGCGCATAGCCCCTTGAATCGGTATCCAGAAATCAAACTTTTTCATATAATATGCATAATTGTATTTTGATTTTCAAGCACATTCATTGCATTTTTCTTATGGATTCTTACTAATTGATGGATTCTGATGCTAACTATATAATTTAATTGTGTTTTTGTGCACTATACGCGATTCCGCCATTGTTATCATCTAGGGTTTTCCAAGTTCTAAATTAGGCGTTTTCAGCTATTGTAAAATTAGGACAGGCCAATACCATGAACGAATTCAGCGTGTTTAGACGAAAACAAATCAATCCTCGCGCCTAATTTATGTGGCCGGACGGCCTATTCGCTATTTCATAAAATTGCATGTTTTGGGGGGGTTAAAAACCCCCGCTAACCATCTTTTGTTTCAGGAAAAAAGAACAAGCGAGGAAGAAGACGCTTAGGTGGCCATCAGTGATTGGGTTATTCAAATTCTCGCGCGAAAAAAGCACTAGCGTTTGTTTTACTTTATTATATTTATTGTTTATATAATGAACAAAGAAAAGAAGCAGCACAGTTGGTCAGGCGTATGCATGGTAATCTCTAGGACCTGGGTTCGAGCCCCAGGTCCCCCTCCCTTTGCAATATTATTTTTCTAATTGTCATTCTATGCAGCATCTCTCTTGAAGATCACCATACATCCATAAGATCCAGATTGCCACGCATACGTTAATACCAATCCAAGGGACATGGTTTGAAGACCATCATGGACACAAGTCAATGGGGGTACACGCGTCCTGAAAAGGTCAATGGGGCCAGGGGTAATTGGGCCTGGATTTCTAAGTTGTGACCTCCAACTGGGGACAACACCCCCCTAGGTTTGCAAGCTTCTTTTACATTTTTTTCATTCTTTTTATTTATTTCAATTATTACTTTTAATTAATTCAACATTTTCATAAAAAATATATAAAAAACACAAAAAAATCAGAAAGGACAAAATTAAAATATATTTATTTAATTAGTATTTTTTTTTGTAAATAAAACCTTTATTAATTAATTAGTTTTAATCTAGGGTTAACTTTAATATTTTTTCAATAAAACTTAAAAATTGATAGAATTAGGGTTTCAAATCTTTTCATTCTTTTTTTCTTTTTTTTCACTAATAATTAAATATTATTTATTTTTGTAATTAAATTACCATGTAATTAATTAGGTTAATTTAGGTTTAACTTTAATCTTTTTCTCAATAAATAAAAATTGTAGAATTAGGTTTTTAATTTCATTAAATTCTCATATATACAAAAAAACCAAAAAATAATTTCTTTTTCTTTAATTTCATTAATTTAATAATCATTTAATTTAATTTCATTAAAAAAAGGGGTCAAACGCCCTCGTTTCTAATTTTAATTCAATTCGCATATTTATTTCTTTTCCTTTTAATATTTATGTACCTCTCCCAAAGCTTTGTAAACTCGGACATATTTATCTTTCGCACTTTAATTCTTTATTTTTCTGTCAAATCAGGTTCTGGAAATTTTGGCGATGTGGACCCGCGCCTTTTGTAATAGTTTAGAGCTTTACCTTTTTCGCACTTTTTAACTATTAAATAAATGCATGCAAGAATGGATGACAACAATAAAAATAAACGCGTAGCTCACTCATGGCACAAAAGACAAAAATAAATGAACATGACACACAAATCACACACCACCCCTAGGGTACGCCTCACTGTTGCCTTGCCTCGAAAGGTGATCGTCGAGTAGAGGATGTCTTAGTAAGTCCTCATGATCCGGGAACCTGGCATGAGGGTAGCTTCTAAGGTGTCTTCCCATTGCTCTGGTGATCACCATGTCCCGAACCTCGAATTGACCCGAACACCTCCAACGGTGGTGCTACCTACCTCTCAATGGTGGGATGGCACTACTTTAAGGACATTTACACAGACGAATTCCTTAGGGTAGGTAGACGACTCTTGATACTTGCTCTAAATTTCAAAACAAATTCAAAATACTTTTCACACCTACACATTTTCAAAAAGCTTTCGAAAGCATTTTTTCAAACACTCTTGAGGACCGATACAAGAGTCGAACTGGAATTTTCAAAGAAACTTTTTAAAACCCACAGTTGAAAAGCAAACAAACCATTTTGAAAACACAAATGAGCAAGTATCTAAGAGCCCATGGATAACCATGGATAGAAAGGGTGCTAACACCTTCCCTTTCTATAACCTACCTCCCGAACCGAGAGCAATCTCTATAAGGAATTTTTCTGTGCTTTTGTCCGTTCCATTTATAGAAAATAAAAGACGGTGGCGACTCTTGCTTCCGCGATATTTCGCGAACCAGCGTTAAACAGTCAGTTCCAGATCCACCGATCACATACGCTATTACAATGCTTTGGGACAATTACATAAAAAAGATGCAAGAAAGTAAAATGCAGAATTTAAACCTAGACTATTACATCCCATAAGCAGTTACATGAATATAAAAGATGCGAAGGTAAATAACGCGCGTGAAATAAAGAAACATCTAAGAAATCCTAAGAATGAAAAAAAGATTGTTGTTTTTGCTTTAGGCAAAATAACCTTTTTAGTCCTTTAAGTTTACCCCAAGGTCCATTTTGGTCCTTTATCTAAAAAAAGTGTCAATCTGGTCCTATAATTCTTTCAAAAGGACCACGTTTGTCCTTTCCATCCACTCCGTTAGTCATGTTTAATGGCAGCGCTTATGTGGCATTACACGTGGGTTTAGAAAAATTGCATGTGGCAATTCCACTTAAAAGTCAGTTTGACACTCTTATGTGGCATTACCACTCATCCATTGCATGTTTCCTTGAAGGTGAAACCAGACTTCTCATCAGAGGTAAGTTTCTGCAAGAATTCTATTTTCATAGTTAGGGTTTCCATGAAATTCGTCTCCCTTCTCTGAAATTCATCTCTCTATTTAGGGCATTATGTGTAATGGAGGAAATTCTTAATATTACGATACACCACAGTGGTCAATTTGTTAGTGAGGACTTGAGTGTGTACGAAGGAGGTGAGATTGCTGATTTGAGAGTAGATGCTGATATGTGGGGTTATTTTGAGTTATTGGGTGCTATTAAGGAACTAGGTTACCCAGCCATAGAGAAGATATACTATAAGGATCCAACTGCTGGAATGAATCTGTTGTTTGATGACAAAGGGGCCTTAGAGATTGTTGATCTATATAGGGTTCATTTACGTGTTGAAGTCTTTATTCAACACCCATTGTCACAGCCTGAGTATGTTGATGAGAGTGAAGTTATTTTAGATGAGATACCCCTGAATGTAATGGAAGAGGATGCAGTTAGACAAAATGAGGTAAGTGAGGATGTTGTTGGACAGAAGGAGGCAAGTGAAGACGTTGTTATACAGAAGGAGGCAATTGAAGATGTTGTTGGACAGAAGGAGGCAAGTGAAGATGTCGTTATACAGAATGAGGCAAGTGAAGATGATGTTGGACAGAAGGAGGCAAGTGAAAATGTTGTTGGACAGAATGATGATGATAGTTCTGATGATGATAGCTCTGATGATAGTAGCTTTTCGTATGATAGTGCAAAGGAGGTTGTATTTGATGATGAAACTGATGAGTGTGATACTGACTTGGAAGAGGAAGAAGGTATGGAAGATGTAACTGATCTCTGTGAAACTGAACCAAATAAAGAAGATAGTAAAGGAAGTGATAAAGGAAGTGATAATGAAAGTGAGGATCTTGTAAGTGATTGTGATAGTGAAGATAGCAATACTACCAAGAGAAAGAAGTATCCCATTTTCAAGATTCTAAAGGATATGTCCAATTACAAATGGGAAGTGGGTACATATTTTAGTATAAAAGAAGATATCAAGGAAGCAGTTACCTCTTATGCAGTCCAATCTGGCAGAAATTTAAAGTACATCAAAAATGACAAGATAAGGGTTAGGGTTAGGTGTAAGGATGGATGTGAATGGGAAGGTTATTGGGCTAAGTTGGATGTTGAGGATACTTGGCAACTAAGAAAGGTGATAGACACCCATAGTTGCAGTAGAGAATATCATGTGAAGTTGTTGAAGACTAAATGGCTTAGCAAGAGGTTGCAGAATGCACTTAAAACCAACCATAGATTGAAGCTTAAGGACATTAAGGAAAAGGTGCAGAAGAAGTGGAATGTGGGGGTCAACAAAACCAAGGCTATAAGGGCTAGGTTTGCAGCAAGAGACATGGTTGATGGGTCATTCTTAGGGGATTATACAAGGATTTATGACTATGCACATGAGTTGTTAAGATCTAACCCAGGGTCAACTGTGAAAGTACATGTCCAACCAGCTCAAGAAGGTAGTGGTGTTCATAAATTACACTTCAAAAGGATTTACATATGCTTGGCAGCTTGTAAGGAAAGCTTCAGGTTAAGTAGACATTTCATAGGGCTTGATGGATGTTTTTTGAAAGGGCTTTGTGGAGGTCAAATCCTGTCAGCCATAGGCAGAGATCCCAATGATCAAATGCTACCAATAGCATATACAGTAGTGGAGAGTGAAAACAAGGAAAGTTGGACATGGTTCTTGGAGCTGCTTATTGGTGATCTAGGTGGAAGAGAAGAGTGTCTCACATACACTTTTATTTCTGATCAACAAAAGGTATGACTCTATTATTAATTCTCAATTGATTAGTATTTTTAATAATTAAATTCTCATGTTTATCCTGGTATTCTCATGTTTAATAATTAAATTCTATACATATCATGACCCAGGGATTATTGCCTGCAATGGAGGAACTGCTGCCTACAGTTGAACAAAGATTCTGTGTTAGGCATCTCTACAACAACTTTAGGAAGAGATTTCCAGGAAAAAAACTAAAGGAAATTATATGGAAGGCATCCAAATCAACTTACTACCAAGCTTGGGAAAGAGAGATGAAAGTTATGAAACATATCAATGGAGAAGCATACAAGCATATGATGTCTACCCCTCCAAGGTTTTGAAGCAGATCATACCTCAAGACTCATAACAAATGCGATGCAGTTCTCAATAATATGTCAGAATCCTTTAACAATGTTATTTTGGAGTCAAGGGCCAAGCCATTAATAACCATGGTGGAAGAAATTAGGATATACATGATGGAGAGATGGGCTACAAACAGGATGAGGTTTCAGAAATTGACAGATGTAGAAGTGTTGCCAAACATTATGAAAAAGGTTGAGAAAACAAGTTCATTCACAAACATGTGGCTTCCCAGGTAAAATTATTAAAACAAGCATTTTTTCTGTGTTAGAATGTCTGACTTTGGAATGTCCATTTGATGTCTTAATTTGGAATGTCCATTTTTCTGTGTTAGGATGTCTGATGAGCATATGTTTGAAGTGAGGCATCTGGAAAATTCTGCTGAAAAACTCACTGTAAACTTGAAGGAAAAAATCTGTTCATGCAGAAGATGGGAGCTAACAGGCCTACCATGTGTTCATTCACTTGCAGCAATCAAGAATAGGAACCATAGGATTGATGAATACATTCCTGATTATTACAGGAAATCTAGATATTTGCAAGTGTACAAACCTGTCATATTCCCTGTTAATGGCTCAAACCTATGGGTTACAACTGAGTACCTTGATGTTATGCCACCCAAATTCAGGAAAATGCCTGGAAGGCCAAAGAAAGGGAGGAATTTAGAGCAAGGTGAGCTAGATGGTACTGATAAAAAGTGTAGCAGGTGTAAGCAGGTAGGTCACAACAAGCTTACTTGTAAGGTGCCTTCTACTATTCAGACAACTACTACACAAGTACCACATGCAGCTCAACCATCTCTACCACAAGTACCAGTGCCTTCTCAACCATCTCAAGCATCTGTACCAGTGGCATCTGTACCAGTGGCATCTGTACCAGTGGCATCTGTACCAGTGGCATCTCAAGCATCTAAGTCAGTTCCTGGTCAAGCTTCTCAGGCATCTCAATCTAAATCATCCAAAAAGTTGTCAGTTAGAAGGCCAAATGCACCATTTGTCCCATCTCAAGCATCTAAGTCAGTTCCTGGTCAAGCTTCTCAGCCATCTCAATCTAAATCATCCAAAAAGTTGTCAGTTAGAAGGCCAAATGCACCATTTGTCCCACCAGGTCCAACAACGAGGTTAAAGGCATCAATAACTGTTGTAGGTCCAACAACAAGAAGGACAACACCAACTAAAAGAGCAGCACCAAAGTGGAAACTTTAGTTTACTTTTATGTCTGTTTTGGATTAGGATTGGACCTATAGTTGTTATGTTGTTTTGTTAACTTGTAATATTAGAATTGGTTATGTTAAGTTGTTTTGATCATGTAATATCAAGAAGGACAAGTTTTTGTTTTGACCTGTAATATCAGGCTGTTTGGATTGGACCTGTAATATCAGGTTCTTTTGTATGCAACTTAGTGGTATCCACCACCTTATAATTATATGTTGTTACCTATCTTCAATTGTTACAGTATATTGATCAAAATGCTACTAGTTACAGTATGTTACATTATGTTTTACATTGATACAAAAATGCTACTAGTTTTACAGTATGTTACATTGATCAAAATGCTACATTGATACAAAAATTGCTACATTATGTTTTACAGTATGTTACATTGATCAAAATGCTACTAGTTCAAAAATTCAAGTTGATACAAAAATTCAAATTCATAATGATACCATGTTCAAATTGAGACTGTGTTACATATGATACTTTATTACATATAATCTCAATTCAACAGTCTATTACAACATCATCCAAATTACCACAACTAACATAATAAAGAAGAATCTTTTCCATTTTTTCTGAGAATTCTTCATCTTCTTCATTTCAATTTGTAACTCCATTATCTTATGTTTCAGCCCATCCTTCCTTTCCTTTAGATGATGTATCTCCATCTTTGCTCCATCAAGCTCATTTTGCAGCTTCTCCAACCTATTATTCTGCTTCTTTATAAACTGATCCTTCTCATCCACCACATCATCAAAGAACCATTGAAAGTATCCACACCCAGATTCAGATGAACCCTGTAATGGTGACATCCAGATTCATCTCAGCTATTGCAGGAACTATCAGAACAAGAATATATGAAAACCCATTTTAATTTCATGCTTACCTTGTAATGACGACAACCCCAGAATTGCTTCCCAAAGTTTGTGACAGTGGTAGCCCTTCGAAGAACCGCAGATTCTCCACAACTACATATAGGTCTCCATCGCAACTTTCCATCTAAGCTTCCATCTCTATTGCAATCGTACGAAGACCAGATCTCTGATGATGCTTCCTTCATCATATTGAGGGAATTTCAAATTCAAAATGGGAAAATTGAGGATTTCTGGAACCCTAGAATTTGAGGATTTCTGGAACCAGCTTGAAGATGATAACATTCCATGTCACCTGCCACGCATGCAAACCAAACGTCCGTTTGTGCCTTTTGGACGGAAAGGACTCCTATGGTCCTTTTGAAAGAATTATAGGACCAGATTGACACTTTTTTTAGATAAAGGACCAAAATGGACCTTGGGGTAAACTTAAAGGACTAAAAAGGGTATTTTGCCTTGTCTTTATTAAGAAAATACTTAAAATTAAAGTGAGAAAAATCTGATTCTAATTAATTAAATAAAAGAAAAAATGATTTTCAATTAAAATTAATTCAAATAAAACTAATTATACTATTTTCTTGGGTTTTTATTAAGAAAATATTTGAATGAAATAAATCTAAGTCTAATTGATTTTAAATTAATAAAATAATGTTCAAATAATTAATTAAATTAATTTACAAAATTAAAATTAATTATAAAATCTTAAGTCTAATATTTTTTATGTTTTTATTTTATTTTATGTTATTATAAAAAAAGTGATTTAAAAGAAAGTAAACAATAAAATAATAATAAAAAACAATTGGGTCAGATGTGCATTAGTAAACAAGAGGGTGTAAGATTTGAAATTTGTTGAGTCCAAGTTACTGTCAGCCCAAAGGTGTTGTTGGATTTAGTGAGGGAGGTTGTTGAGGGTGCATGATGGACTGCACGTTGAGAGCACTGGATCTAGATTGGATGGTGGTGATCTGATAGTATATGGTGCATACGCTTGGCTTGTGAACATTGGATCTGCAAGTAAAATTAGAGGAAAAAACAAAATGCAAGAGGCAGGGGTCGAACCCATGCCCTCACATGAAACACGTTAAAATATTCACAATGATTGCTAATAGCACAAATATGGATGCAATAGGTATTTACATGGCGTGAATATGCAATTTCGATTTCAAGAAACCTTACCCACCGGTGATATGTGGATCCGGTGATCTAAGATGTTGCAAGCCTTGGTAATGGATGGAATAAGTTCCTAGGAATCTTAGGAATACGACTGAGCAGTTGGTATGAATGGATGATGGCTGAAAAACTCAGTTTCGAATTTCACAACTTTTATGCTTTTTTTTGTGAAATTTGTTGGAACTCTCTTGCAATGATTTTCGTGTCATTTGCTCATGCCTTGGTCTTGTATTTATAGAGGAAGAAGAGGGCTAGCAAAGATGGTAAGAATCCACCCATAATGACCCTCTTTCAAACCAGAATCAAACACATTAAAAAAGTTCCAAAAATGCAAATTCTTGCCCATTTTAAGGTGCAATGCACCTAGCCTCCTTTGCACGAAATTTTGGAGCCAAAAATAATTCAAACCATCAGCCTATATTGCCATAACCAATATTTACTATTTTATGCAATTTTATTTAGTTTTTATTTGATTTGATTCATATTTAAATGAATAAAAATTCAAATAAATAAAAAAATGCATGAACAAATTTAGAGGTTCTCAGACACATCATGAACATATTTGAACTCCAAAAAGTTAGGCCCAATAACTTAAAATCACAAATTTGCTCAATTGAGATTTCATGCATTTCCTTTGAAAATTTCCCAACTTGTGCAATCCATAACTTGCTCAATTTTTATCCAATGATGATGATCTTGAACTTTTTGGAAATCCCTAGATGTCCTCTACAATATCTATGTTAACCATGTTTACATTTGGATTAATCATCTTAATGTAAATGGTCTTGGAAAAAAATTACTTTTGTTGACCTTTTGAAAATGACATGTAATATATGAGCTTGTATCTTTCAAATGGTACACCTCTTGAACTTGAGGGTTGAAGAGAAGTTGTAGGGAATTGGATTCTCTTCAAAATGAGTTTTAGTTGGAAAAAAATGGATGAAGTATGAGAAAGTTATGCCTGGTCAAAATATGGTTGACTTTTCCTATAGAAATCCTAATTAGCAATTCTTGACTTTTGATGAATAAGGAGCATTTCTTGAGGGATCATGATCAACCCTTGATCCAATGATGCGTATCACTTCAAAATGTTGATGTTGACCAAAAATCTTGAAGTTTGATTGTATATAGACCATAGTTGACTTTTGACCTAGTACGATTGATTTTCAAGCATTTGAGCAATTGATTGAGCAAACTTGTAGTGCAAGGTATGAAATTTGTCATGGATAACCTTGAAGACATATTAGGACCATGTAAGAAATTTGAGACCTTTGGAGCTCACACATCTTGGTGAAAAATGAAACCCTAGTTAGAAGGCCAATGCTTAGGAGGAGAATTTGTCTGATCAATTCTTGGTCAACCTTGAGCAATTGAGGACCTCTAGGAGTATGTCTTGTATGAAAATGGGAGGGGAAATTTTGGGGTACAACAGCTTCCCCTGTTCAATCTTCTTAAACCTGAGGATTTAGATTGGCTTGTCTGCCTTTCGTGATCTGAAGGTGGAAGATGATTGAACACTAGAGTGCTCAGAAATTTGCACTTGCATGAAGTAATATTGATGGTCGATGACGTCTAGAATGGGATTACATATGCCATTTGGAGAAGATGGCTGAAGTTCGTCAGAGATTGGCTTAAAGATGCCATCCAGAGAATATGACGGAGAGTCGTCGGAGACGGGCTTAAAGATACCATCCAGAGTAGATGCTGACTTCATAAGAGGTCTCTTTATGGAGATTCCTGTTCCTGTTGTATGAAGAGGAGTCCACTGGGGGATGTTGATTTCTGTTGTTTTCCTGTTTGAGGAAAACTCTATGGGGAATAGAGTCTAGGAACTTCAGTTGTCCATGGCTCTTCTGATGGGTTATCTCTGGATTGGAGAGATGAAAGTTTGTTGTTTTCTGGTTGAAATCTAGGCTTCACTGTAATTTGTTGGGAAGAATGAAATTAACTGCTATCTGGAAATGTATCAGAAGAAACCTGTCTAAAGTTGTTTCAGGATGAGTCCGGATAAGACTTCATCTGGAAGTGTATGAGAAGGAACCTGGGTAGGGCTATTTTAGGAGATATATGAGAGGGAGCCTAAGTAAGGCAGCTTCAGGATGAGTCAGTGTAAAACTGCATCTGGAGATTGTGAGAAGGAACCTGGGTAGGGCTGGTTTAGGATGAGCCCGTGTAAAACTGCATCTGGGAATTCAAGAGAAGGAACCTGGGTAGGGTTTTCTCAGGATGAGTCCGTGTAAAACGGCATTTGGAGATTGTGAGAAGGAACTCTGGTAGGGTTGCTTCAGGATGAGTCAGTGTAAAACTGCATTTGGAAATTCAAGAGAAGGAACTTGGGCAGGGTTGCCTCAGGATGAGTTCGTATAAAATTGCATCTGGAAATTCAAGAGAAGGAACTTGGTTAGGGTTACCTCAGGTATGTCAGTGTAAAACTGCATCTGAAAATTCAAGAGAAGGAACCTGGGTAGGGTTGCCTCAGGATGAGTCCATGTAAAACTGCATATGGGAATTCAAGAGAAAGAACCTGGGTAGGGTTGCCTCAAGATGAGTCAGTGTAAAACTGCATCTGGGAATTCAAGAGAAGGAACCTGGGTAAGGTTTCTTTAGGATGAGTCAGTGTAAAACTGCATCTGGAGATTGTGAGAAGGAACCTGGGTAGGGTTGCCTCAGGATGAGTCCGTGTAAAACTACATCTAGAAATTCAAGAAAAGGAACCTGGGTAGGGTTGCTTCAGGATGAGTCCATGTAAAATTGTATTTGGAAGTCAGAAGAAACCCATGTAAGATTGCTTCATGAAGAGCCTATATAAAGCTGTATTTAGAAGTCAGAAGAAACTCATGTAAGATTGCTTCATGATGAGCCCGTGTAAAGCTGTATTTGGAAGTCAGAAGAAACCCGTGTAATATTGCTTCATGTTGAGCCCGTGTAAAGCTGTATTTGGAAGTCAGAAGAAACCCGTGTAAAATTGCTTCATGATGAGCCCGTGTAAAGTTGTATTTGGTTGCACAGATAATTACTCTATTTTGTTTCAGGAGCTAATCTCAGACCTGTTGAAAATTGTTGATGATAAATATCTGCTGATCGATCTTTCCTGAAAAGGTAAGGCGTTAAATGTATGCAATGTCATGATGTATGATGTTGTACCCCAAAATTTGCCCTCTCAATTATCAAGGCCTTTCTCACAAGGATTCTCAAGGTTCAAGCTTGAACAAGTGCATTGGGGTTTTCCAGTACCAACATTAAGAGGAAACTGTCAAAAAGGAAGAAAACAGATAAAAATATGATTTTGACAAAATTTGGAAAAATACAAGTGTTCTTCGTTTCAGCTCTTTTGATTGGCCTTTAGGCCTCTTTCGATCAGTATCCTTTGATTGGCCTTTTGACCTCCTTCGACACAAGCTTGGCTTGCCTCTTTCGCCTGGGCATGTGACTTCTTGTTACAGGTTTCGTTTGTGTCTTTTGCTGCCTGTATGCTTACAATCGAAGGCCATGACCTACTGGCCACACATGCCCCCTGCAAGGAAACCCTTTTCGATTCACCAAGCGTACCGCCTACAAATCTGTTTCGATTTGGACAAGTAGCTGCTTGCAAGCCTGCTTCGATTTGGACAGGCGTACTGCCTACAAACCTGTTTCGATTTAGACAAGTAGCTACCTGCAAGCCTGCTTCAATTTGGCAACATTGCTTCCTTCGAACACGGACTTTCGATTGGGAAATATGTTTGCTTCGAGCAGGAGCTTTCGATTGGGCAATAGCTTCCTTCGAGTTAGCTTGTTTCGACCACAGGCTTCGACTGAAACAGAGGCTTCCTTCGAACCAGTGCGCTTCGATCTCACTCTTGCCTTTGACTCAAAACCAAATCTCGTTTGCCAGGCTGTGTTGCGTCCAGATCTTTACATAGTCAGAAGTTTGCACAAAGGTTTTAAACTTTATCTTCTGGATACTGCTATTCTGGGTTAAAGGCTACATACTTTTCTGCAAACAGAGAGACTTTATCACAAAAGCAGCTTTCCATCTGATTTCAGTCTGAGCACAAGCAATGTCAGAGGCATAAGTCACATCTCCTGCACCCCACTGCTGCTACTGCCAACAGGCCCCCCACATGCACTGTCACGCCACATTATTTTATTATTCTTTGCAAGCTGGCTATGGACGAACATGTTCATTGTTTCTCTATAAATAGAGGGATTTTTTACAAAGCTAAGGGGAGGATTTTTGACCAGACAAACCTCTCCCAAATTTTCTCAAACACAGTAAAATTCTCAAAGTTCTTAAACACTTTAGAAAATCACAAAAAAATCCAAAGAGGACTTTTGGGCCAGACGAACGAATCTGCAGAAAATTCTCAAACACAACAAAAACTCTCAAGTTCATCAACACTTGAGAAATCAATACCCAGAATCCAAACACTTAGAATCTGAAACATCCATACACCTTGTTACCATTCGAATCCAGTAGGAAGAACCTCACACTTGTTCTTCTTTGTTGAATCCAGTATCAAGGACGTAACCCCTGGTTTCTCCCTCCGAATCCAGAAGCATTCAAGGAGACCACTTAAAGGCCCAGCACACGTTCCAGCCTGAAGCAAGGTAAGTTATTCTTACCTTTGAGCTTTTCGTTTCATGGCATAACATGTAAATAATATTCTTGTTCGTTCCAAGCATGTACATACTGCTGCTCTTTTCGTTTCCACTCTTTTAACATGTTTTCAGAGCTAAACCCTTTCGTTTTTGCTTGCTGTTTGCCTGAACTAGCTTTAGTTATTAAATTGTTTGAAAGATAAATACTAGCATGGCCTCAGGTCATGTTGTCATTTAATGCTTGAAATGAAAGAAACAGGAAACAGGAAATAGGGAACAAAGCTTTTGGCTTCTATCCTCTTTCTCCAGGTCAAACGAAAGATACAAACAGGAGGAAAACCATGTTGACTTCTAGGCCCAAACGAAAGGCATTCCCTCACTGCTTTCAACCTCCAGTCGAAGAAGGCAACAAGGCAGATCAAAAGGCATTTCCTCACTGACTCCAGGCCCAATCGAAGGAGGCAGAAAGGCAGATTGCATCTTATACTGGTTCCAGGCCCAATCGAAAGGCACAACATGCTGTCCTGCTGGTCCCAATCGAAAGGCACAACATGTTGTCCTGCTGGTCCCAATTGAAAGGCACAACATGCTGACTATGAGGCTTCAGTCGAAAGTCATGCCTTCACCCTTTTTCAGGCCAAATCAAAGAGAGCCAGAAAGTGCCAATCGAAGGTTGCTGCTGCCTGGGTCGAAATACCCTCATTTTTCTTAATTTTATCTTATTTTTTCATATTTTTTATGCCTTTCGATATGGTTGTAATAGCGTAGGATTTTATCTTTCTACATTTTATTTACTTTGTACAAATGCTAGTAAATAGGTGTGTATGGCAAGATAAAACTAACAAGTAGACAACCTAAAAATCAAAGACAAAAGCATGCAAATAAACACACTTTGCACACATGCACCTTTAGGGTAATCTCACTTGTTGCCTCGGAATATAGTCATGTCCCTCGAGCATGGGCGTTTTAGCAAAGACCCTCGATAAAATATCGTAGTCCCTCTATGACCCTCGATGTCGCCTTCGATAAACGATCTAGTCCCTAAAAACGACATTGCTAAAACGTCCCATATGTTGCCTTCTATGACTATACAAACGTCTCACGCCCGTCCCGTTCAACATCCTAACACAAGGTTGTTCACCAAATACAATGGTGAAACAACACTGTTAAAAGGGTTAAAAAACATAAGAAAGATCTTTTGAGTAAAATAGGGTAGATAGATCTTAGTTACTTGATCAAACTTGCAAAACATCCTTGCCATTTTTCAAAACACACAACACAACTTCCAAACAACTTTCAAAAAACATTGAAACATCTTTTCAAAAAGACATACACCTTTGTATATACTCAAACAAGAGCCATTACAAAGGTTTCCTAGACAAGGCATCTTTTTCAAAACATTTTTAAAACCACACACACAAAGCATCATTTCAAACAATTGAAAAAACAAAGGCAAGTGATCTAAAACAAGTAACTAAGAGCCCATGGATAAACATGGATGAAAAGGGTGCTAACACCTTCCCTTTTCATAATCTACCCCTCGAACCCACGAAAACATCTCAAAGGTCTTTCCTGTGCTTTTTGACCTTTCCTTAGGATAATAAAAAGTCGGTGGCGACTCTTGCTAAACCGAACATTTGCGAACACAAACGCAAAACCCAAGTCAGTTCTCCCACCGTATCACAGAACTGGCGACTCTGCTGGGGAATTCTTCTAAAAGTGGGGTTACCTTAGGGTTTTAGATCACCTTTACATGCTTGCTTTGATTGCTGTGATTTCTTTACTTTTTGGGTTCCTTGTTTGGGTTTGTTTTAAATCCTACACCCGGATTTGGGGGCACCTTTTTAGGTAAATAGCAATAAACTGTGAGGGAACTGTGCGGGGTATACTGACATGGTTGAAGCAGTAGCTATGTTAGTGTGACATATTTGTGGGTACCGGTAGCCCTTGAGTAGTCAAGGAGAATACGGGGCCGCTGAGCGATGTCATGAAGCACTAACAAACTCTTAGAACCTTACTTGACCATCTTGGCCTTTTTAGGGGTAGTGAGATGACCGGCTTTGGTGCAGTCCGAAGTTGGTAGATATTCGATACTACACTCATTGAGGATTGTTTCTTGGAATATTTTGGTCGCCAGTTAAGTGGCTAAACCAAAACAGTGAACATAGAAAATAATCCAGTGATATTGAGCTCCTTAGAACCCGGTTTCTATTTTAGGACAGGTTGAGCCAACTAATTTCAAGAGGGTACTTACCTACAAACCCCATGCAAGCCTAAACCTAAGGACTTGTCTGCTCTGTGTGAATATGACTGTCTGTATATACACTTTCTTACTTTTGCATACATGTACATATCATCATAACATCATACCATAGCATTTTCAATAACCATTTCAAGGATCTCGAGGGTCTTTTGATGCAGGGTCACGTTGAACCAGACATTTACCAAGAGGCAAGAGGGCTCTCCTCTAAACAAACGACGTCAAAGATCGAGTGCAATAACTTGAATCAGGGGCTATGACCCACTGGACATGGTGAGCTTGATTCTCGTGGAAAAGACATCCACCGATACAAAGTTCTCCAATCAAAGTTGTTGATCGAGGTTCAACCTCTAATATTTTTCCTGTGTTTACCTCGAGAGATCCTTGAAAACATGCATCCACATACCATGCATCATATCATGACAAGTTTCTCCCATACAGGTCTCCTTATCTTCCTACTGTTTATTTCAGTAAGATGGATATGGAACAAATGGTGAAAGATCTCCAAGCTCAAAACGCTCAATTCCAACAAATGCTTCTGGCTATGGGTAAAGGGCAAGAGGATCTGAAAGCTATCCTTCTCAAAGACAAGAAGAAGAAGTCCAAGAAGGCAGCGGGCATCCTGAACTTGAGAAGAAGACCTAAAACCCAAGATCTTTCAACTTCATCCAACATAGGGGATAGTTTGGAAGAAGACCACAATTTGGAGGTCGATGATGGTGAAGTTGACTACTCCGAAGAACAATATCCTCCCGCTGATGACAAGTACAAACAGTTGGAGGATCGCCTCAGTGCTATGGAGATTCAACAAATACCTGGCTTGGATTTAGGAGACATGGGTCTAGTTTCTGGATTAGTCATCCCTCCAAAGTTCAAAGTCCCTACATTTGCCCTGTACGATGGAGTCTTTTGCCCTAAGATGCACCTAAAGTCTAATGTCTGCAAGATTCAACCATACACAACTGATCCAAAGCTTTGGGTCCATTTCTTCCAAGAAAGCCTAGTAGGGACTCAACTCGAATGGTTCTATCAATTGGAGAGTTCTCGCATCCACACCTGGGAGAATTTAGTTGCTGCTTTCTACAAGCAGTATCAGTACAATGCTGATCTTGCACCAACTCGTGTGCAATTGCAGAACATGACCATGGGTTCCAACGAGAGCTTCAAAGGATACGCCCAAAAGTGGAGAGATCTGGCTGGTAGGGTACAACCCCCTTTAACTGACAAGGAGCTGATTGACATCTTCATGGGAACTTTGACAGGGCCTTTCTTCAAACACTTGATCGGAAGCTCTTCAGCCGGGTTCACCGAGCTAATACTGACCGATGAAAGGGTCGAAGCTGGCATCAAAAGTGGGAAGATCCAAGGATTTACACCCTCTGACGTTCAGAAAAATCCCTACAATGGGAAGAAAGAGTCCAATGCTGTGTACAGTCAAAAGAGTCGTCGTGACCAACACGTAGGGGCAGTCTTGATCTCTGGTTCTGTGTCACACCGACAACAGTAAAAGGGAAATCAACGAAGGCCATACGAGCCTAAAAGACAGTTCACCAACATCAACATGCCGCTGTCTCAAGCGCTGCAACACTTGTTGAGGATGAATCTGATCACATTGATAGGACCTCATCCAAACCCCAAAACTTCTTCTCCTAACTACAATCCTAATGCAACGTGCGCTTATCATTCTGACAGTCTCGGGCATGATACTAACGATTGTTGGGCATTGAAGTACAAGATTCAGAATTTGATTGATGCCAAGGAGATTGAGTTTGGTCCTCCGGAGACTCCAGCATAATCAATGCTCCTTTGGCAGATCATTGAGAGCGTCTTTGTTTCATTTGAATTTTCAAGTTGTAATTCCTTTTGTTATTCAAACAATTATCTATTAATGTCAAACTTTATTTCATTAATGCATTGCATATGTTTGTCTTGATTTGATCCACTCATTTTCATTACATTTAAACTGTGCTTTTCACTCTCTTTATGACATTTAACTCTTGCTAAAAGTTACAAGCCTTTAGAGGGAGGATGACGAAACAATGCCATAATCTCATACAGTACGCTTTTGGACAGACCTTGCTGACGATGTACATGCATTTCTTTCAAATCCTAAACACTGGAGTTATAAGGAAGATAATCCCTAGTCAACCCCTTTGAGCCAAAGAAGTAGAAGTTTTCTCTTTTAACACATATTGAAACCTTTAATCAAAACCTTGGGCAGGGTAGTCTCTCAGTTAATTCAAATGCGCTTAAAGTCGCAAATCCTCAGTTCGTAATACAACGAACAACATCAAAAGCATTCCTCTGGAATCAAAAGACAGTGGTGGTTCCTTATCTCAAAGGCAGTCATTACCTCTAAAAAAAAAACCCACTAAGCCAAAACCTACAAAGGAGGCTTAAGAAATTTGGGGCATCCCGCTGACTGTAATCTCAAAAACAGGAACAGTCAGGAAAAAGTTAGGGATAACAAATCAAAAGAACGAGGTCGCTACAAATCCTCAACAACATGAAAAATGTTGCAAAAATAATTGCCTTCCAAAATTCAAACTTGTGTGAACCATCACCAAAAAAAAAAAACGTCGTTCCAGACTCATTTGAAGTTCAAACGCACAATTAACTGAGTTTAGGATTGAAAAACATCACGAAGAACGGGTGGGTACAAATACTTTGAGCCTTTATCCTTTGTTTCTTAAACCGTGAACCGAGCCACGTTACAACCCTTCAAAAGTCCTAATTGAAGCATGGGTTAGTTCAAAAGCATACTGTTACAAAAGGTATCCTGACTCCTGTAAGGCTCTGCTCTAAATCTTGAGTTTGAATTTTCTTAGCAGAATTTCTTTACTCGCTAAAATGCATTTTCAAAAAAAAATTCAAGACAAACATAAACTTTGCATTACTTGAATATCATTGTTTGCATTTGGCTATTTATTTGACAGCAGAGAAATTCACACAGCGAATATCCGATGAACGAAAGCCCTCTCAATGAACAAAATCACTTCAAGTGGGATGACACTTCCGTTGCAAAAATCTCCTATAAACAAGGGGGCATGACATGTCACTATCCAGTACACCTGGGGCAGTCCAGTCAAGATTCCAGGAAATCTCTCAAAGAAGTGCAGAGTAACCAGGGGCAGGTCTCCATCTCCGTCACTTGGGGCATTGAACATCAACCCCAACAAAGGGTTACATACAGTCAAACATTTTCTGGCAATGACACAAACACTTGCTACTAGGGGCAATGACAAATCTCCCCAAAATCCTTCTCATAGGACGACTCCCAACAAGAGTATAATCTCTGACCCCATTTCCCCAGCTGAATCAACCTCAAGAATCCTCGAGGACTTCCCCCAACGAAGATGTCACCTCTCTAGCGGACTGACGACAGGGTTTATTTCCCCAACAACACCAGGATTCCCCAGCTTGAGTTTGCCTCTCCGACTACTACAAATCAAAGGACCACAACTCCTCTTCCCCAGTAGACTACTCTACAATCCCCAGCAAGTTATTGCGAAACTTGGACCCGACCAGATATCAGTTCAACTTTGACTCCCCAGTAGAGCAACGGACAACCGAGACTCCTGAACTCTTTTCCCAAGCAGGAATAAACATACTCCCCACAGAGTTTTCAACTTCCCCCAGCAGAGTTCTCCTCAAACAACAAAACAGGAATCCATTGGAAATATTCTAAGCAAATTTTGAAGACACACATACTCTTCAACAGTAGTCCAGGATTTTATGACTCCCCGGCTTTTTTCAAGGATTTATTTTCCCAGACAAAAAAAAATACATTCATTAACATTTCACATTTCATACATCCTATCTACATACATGATAAGTGCATACGACGCAATCTCTTTTATTTTGAGAACATCATGACATCGTGCATTTCATACATCATGACATTGTATACAACTAACGTTTTACCTATTTCAGAAAAAGGGCAATCAACAGATGGCTACCATCAACCTTTTCAAGTTCCAGATTAATACCTGAAACCAGACAGGACAACTATCTACCTGACCATCATGAGGCAACCCTACACTGGTTCCTTCTCAATTCCAGATGCAGTTTTACACTGACTCATCATGAAGCAACCCTACACCGGTTCCTTCTTAAATTCCAGATGCAGTTCTACCCAGACTCATCATGAAGCAACCCTACACCGGTTCCTTCTCAATTCCATATGCAGTTTTACACGGACTCATCATCAGGCAACCCTACACTGATTCCTTCTCAATTCCAGATGCAGTTTTACACGGACTCATCATTAGGCAACCCTACACCGGTTCCTTCTTAAATTCAGATGTAGTTTTACACTGACTCATCATGAGGCAACCCTACACCGGTTCCTTCTCAAATTCAGATGCAGTTTTACACGGACTCATCATGAGGCAACCCTACACCAGTTCCTTCTCAAATTCAGATGCAGTTTTACACGGACTCATCATCAGGAAATCCTACACAGGTTCCTTCCTTCCAAGATGCAGTTTCACACGAATTCATCATCAAGCAACCCTATACAGGTTCCTTCCTTCCAAGATGCAATTTCACACAGACTCATCATCAGGCAACCCTACACAGGTTCTTTCCCTTCGAGATGCAGTTTCACACGGACTCATCATCAGTCAACCCTACACAGGTTCCTTCCTTCCAAGATGCAGTTTTACATGGACTCATCATCAGGCAACCCTACACAAGTTCCTTCTTTCAACTTACAAAATTACAATTCAACGGGAATTCTTGGATGGCATCTACAAGCCCATATTCAACAGGATTCTATCACCTCTCCCAAATGGAATCTTTAAGCCCATTCCCTCTACCATCACATCACCGAGTGCAAATTTCTGGGCACTCTAGTGTTCAATCATCTTCTACCTTCAAGTCACAAATGGCAGATTCGCCAATCTAACTCTTCAGGTGTAAGAAGATTGAACAGGGGCAGCTGTTATACCCCAAAATTTGCCCTCTCAATTATCAAGGCCTTTCTCACAAGGATTCTCAAGGTTCAAGCTTGAACAAGTGCATTGGGGTTTTCCAGTACCAAAATTAAGAGGAAACTGTCAAAAAGGAAGAAAACAGATAAAAATATGATTTTGACAAAATTTGGAAAAATACAAGTGTTCTTCGTTTCAGCTATTTAGATTGGCCTTTAGGCCTCTTTCGATCAGCATCCTTCGATTGGCCTTTTGACCTCCTTCGACACAAGCTTGGCTTGCCTCTTTCGCCTGGGCATGTGACTTCTTGTTGCAGGTTTCATTTGTGTCTTTTGCTGCCTGCATGCTTACAATCGAAGGCCATGACCTACTGGCCACACATGACCCCTTCAAGGAAACCCTTTTCGATTCACCAAGCGTATCGCCTACAAACCTGTTTCGATTTGGACAAGTAGCTGCCTGCAAGCCTGCTTCGATTTAGACAAGCGTACTGCCTACAAACCTGTTTCGATTTAGACAAGTAGCTGCCTGCAAGCCTGCTTCGATTTGGCAACATTGCTTCCTTCGAACACGGACTTTTGATTGGGAAATATGTTTGCTTCGAGCAGGAGCTTTCGATTGGGAAATAGCTTCCTTCGAGTTAGCTTGTTTCGACCACAGGCTTCGACTGAAACATAGGCTTCCTTCGAACCAGTGCACTTCGATCTCACTATTGCCTTTGACTCAAAACCAAATCTCGTTTGCCAGGCTGTGTTGTGTCCAGATCTTTACATAGTCAGAAGTTTACATAAAGGTTTTAAACTTTACCTTCTGGATACTGCTATTCTGGGTTAAAGGCTACATACTTTTCTGCAAACAGAGAGACTTTATCACAAAAGCAGCTTTCCATCTGATTTCAGTCTGAGCACAAGCAATGTCAGAGGCATAAGTCACATCTCCTGCACCCCACTGCTGCTACTGCCAACAGGCCCCCCACATGCACTGTCACGCCACATTATTTTATTATTCTTTACAAGCTGGCTATGGACGAACATGTTCATTGTTTCTCTATAAATAGAGGGATTTTTTACAAAGCTAAGGGGAGGATTTTTGACCAGACGAACCTCTCCCAAATTTTCTCAAACACAGTAAAATTTTCAAAGTTCTTAAACACTTTAGAAAATCACAAAAAATCCAAAGAGGACTTTTGGGCCAGAAGAACGAATCTGCAGAAAATTCTCAAACACAATAAAAACTCTCAAGTTCATCAACACTTGAGAAATCAATACCCAGAATCCAAACACTTAGAATCTGAAACATCCATACACCTTGTTACCATTCGAATCCAGTAGGAAGAACCTCACACTTGTTCTTTTTTGTTGAATCCAGTATCAAGGACGTAACCCCTGGTTTCTCCCTCCGAATCCAGAAGCATTCAAGGAGACCACTTAAAGGCCCAGCACACGTTCCAGCCTGAAGCAAGGTAAGTTATTCTTACCTTTGAGCTTTTCGTTTCATGGCATAACATGTAAATAATATTCTTGTTCGTTCCAAGCATGTACATAATGCTGCTCTTTTCGTTTCCACTCTTTTAACATGTTTTCAGAGCTAAACCCTTTCGTTTTTGCTTGCTGTTTGCCTGAACTAGCTTTAGTTATTAAACTGTTTGAAAGATAAATACTAGCATGGCCTCAGGCCATGTTGTCATTTAATGCTTGAAATGAAAGAAATAGGAAACAGGAAATAGGGAACGAAGCTTCTGGCTTCTATCCTCTTTCTCTAGGTCAAACGAAAGATACAAACAGGAGGAAAACCATGTTGACTTCTAGGCCCAAACGAAAGTCATTCCCTCACTGCTTTCAACCTCCAGTCGAAGAAGGCAACAAGGCCGTTCGAAAGGCATTTCCTCACTGACTCCAGGCCCAATCAAAGGAGGCAGAAAGGCAGATTGCATCTTATACTGGTTCTAGGCCCAGTCGAAAGGCACAACATGTTGTCCTGCTGGTCCCAATCGAAAGGCACAACATGCTGTCTTGCTGGTCCCAATTGAAAGGCACAACATGTTGACCGTGAGGCTTCGGTCGAAAGTCATGCCTTCACCCTTTTTCAGGCCAAATCGAAGAGAGCCAGAAAGTTCCAATCGAAGGCTGCTGCTGCCTGGGTCGAAATACCCTCATTTTTCTTACTTTTATCTTATTTTTTCATATTTTTTATGCCTTTCGATATGGTTGTAATAGCATAGGATTTTATCTTTCTGCATTTTATTTACTTTGTACAAATGCTAGTAAATAGGTGTGTATGGCAAGATAAAACCAACAAGTAGACAACCTAAAAATCAAAGACAAAAGCATGTGTTGTACCCCAAAATTTGCCCTCCCATAATCTTCAAAGTTTTGCCAAGCATCACCTCAAATGGTTCAAGGTCTACTCAAGGGCTACACAGTCAACCATCCTCCTAAGCCAGTCAAACTAGGGTTTTGGTTCTTGCAAGGAAGTTGAGGTTTTCAAGGGCTCAATCAAGTCCCACATGCTCATATACATTGTCAAGCACCTACATGTCAAGTTTCAAGGCTCACAAGGTCAAGTTGCACAGTCAAAAACCCCAATTGCTCCACAATCAACTGCAGGGGCAAAATGGTCATTTGGCAGTCAAAAGTCAAAATTTTTGGTCAACATCTTATTTTGAAGCCACAATCATCATTTGATCAAGTTTTGATCATGATTCTACAAGAATGGCTCAAAAATCATCAAGATGCAAAAGTTTCTATTTTTGGATAGTTGAAAAGTCAACTGTAACTTGACCAAGGCATAACTTTTTCATGGATCATCAGAAAAATCCCATCCAATGCTCATCTTGAAGGGGAGGACATTTCCTACAACTCATCTTCACATTCCAAGTCCAAGAAATGCTCTCACAAAAAGTTATCAATTTCAACATTATAGGTCATTTTCAAAAGTCAACTAAAAGGCACTTTAAGTCAAAGACCATAACTTGAGATTGGTAAATCAAAATGACATGGGACTAAAGGCATTGGTTAGATGACTTCAAGACCTTTGCAAAATGTCCAAGAACATGTTCGTAGCTTCAAAATTGAGCAAGATATGCATTGGAGAAGTTGGGAAATTTTTGTGAAATGGCCAAAGTCAATTATCCTTGAAACTTCATTTTTGAAAAAAGGGCCCCACTTTTTCCACTTGATTCAGCTTGGCCATGCCTCCCACGTGTCCCACAATTTATTTCAAGATTAAAAATTAATTTTTCCATTTTTATTTAATTTTATTTGATTTAAATCATTTTAAATCTTTAAAATTCAAATGAAAATCAAGAAAATTAATTAAAGGATATATTTTGTGTTGAATTGCTTTGATACACCATCATTCACCTTCCAAATTCGTGCAAGGCCTATTCCAAGCAAGAAATTCAAATTTTGACACAAAAGGCAAGTTGTTTCAATGTTGGTTATGGAGGAAATCAAGAACTTCAATGCAAGGCTTCAATGACCATAATTCTGATTGATATTCATTACATAACATATATGCAAGCATTCCTTGTATAATACACGACCTAGAAAGCTCCAGAACGGCCAAACAACTTTCAAAGTTTCAAGAGAAAAATCATAATCTGAAAACCACCTTGCAGCCCAATTCAAGCTCTCTCTTCAATCCAAATACGTTCCTTGCATTGCCAGGAACCTTTGGCAATCATTAACAAGCCAAATCACTCAAGGAATCACTCTTCACGCCCCTACGGTTTGTTCAAAACTTTGAGAAACTGAATTCCATTTTTACGCATCCTTGATTCATTTTAAACATTACTATGTATTGCTGACACCATGACAAGACTTTCTGTATGTTTTAATTTCATTATAAGGCTGTAAAACGCAAATCACCATGGGAGATATTTAGGTTTTCCAAAGCTTTCAAATTGGGGTTTCTCACATACAGAAAAATTGGCCCTCAGGACACCCATGGCTGAATTGAGAGGGACAAGACGAATCGAATGCACATATCGCGCCTAATTTATATCTAATGAGCGTCTAATCGCTATTATTTACAGGCTTGCGTTTTGTGGGGGTTTAAAACCCTCGCTATGTATTTTTATGTTTTGCAGGAACGATGAAGACGAAAGCCGTGGCAACGTATGAGTGGTCAGTTCAAATTCACGCGCGTGTTTCAGCATATGGGGCGCTTATTCCATTTATTCTTTTGTTTCTATTATGTTTACAACTAGTGCGCTTGGTTCAGTTGGTTGGCTGTTTACTTTGCAATCTTTGGGACCTGGGTTCGATTCCCAGGTCCCCCATAATTTTCATATTATTTTCTTTAAGGCGTTCCTGTGCAGATTCTCATCCAGGATCCACCATAGACCTCATCCAGGAGCGCGCTAAGTGTCATTGGAGGCAGATCTAAGGGCCAAGCATAAGGAACACCATGGTCTGGAGTCAACATGGGCATAGGCGATCCAGGAAAGTCCAAACGAGCTTTGTTCAATGGGCCACAATCTCAATCTCACACCTCCATTCCTGGCCCAACACCCCCTCCATTTGGTTTATTCTTTTCTTTTCATTTTTATTTTTTTTATTTTCCAATTTAATTTCTAACCTTTTTATTTTATTATTATTAACAAATTAACCAATTAACATATTTTCATAAAAAATCAAAAAAATAGAATTAACATTATTATTATTATTATTTTATTTTGTAAATAAATATTAACTAAAATAGTTTAATTAGACAATTTTAATTCCTTTTCTTAAATAATTAAAATAGATCTAGAATTAGGTGAAATTAACTTTTAGTTTTATTTCTTTTTATTTTATTCCATAAAAAACATAAAAAACAAAAAATATTTTCTCTTAATTAAATTAATTAATTAGTCATTAATTAGTTTTAATTTCATTTTAATTGCAAAAAAGCCAAAAAAAAAATTAATTTCTTTTCTTAAAAGGGTCAACACCCTTAGAACATTCTGATTTAATTTTTATTCGCGCACGGTTTGATTATTATGTAATTGCTTCCAAGACGTGTAATAGTTAATTAGGTTTACTGTTTTTATTTACTTTCCGTACTCATTTACTAAAAAACGGGTCTTTGTAATTTTTGGCGATGTATAGACTCGCGCCTTGTAATAGCGTAGGATTTATGTTTCCGCAATTTACTTTCCGCACCCCTTAACTGTTAACCTGCATGAAAGAATGTATGTAAATAAAAACAACTCGTAGCTCACTAATAACAAAGACAAACATTAACTGAATACAACACACAATGCACACACCACTTCTAGGGTACGCCTCACTCGTTGCCTTTGAAACGTGGTCGTCAAGTATAGGACGTTTTAGCGGTCCTTATGTCCATGATCCAGTTGCCTCGAAACAGTTGCCTCGAAACAGTCGCCTCGAAACGGTTGCCTCGGATTAAAAAAGGATCAAGGACATAAGGGTAGCTTCTAAGGTGTCCTAACTGTTGCTTCGGTGACCACACTGTCCCTACAATCGAATTGACCCGAACACCTCCAACGATGGTGCTACCTACCTCTCAATGGTGGGATGGCACTACCTAAAGGACACTTACACAGCTTAATTCCTTAGGGTAGGTAGATGACTCATGGGCACTTGCTCTTTTCAAAAACAAACAAAATACTTTTCACACCTTACACTTTCAAAAGCTTTCAAGACAAAAATTTTCAAACACTCTTGAGGACAGATACAAGAGTTATTCTGAAATCTTTCAAAGAAACTTTTTTCAAAACCCACGCACATTTTGAAAAGCAAACATTTTGAAAACATGAGAGCAAGTACCTAAGAGCCCGTGGATAACCACGGATAGAAAGGGTGCTAACACCTTCCCTTTCTATAAATCTACCTCCCGAACCGAGAAACATTCTCATAAGGAATTTTGCTGTGCTTTTGTCCTTTCCATGTTGGAGAAAATAAAAGACGGTGGCGACTCTTGCTTCCGCGACATTTCGCGAAACCAGCTAAAAACAGTCAGTTCTCATTCCCACCGATCACAGAACTGGCGACTCTGCTGGGGATATTATAAAAGTGAGGTGTACCTTAGGACTAAGATCACTTGTGTTTTAAATTGTCTGAATTGTTTGCTTTAATATTGTTGGGCCTGTTTTGGAAGTTCTATAGATCCTAACCCGGATCTGGGGGATACCTTAGAAAGTAGCAACAAGACTGTGAGGGAACTGTGCGGGGTATACCGACACAGTTGAAGCAGTCTGCTACGTTGATGTGGCACTTTGGTGAGTACCGGTAACCCTTGAGTCAAGTCAAGGAGAGTACGGGGCCTCCGCATGGTGTCGCGAAGCATCAACTGACCTTAGGAACCTTAATCGAACCATCCTGGCCTCTTTAGGGGTAGTGAGATAACCGACTTTGGTGCAGTCAGAAGTTGGTTGATACTCGATACTACACTCATTGAGGGTTGTTTTCTTGGGATATTTTGATCGCCAGTTCAGTGGCTAAATCGAAACGATGAACACAGAAAACAATCCAATGATATTGAGCTCCTTAGAACCCGGTTACTTTGATAGGACAGGTTTGAGCCCACCAACTTCAAGAGGGTAGTACCCCAAACTTTAGGCTGGCCTAAACTCTAAGGGTTGTGGTGTGACTTGTGTGCCTTATCATGTTTGCTTTTGTGAATACTTGTGGTGTGTTTCATCATAGCATCATAATATCATACAACATCATATGCATCCACTAACCATTTCAGGGGTTCGAATCTTCATCTTTGTTCTTGTTTTGTAGGACATGGAAACTATCCGCAAAAAGACAATTCAGGTCAACCTTGTAAGGGTCCCTCCTCAGCTTAAGGAACTTACATCCAGGATTCCCGAGAACTCTTCATTCAGTGAAAGACATGGTAGACTCATCAGCTTGGTCAATACCAACATTGAAGAGGATATGGTGAAAGTGTTGTTCCAGTTCTTTGACCCTCTGCACCACTGTTTTACTTTCTCGGATTATCAGTTGGTGCCCACCTTGGAAGAGCTTTCCCAACTTCTGGAGATTCCCATTCTTAGTCAACTACCCTACAACGGTACAGAAAAGGAGCCAAAACTTGAAGAGGTTGCTAAAGCATTATGCCTACAACCATCTGACATCAAGGGACATTGGGAAACCAAAAGTGGTATCAAAGGGTTCTTGGCAAAGTTTCTGTTTGAGAAGGCCCAAGAATGTTGGAATTCCCTTGACCTACAAGCCTTTGAAGAAGTTGTAGCCCTCCTTGTCTATGGGTTGGTGTTGTTCCCTAAGCCAGATCAGCTTATAGATATCAATGCTGTCAAGATCTTCATGTCCAGGAATCCTATACCTACGTTGCTCGGGGACATCCTTCACTCATATTACACTCGAACCATGAGAAAAAGAGGTGTTCTTATGTGCTGCACTCCTCTCCTGGGAAGGTGGTTTATTTCGCACCTTCCACAATCAGTTTTGAAGAACGAGCGGGGTTTGAGGTGGTCACAACGATTGATGACTCTTACACACGCTGATATACATTGGTGTTCTCGGTCCAGAGAAGATATCACTATCATTGATCGTTGCGGGGAGTTTCCTAATGTTCCTTTACTTGGAATCAAAGGAGGTATTACTTATAACCCATGCTTGGCTTTGAGACAGTTTGGATATGCTCGGAGGGATGGCCCTCATGACATGTTGATTCCTGATATAGTTTTTGACTTTGATAACGATGCACAAGGACTTCGCCAGAGATTTATCAGAGCTTGGAGGATGCCCAACAGGGTAGATAGAAAGACACTGGGGCACAAGAACTCCATCCCCCTGGAGCCTTATCTCAAGTGGGTACGAGCCCGCTCCCAGAAGCTGGTGATGCCATATCCTCATGTTCTCCCCGTGATCAAAGAGCCAGTGTTGGAAGGAGAGATGCCATACACTATTCAGCATCCTGACATGCCTACATCCTGGGAAGAAATGCAGAAAAGCTGGATCCAACTCAAGGAAGAACGGAATTCTCTTGAAGCCAATCTACATGCAAGTGAGAAGAAGGTCTTGGAGCTCACGCGTCTACTGCACGAGGAAAAGACTCTCAACACTTACATTGCTCCAAAGAGGATGCGCAATGTCTTTTGGGATTAATTATTTTGTAATGTTTTGCCCATGAGGCCTTGATGTACTGAACAATTTATTTCCTAATAAAAAGTGTGTTCTTTTTTGGCTACAACGAATTTGAACTTTCGAACCCTTGAATGCATTGCATAAATAGCATATCATGCATCATGTGCATAACAGGTACCCCTTTTTCTACAGGTTGCTTAATCTTCTTCGCTGTTTATTTCAGCACTCAAGCATCATGAATCCTGAACTCACTACCGAGCAAGCTATCAAGGCCCTCCAGGCCCAGAATTCCCAATTTCAGGAGATGGTCATGAACTTGGCCCAGGGACAACAAGAGCTGAAGGCTTTGCTCCTGAAGAAGAAAAAGAAGAAGAGGACTGTGCTATTCAACACTGGGCGCAGACTCGGGAATACATTATAGAATGAAGCTGAGAGGACTACTCCGTCTGTGGGGGAAGGCAGTCACCAAGGGAGAGAGGTCCCTAGTCTTGTGGTCTCTGACACTGAGACAGACTTCAATGACGAACAGTACCCTCCTGCTGAGGACCGGTACAAATAGCTGGAGGACCGGTTGAATGCTATGGAGATTCAACGTGTGCCTGGGTTGGATTTCGGAGACTTGGGGTTATCTTCTGGGGTGGTGATCCCGCACAAGTTCAAGGCGCCTGCCTTTGTGAAGTATGACGGGGCTTCCTGTCCTAAGATGCACCTCCGTTCTTATGTAAGGAAGATCCAGCCTTACACAGCAGACAAGAACTTATGGATCCACTTCTTCCAGGAGAGTCTTTCAGGGACTCATCTCGAATGGTTCTATCAGCTGGATGGAACCAACATTCGTAACTGGGAGGATTTGGCCACTGCTTTTTACAAGCAGTATCAATATAATTCCGACCTCGCTCCCATGCGTACCCAACTCCAGGGTATGTCACTGGGAACGGGTGAAGGTTTTAAGGAGTACGCACAGAAATGGAGAGACCTGGCTGGCAGGATGCAGCCACCATTGACGGATCGTGAACTAGTGGACATGTTCTTGGGGACCCTGTCTGGTCCATTCTTCAATCATCTCATTGGTAATTCCTCTGCTGGGTTTACTGATATGATCCTGACTGGTGAAAGGATCGAAGCTGGTATAAAATCAGGGAAGATACAGAAGGGTGCCTCCTCAAATGCTGAAAAGAAGCCCTTCAAGAAGGAGGCCAGTGTTGTGTATGGTCCCAGGAGACAGAACAAACCGGAACGCCGCCAAGCTGTCAACGCAGTGGTTATTTCTAAGCCTGCTGCTGTTCCTCAACAGTACAACCAACCCAGAGCTGAGAGGCCCAAACGACAGTATACTCGGCTCAACATGACTCTCTCTCAGATCCTGCCGCAACTGCTGTCAACCAGCCTAGTAACAGTCAAGGAAGCTCCGAAGATGGTAAATACAGCATCTCCGAAATACAACCCCAACGCCCGTTGCGCTTATCACTCTGATAGCCCGGGACATTCCACTGATGACTTTTGGGCCCTAAGGAATAAGGTTCAGGACCTTATTGATGCCAAGGAAATACAATTTGAGGCGCCCGAAAGGCCAAATGTTGTGACCGCTCCCATGCCCCAGCATGGAGTGAACGCTGTTGAGGAGGATTTGTATGTAGCTTCTGTGGATGATGTTGCTACTCCGCTGCTGACCGTCAAGAGGAACATGTTGCTAGCCGGTTTATTTCCGGGATGTAGTAAAGGTTTCCCTTTATGTGCTGATTCCCCTGCTGGTTGTTCCTTGCTGAAATCAGGCGTCTAAAACCTGATAGATAGCAAAGAGATCTTGTTCAAGAAGATTGTTATCCCTGCTGTTCCTGCTGCCCCTGTTGAAGAAGTTTCAATTGTTACCATTTTCAACAACCCCTCCAAGGCTCCTTCAAAGAAGCCTGTCCAAATTTTGCCTGTTCACAAGATTGCTCCTATAACCATTACTGTTCTGGGGCCCATCCCCTACAAGTCTGATAAAGTTGTCCCGTGGCACTATGGGGCAGATGTTTATGTTCTCACCAGACATTGCACCTCCAGCCATTCAGAGGCCTCTTGTCATCACACCTGCCAGTGTGCCTGTTTCCCCCCCTGATCAAGTTTCTACCCCTGCTGCCGAGTCATCTGACGCTCGGGGCAAGGGGATTGCTGCTGATGTGCCTGCCCGGACGGAGGCACCAAAGACCATTATTGAGGCTTCCAAGCAAGAGATGGAAGAGATCCTCAAAATTATAAAGAAAAGTGATTTCAACATCGTTGAACAGCTGGGGCACACCCCCTCCAAAATCTCCATGCTATCACTGTTGCTGTGTTCAGAGGCCCATGCCAAGGCCCTGATTGCTTTCCTGAAGACGGCCCACGTGCCCCAAGAAACGTCTGCTGATCAATTCACCGACTGTGTGGCCAACTTAACCGCTGATAATGGTCTGGGTTTCTCTGATGCTGATCTAACGGCCAAGGGGAAGAACCATAATGATGCCCTGCATGTCTCCATTGAATGCAGGGGCACTACTCTTGCTCACGTGCTGGTTGACACGGGTTCTTCGCTGAACGTACTACCCAAGAAGGCTCTAGACAGGCTGGACTGTGAAGGTTTATAGCTCAAACCAAGTAACATTGTTGTTCGGGCCTTTGACGGGTCCAAAAGGATGGTACATGGTGAGGGCGACATCCCGATCAGGGTTGGTTCGCAGGTATTTGATTCAAAATTCTATGTGATGGACATCCGTCCATCCTATTCTTGTTTGCTGGGTCGCCCGTGGATCCACAAGGCTGGAGCTGTGACTTCAACTTTACATCAGAAGCTCAAATACCCGGTCAGGGGGAAGATTGTAAAAGTGCAAGGGGAAGAGGAATACATGGTCAGCCACCTCAACTCCTTCAGGTACGTGGAAATGGACGGGGAGTTCATTGAGACCCCCTTTCAACATTTTGAAGAGGTGCCACAAACATTGGCAGCAGCAGAAATAGTGACTGAAGAGGGTTCTCCTTTGAAGATGGCTTCCTTGAAGGATGCCCGGGCTGTGGTTGAAAAAGGTGAATGTGCAAACTGGGGAAGGCTCCCTGATTTTACTCCAAAGACTAACAAATTTGGCTTGGGTTTCACTGCGGAAGCTCAGAAGGCTGTGCGCAAGGCAAGGATTGGAAGACCTCTTGTGCTCATCACCAATCCAGGAGTGAATGCTATTGGGGATGAAGACGAAGTGGAAGAATCCGAGTTTGACAGCTGGATCTACCCAGCGACCAACAGTGGACCTAGCAACTGGACTGCAAAAGACTTTACACCTATTACTTTTGTCACCCAGTAATGAACTTCTTTGTTTTGGATTTGTAATAAACAATAATTTGAAACTTTATCGCCCGGTGTCTTACCCGGGGCGCCGTGGCTTCATTTGTGAGGGCTTTTGTTTGTCACTTTCATATATCATGAATAAAAGCATTGGACGTTTTTCACATTTCAAATCTTGCGCTCCCTTTCTTTCTTTATATATTGCAAAACAACTGTATTTACACACACTCACTCATACAGGTTTCAATCCACCCTGGATCTCACTGGTAACGACTCTGCTACTGCCAGTTATGACTTCGAAAATCTGATCAACTTAGCCGAAGACGAAGGTGAAGATGATTGCGAAGTGCCTGGCGAGCTTGCAAGACTGTTACTTCAGGAAGAGAGGGCCATTCAGCCACATGAAGAGCCAGTGGAAACGGTAAATCTGGGTACTGAGACAGAGAGAAAGGAAGTCAAGATTGGTGCCAATCTAGAGCTCAGCGTGAAACAACAGTTGATTCAGATGTTGCATGATTATGTGGAGATCTTTTCCTGGTCTTACGAAGACATGCCTGGGTTGGATACCGACATTGTAGTCCATCACCTGCCTACCAAGGAAGACTGCCCGCCAGTAAAACAGAAGGTCCGCCGCATGCGTCCAGAGATGTCTGAGAAAATCAACGCTGAGGTTATGAAACAATTTGACGCCGGTTTTCTTGCAGTGACTTCTTACCCTCAGTGGGTTGCCAACGTGGTTCCAGTGCCAATGAAAGATGGTAAGGTTAGAATGTGTGTCGATTACAGGGATCTGAACAGGGCCAGCCCCAAGGATGACTTCCCCTACCTCACATTGATTTTCTGGTTGACAATACTGCCCAGCATAAGGTGTTCTCCTTCATGGACGGCTTTTCAGGTTATAATCAGATCAAGATGACTCCTGAAGATATGGAAAAGACTACCTTTGTTACTCAGTGGGGCACCTTCTGTTACAAGGTCATGCCTTTTGGACTGAAAAATGCTGGGGCAACCTACCAACGTGCCATGGTTGCTTTATTTCATGACATGATCCATCATGAGATTGAAGTATACGTCGATGATATGATTGCAAGGTCCCAAACTGAGGAGGAACACCTTGACCATCTGCACAAGCTGTTTGACCGTTTGAAGTTGTACAAGCTGAGGTTGAACCCGAACAAGTGCACCTTCGGGGTAAGATCTGGAAAACTACTAGGCTTCGTCGTAAGTGACAAAGGTATTCAAGTGGACCCTGCCAAGGTAAAAGCCATACAAGAGATGCCAGCTCCCAAGACAGAGAAAGAAGTCAGAGGCTTTCTAGGACGTCTGAATTACATTGCCTGATTCATCTCGCACCTAACTGCTACCTGTGAACCAATCTTCAAGCTGCTGAAGAAAGATCAAGTAGTACGTTGGAACAATGAATGTCAGGCCGCTTTCGACAGAATCAAAGAGTATCTCCAAGAACCACCCATTCTTATGCCACCGGTTGAAGGGAGACCTATGATACTATACTTGACAGTACTTGACAGCTCAATGGGGTGTGTGCTGGGGCAGCATGACGAGTCTGGCCGAAAAGAGCATGCCATTTATTACCTTAGCAAAAAGTTTACCGAATGTGAGAACCGATACTCACTGCTCGAGAAAACTTGCTGCGCTTTGGTATGGGCTGCTCGCCGGCTGAGACAGTATATGCTGACTCACACTACTCTGTTGATTTCAAAAATGGATCCTATCAAGTATATATTCGAAAAGCCCGCTCTGTCTGGAAGGATAGCAAGATGGCAGATGATCTTGACAGAATATGACATCCAGTACACGACTCAGAAAGCTATCAAGGGAAGTGTATTGGCAGACCATTTGGCACACTAGGCAGTGGACGACTACCAGTCAATGAACTTTGAATTTCCTGACGAGAACATCATGGTAGTAACTGATTGTGAAGTACCTGTACCGGATGAAGGACCTGAAGAAGGATCCCGATGGTCTATGCACTTTGACGGAGCCTCCAACGCTTTGGGTAACGGTATCGGCGCTGTGATCATATCCCCCAAAGGCACTCATACTCCACTTACTTCTCGGCTATGTTTCAACTGCACTAACAACATGGCGAAGTATGAGGCATGCATCATGGGTCTTCAAGCTGCGATTGACTTAAGGATCAAGTTTCTGAGTGTCTTCGGAGATTCCGCTCTCGTGATCAATCAGATCAAAGGCGAGTGGGATACGAAACACCCAAACCTTATTCCTTACAAAGAGTGTGTGTTGACATTGATCCCCCATTTCACAGAGATAACTTTTGAACACTTCCCAAGAGAGGAGAATCAGTTGGCGGACGCGCTGGCTACGATGTCTTCTATGTTCAAAGTCAAATGGGACAACGAGGCTCCCCGGATCATTATCTGGAAACTAGACGAACCTGCATATTATTGTGATCTTGAGGCTGAGATGGTAACTGAAAAACCCTGGTATCATGAGGTGAAGAGGTACTTGGAAGCTCAAGAATACCCTGAAGGTGCATCCATCAATGACAAGAAGTTTCTGAGAAGATTCGCTGCAAAATTCTTCCTCAGCAATGGCATTCTATACAAGCGAAACCATGATTCGACCTTACTACATTGTGTGGATAAAGCTGAAGCAGAAAGAATCATGGCAGAGCTACATGAAGGTACCTTCGGAACGCATTCCAGTGGACATACCATGGCAAAGAAGATCCTTCGGGCAGGATATTTCTGGTCCACAATGGAAGCCGACTGTTACCAACATTCTCGGACATGTCATAAGTGCCAGATTTATGCAGATAAGGTGCATGTTCCTCCAGTTCCTCTGAATGTCTTGAATGCGCCTTGGCCTTTTGCAATGTGGGGCATTGATATGATCGGCGAGATCAGACCTACGGCATCCAACGGGCATCGCTTCATCCTGGTAGCGATTGATTATTTTACAAAGTGGGTTGAAGCTGCTTCCTACGCTACGGTAACCAAGAACGTCGTGGCACGGTTCATTCGACACAACCTGATCTGTCGATACGGCGTCCCGGAAAGGATCATTACGGACAATGGTACCAATCTAAACAACAAGATGATCACTGAGCTCTGCAAGCAATTCAAGATACAGCACCACAACTCTTCTCCCTACCGGCCGAAGATGAATGGGGCTGTAGAAGCAGCTAATAAGAATATCAAAAAGATTGTGCAGAAGATGACAGTGACCTACAAAGATTGGCACGAGATGTTACCGTTTGCTCTTCATGGGTACCGTACCTCAGCAAGAACGTCAACCTGGGCAACTCCCTTTTCCTTGGTCTACGGCATGGAGGCAGTCTTTCCGATTGAAGTCCAGATACCCTCTCTCCGGATAATGAAGGATGCAGGCTTGAGCGAAGATGACTGGATCCAGACTCGACTTGATCAATTAAACCTAATTGACGAAAAGAGACTCACCGCTATTTGTCATGGTCAAACGTACCAAAAACGGATGATCAGGGCATTTAACAAGAAAGTCAGACGACAAGAGTATCAAGTTGGGGACCTGGTAACCAAGCGCATCATTCTTCCTCAGGATGATCCCAGGGGCAAATGGACCCCTACTTACGAAGGGCCATTTGTGGTTAAACATGTCTTCTCAGGAGGAGCCATGATTTTAACCACCATGGATGGTGACGACCTTCCTCACCCCGCCAATGCAGACATAGTAAAAAGATACTACGCATGATAAAATACCTGCTAGGTTGACATACCTAGGCAAAAATTAGGGCTTCCCGGCGAACCAAAAGGGTTTGGGCAAAAATAAGGGATGAAATGAAAAAAATCTGTACACCCGGCAAGTCGAAAACCTGAAAAGGCGGCTTGGGCAAAAATGGGTATCCCGGTGGACTGAAAACCCGAAAGGGCGGTCCAGGAAAAAGTTAGGGATAAGCGTAATACTATGTCTCATTGGATCACCTTGCATCCAGAATTCGGTATCAACTACCAAGTTCAGACGGCATCGATCAGTCAGCTTCATCGTCAACTAAGCAACAAAGTGATGAGACGCTCGAAGATATAGAGGCGATAGCAGAGTTGGAACCCAGTGGGATTACTCTTTTCACACAACTGTTTTGTTTTCTTTGTACAAATTGTATAAACTCTGTTGTTCGGCGGCGTTCTCTTACTAGGACGTCAGCCTCTTGTACATAAACGCCTATTTACAGGCAAAATTCAAAAATCAATACAAATTCACTTTTCAGACCAATTGCCAATTGTTTTTCCTTTTTCCGTTTTGTTTTGCAAAGAACGTCCAATGTTCAATTGTGATATATGCATTTGACACTAATTGCTAACTCATAAATATTTGCATACGAAACAAAGGATTAATTACAGGTAACATCAGAAACAGGGGCAATAATGAGTTGTCTAAGCAACCTAATTGCTCTGTCCACCGAGGTACCAAGGTAAGTTCGGCTGAAGAATGTAACCCAAATACCTTCACTCCCCGCCGAGTAAGTCAGGACTCAACATTACTCCCTGAGCAGAGTTGGTCTCCCAATCATCCCTACAAGGCACAGTATCTCTAGCAAGTCAGCAATACTCTCCCCAAGCAGAGTTAAGCTACTATCAACCTTAAAGAAGTTGGGTTTTCCCCAGAAATCTCAATATTCCCCAGTGGAGTATACGGACTTTCCTAACAAGCATCCCCGACAGTCTTAATATAAGATTGTTCCCCGGCGGAATGCAGACACTTCAGTGGAGCCACTTCCCCAGTACAGTCTCAAAAAGTCTCCCCAGGAGAGTTGAGTCAATCTCCCCAGTAGGAAGCTTATCCCCAATAGATTCTGGAAGCTCATCACCTGCAGAGTACGAACTCTCCCCCGACTTTATTCAAAGGTTATTCTCCACCAGAGCTTATAACTGGGTTATCCTCAGCCAATTGCCACGGAAAGATCGTCCCCGACGAAGTACTTCCTATCCCCCAGCAGAATTCATCAAATCTTCCAACAGAGCTCAACAATGGTATCCCCAACGGAGTTATCATCAACCCCAGCAAAGTACCTCTCTTTCCCCATAGAGTTCACTCCCCGCAGAGTAATCTATCCGCCAAGTTTATTCCCCAACAGAGTCATCCTCTCCTCCCGGTTTATGCTTGCAACCATCATCCCCAGCGGAAGCAAAAGCTCTACTCTTCAACATCAGCCCAGGATTTGACTTCCCGACATTCGTCAAGGATTTATTTTCCTAGACAAAAATACAGTCATAAACCTCACATCTTCATACATTATAGCATGCACATACGCATCATGGACATACAATCTCATTTATTCTGAGAACATCACGCATGTCATACATCATGACATTGCATACAACTAACGTTTTGTCTTTTCAGGACCAAGATCCATACAAGATGATTACTATCAACTGTCGCAATTCCAGATTCGATACCTGTATCTAGCCAGGGCATATCTGTGAGCGACTATTTTCCAGACTCGATTCCTGTATCCTGCCAGGGCACGTCTGAAGAGTTCGAAGATTTGATTCCTGTATCTTGCCAGGGTGTATCTGTTGATGACTAATTCCAGACTTGATTCCTGTATCCTGCCAGGGCAAGTCTGAAGAGTTCGAAGATCCGATTCCTGTATCTTGCCAGGGTGTATCTGTTGACGACTATATTCCAGACTCGATTCCTGTATCCTGCCAGGGCATGTCTGAAGAGTTTGAAGATCCGATTCCTGTATCTTGCCAGGGTGTATCTGTTGACGACTATTTCTAGACTCGATTCCTGTATCCTGCCAGGGCACGTCTGAAGAGTTTGAAGATCCGATTCCTGTATCTTGCCAGGGTGTATCTGTTGACGACTAATTCCAGACTCGATTCCTGTATCCTGCTAGGGCACGTATGAAGAGTTTGAAGATCCGATTCCTGTATCTTGCCAGGGTGTATCTGTTGACGACTAATTCTAGACTCGATTCCTGTATCCTGCCAGGGCACGTCTGAAGAGTTTGAAGATCCGATTCCTGTATCTTGCCAGGGTGTATCTGTTGACGACTAATTCCAGACTCGATTCCTGTATCCTGCCAGGGCACGTCTGAAGAGTTTGAAGATCTGATTCCTGTATCTTGCCAGGGTGTATCTGTTGACGACTATTTTCTAGACTCGATTCCTGTATCCTGCCAGGGCACGTCTGAAGAGTTTGAAGATCCGATTCCTGTATCTTGCTAGGGTGTATCTGTTGACGACTAATTCCAGACTCGACTCCTGTATCCTGCCAGGGCACGTCTGAAGAGTTTGAAGATCCGATTCCTGTATCTTGCCAGGGTGTATCTGTTGACGACTAATTCCGGACTCGATTCCTGTATCCTTCCAGGGCACGTCTGAAGAGTTTGAAGATCCGATTCCTGTATCTTGCCAGGGTGTATCTGTTGACGACTATATTCCAGACTCGATTCTTGTATCCTGCCATGGCACGTCTGAAGAGTTTGAAGATCTGATTCCTGTATCTTGCCAGGGTGTATCTGTTGACGACTATATTCCAGACTCGATTCCTGTATCCTGCCAGGGCACGTCTGAAGAGTTTGAAGATCCGATTCCTGTATCTTGCCAGGGTGTATCTGTTGACGACTATTTTCCGGACTCGATTCCTGTATCTAGCCAGGGCACATCCGTGAGTAACTGATTGTAGACTCGATACCTGTATCCAGCCAGGGCACATCTACATGAAGAGTTTAAAGATTCGATACCTGTATCCATCCAGGGCACATCTACATAAAGAGTTTGAAGATCAACTCCTGTAAACGGCCAGGTAATTATTTTTCTTTTCTCAGGTACGCAAGTTCTCGCTAAGGAATCTCTTACGCGATCGACACCTAGATGGAATCTATAAGCCCATCCACATACCAACAGCTCCAGATGGCATCTATAAGCCCATCCTCCTATCCATCATCCCTCCAAATGGCATCTGTAAGCCCATTCCCGCTATCACACTGCTGATACTCTACTATGTGAGTGCAAATTTCTGGGCACTCTAGTGTTCAATCATCTTCCACCTTCGGATCACGAAAGGCATGCAAGCCAATCTACATCCTCAGGTCTAAGAAGATTGAACAGGGGCAACTGTTGTACCCCAAAATTTGCCCTCCCATAATCTTCAAAGTTTTGCCAAGCATCACCTCAAATGGTTCAAGGTCTACTCAAGGGCTACACAGTCAACCATCCTCCTAAGCCAGTCAAACTAGGGTTTTGGTTCTTGCAAGGAAGTTGAGGTTTTCAAGGGCTCAATCAAGTCCGACATGCTCATATACATTGTCAAGCACCTACATGTCAAGTTTCAAGGCTCACAAGGTCAAGTTGCACAGTCAAAAACCCCAATTGCTCCACAATCAACTGCAGGGGCAAAATGGTCATTTGGCAGTCAAAAGTCAAAAATTTTGGTCAACATCTTATTTTGAAGCCACAATCATGATTTGATCAAGTCTTGATCATGATTCTACAAGAATGGCTCAAAAATCATCAAGATGCAAAAGTTTCTATTTTTGGACAGCTGAAAAGTCAACTGTAACTTGACCAAGGCATAACTTTTTCATGGATCATCAGAAAAATCCCATCCAATGCTCATATTGAAGGGGAGGACATTTCCTACAACTCATCTTCACATTCCAAGTCCAATAAATGCTCTCACAAAAAGTTATCAATTTCAACATTATAGGTCATTTTCAAAAGTCAACTAAAAGGCACTTTAAGTCAAAGACCATAACTTGATATTGGTAAATCAAAATGACATGGGACCAAAGGCATTGGTTAGAGGACTTCAAGACCTTTCCAAAATGTCCAAGAACATGTTCATAGCTTCAAAATTGAGCAAGATATGCATTGGAGAAGTTGGGAAATTTTTGTGAAATGGCCAAAGTCAATTATCCTTGAAACTTCATTTTTGACAAAAGGGGCCCACTTTTTCCACTTGATTCAGCTTGGCCATGCCTCCCACGTGTCCCACAATTTATTTCAAGATTAAAAATTAATTTTTCCATTTTTATTTAATTTTATTTGATTTAAATCATTTTAAATCTTTAAAATTCAAATGAAAATCAAGAAAATTAATTAAAGGATATATTTTGTGTTGAATTGCTTTGATACACCATCATTCACCTTCCAAATTCGTGCAAGGCCTATTCCAAGCAAGAAATTCAAATTTTGACACAAAAGGCAAGTTGTTTCAATGTTGGTTATGGAGGAAATCAAGAACTTCAATGCAAGGCTTCAATGACCATAATTCTGATTGATATTCATTACATAACATATATGCAAGCATTCCTTGTACAATACACGACCTAGAAAGCTCCAAAATGGCCAAACAACTTTCAAAGTTTCAAGAGAAAAATCATAATCTGAAAACCACCTTGCAGCCCAATTCAAGCTCTCTCTTCAATCCAAATACGTTCCTTGCATTGCCAGGAACCTTTGGCAATCATTAACAAGCCAAATCACTCAAGGAATCACTCTTCACGCCCCTACGGTTTGTTCAAAACTTTGAGAAACTGAATTCCATTTTTACGCATCCTTGATTCATTTTAAACATTGCTATGTATTGCTGACACCATGACAAGACTTTCTGTATGTTTTAATTTCATTATAAGGCTGTAAAACGCAAATCACCATGGGAGATATTTAGGTTTTCCAAAGCTTTCAAATTAGGGTTTCTCACATACAGAAAAATTGGCCCTCAGGACACCCATGGCTGAATTGAGAGGGACAAGATGAATCGAATGCACATATCGCGCCTAATTTATATCTAATGAGCGTCTAATCGCTATTATTTACAGGCTTGCGTTTTGCGGGGGTTTAAAACCCCCGCTATGTATTTTTATGTTTTGCAGGAACGATGAAGACGAAAGCCGTGGCAGCGTATGAGTGGTCAGTTCAAATTCACGCGCGTGTTTCAGCATATGGGGCGCTTATTCCATTTATTCTTTTGTTTCTATTATGTTTACAACTAGTGCGCTTGGTTCAGTTGGTTGGCTGTGTAATTTGCAATCTTTGAGACCTGGGTTCGATTCCCAGGTCCCCCATAATTTTCATATTATTTTCTTTAAGGCGTTCCTGTGCAGATTCTCATCCAGGATCCACCATAGACCTCATCCAGGAGCGCGCTAAGTGTCATTGGAGGCAGATCTAAGGGCCAAGCATAAGGAACACCATGGTCTGGAGTCAACGTGGGCATAGGCGATCCAGGAAAGTCCAAACGAGCTTTGTTCAATGGGCCACAATCTCAATCTCACACCCCCATTCCTGGCCCAACACCCCCTCCATTTGGTTTATTCTTTTCTTTTCATTTTTATTTTTTTTTATTTTCCAATTTAATTTCTAACCTTTTTATTTTATTATTATTAACAAATTAACCAATTAACATATTTTCATAAAAAATCAAAAAAATAGAATTAACATTATTATTATTATTATTTTATTTTGTAAATATATATTAACTAAAATAGTTTAATTAGGCAATTTTAATTCCTTTTCTTAAATAATTAAAATAGATCTAGAATTAGGTGAAATTAACTTTTAGTTTTATTTCTTTTTATTTTATTCCATAAAAAACATAAAAAACAAAAAATATTTTCTCTTAATTAAATTAATTAATTAGTCATTAATTAGTTTTAATTTCATTTTAATTGCAAAAAAGCCAAAAAAAATTAATTTCTTTTCTTAAAAGGGTCAACACCCTTAGAACATTCCGATTTAATTTTTATTCGCGCACGGTTTGATTATTATGTAATTGCTTCCAAGGCGTGTAATAGTTAATTAGGTTTACTGTTTTTATTTACTTTCCGTACTCATTTACTAAAAAACGGGTCTTTGTAATTTTTGGCGATGTATAGACCCGCGCCTTGTAATAGCGTAGAATTTATGTTTCCGCAATTTACTTTCCGCACCCCTTAACTGTTAACCTGCATGAAAGAATGTATGTAAATAAAAACAACTCGTAGCTCACTAATAACAAAGACAAACATTAACTGAATACAACACACAATGCACACACCACTTATAGGGTACGCCTCACTCGTTGCCTTCGAAACGTGGTCGTCAAGTATAAGACGTTTTAGCGGTCCTTATGTCCATGATCCAGTTGCCTCGAAACAGTTGCCTCGAAACAGTTGCCTCGAAACAGTCGCCTCGAAACGGTTGCCTCGGATTAAAAAAGGATCAAGGACATAAGGGTAACTTCTAAGGTGTCCTAACTGTTGCTTCGGTGACCATACTGTCCCTACAATCGAATTGACCCGAACACCTCCAACGGTGGTGCTACCTACCTCTCAATGGTGGGATGGCACTACCTAAAGGACACTTACACAGCTTAATTCCTTAGGGTAGGTAGATGACTCATGGGTACTTGCTCTTTTCAAAAACAAACAAAATACTTTTCACACCTTACACTTTCAAAAGCTTTCAAGACAAAAAATTTCAAACACTCTTGAGGACAAATACAAGAGTTATTCTGAAATCTTTCAAAGAAACTTTTTCCAAAACCCACGCACATTTTGAAAAGCAAACATTTTGAAAACATAAGAGCAAGTACCTAAGAGCCCGTGGATAACCACGGATAGAAAGGGTGCTAACACCTTCCCTTTCTATAAATCTACCTCCCGAACCGAGAAACATTCTCATAAGGAATTTTGCTGTGATTTTGTCCTTTCCATGTTGGAGAAAATAAAAGACGGTGGCGACTCTTGCTTCCGTGACATTTCGCGAAACCAGCTAAAAACAGTCAGTTCTCATTCCCACCGATCACAGCATGCAAATAAACACACTTTGCACACATGCACCTTTAGGGTAATCTCACTTGTTGCCTCGGAATATAGTCATGTCCCTCGAGCATGGGCGTTTTAGCAAAGACCCTCGATAAAAGATCGTAGTCCCTCGATGACCCTCGATGTCGCCTTTGATAAACGATCTAATCCCTAAAAATGACATTTCTAAAACGTCCCATATGTTGCCTTCTATGACTATACAAACGTCCCACAGCCGTCCCGTTCAACATCCTAATACAAGGTTGTTCACCAAATACAATGGTGAAACAACACTGTTAAAAGTGTTAAAAAACATAAGAAATATCTTTTGAGTAAAATAGGGTAGATAGCTCTTAGTTACTTGATCAAACTTGCAAAACATCCTTGCCATTTTTCAAAACACACAACACAACTTCCAAACAACTTTCAAAAACATTGAAACATCTTTTCAAAAAGACATACACCTTTGTATATACTCAAACAAGAGCCATTACAAAGGTTGCCTAGACAAGGCATCTTTTTCAAAACATTTTCAAAACCACACACACAAAGCACCATTTCAAACAATTGAAAAAACAAAGGCAAGTGATCTAAAACAAGTAACTAAGAGCCCATGGATAACCATGGATAAAAAGGGTGCTAGCACCTTCCCTTTTCATAATCTACCCCCCGAACCCACGAAAACATCTCAAAGGTCTTTCCTGTGCCTTTTGACCTTTCCTTAGGATAAATAAAAAGTCAGTGGCGACTCTTGATAAACCGAACATTTGCGAACACAAACGCAAAACCCAAGTTAGTTCTCCCACCGTATCACATATGAAATGCATTGTGTAATGGTGTTCTCAAAATAAATGAGATTAGGATGTATGCATTTGTACTGCAGATGCTATGACGTTTGTAGAATGATGTATGAATGCAATATATGAATGTATCAGTTGTTCTATTGCAACGCTGTTGAATTAGGGTAAATAAATCCCTGATTGCAACTGGCGATGAAGAATGTACGTCTTCAGATTTTGTTGAAGCTGAATTGCTGGGAGATGATCTTCCGTTGTTAGAGAAATAAACTCTGTTGGGGAAGGAAGGCTTTGTGCACTGCTTGAGGATTTTGTGAAATCCTATTGGGGAATCCTGAGAAGTTTGACTACTTTACTGGGGAAAACCTGATGTCGGAGCAGTAGTTGGAAATTCCTGTTCTACCGGGGATACAAGAACACCTGACATCACTAGGTTGTAAGCTGAGGATATAGGGACGACTTTTTAGTAAGATGCCCCTGCCTCTGTACCCGCTGGAGAAAGTACTTGCGGAGACTTTATGGATGGTTTGAGTGTCATCCCAACTCCTAGGGTGCTTTGTAAATGTTGATCAGGATGATAAGTCTTATACTGATAAACCAATGACAAGATGACGCGATATAGTCGTACATTTTTAATCCCTAACTTTTGCCTGGATCGCCTTTTCGGGTTTTCAGTCCATCAGGATACCCTTTTTTGATCAAGCCATCTTTTCAAGTTTTCGACTTGCCGGGTGTACAATTTTTTTATATATATCCCTAATTTTTGCCCGAACTCTTTTGGTTTGCCGGGATGCCCTTAATTTTTCCTAGGCCTGTCAACCTAGCGGGTCTTTTTCATGCGTAGTATTTTCTGACTATGTCCATGCTCATAGGATGTGGAGAGTTGTCACCGTCTATGACAGCAAGTGTTGTCGAAATTCCAGAAAATGTTTATGTGATCGCATGTTCCCTTTCATACATGGGAGCCTGTGTGGGGCTGCTTCAGGATGAATCTGGCGCACCTGATGTTTGATCAAGTTTTTGATAGTCCTGAATTTCCTAGGTATCTTTTCTAAGAACTGTCATGGAAGGATTCAAAGACATGATACTAGCACCATCTGATACTACTGGCACAAACAAGCAATTTGGTGGTACCAAAGATTCAAATTTCACAGTGATTTTCTACTGGAATCCCCGATCAATGTAACAGCCCCCGGGTGATTCAGATGGAGATATGCCCCTGGTTATTCAATGTTTTTGGAGAGATTCTTTGCATAATGGCTTGACTTCCCTAGATTAATTAGACACCATGTCATGCCCCTTGATTATGAACGAATTGTTATTGGGAATGTTTTTTCTGCCTGAGGTGATTCTGTCCATTGAGGGGGTCTTCGTTCACTGAATATTCGTTGTGTGAATTTCTCTTCCATTTGAACAATTAACCATATGCAAAAAAATTCATTTAAAGAATGCAAAGCTTATGTCTATCTTGAAATTTTTTGAAAATGCATTTTTTGTAGTAAAACAAAATTTGCAAGAATGTGATATCAACTCATGATTTATAGCAAACCTTACAGGAGTCAGGATACCTTTGTAACAATATGATCTCGAACTAACCCATGCTTCAGCTAAGACTTTTAAGGGTTATAACATGGCCTGGTTTACGGTTCAAGAAACAAAGGATAAAGGCTCAAATTTTATTTGTACCCAACCCGCTCTTCGTGATATTCTTCAGTCATATGCTTAATTTTGAGAAACTTTCGCATATTCGAATTAAATAATCAACTGATGCAACATTGAGCCACCCAATCAATCACTCAAGAATGTTTTTGAACTAATTTTGATTTGAAAAAAAAGTTTGGAATTATGTACACGTTCGTGATTTTATTTACAGGTGAATGCAAATATGTTAATTTAGTAGGGTAAATCTAATAAATATGTACATGTTTATTTTTTATTTCTTGAGTTTTTATTAGACTTAAATGATAAACTATTCTAAATAAAGCAACTTAATAAATTAAATTATTCTAAAACCCTAAATTACTAAGGAAATATTGTTTATATCCTTTTTATTATTTGGTAATACAATTAACTAAATAAATAAATAAATAAATTGAGTGGAACAAAAGAAAATGGATGGTGTAAACTGGAAAAGATGATTGTACTAATTGTCTAAAGGCCCACAACCCAATTCAAGCCTCTAAAACCCTAATTCCTTAATGTTGAAAATAAAAGGAAGATGAAAACAAAAGACATCACCACATTGCAGCTGCGGCGAAGCTTCCTTTGCCATTTCCATGCTTATTTTCAAATTTTATATTCTCCCACTCATACAGTGACACATGGAAAAATCATTAAAAATAAAAATAAAAACAAAACATTCATAGAAAAGAGAGAGGTACCGTGACTTGTGTTCTCTCTTCTAGATTCCTCTTTCTTTCTCTCCCCATTCTCTTTCTCTCTTACCAAAGGCTTCATTTTCTCACTAGCATTAAACAAGAATCCAAGGAACCTGAAAAGTCACACGAGAAAGATGAATAATATCAAATGCATTGAATTATAATATGTTGTACCCCAAAATTTTCCCTCCCATATTTCTCCAAACATTTCAAGTGAGATCCTCAAATTGCTCAAGGAAGTCCAAGGGTTGACCAGACAAACTCTCTCCTAAGGCAGTCTACCTCAAATTAGGGTTTCATGTTGCATAAAGATACTTGAGTCCAAAGGGTCTCAAATTCTCACCATTTCCATAATATGTTCTCAAGATCATCCATGTCAAGTTTCAAGCCTTGCAGAGGAAGTTTGCTCAGTCAATTGCTCAAAGGCCTGAAAATCGACTATGCTAGGGCAAAAGTCAAATGTGTCCTACATACAGTCAAACTTCAAGATTTTTGGTCAACATTCTCATTTTGAAGTATTATTCATCATTTGATCAAGGGTTGATCATGATTCCTCAAGGAATGCTCACAATTCATCAAAACCCAAAAGTTGCTAAATTAGGGTTTTGTAGGAAAAGTCAACTCAACTTTGACCAAACATAACTTTCTCACACTTTATCAAAAATGACCCATCCAAAGCTCATTTTTAATAGGATGTAATTTCCTACAATCCATCTTCAGCTCCCAAGTTCAAAATATGCACTCACAAGAAGATATGAGTTTGGACATTATAGGTCATTTTGAAAAGTCAACAAAAACACCTTTTATGTCAAAGCTTCATACATGAACATGGAAGACTCAATTGAGATGAGACAAAATGGTTGCTTAGAGGACATCTTAAGCTTTCTAAAAAGTCCAAGAACACCCTCATAGAGTCAAAATTGAAAGAGATATTCCTTGTCAAAGTTGACCATTTTTGCAAAATTGCCAAAAGTCAAATATGCCTAAAATTGCATTTTTTGCTAAATGGGCCTAACATTTAATGCTTGCACTGAACTTGTACCATGGTCCACGACCCATGAGCCCTTCCACTTCTCATTCTTTTATTTTTATCATTTATCTTGATTTTATTTCATTTAAATCAAATAAAATCAATAATAAATAATGAAAATATCAAAAATCATTTAAACCTTGAGATTTTGTGCATGTTTCAGGTCCATGAATAGCTGGAAATGAGATCAAATCACGCAAGGCTTGTTTGGACAGAAAAAGATTGGAATTTGCTTGTTTTGGAAAGATTTGATGCAAGAGTGAATCAATGATCAAATCTTCATAAATGGCCAAGATTTGATGCAAGTTTTCACCCTAATTGATTCTATGATATATACTGAACAAATCCAAAGCAAAAGCATAAGGGTTGGAGGCGTGAGAGAGCATAACCAGATTCAAAAAAATCATTAAAAAGTGTGAAATCATTCTTGTAGTGAGAAGGAAATTCAGGCCATTCCAAGATCACCATTCGTATCCTGGACCTTCTCTGAAGCAGATACGATCATTTGCAAGCCTCCATTCGGCCAGAAACTCAAACTACAGACCCACAGTTTGCCCTTCAAACTCAAAATCCATTATTGCAATTTACGCAACATTAGCATGTTTCAATGACATATATGTGTTTGTTAATGTATTTGCAATATTCTGGTTATACTCAATCGAGTTTTTGATGCACATACTAAGATCCACCATTGCTAGATTTTCCTTGCTCGTTTTAGGGTTTTCTCATGCAGGTAAAATTGGCCTAAAAGAGGGGTATCGTGGTATTCACAAGACCAAGACGAACTGACCTGTACCATTAGTTTTCATTTATCATGCTTGTATGAGATTCTGGAAATACGCAAGGGCTATACCTACAAAGAATGTCTGTAGGTAAAAGTCGTTTCACCTAAGACGATGGACGCTGGAGAAGATGATGAGGTGTTCAGTCACTATTAGTCCATTCAAATTGACGTGCGCTTTTTTCTGTTTACATCCACTAACTCACATGAACATATATTATTAATTGTTGTTATTTTATGAACAAAGAAGCAGCCTGACACAGATGGCAACAAGGTGGTGGTTTGAAGCATAAGGACCTGGGTTCGATCCCAGGTCCCAACAAACCTTTATTTGTTTATTTTTCTTTTCAGATCTAGCACGCCTCCTATCCAAGTGTCTTCCATACACCCTCATCTCCAGCCAATGGATCCATCACACAGCCAGATGTGCACTCCATCAAGCAAGGACCATGGTGCACCTTCCAGTCAACGCCACACACAATCCAGCGCGTTGACTGGACTCAACAGATCTGGGCCTAAAACAATTTGCAATCAGCACCCCCATCTGCTTCAGCACAAGCCCATTCTCACCTTTTTTATTATTTTCTTTATTTCTATTTTTTATAGTTTATTTATTTATTTTATTTTCTAAAATCATTTTTTTTAAATCATAAAAATCAAAAATCAGAAAATTAAAATTAGTTTTTTTTATTAAATTTAATTTTTCACTAATTGATTAGATTAATATTTAAATTAGGGTAATTTTAATTTGTTTTTTTTACAATTAAAATAAATTAGACAATTAGGTTTAAAATCTTAATTTAATTATTTCCTTTTGCAAAAATAAAAAATACAAAAATAGGTTATTTAGAATTATTTGCTTTCATTAATTTATTTTCTAAAATTAACATTAATTAGAATTTAGGATTTCTTAATTTAGATTTTTCTTTTCTTTCCTTAAAAAAAAAACAAACAAAAAATGTTTTCTTTAATTAACCACAATTAGGTTTAGTCAAAGGGTCAAAACCCTAATTTCATCTTGTATTTACTTTTACCGCGCGCGCTTTAATATTCTTTTCATTTATTGTAACTGCTTCCAAGTTGTAATAGTTAAATTAGGTTTTTTTAAATGCCACACTTTTATTTCCCGTCGAGATTATCATGTAACTGTCAAAGCCATGTAATAGCGTAGGTTTTATTTATGCTTTTATCTTCTGCAAATATTAACTGTTAGATGTATGATAATAGGATTGCATGACAAGACTGTATGTTAATTTTAAAATGGTTAGCAAACCCTAAATGTGCAAAGATAATAACCTGAAATCAAATCACTCGCACATGCACACTCCAAGGGTGTACTCTCACTTTTGTTGCCTTTGGTAAATGATCATTAAGTATAAGGTATTTTAGTGGTCTCTCTTTTGTCTAAACAAAGATCAAATGTCCCGTTCGGAAATGTTGCCTTGGAAAGGTTGCCTCGGAAATGTTGTCTCGAATATGATCTTAAGACATTAGGGTTATCACTAAGACGTCCTAACATTGCTTTAGTGATCATACGTCCCTTTCGAATTGACCCTTACAACTCCAACGACGGTGCTTCCTATTTCTCAAATAAGTAGGATAGTGCTGTCTAAAGGAAACAAGAAAATAAACATTCTTTTTTCGAGTAGGTAGATGCTAGTAGGTACTTGCTCAAATCAAACTTTTTTGCACCAAACACTTTTCAAACAAAGTTTTCAAAAACACTTTGTAACACTCTTGAAGATAGAAGCAAAAGTTAAAACAAAGTCAAACAAAATTTTTCAAAACACACAAACACGGAAGCAGTTTTTTAAAATGATGAGCAAGTACCTAAGAGCCCGTAGAAAACTACGAATAGAAAGGGTGCTAATACCTTTGCTTTCTATAATCTACCCCCCGTACTCATAATATCTAGAAAAAGGAATTTTTCTGTGCTTTTTTCCTTTCCGGTTGGATAAAATAAAATTCGGTGGCAACTCTTGCTTACCGCGATATTTTGCGAACACAAACGTAAAACACAAACCAGCATTTTCCTAAAAAAAAGTCTGGTTCTGCCACCGTATCACATAATGCTACTTATATTCTCTCTCTTTCTCATCATTCCCCTTTCTATCTTAATTTTTCTCTTCCTCTCCATTTCCCCGCTTACTGTTCCTCCTCCTCTCAATTTCACTGGAAAATATGCTCATTGTTCCTCCTCCGCCCGTCGATTCGGTTCCATAGTACGTATTTCGCCACCAACATCACTATTTGCCTCAAGGTATGTTCAATGTTGTTCAATATTGAAGATTTGGGGTTTTAGGGTTTTAAGGTTTATATGTTTTGTTGATTGGGGGTTTTCTTACGGTGTTGATTTTCTGAATTGTGTTGTTTTAGGCCGAAGATGATAAACCTGATTATATTGCAAGGATTGTCGAGTTCTTCAAATCTAAAGACAAAGATATATTTTTTACCGCTCAATGGTTTTACAAAGCCATAGATATTATAAGATTTTTTAATGGTTTTTTGTGTGACTCTTTATAATTTTAGGGTCATGTTTGATTTTGGAGATTTAAATGTTTGTTGTAGGTTATTAAGATTCATCCAGATTGTATTATGAGATAAGTGAAAATTGCCCTAATTACTCCTGATGTATGTTTTATTTTGTAGCATTTGGTTTATGTAGTTTGTGGTTTTAAGTTCCACGATTTTATGTGTTTGAAATTTCAGGTTAGCATTTTCACCACGGGTATTACATTTTCTCCGTGTGTTTTTGTACATCCTCATGTATCTTTTGATGCATTTGAGTTGACTGATTGTTACTTGTTTATAAAGTTATTGTTCTCCTCTAAGCTTTTAAGCAAAAAGTTGAGTATTGTTCTTAGTGAAGCTTTTAAGCAAACTGAACATTTTTGTTTTTGAAGAGTGTTCTTCCTTTTTAGTTTCTTGAGACATTCCATGGGATTGAGATTGTTATTTGATATCACTGCGGTGATTAGGAGTGAGCGAGATTCTCATATCTATGAGGTTTCTAGGTAGAAATTGCATTAGGTATGGATTAAGTGAGAAGTGTAAACTGGGATTGTTTAGCTTCGAATTGATACTACTGATAGTGGATTTATTTCTTTGCTTCGTAGCCCCCAGAGTAGGTAAGTCATACCAAATTGGGTTAACAATTGATCGTGTTCTTTAAGTTTCTGCAATTAACTTTTTCGCATAATCTTTATGTGTTTAGCAAGTCTATTTTTCTGTCAGTAGATGTTATAACATATGTTGTGACATTGTGTATTGTTGAGACATCTACCTTGACTTTTAATATTGTGTGTGCCAGAATTCACTTATTTCCTATGAGGTGTGCTATTGTGCTTAAATACATTTACTAGAAGGTGTTTTGATGGTATCTCATAACTCTGCATTCTGCCACTAAGGAAACACCATTCAAGACTATTTATGGCGTCAATATTTTTTTTTTCCATTTGAGATGATAATTTCAATGAAGAATAAGATGGAATAAAGCTTAAATGCAAGCTTGATCTACTCGACAAAGTTTGGTAAATAACCCACGTGAAGGAATTTACATCAAAGCAGAGAGCTATTAAGAGGTATAACTCCATAGTAGTCCTAAGGCACGTGAAGGATGATGACCTTGTGTTTAGACAAGTAGTCGCCCCTACCTAGATTGGAAAGCTCATTCCCAATTAGAAAGACCTCTATAGAGTATCTGAGAAAATACCACATGGAATGTACAAGGTAGAAAAGTTGGATAGAAGCCTCGTTCCCAAAACATGGAACTCAGTGAATTTGAAACATTACTACATCTAATTAATTTTTCCATGTTAATCAAATATGGAGACAATATTCCTTCCACCAATTTATGTGTTTTTAAAACTTTTCCAAGTAATAAAAGAGGTGGGGAGACACTCTTTTCCCATGCAAGGGCATGGCCTTTTAATGAGGTGTCATGTTTTTTCAACTTGCTCACATTATGGTTTTGTTGTATGTGACATCAATTTTGTTTGATTCATGATGAGGAATCATTGTCATCCTAAGAGAAAATTATTCTTGATTCCTGATAATAAATCATTTTCCCTAAGAGGAAATTTTGTTTGATTTCTGATGAGGAATAATTACCTCCATAATAGGAAATTTTACTTGATTTTCGATGAGGAACCGTTGGTGCCTTAAGATGCAAGTTTGCTTGATTCCTGCTAAGGAATCATTGTCTCAGTAAGAGGAAATTTTGCTTGATTCCTGGTTAGGAATTACTTATGTCCTAAGAGACAATTTTACTTGATTCTTGATTCCTGGTCAGGAATCATTGTAGCCTTAAGAATCAATTTTACTTGATTCCTGATTAGAAAATCATTATCGTCCTAAGATGCAATTTTGCTTGATTCCTAATGAGGAATCATTACCGCCTTGTAAGATGTAGTTTGGCTTGACTCCCAATGGGGAATCTTTGTCGCCCTAAGAGGCAATTTTGCTTGATTATTGATGAGGCGTCATTGTTACCCAAATAGGAAATTTTGCATGATTCTTGATGTGGAATCATTGTTTCCATAAGAGGCAGTTTTGCTTGATTCGTGATGAGGAGTCATTTCTTCCCCAATAGTCAAACATAATTACCGAGGAGGAATAATTTCCTCTTTAAAAATAAAATATCTTAAGAAAACAAGCATCAACATGACAAAAATAAATATAATGTAAGAACGAGATTTGGTTCTGCAATATCATCTATGAGTTTTGATGATAACAAAAGAGTATGTTTGTGTAAACAATTTTGTTGTACTAATGTTTATTATTGTTGAGTACTTAACAAACCGGTTATGCTTCTAATGGATGGTGTGGACAAGACATTATAAGAGAATTAGTTTCGCTTCTATGTTACACAGGTTATGTTGAATATTAGCAAGATACTCCAGAAGGCTCTGAAGTATAAGCTATTGTGTTTTTCTAAAGGAAACAGTTAGAAGATCTGAAGACAGAAGTTTCTACTTACGTCCAGATGCTGAAGACTCAAGCTTCTAAAGACAATATGTTCGAAGGAAAGAGTCAAAAGATCTGAAGACTCAAGTATCTACTAAAGTCCAGATGCTAAAGACTCAAGTTTTTAAAGAGAGTGTGTTCCAAAGAAACAAAGTTAGAAGATCTGAAGACAAAGTTTTTACTGAAGTCCAGATGCTAAAAACTTAGTTTCTAAAAGACAACTTGTTTCAAAGAAGGCAAAGTTAAAAGATCTAAAGACAATGTTTCTATTGAAGTCTAGATGCTGAAGACTTTGTGTTTCAAATCACAAGGTTCTAAATACAAGGATTTTTAAAGAACCAAGTGCTAAAGATTCTAAAGATGGAAGATCTGAAGATTCCAAAGACTTGAAGTTCTAAAGGTCCAAGGTTATCTATAATGGGTTCTCAAGACCAAGTTTTGAAGACTCTAAAGACGCATCTCTTAATACTATGAATACTTGAAACTCTTTTGATCCAATGTTCTCTACAACGGGTTCTCACGACCAACTGTGGAAGACTCTGAAGACGCAGTTCTGAAGACTCTAAAGACTTGAAGTTCTAAAGACCCTATGATATGTTTCCGCTTCTAAACTCATGCTCGCAGAAGCCTCTGAAGTGTAGAAGGAAAGAATATAACTGTAACATGGTACAATAGTATACAATACGAAAAGCCTTATTCCATTACCTCTCCACTAGCTTGAATTGTGGAAGAGATAAGGACGTAGCAGTACTATTTGTAACGACTATTTTTCAAATAGCCAACGACTCTATTTTGCTTGGCTATATAAGAAAAGAATTGCATGTTTAAAAGTTGCCAGTTGCATGATGCAAGTTGCTAGTTGCAACGTTGTTGGTGTTCAATATTAAAAATTAAAGTTGTCATTATTGGAACATAACCAAAAGGATATCAATTACTATAACAACAACAAGATCAACTGTTATCAAAATGATTCTTCAATCATGTTGTTACTGATTACAATGAAATCATTGATTCACAATGTACTTAATTTCATATGCTGCACAAAGCTTGCTAAGCTGCAAAAGATAATGAAGATGATCATGAAAGCTTTAGTTACAAATCCATAACACATATATTGTAATCTAAAGTGATCATAGAAGATAATGGAACAATGGTTGTTATCCATAATTCTCTAAAGTGAATCAAGATGAAGAAGTTCTTCTCTTTAGCACATTAAGATCAATAAAGCTTTCAAAAGCTTACGAAGAAGTAGACTTCAACAATTCAAGTGCTTTGGGTTGTTGTCCGTGAAGAAGCTACTTGAAGAAAAGAAGACCACGCATTAAAGCGACAATAAAATGTAATATCTTTTAGTGTGTATTAGGTTCTTCTGATGTACTTAATTATGTTTACATCCAGCTTGTGTAGAAGCATTGTTATTGTAAACAAATGTAAATCAAACAGTTGTTTGATGGTTCCTTGAGAGACTCGGTTGAGTCGGGATTCTAAGAAGGCTTTGGTTATGGTCATCATAGATAAAATCTTGGTAGTGGACTCTATTGGGTCAATGGTGGTCATATCTTAAAGGGGACTGAGTAAAGGTCGGCTTTATGATATCACTGATGGATATCATTGGAAGGAATCCTGGTAGGAGATTATGATGGATCAGATTCTATTGGGTCAATGAGCATTATATCCAGTCTGGATCCCTGAATGCATCATTGGATGTTAGTCACCGATGGTTGCCCGTGCGATTGTAATCAGATTGGTTATAGTGGATCAAGTCCATGAGTTCAAGGCGAAATCACCTTGGAAGGGTGGACTGGACTAGCTTGGGGTTTCTCAAGTGAACCAAGATATATCGTGTGTTATTTACTTTTGCTTATGATTTAATGTTTATGTTTTCTTAACTTAATTAGAAGCATTACTTAAAAGTAACAATCATAAGCATTGTTCAACGAATAATGCTTAGAAGCAAAAGTTATTCAAGAAAGGAAAACCCAATTCAAACCCCCATTTCTTGTGTTTTTTTACAACTTCAATTGGTATCAGATCCTGGTTCTGTTATTGATGGATATCAAACACCTAATTGTGTCAGATACAGATCCAAATGCTATGTGAAGAAATACTCTAAGATGATAGTTATTCAATTTTCAACTACTGTCTAAAATCAGAAGACTGAAGAACAAGCTAACAAGAAAAGATTCATCAGATAAGAATTTATATGTGTTGAATTCTTTTGATTAAGTTCCTTAAGAGTATGAGATGTTTTCAAGAAATGCATTAGTCCACCCTTGACTTTCTCATAAGATCTCACTATGAATCTTTTCAAAATATGAAATATTGTCGTCTTACGATACATAAGAACTTACTTATAAAGTTGTCCATTCAAGCAGACATAAGATCTTATGTAGAAGATCTAATTATTGGCTCTGTTGAAAAAGGATTTACAGAAGACCAAACACTACTAAGGAAAGAACGCTTCTTGACTCATCAGAAGTATGATCAAAGACTAACTATAATTTAGCTCAACATTGCAAGAACAAGATTGTCAGAGTTTGATGATATTTGTATTAAAACTGATTTTATAATTTGATCAAGTAATAAAAAAATTAGAAGACGATAGACAAAGATAGTTAATTTTATCTAGCACATAACTTCTCAGAAGTTCATGAAATATTAACCTTCTGAAAAATAAGCTTATGTTCAAAGGAAGATTGACAAACAGATGGATGATTCTGATAATCAAAGATCAAAATATTTGTGCTCTGACGATTACTCTCAAGAAGTCAAACAGGTGATTCTAAATAAAAGAATGAAGAAATAGTCTGAAGAGAAAACCGATCCTAGTTTTCAGATTAGAAGATTGGAGTTCAGAAGAAGGTTAATCTTCTCAAATCAGAAAACTGAGAATACTCAAATAAATAAGAGGAATAAATATGAAGATATTTCAAAACCTCTGAAAAACTGCTCTGAAGAAAGCATAAGAAGAAAGAAGCTGATCAGAAGTTGTATCTAAGAGAAAGCTAAAGTTGAAGACAAATGGAAGATCTTCAGGGACATGGCAATGTCCAACCAGGAGATCCATTTGGGACAAGTTAAAAGTAAAAATCAAAATATAGAGCACTTAGATAAAAGAACCTGGTCAAAGTTGAGTGAAAAGCTTGCATACGTGACTATAACATTCACTGAACCAAATGAGAAGATTCAAGATTGTAAAGAATCATAAGCTCCTTCTTTTGATGTTGTTCATAGTCCTTCTAATAAACCTCAACCAAGGAAGAACATAATCACATCCTCTCATCCTGGAGATCTCATTCTTGGAAGTAAAGATGCTCCAGTCAGAACAAGATCAACACTCAAACCTTCCAATGAAGTGCTTATGGGTTTAGTTTCTTTAATAGAACCTACATCTATTGAGGAAGCCCTTATAGATAAGGATTGGATCCTGGCTATGGAGTAAGAACTGAACCAATTCTCAAAGAATGATGTATGGGATCTTATTCAGAAACCTAAATGTGTCCACGTCATTGGAACCAAATGGGTGTTCAGAAACAAGCTTAATGAGAAGGGTGAAGTTGTCAGAAACAAATCACGACTGGTTGCACAAGGTTATAGTCAACAACAAAGAATAAACTATACAAAAGCCTTTACACCAGTCGCCAGGTTAAAAGTTATTCGATTGTTAGTTTCTTTTTATGTAAATCGTAATATCATCCTTTATCAGATGGATGTTAAGAGTGTGTAACGTGGTGGGAGAACTGACTTGGGTGTTTTGCGTTTTATTGCAAATGTTGTGGTTAGCAAGAGTCGCCACCGACTTTTCTTTTATCCAAAAGGAAAGGTTGAAAAGAACAGGAAAGACCTTTGAGATGTTTTCTTGAGTTCGGAGGTAGATTATGAAAAGGGAAGGTATTAGCACCCTTTTCATCTGTAGTTATCTATGGGCTCTTAGTTGCTTGCTAGATCACTTGCTTTTGTTTGAAAATGTGCTTTGTGTGGTTTTTTGAAAGTATTTTGAAAAGGGGCCATCGTTTAGGCAAACTTTGTAATGATTCTTGTTCGTAAGAATGTATACAAAATGTTGATCTTTTGCAAATGTTTCAAGTTTGAAAGGTGTTTTGAAAGTGTTGGTGTTTGTTTTGAAAATAGCAAGGATGTTTTGGTTTGAAAATGAGCAAGCAACTAGAAATATTCTACCTACTCAAAAGTCTTTCATGTTTATTTCCTCTTTCCTTTGACATTATTATCTTACCATTTATTTGGTAAGAAACCCTATCTTTGGAGGTAAAGGGACGGGCGCGGGTCATCATATAGTCATGAATAACAATGTTGTAAGATATTTTAGCATTTTTCTTTAAGGGACTAAGATCATTCGTAAGACACCATTTCTAGCGTCATCGAGGGACTATGATCTTGTATTTTCATTTGTTTTTGCTAATACATCTTACATGCATATTATGACTATTTATTTCTCAAGGCAGCAAGTGGATTTACCCAAATAGTGTAAGTGTGCAAGTGTGTCTTTTTCATGCTTGATTTGTCTTTGAATTAGGGTTTTCTAAACATTGATTTTATCTTTCCATACAAATCCTAATTTACTAGCATTTATATATAAAACATTAAATTGCGGAAAATAAAAATACTAAGCTATTACATCAATATGGGAGGGGGTGTACAAATTTACAAATGGAGATTTTGCAAGAAAATTAAATCTAATTAACTATTACAACCATATTGAATATTATACAAAATTGAAAATAAAAATGCAAGAATGTAAATGGAAAAAAGAAATGATTTTTTTTGTTTTTTATGAAAGAGTTTAGTCTTGACCTAATTAAAAAATGATTAAGGAAAATTAAATAAGATTAACTTAAACTAAATAAGAAAAGAAATTAACTAAAAAAAGATTTTTTAGGGTTTTATTTATGAAAAGGTTTTAAATAATAAATTATATATGAAAATCAATTAATTTAATTAAAAGGAAACCTAAGTTCTAAATTATTTAATTTACAAGAAAATAATGATATAATAATTAAAACTAATTATCTAAGTATTTAAAAAAAAGAAATTAATTTACTAAAGAAAATGTTTTTTATTCTTTTGTTTTATGAAGAAAAATAAACTAAATAAATATAAATAATAAAATAAAAATATTTTTATATATATTTTTAGTAAAATAATAATAATAATGATAATAATAAAAATAGTAATAAAATACATATGAAGAAAATATGGAATAGAAAACAAAATAAAAAATAAATAAAATGGGCCAGGAGTGTAAACATAGCCAGGCCCAAGTTAGAGGCCCAGCGCTGCAAACAACAACTAAAAAAAGTGGAAAAAAAATATGAAAAACAAGTAAAAGGGTACCATTGGGACTCGAACCCAGGTCCCTCTAGTTACAGGCGCGCGCTTTAACCACTGGGGTGGTGATACATCTGTTAACATTGGCACAACAATAAATACATAACACATATTTTGCCCTGATTGTACTTCATCTTTAACCTCCAGCCAAAGGATTTCAAACTTGCTCATTCCTCAACCATTTTCAAAAATGTAAACATGAAACTTGTGTATTTTTTCACCACGAATCCAACCATATAACTAATTTAAGCTAACATTCAAAGATAAGGATGAATTTATGAATGTACCAAATTCTGACCTAAATGTTTCAGCAAGTTTAAACTCAAAATTCTCCATGCTCAAACAACATAAATGAAATCTATGGACATGTATAGTTTCAGGGCAATGATATCCATATTCTATCTTCACAAATGCAACCCTAACAATGCCTAAATAATGAGATAGAAGTTCAAGAAAAATACCTCAAAACTGGAAATCCTGAAATGAGTTTGAGCTTGTTTCAAGTGATGGTGATGACCAGGTTAACTTCCTTGGACCTCTAGGAAGCTAATGCAATGGTTGGCTTGAGCTGAAGGTGGCATGAATGGTCTGGAGAAGTCCAACTGTGATGCTCTAGTTTTGAACATGGAAATGGGTGAAGATGGTGTTACAGTCGTGTAACAGGGATAAGGATGGTTTATATATGATGTTTGGAAGCTTTTGGAAGCAAAAGGCCAAGAAACGCACGAGTGAAATGGAAGTTTGAAGTTCTTGGTCAGAATATGCAACAATGGTGGTTTGTGATGCAGTTATGAGTTTTAGTGAGTTTTGGAGCTTGTGTATTCTTTTGTTAGCTTTAAAACAACTTGTGCATAAGTAAGAAAAGGTTAGAGTACTTGATGAGGTTAGAAGCACAAGATGTAGAGTTATGGCTATGTTACTTGATTTTGAAGAAAAGTGAAAACATGGTTTTAAGGCATAGTACAAGCATGGCCTGAGTTTACGGGAGGCTCTAGACATGTTGCTTTTTCCTTTGACATTGCTTATGATCAGAAGGAACAAGTGCAAAGCTCTATGCATTGACTTTGTGATTAAAGCTTTTTTACAAGAATGGAATGGTTACTTTGTGCCATAAATGGGAATGTAACTTGGATAAAGGCTCAAGTGCTTAGATTAAAGCTCTAACAGTTGTGTAAACATTTAATTATGGAGTGACAAACAATTTTGAGGTCTGCAAAGCAAAGATTATGCAGTCTAGGCTTGGATTTGAATTCTTGTTCATCATGAAATGGCTTGTAATTCAAGTTTGAAAACCCTAACTTCATCTCTTCGATTCTCCCTACTCAAACATGATCTCAGTGAGTTCTTGGACATTTTGGAAAGCTTGTAAAATGCTTTACAACCCTCTTTGAATCACTTTTTCAAATTCTAAATGGAGTTATGTGAAAAGTTGCTATGAAGTTGGTACCAAAAATCTGCCTAACTAGGGCAAAATTTCCACTAAGTGTTTAGTTTCATGACCATGATTTCATGGATTAATAACTTGAAATCCAAGAATTTATAGGAGGAGTTGTGTAAATAAATGTTTTAGATCTCATTGAGATCTAAAACTTTCATGTTGAAAGTTTCCTTTGAATCATGTTGCATCATGGTGAAAAATTGGCTCAAAGTTGTGAAAAAAATATGAAGTTTTTAACACTTAGAAAAATTTCTAAGTTGGAAACTTTGACTTTTCAAAATGAAATCTCGAATTTTTGATTTCTTGATGAACAAGTTTCATATTTTGACATGTTTTGATGAATTGTGATCTTTGACACTTGATTTTGACCAAAAAGTCAAAGTTTGACTTTTCAGTGTACAATTGACTTTTGATCAGTTGACTGAAAATCAACTATCAATCAATTGATCTTGAGGGATGTTTTGAGTCATTCCATTAGGTCAAAATGATGCAATTTAATCCTTGAGATCATATTTTCAACCAATCAACCATTTGCTAGGTCAAAAATCAGAAATTGCCTTTTCTCAATCAAAATCCTAATTTTGACCATCTTGCCCTTTTGATGATGTGATCAAATTTTTTGAGGAATTATGGTCCAAACTTGATCAAATGACATATAGAAGTTCATAACGTTGATATGGATAAAAAATTATGAATTTTGACTATAAATTGGCCATAATTGACTTTTTCCCCAATACAGTTGATTTTTAGGTCAACTGATCAATTGACTGAGCAAAAATGTGATCCAAGACTTGAAACTTGACATGAGAAATCTTGAGGGTCCATAATGATCCATGAAAGTAATATGAAGCATTAAAAGTTCAATTATTTTTGTGCAATCTCAAACCCTAATTTTCAGTCATCAGAGCTTGAGGAGGTGTCTTGAGCTGATCAACCCTAATGCAGTTTTGAACCAAAGGAGATCTTGTGAGAAAATACTTGATAAATGAGAGGGAAAATTTTGGGGTACAACAGTTGTCCCTGTTCAATCTTCTTAAACCTGAAGAGTTAGATTGGCAGATCCGCCATTCGTGACTGAAGGTGGAAGATGATTGAACACTAGAGTGCCCAGAAATTTGCACTCGAAGATGAATTGGGAATGGGCTTGTAGATGCCATTTGGAGGAATGGGGGAGATTTTACGGAGATGGGCTTGTAGATGCCATCCAAAGGTGAATGTTGACAGAAAATGGACTAAGTCTGAACTTGATTTCAATTGGAAAAGAATCAGAATAAATCTTTGGAGCGATTTATATGAAACTAGCAGAAGTCTTGTATGTTGTTTGACTGGGAAGAATCAGAATAAATCTTGGAGCGATTTATCTGAACCAAAAATGTTCCTTTGGAAAGTATCAGGATAAACCATTGAGAGGTTTAAACTGAACCAAAAGAGGTCTTGAATATTCTTTAACTGGAGAGAATCAGAGTAAATCTTCAAGCGATATATTAGACCAGAGAAAGTACCTACTAAGAAAGAATCAGAATAAATCGTTAAGAGATTTATTTGAACCAGCAAGGATTTGGAGAAGAATCAAAATAAATCGTTGAGAGATATATTTGAACCAAAGAAAGCGTCTACTAGGAAAGAATCTGAATAAACCGTTGAGAGATTTATCTGAACCAACAGGGATTTGGAGAAGAATCAGAATAAATCGTTGAGAGATTTATCTGAACTAGGGAAGACGTCTGCGGGAAAGAATCAGAATAAACCGTTGAGAGATTTAAACTGAGATGGCAGGGATCTGGAGAAGAATTAGATTAAATCATTGAGAGATTTATCTGAACCAGAGAAAACATCTACGGGAAAGAATCAGAATAAACCGTTGAGAGATTTAAACAGAATCGGCAGGGATCTGGAGAAGAATCAGAATAAATCATTGAGAGATTTATCTGAACCAGAGAAAACATCTGCGGGAAAGAATCAGAATAAATTGTTGAGAGATCTAAGCTGAACCGGCAGGGATCAAGAGAAGAATTAGAACAAATCATTGAGAGATTTATCTGAACCAGAGAAGACGTCTGCGGGAAAGAATCGGAATAAACCATTAAGAGATTTAAACTGAACCGACATGGGTATGAAAGAAATACCTGTTATGGAGATGGTTGACCAGTCCTTTCTTGAGAATTGATCTGTAATTGACTTGTTGAAAATTTGACGATAATTTTCTGTTGATTGATCTTTCCTGAAAAGATGAAAGGTTAGTTGCATGCAATGTCATGATGTATGAAATGCATGGTATAATGTTGTTTCTCAAAATAAATGAGATCGCGCTGTATGCATTTGTGTTGTCAATGCTATGATGTATGGATGTAATGTATGGACACGTTAATTGTTATGCCGCAGTGTTGCTGGAGTTGGGGGAAATAAATCCCTGAGCACTACTAAGAATGAGGAGTGTAAGTCTTCATATCTTGAGAAGTGTTGATGGATGAGTTTCCATTTATTAGAGAAATAAACTTTGTTGTGAAAGGGAAACGTCGTGTATTGCTTGTGGACCTCATGAAATCCTGCTAGAGAATCCAGAGAAACTGGGCGACTTTCACTGGGGAATCTTTGGAGCGATAATTGGAAGTTTGTTCCATCGGGGATGTGAGAGCACTTGATACCATTAGGCTGCATACTGGAGATATGTTAGCGATCCTGTAGTGGGATGTCCCAGCTTCTGCTCTTGCTGGAAAAGTACCTGCGGGGGATTTTATGGAATGGTCTAAAGATATTATCCTATTTCTTAAAGCCATTAGTGATTGTCTTTCTATTTTCTGTTCCTCTTTTTTTGTTCATTTGTAAACAGTAGTCACGCTCAAATGCATTTGTTCAAAAATAATCATTGGACGTTTTCGCAAACAAAACACGGAAATAAAATAAAAATAGATAGTTTTACACTTTCAAAGGGATATCTTTGTATTAACTTGAATAAGTATTTTTGTACAACGAGACGGACATTCTAGTAAGAGAATGTCGTTGTAGAATACGAAAACTTATACAAAGAAAAGATAGTTATGTGAAATAATCCCATGGGGTTCCCATTCTTCTATAGCCTTCATGTTTCTGAGCGTCTCATCCACTTGCTGCCTTGTCTGAAGTTGATTGGATTGATTAGATCCATTTGAGTTTGTCAGTCGATGCTAGAGGTTGTCTGTAAGGTGATCCAATGGGACATAGTCATACGCTTTAATTCCCTAACTTTTTCCTGGACCTCCCTTTTGGGTTTTCAGCCCACCGGGATATCCTTTTTTACCCAAGCCGCCCTTTCGTGTTTTCAGCTTGCCGGGTGTACAGTTTTTTTTTGTTTTATCCCTAATTCTTTTCCGAACCTTTTTGGTTCGTCAGGATGCCCTAATTTTTGCCTAGGTCAGTCGACCTAGTGGGTCTTTATTCATGCGTAGTATATTTTGACTATGTCCGAGTTTACAGGGTGCAGAAGATCGTCGCCATCAATAGTGGTTAAGATTATTGCTCCACCAGAGAATATGCTTTTGATCACAAATGATCCTTCGTATGTAGGAGTCCATTTGCCCTTGGGATCACCTTGTGGCAATATGATACGCTTGATTACCAAGTCACCAACCCGATATACCTGACGTCTGACCTTCTTGTTAAAAGCTTTGATCATACGTTTTTGGTACATCTGACCATGACAGACAATCGTAAGCCTCTTCTCATCAATCAAATTCAACTGGTCAAGTCGAGTTTGAATCCATTCATCTTCATTCAGCCCTGCATCCTTTATGATTCTCAGAGAAGGTATTTGGACTTCAATTGGTAGAACATCTTCCATGTCGTATACCAAGGAGAAGGGAGTTGCCCCTGTTGATGTGCGTGTCGTGGTACGGTAACCATGGAGAGCAAATGGTAACATCTCATGCCAGTTCTTGTAGGTTATTGTCATTTTTTGTATGATCTTCTTGATGTTTTTATTAGCGGCTTCTACAGCGCATTTCATCTTCGCCTGGTAAGGGGAAGAATTATGGTGTTGGATCTTGAATTGCGCGCATAGTGCAGTGATCATAGTATTGTTGAGATTGATACCATTGTCTGTGATGATTCTCTCTGGGATACCGTATCGATAGATGAGATTCTGTTTGATGAATCGAGCCACAACATTCTTGGTAACAGAAGCGAAAAAAGTCGCCTGAACCCACTTCGTGAAGTAGTCAATGGCGACCAAGATGAAGCGGTGTCCATTAGAAGTTGTAGGTTTGACTTCTCCAATCATGTTGATGCCCCACGTCGCGAATGGCCAGGGAGCAGTCAGGACGTTTAGAGGAACTGGAGGCACATGTACTTTGTCAGCATAGATCTGACACTAGTGATAGGTTCGTGAATGCTGATGGCAATCTGCTTCTATGGTAGACCAGTAGTACCCCGCCTGTAGGATCTTTTTAGCCATCGTGTGCCCACTAGAATGGGTGCCAAAAGTGCCTTCATGTAGATCAGCCATGATCTTGTCTACCTTAACCTTGTCTGCGCAACGAAGCAGAGTAGAGTCGTGGTTGTGCTTGTAGAGAATGCCATTACTAAGGAAGAACTTAGCGGAAAATCTCCTAAAGAACTTCTTATCATTGTTTAAAGCTCCCTCCGGATACTCTTGGGCCTCGAGATACCTCTTAACTTCATGGAACCAAGGCTTGTCCACTACTTCTTTAGTATCGATCTCGTGACAGTGAGTTGGTTCATCCATCCGCTCAATGGTGATCTGGGGAGCCTCGTTACCCCCCTTAAGTTTAAACATGGATGACATAGTGGCTAGTGCGTCCGCTAGTTGATTTTCCTCTCGTGGAAAATGTTCAAAGGTAATTTCCTCGAAATGTGGGATTAATGTCAACACATGTTCTTTGTAGGGGATAATATTAGGGTGCCTCGTGTCCCATTCTCCTTTGATATGACTGATGACTAAGGCTGAATCTCCAAATACACTTAAGGACTTGATTCCCAAATCTATGGCAGCTTTGAGACCCATAATACATGCTTCATATTCCGCCATATTATTGGTACAGTTGAAACAAAGTCTTGCAGTGAAGGGAGTATGACATCCTTCATGGGATATGATCACAACACCTATGCCATTGCCAAGTGCGTTGGAAGCTCCATCAAAAACCAAGGTCCATCGGGATCCTTGTTCATATCCGTCATATGGTCTGAGTTCTTCAAAATTGTTTACCATCATGATGTCTTCATCTGGGAATTCGAATTTCATGGGATGATAGTCATCCACAGCCTGATGAGCAAGGTGATCAGCTAGTACACTGCCCTTTATTGCTTTTTGGGTAGTGTACTGAATGTCATACTCAGTCAGAATCATCTGCCATCTTGCTATTCTCCCAGAGAGGACAGGCTTCTCGAATATGTATTTAATTGGATCCATCTTGGATATCAATAAGGTAGTATGGGTCAACATATACTGTCTTAGCCGGAGAGCAGCCCATGCCAGAGCGCATCAAGTTTTCTCGAGCAGTGAATATCTGGTTTCACAGTCGGTAAAATTTTTGCTCAGGTAGTATATTGCATGCTCTTTTCAGCCAGACTCGTCATGCTGCCCCAACACACACCCCATTGAATTTTTCAAGACAGTTAGATACATGATCAAATGTCTTCCCTCAACTGGTGGCATCAAAACAGGAGGCTCTTGAAGGTACTCTTTGATCTTTTCGAAGGCAGCTTGACATTCATCATTCCATTTGACTACTTGATCTTTCTTCAGTAATTTGAAGATTGGTTCACAAGTAGCGGTTATGTGAGAAATGAATCTGACGATGTAGTTTAGCCGTCCTAAGAATCCTCTGACTTCCTTCTCAGTGCGAGGAGCAGGCATTTCTTGTATTGCTTTTACCTTTACAGGGTCCACTTTGATACCTTTATCGCTGACGATGAAGCCTAGGAGTTTACCGGACCTCACTCCAAATGTGCATTTACTCGGGTTCAATCTTAGCTTGTATTTCTTTAGCCTTTCAAACAGTTTCTGCAAATGGTCAAGATGTTCCTCTTTAGTTTGAGATATGGCTATTATGTTATCCACGTAGACCTCTATCTCGTGATGGATCATATCATGAAATAGAGCTACCATGGCACGCTGATAAGTTGCCCCAACATTTTTCAACCCGAATGGCATAACCTTGTAACAAAAAGTGCCCCAATGTGTGACAAAGGTAGTTTTCTCCATGTCCTCAGGTGCCATTTTGATTTGATTATTGTGATACGGTGGGAGGGAATTGACTGTTTTTTGGAATGATGGTTTGTGTTTTGCGTTTGTTTTCGCAAAATGTCGCGGTAAGCAAGAGTCGCCATCGTCTTTTATTTTATCCAACAAGGAAAGGAAAAAAGCACAGAAAAATTCCTTTTTCGAGATGTTTCTCGGGTCCGGGGGGTAGATTATAGAAAGGGAAGGTATTATCACCCTTTCTATCCGTGGTTATCCACGGGCTCTTAGGTACTTGCTCAAAGTGTTTTCAAAAATTGTTTTTCTTTGTGTTTGTGGGTTTGAAAGAAGTTTTTGTTTGAAAGGTGTAAGTGCGAAAAGTTTTTGTTTTGTTTTGAAAGAGCAAGTACTTAAGAACCATCTACCTACTCGAAAAAGGAATCATTCTATGCTATCGTCCTTTAGATAATGCTATCCCACTATTGATGAGTAGGTAGCACCGTCGTTGGGGTTTTAAGGGTCAATTCGATTAAGGGACGTGCGGTCACTAAAGCAATGTTAGGACGCCTTAGCGGTAACCCTAATGTCTTAGATCATTTTTCCGAGGCAACCATTTCGAGGCAACTATGATCTTTGGACAAGAGGGCGACCTCTAAAACTTCCTATACTCAATGACCACATTCGAAGGCAACCAAGCGAGGTGTACCCTAAGAGTGCGCATGTGCGAGTGTGTTGTTTCGGTTAATTTTATCTTTGTACATGTCAATGGTTATCTATGTTGATTTTAGGGTTAAACATTTGATCTTGTCATGCATTCCCTATTATCAAACATCTAACAGTTTATAAGTTGCAGAAATTAAATTGCGGAAATTAAAACTAACTATTACAAGGCGTCGGGTATTTACATCGCCAAAAGCAACCCTTGAAATTAAAATGCGGAAAATAAATAAAGCGGTAAAAATAGTAAAGGTCCTATTAAACTATTACATTCCAGGAAACAGATACAATATTGAAATAAAATGGATCGCGTGCGGGAAATTAAATCGGGCGCATTCTAGGGTTTTGACCCTTTAATTATTAAAGAAAAGATTTTTTTGGTTATTTTTTGAATTAAGAAAGAAATTAAACTAAATTAAGCATTAAATTAATAAATTAATTAATTAATTAGTAAAAATGATACTTTTTTTTTGGATTTTTGATATTTAAAGAAATAAAATAATTTGATCAAAGTTAATAAAACCTAATTGTCTAAATTAATTTTAATTATTGCAAAATATATTAAAAGTTAATCCTAATTAAAACTAAATTAATTCAATTAATATTAACAAAAATAAAATACTGAAAGTTAATTTCAATAAAGAAAATATTTTTGTTTTTTTTTTTTTTAATTTTATGAGGAAAAAAGTTTAATTGGTTAGTTAGCAATAAAATAATAAAACAAAAACAATTAAATGAAATAAGAAAATAATAAAATAGAAAAAAACTCAGGGGGGTTTTGGGCCCAAATTGGAGGCATGTTCAGCAATTTCCATGGCCCATTTGCACTGGCCTGGTTGACTTTCGTGCATCCCATGTGGCACTTTGACTAGGGCATATGATGGACATCACATCTGGACCACCAGATCTGGCCTGGGGCCATCTGGCAAGTATCTGAGTGAGGTTGTATGATAGGTCCCACGCTAGCATCATCACTGGATCACCTATTGAAAAATAACAACAAATGCATGGGGGACCTGGGATTCGAACCCAGGTCCTGTAAGTCACAGCATACACTCAACTACCACTCAACCAACGTGCTTCATCTGTTATTATATTGGAAACTAATAATAATATGGGAAAACAATTAAATGTCAGAAAATATAAAAAATAAAGCGCGAAGTATTTGAATCAACCAATGGGAGAGGGCCACGTCTTCATCTTCTTCGTTCAACCCTGGTTATTTACCTGCGGATTTATATCCGCAGCTAAATTCGTATGCTCAACCTAAAATCAATTCTAGGCCATGGAGATTGATTCCAAGACCATGGTCACGCTCGTCTCTCTCTCCTGGTTACGTCCATGTCCATCAATTGCCCCAATTTTACCTGTAAATAAAATACCCAAAAAGCAATCTACGAAAACCTAGGTTCGGTTACAGGGCTATGGTTCATATAAACACAATTAAATAATGCCAAAAGTTCAGAAATTGAATGAGCATCATGAACATACCAAAGATTTGTCAAAAAAGTGCAAGAATATGGGGTTATGATTTCGAACGAAAGGTGATTTTTTGAGACACTTACAAAGCTTCTGGGCGCATATGGAGACTGGTTTTGGATTGGTTTCACTTCAATGATTGCCCAACAATGGATTAGTGTGGAGTTTTGCTTCTGAATTGGCCTCTATGCACGATTTCAGTTTCACACTTTTTGGCAATTTTTTCAAGTTTGCTTTTGATGATTCTGCAGCCTCTAACCCTTGAATTCGTGTCCTCTCACTTGTATATGTATGCTGCAATGTATTAGGTCAACTTTTGGGTCTTGAATCTTTGTACATCAATGCTTGGAGATTTGATTTGATCCTCCATTGATAACCTTCCAATTTTGTCCAAAATCCAATCTTTTTGCACATGGAATGTATGATACGAATTTGATTCACTTGATGATGATGATTAGGTCCTGAAAATAGAAAAAGATCTCATGTAATCAAGTTTTTGTGATTTTATTTGATTTAAATTGATTTAAAATGGAATAATTCAAATAAAAATCAAATAAAATAGAAAAATTGATAAATGGACACAAGGCTGAAGCTAGGACACGTGTGTAGTGTGACAAGATAAAATCAAGTGGAAAGGAATGGGCTCATTTGACAAAATTTGAAGTTTTGGGGATAGTTGACTTTTGGCAATTTTGCAAAAATGCCTAACTTCAACAATGCATAACTTCTTCAATTTTGAACTTTTGGAAGTGTTCTTGGACTTTTTAGAAATCTTGAGATGTCCTATAACCAACCCTTTTTGTCTCATCTCACTTTGATATTCCATGCTCAAGTTATAAGCCTTGGAAAAAAAGGTGTTTTTGTTGACTTTCAAAAATGACCTATAATGTCCAAATTTATAACTTCTTGTGAATGCATTTCTTGATCTTGGGGTATGAATATGGATTGTAGGAAATTATATCCTCTTCAAAATGAGCTTTGTATGGATCATTTCTCATAAAGTATGGTAAAGTTATGCTTGGTCAAAGTTGAGTTGATTTTTCCTGCAAAACCCAAATTTAGCAACTTTTGAGTCTTGATGAATTTTGAGCAATCCTTGATGAATCATGATCAAACCTTGATAAAATGATGAAATATCCTTCAAAATTATAATGTTGACAAAAAATATTGAAGTTTGACTATTTATAGGTCACAGTTGACTTTTGCCCTAACACAGTCGATTTTTGGCCCCTTTGAGCAATTGACTGAGCAAACTTCCTCTGCAAGGCTTGAAATTTGACATGCATGACCTTGAGAGAATATTATGACATTTGGGATAACTTGAGGTCATTTGTATGTAAGGACCTTGATGCAACACAAAACCCTAATTTGGGGTTGACTGCCTTAGGAGATAGCTTGACTGTCCAACTCTTGAGCAATCTTGAGCAACTTGGAGATTTTTCTTGCAATGTTTTGAGAAATATGAGAGGGAAAATTTTGGGGTACAACAGCTGCCCCTGTTCAATTTTCTTAAACCTGAGGATATAGATTAGCTTTCGGGCCTTTCGTGATCCGAAGGTGGAAGATGATTGAACACTAGAGTGCCCAGAAATTTGCACTTGCATGAAGTGGTATCAGCATTGTGATGTCATGAATGGGCTTACAGATGCCATTTGGAGACCGTTGATAAGTGGTCCGGACTTCGACTGGAATATGAATCAGGGAGATCTTATCGTCGATCTGACTGAACCAGAGGAGGTCTTGGATTAACTTTGACTGGATCGACATCAGAAAAATCTTCGAATCAATTTAACTGGACCAGACAAAAGTCTTGGAATAACTTCAACTGGAATACGAATCAGGGAGATCTTCGCGATGATCTAACTGAACCAGAGGAGGTCTTGGATTAACTTTGACTGGATCGACATCAGAAAAATTTTCGAATCGATTTAACTGGACCAGACAAAAGTCTTGGAATAACTTCAACTGGAATACGAATCCGGGAGATCTTTGCGTCGATCTGACTGAACCAGAGGAGGTCTTGGATTAACTTTGACTGGATCGGCGTCAAAAAACTCTTTGAATCGATTTAACTAGACCAGACAAAAGTCTTGGAATAACTTCAACTGGAATACGAATCAGGGAGATCTTCGTGGCGATCTAACTGAACCAGAGGAGGTCTTGGATTAACTTTGACTGGATCGGCATTAGAAAAATCTTCGAATCGATTTAACTGGACCAGACAAAAGTCTTAGAATAACTTCAACTGGAATATGAATCAGGGAGATCTTCACGATGATCTAACTGAACCAGAGGAGGTCTTGGATTAACTTTGACTGGATCGGCATCAGAAAAATATTCGAATCGATTTAACTGGACCAGACAAAAGTCTTGGAATAACTTCAACTGGAATATGAATCAGGGAGATCTTCGCGGCGATCTAACTGAACCAGAGGAGGTCTTGGATTAACTTTGACTGGATCGACATCAGAAAAATATTCGAATCGATTTAACTGGACCAAACAAAAGTCTTGGAATAACTTCAACTGGAATACGAATCAGGGAGATCTTCGCGGCGATCTAACTGAACCAGAGGAGGTCTTGGATTAACTTTGACTGGATCGACATCAGAAAAATCTTCAAATCGATTTAATTGGACCATACAAAAGTCTTGGAATAACTTCAACTGGAATACGAATCAGGGAGATCTTCGTGGCGATCTAACTGAACCATAGGAGGTCTTGGATTAACTTTGACTGGATCGGCATCAGAAAAATCTTCGAATCGATTTAACTAGACCATACAAAAGTCTTGGAATAACTTCAACTGGAATACGAATCAGGGAGATCTTCGCGGCGATCTAACTGAACCAGAGGAGGTTTTTTTTTATATAGCTGAGAATTTAACTGCATCTTTCTTGAAAGGTAAAGGTCAGTTATATGCAATGCATGATATGGATCAAACAATGATGTTCTCAAAATAAATGAGATTGCATTATATGATGCGTATATGCATGTATCATGATGTATGGAAATGTAATGTTTTAGCTGGGGAAAATAAATCTCGGATAGATGCTGGAGAATAGAGCTGGATACTTCTTTTCCACTGGGGATGACGAACGAAGAGAATAAACCTGCAGAAGAGGATGACTCCATTGGGGAATAAACTGCTGAGGAGATTACTCTGTGGGGAAGAGATGTTCTGCTGAAGATTCCACTGATAAATTCCATCGGGATGAATTATCATTGCTGGTGATATTGAATATATTGAGGATTGAATTCCTGTTTTGTGAAAGGAAAGAACTTTGCCGGGGATGATCTTTCAGTTGTGACTTGCTGGGGATAACCCTGTTAGGCTTTTGTGGGGATAATCTTCTGAATTCTGCTGGGAACGATCCTTTGAACTCGGCTAGGGAGATTTATTTTGTATTCCGCTGGGGATAAACTTCCAGAGTCTACTGGGGATGATGATTCAACTCTGTTGGGGAAGCTTTTTCAGACTGGGCTGGGCAATCTTAACTCCACTGGGGGTATCTTGTATTCTGCCGGGGAACATTCTTATGCTTCGCTAGGGAATATTAAGAGTGCCGGGAATATCAAGCCTTTCTAGTATTGATGGTAGATAAACTCTGCTTGGGGAGAGCATTGCTGATTCGTTTATAGTTGCAAGTCTCAGCTGGGGAGAGCTACCATTACTGCCTTACTCCGCGGGGAGTGAAAGTACCTTAGCCATATTCTTCAGATGAATTTACCAGGTACCTGGTGGACAGAGCAACTATACAGCTTAGACAATTCTTATTGCCCCTGTTTCTGATATTACCCGTAATTCGTCTTTTGTTTCGCATGTAAATTTTTATGAGCAACAATTAATGTTAAATGCATATATCAAAGATGAACATTGGACGTTCTTTGCAAATCAAAACAGATAAAGGAAAAACAGTTTGAAATTTCTTTTGGAAATGAATTGTATTGATTTTGAAGTTTGGCCTGTAAATAGGCGTTTTTGTACAAGAGACTGATGTCCTAGTAAGAGAACGTCTCCGAACAAATAGAATTTATACAATTTGTGAAAAGACTAAACAAAACAGCTATGTGAACAATCCCACTGGGTTCCAACTCTGCTATTACCTTTATGTCCTCAAGCATCTCATCACTTTGCTACTTGGTTGAAGGTAGATCAGATTGATTAGTGTCGTCCGAGCTTGATAGTCGATACCGAAGTCTGGATGCAAGGTGATCCAATGAGACATAATGTTACGCTTTGATCCATAATTTTTTCCTGGATCGCCCTTTCGGTTTTTCAGTCCACCGGGATACCCTTTTTTGCCTAAGCCGTCTTTTCAGGTTTTCGACTTGCCGGGTGTACAAATTTTTTCCATTTTCATCCCTTATTTTTGCCCGAACCCTTTTGGTTCATCGGGAAGCCCTTATTTTTGCCTAGGCTAGTCAACCTAGCGGGTCTTTGATTATGCGTAGTATCTTTTCACTATGTCTGCATTGACGGGGTGAGGAAGGTCGTCACCATCCATGGTGGTTAGAATCATAGCTTCGCCTGAGAAAATGTTCTTAACCACAAATGGCCCTTCGTAAGTAGGGGTCCATTTTCCCATGGGATCACCTTGAGGTAGGATAATGCGTTTGATTACCAGATCCCCAACTTGATACTCTTGTCGTCTAACTTTCTTGTTAAATGCCTTGATCATTCGTTTTTGGTACGTCTGACCATGACAAATAGCAGTAAGTCTCTTCTCGTCGATTAAGTTTAGTTGATCAAGTCGGGTCTGAATCCAGTCATCTTCGCTCAAACCTGCATCCTTCATAATCCGAAGAGAGGGTATCTGAACTTCAATGGGCAAGATCGCCTCCATGCCATAAACCAAGGAATAGGGTGTTGCCCCTATTGACGTCTGTGCTGAGGTATGGTACCCATGAAGAGCAAACGGTAACATCTCGTGCCAGTCTTTGTATGTCACTGTCATCTTCTACACAATCTTCTTAATGTTCTTATTAGCCGCTTCTATAACCCCATTCATCTTCGGCCGGTAGGGAGAAGAGTTATGATGTTGTATCTTGAATTGCTCGTAGATCTCAGTGATCATCTTGTTGTTGAGATTGGTACCATTGTTCGTAATGATCCTCTCTGGTACACCATATCGATAGATCAGATTGTGCCGAATGAATCGTGCCACGACGTTCTTGGTTACAGTAGCAAAGGAAGCTGCTTCAACCCACTTTGTAAAGTAATCAATAGCTACCAGGATGAAACGATGCCCGTTGGATGCCGTAGGTCTGATCTCGCCGATCATATCAATGCCCCACATTGCAAAAGGCCAAGGTGCCGTCAAGACGTTCAGAGGAACTGGAGGTATGTGCACCTTATCAGCATAGACTTGACACTTGTGACATGTCCAAGAATGCTGATAACAGTCGGCTTCCATCATGGACCAATAATATCATGCCCGTAGGATCTTCTTTGCCATGGTGCGTCCACTGGAATGAGTTCCGAAAGTACCTTCATGTAACTCTGTCACGATCTTTTCTGCTTCGTTCTTATCCACACATCGCAGTAAGGTCGAATCATGGTTACGCTTGTAAAGGATGCCATTGCTGATGAAGAACTTCTCCGCGAACCTCCTCAGAAACTTCTTGTCATTAACAGATGCACCCTCGGGGTATTCCTGAGCTTCAAGATACCTCTTCACCTCATGATACCAGGGCTTTTTTGTTACCTCTTCAGTCTCAAGATCACAACAATGTGCAGGTTCGTCCAATCTTTCAATGATAATCTGGGGAGCTTCGTTGTCCCAATTGACTTTGAACATAGAAGACATCGTAGCTAGCGCGTCCGCCAACTGATTCTCCTCTCTAGGGAAGTGTTCAAAGGTTATCTCCTCGAAATGTGGAAGCAACGTCAACATATACTCCTTGTAAGGAATAAGATTTGGGTGTTTCGTATCCCACTCGCCTTTGATCTGACTGATCACGAGAGCGGAATCTCCGAAGACACTTAGAAACTTAATCCTTAGGTCAATTGCTGCTTGAAGACCCATAATGCACGCTTCATACTCCGCCATATTATTGGTGCAATTGAAACATAATCGAGCGGTAAACGGAGTATGAGAGCCTTTAGGAGATATGATCACGACGCCAATGCCATTGCCCAAAGCGTTTGAAGCTCCATCAAAGTACATAGACCATCAGGATCCTTCCTCAGGTCCTTCATCCGGTCCAGGTGTCTCACAATCAGTTACCAACATGATATTCTCGTCCGGAAATTCAAAGTTCATAGACTGGTAATCATCCACTGCCTGATGTTCCAAATGGTATGCCAGCACACTTCCTTTGATCACCTTTTGGGTCGTATATTGGATGTCATACTCAGTCAAGATCATCTGCCATCTTGCTATTCTTTCGGACAAGGCAGGCTTTTCGAAGATATACTTGATTGGATCCATCTTTGATATCAACAGAGTAGTGTGAGTCAGCATATACTATTTCAGCTGGCGAGCAGCCCATGCCAAAGCACAACAAGTTTTCTCGAGCAACGAGTATCGGGTCTCGCAGTCGGTAAACTTTTTGCTAAGGTAGTAAATAGCATGCTCTTTTCGGCCAGACTCGTCATGCTGCCCCAGCACACACCCCATCGAGTTGTCGAGTACTGTCAAGTATAAGATCATAGGTCTCCCTTCAACTGGTAAAACCATTCAAGCTGAGTCCCTGAGAGATTGTCTTGAAAGAAGTGGATCCATAGGTTCTTATCAGCGGTGTACGGCTGAATCTTCCTTACATATGATCGGAGGTGCAGCTTTGGAAAAGAAACTCCGTCATACTTAGCAAAGGCTGGTGCCTTGAACTTGTGGGGAATTAATACCCCAGATGATAGACCCAGATCACTAAAGTCCAGACCGGGCACTTTCTGAACTTCCATCGCACTCAACCAGTCTTCCAGTTGCTTGTATTTATCCTCAGCAGGAGGATACTGGTCTTCGTCGAAGTACGTCTCGTTGTCCGAGACCACAGGGCTAGGAGCCCTTCTTTCTTCCTGACTATCTTTCCTTCCAGATGAGGTGGTCAAATCAACTTCATCCCGTAGCCTGTTTCCAAACCGGTGACCTGTGTTAAACAAGACTGTCCTCTTCTTCTTCTTCTTCTTCTTCTCTTTCAGAATCAGGGTCTTCAGATCTTGCTGACCCTTAGCTAGATTCATGAACATCTCTTGGAATTGGGCATTTTGAGCCTGTAGGGCCTTGATTGCTTGCTCAGTTGATGGTTCAGCAGACATGATGAGTGCTGAAGAAGATAAGAGACCTATAACGGGTACCTGTTATGAAGTGCATGGGATGAAATGCGTATGACATGATTTCAAAGACATCGAGAGATTCAAATTCGTAACCAAAAAAAGGAAACACACTTTTATTAGATAAACTTTGAAATTTAAATTGTTCAACAAATTGCCCTTAAGGCGTTACAAGAAAGGAAATACTGAAAAGTAAATAAAAACTGGAAAGGAAATAATCAAAGGACAATCAGTGCTCCCATGGTTTCTTCTTGTCGGTGAGGACATAGTCATTGAGAATCCGCTCGTTCTCCAGCTGCCTAGTCAACTTCTGGATCTTCTGCTCTTGCTCGTTAAACTTTTCTCGGTAAGCATCCAGTTCTTCTCTCAGCTGCATCCAAGACCTTTTCAGTGCCCCAATGTCGGTAGGCATGTAAGGGTGGAGGATGGTAGGAAGAACCCCCTCTTCATTAGCAACTTCAACAATGATAGGCAAGACGGCTTCATACGGCATTCCCAGCTTCTGGGCACGGATATGGACCCATCTGAGATATGGCTCCATTGGAAGAGAAGTCTTTGGACCCAGCTCGCGTGGATCAGATCTGTGAACTCTATCCCAAGCCCTTATGAATCTGCGACGTTGCTCGTTGCTATCCCCTTGAAAATCAAAGATGATACTAGGCATTAGTAGCTCATGAGGTCCTTCTCTTCTGGCTCTCCCAAACTGACGTAGGGCCAAGCATGGATTATAAGAAATTCCTCTGTGGGTTCCTATCAGTGGAACATTGGGGTATTCCCCACAACGATCAATAATGGCCACCTCATCCATACCCTTGATAGTCTAGATAATGTCATTATGAGAGAGAGACATAACCCTATAGGCCCAGCCCATGCCTTCTTTGTTTTTCAACACTGATTTGGGGAGGTGAGAAATAAACCACCTCGCCAATAACGGAGCACATCACATCAAGGTTCCCCGCTTTCGGGCAGTACGGGCATAAAGCTGATGAAGAATGTCACCCAAGAGAGTGGATACCAGATTACGAGAGATGAAGATTTTCACCGCATTCACATCAACAAAAGAGTCAGGATTCGGAAACAATACCAAGCCGTATATCAGAAGAGCCAGAATATCTTCGAATGCCTTGAAGTCTAGAATATCCCAGAAATAATTAGCCTTACCAACCAAGAACTTAGTCAGAAAGCCCTTTGCTCCACTTCTAGTTTCCCAATTAGCCATTACCTCATCCTTTGTCAAATGAAGGGCTGAAGCAATCTCTTCTGGCCTAAGGGTCTTCTCCCAACCAGTAAACGGGGTCTACTCCAGAATAAAGATACCGAGCAGATCAGAGAATTCTTCTAAGGTGGGAACCAACTGATAGTCTTGAAAATTAAAGCAATGGTACAGTGGATCATAGAACTGGACCAAAACACTCATCATCTGCTCGTCCAATTTGGAGGTAACCAAACTGAGAAGATACCCATGTCTTTTGATGAATGAGGTAGTATCAGACATCTTTGCAATCAATTCTTTAAGCATGGTAGGAACCTGGACAAAGTTGATCCGGATGGTATTCCTACGCATGGGCATCATGACCTACAAAATAGAACAAAGATGAATCCCTCCTGTCTTTGAAATAGGTTAGTCCAATGCAAGATGTATGCAATGTTATGATGTCATGATAGAAAGCACACCACAAGTATCCACAAATGGCAAACATGGTAAAGGCACACAAGTCACACAGAGAGCCTGTTGTACCCCAAAATTTGCCCTCCCATATTCTTCAAGGTTTGTCAAGATCATATTCAAATGGCTCAAGATTTCTCAAGGGGTTGCACAGTCAAACATCCTCCTAGGCCAGTCAAAATTAGGGCTGTGGTTCCTTCAGTAAATTTGAGGTTTTTAAGGGCTCAAACAAGTCCCACAGGCCTATGTACATTGCCAAGCATCTACATGTCAAGTTTCAAGGCTCACAACATCAAATTGCACAGTCAAAAAGCTTCATTTGCTTCACAATCAACTGTAGGGGCAAAATGGTCATTTGGCAGTCAAAAGTCAAAATTTTTGGTCAACATCTTACTTTGAAGCCACAATCATCATTTGATCAAGTCTTGATCATGATTCCACAAGCATGGCTCAAAAATCATCAAGATGCCAAAAGTTTCTATTTTTGGACAGCTGAAAAGTCAACTGTAACTTGACCAGGGCATAACTTTTTCATGGTTCATCATAAAAATCCCATCAAATGCTCATTTTGAAGGGGATGACATTTCCTACAACTCATCTTCACATTCCAAGTCCAAGAAATGCCCTCACAAAAAGTTATCAATTTCTACATTATAGGTCAATTTCAGAAGTCAACAAAAAGGCACTTTAAGTCAAAGGCCATAACTTGAGATTGGTAAATCAAAATGACATGGGACCAAAGGCATTGGTTAGAGGACTTCAATACCTTTCCAAAATGTCCAAGAACATGTTCATATGATCAAAATTGAGCAATATATGCATTGGAGAAGTTGGGAAATTTTTGGGAATTTGCAAAAGTCAACTTTGCCCAAAACACTTCATTTTTGCTAATGGGCCTCAAATTCTTTCTTAAAACATTGCCCAGAGCATATGCACGACCCATTAAGCTTAAATTGATTTATTTTCTTATTTTTAATTAATTAATTGAATTTTTATTAATATTAATTCATTTGATTGATTTTAATTGTAGGAAAATTCAAAAGATATTATTTTCAAATCTTTTGTGGAGCAAATATGACCAAAACATGCTGAAGATTTTGTTTGCCAATCAAAGGGACCAAAATATCCAATTCTATCAAGGTTTCTCAATCAAAAAGATGCTAAAAGATTTGATTGAAAATCAAATATACAATCTTCAATACAATGGATTTCATGTGCAAGATTTACCCTAGTTTCATTCCACTATATGTACTGAAGAAAACCCTAAAGCCTTGGACGTGCAAAAGCTGCTGTAAGAACCATTCCCATATTGAAAAAATTCAAAGAAAACCAAAAACTGTTTTTCATATTTCAGATTAATTCAAAGCCTTAGAGTGATTCCAATACATTGTTGGAGGTGTAAGGAGCCTTTTGCAATCAAAATCAAGTGTTAACACTCAAAGAATCCCAAGAACATTCGTACGGTTTGCCCACTCTTTTCCATAATCTAAATTCAAGTTTTATGCATCATTAACATGCTATGATTATTGCTTTGCATTGCTAACATCATTCTGAAGCTGATGGTACAAATTAATTGTATTATGGTGCCCTGAAACGTAAACCACCATTGTTGAATTCTAGGGTTTTTGAAGCTCTCAATTAGGGCTTTACAACATAAGCAAAATTGGACCTCATAACGCATATGGTTGAATTCGTCAAGGCCAGACGAATTCAACCCAACCATCACGCCCTTTTTATATGTACTGTACGCCTAATCGCTATTTTCTGTGGTTGCATTTTGTGGGGGTTTAAAACCCCCGCTATCTTGTTTTTGTTTTACATGCAAAAGGATGAAGATGAAGACGTGTGTGTGCATGATTGGTCCATTTAAATGAAACGCGCGCTTTTTCATAATTGTTAGCATATGTTGTTGTTTTATATAATATATTTGTTGCCTATTATATTAACAAAGACAATGCAGTGGCTTGGTGGTTGATGACGTGCTTGGTAATTACTGGGACCTGGGTTCGATTCCCAGGTCCCCCAAACCTTGCTTCTATTTTTTCTAATGTTATCTCATGCAGCTTTCCAAGAGCATTCTACCATGCAACCTCACAAATTAGCCTGTCAAGTGGCCATGAAGCTCAATCCAAAGGCCAAGGATGGTTGACCACCACGTTCTCCAGTCAAAGCGTGCATAGCCAATCCAGAAAGTCAACAAGGGCTTTATGTTATTGGGCCTAAAATCTGCAAAGTAAACCTCCCTTTGGGTCATCAAACCCCCCTAGTTTGCTATGTTTTTTATTTTATTTTCTTTTTCCTTTTTAATTCTTTTAATTATTATTATTAACTAACAAATTAATATTTTTTAATAAATTCAGAGAATAAAAAATGTGAATATTTTTATTAATTATTACTATTTTTATTTATTAATTTATTTTGTAAATAAGCTCTAATTAATTAACTTAGTTTAAATTAGGTCAATTTTAATCCTTTTTCTCAATAAATAAAAATTATGTAGAATTAGGGTTTGACAATTTTCAATCATATTTTCTTATTATCATTATTCTTATTTATTAATTATTATTTTTGTAAATAAAATGTAAATTAATTTAATTAGTTAAATTAGGTTAACTTTAACTTCTTTTTTTTTACAATAAATAAAATAAACTTAGAATTAGGTTTTACTAAATTTTAATTCCTTTTGTTTTATTTTACATAAAAAACATAAAAAAACATTTTTTTAAATAATTAATTAGTAAATTAGGTTAATATTTAATTAAATTGCAAAAAAGGACAAAACTTAATTTCTTTTCTCAAAAAGGGTCAAAACCCTAAGGCCGTCCCGATTCGATTCTTTCGCGCTTTAATTTATCTTTAATCATATTTATGTAATTGTTTCCGGAATTGTAATAGTTAATTAGGGGTTTTATTGCTTTCTTTTACTTTCCGCACTTTATTTCAAAACGGGTTTTCGTTTTTGGCGATGTATAGACCCGCGCCTTGTAATAGCGTAGATTTACCTTTCCGCACTTTATTTTCCGCATTCTTAACTGTTAATATGCATGAAAGACTGAATGACAAATAAAACCAATCCGTAGCTCACAAATGACATGTTCAAAGATAAATATAAACTGAAATAACACACATGCACATGCCACTCCTAGGGTATGCCTCACTGGTTTCCTCGAACGTGGTCGTCAAGTATAGGGTGTCTTAGAGGTCGCCCTCCTATCTAAAGATCATGTTGCCTCGAAACGGTTGCCTCGGATAAAAAGGATCTAGGGCATTAGGGTTACTTCTAAGGTGTCCTACTATTGCTTCGGTGACCACACTATCCCTTACAATCGAATTGACCCGAATACCTCCAACGACGGTGCTACCTACCTCTCAATGGTGGGATAACACTGTTTAAAGGACTCTTACACAGTCTAATTCCTTAGAGTAGGTAGATCTCATGGGTACTTGCTCTTTTCAAAAACAAACAAAACAACTTTTCACACTGACACTTTCAAAAGTTTTCAAACAAATTTTTCATACACTCTTGAGGACAGATACAAGAGTTACCTAGAAATTTTTCAAACGAAACTTTTTTTTTTCAAAACCCACTCACATTTGAAAAGCAAACAAATTTTTGAAAACATAAGAGCAAGTACCTAAGAGCCCATGGATAACCATGGATAGAAAGGGTGCTAACACCTTCCCTTTCTATAATCTACCTCCCGAACCGAGAAACATCTCGAAAAGGAATTTTGCTGTGCTTTTGTCCTTTCCATGTTGGAGAACATAAAAGACAGTGGCCACTCTTGCTTACCGTGACATTTCGCGAACCAGCTTTAAACAGTCAGTTCTATTTCCACCGATCACAGAACTGACGACTCTGTTGGGGATTCTTATAAAAGTGAGGTGTACCTTAGGATTAGACCACTCTTATGTTTTCAATTGCCTGTTTTGATTGCTTTAATATTGTGGGCCTGTTTTGGGAGTTTCATAGATCCTAACCCGGATCTGGGGGATACCTTTTAGGTAGCAACAAACTGTGAGGGAACTGTGCGGGGTATACCGACACGGTTGAAGCAGTTGCTACGTTGATGTGGCACTTTGGTGAGTACCGGTAACCCTTGAGTCAAGTCAAGGAGAGTACGGGGCCGCCGCGTGGTGTCGTGAAGAATCAACTGACCTTAGGAACCTTACTTGACCATCCTGGCCTCTTTAGGGTAGTGAGATGACCGACTTTGGTGCAGTCCGAAGTAGGTAGATACTCGATACTACACTCATTGAGGGTTGTTTTCTTGGAATATTTTGATCACCAATTCAGTGGCTAAATCAAAACAATGAACACAGAAAACAATCCAATGATATTGAGATCCCTAGAACCCGGTTACTTTGGATAGGACAGGTTTTTGAGCCCACCAACTTCAAGAGGGTAGTACCCTAGACCTAATGCTGGCCTAAACTCTAAAGGCTGTCTTGTGTGACTTGTGTGCCTTATCATGTTTGCTTTTTGTGGATACTTGTGGTGTGTTTTTTATCATAACATCATAGCATTAGCATCATACAGCATCATATGCATTTACCACTTCAGGGGTTCGAATCTTCATCTTTGTTCTTGTTTTGTAGGACATGGAAACTATCCGCAGAAAGACAATTCAGATCAACCTTGTAAGGGTCCCTCCTCAGCTTAAGGAGCTTACATCCAGGATTCCCGAGAACTCTTCCTTCAGTGAAAGGCACGGTAGACTCATCAGCTTGGTCAATACCAACATTGAAGAGGATATGGTGAAAATGTTGTTCTAGTTCTTTGACCCTTTGCACCACTGTTTTACTTTCCCGGATTATCAATTGGTGCCTACTTTGGAAGAGTTTTCTCAGCTTCTGAAGGTTCCTATCCTTAGTCAACTACCCTACAACGGTACGGAAAAGGAACCCAAACTTGAAGAGGTTGCTAAAGCACTACGCCTACAACCATCTGACATCAAGGGACATTGGGAAGTTAGAAGTGGTATAAAAGGATTCTTGGCAAAGTTCCTGTTTGAGAAGGCACAAGAATGTTGGAATGCCCTTGACCTACAAGCCTTTGAAGAAGTTGTGGCACTCCTTGTCTATGGGTTGGTGTTGTTCCCGAATCCAGATCCGCTTATAGATATCAATGCTGTCAAGATCTTCATGTCCAGAAATCCTATACCTACGTTGCTCAGGGACATCCTCCATTCATGTTACACTCGAACCATGAAAAAAAGAGGTGTTCTCATGTGCTGCACTCCTCTCCTGGCAAGGTGGTTTATTTCGCACCTTCCACAATCAGTTTTGAAGAACGAGCGGGGTTTGAGATGGTCACAACGGTTAATGACTCTTACCCATGCTGATATACATTGGTGTTCTCGGTCTAGAGAAAATGTCACTATCATTGATCGTTACGGAGAGTTTCCTAATGTTCCTTTACTTGGAATTATAGGGGGCATTACTTACAACCCGTGTCTGGCTTTGAGACAGTTTGGATATGCTCGGAGGGATGGCCCTCATGACATGTTGATTCCTGACATAGTTTTTGACTTCGACAATGATGCACAAGGACTTCGCCAGAGGTTTATCAGAGCGCGGAGGATGCCCAACAGGGTAGATAGTAAGACACTGGGGCACAAGAACTCCATCCCCTTGGAGCCTTATCTCAAGTGGGTACGAGCCCACTCCCAGAAGTTGGTGATGCCATATCCTCATGTTCTCCTCGTGATCAAAGAGCCAGTTTTGGAAGGAGAGGTGCCATACACCATTCAACATCCTGACATGCCAACATCTTAGGAAGAAATTCAAAAAAGCTGGATCTAGCTCAAGGAAGAACGAAATTCTCTTGAAACCAGTCTACATGCCAGTGAGAAGAAGGTCTTGGAGCTCACCCGCCTACTGCACGAGGAAAAGACTCTCAACACTTACATTGCTCCAAAGAGGATGCGCAGTGTCTTTTGGGATTAATTATTTTGTAATATTTTGCCCATGAGGCCCTGATGCACTGAACATATTTTTTCTTAATACAACGCGTGTTCCTTTTTTGTCTACAACGAATTTGAACTTTTGAACCCTTGAATGCATTGCATAAATAGCATATCATGCATCATGTGCATAACAGGTACCCTTTTTTTTTCTATAGGTTGCTTAATATTCTTCGTTGTTTATTTCAGCACGTCATCATGAATCCTGAATCATCCAATGAACAAGCTATCAAGGCTCTCCAGGCCCAGAACGCCCAGTTTCAAGAGCTGGTCATGAGCTTAGCCCAGGGTCAGCAGGAATTGAAGACTCTGCTTTTAAAGAAGAAGAAGAAGAAGAGGACTGTGCTGTTTAACACTGGACGGAGGTTTGGGAATACAATGCAAAATGAGGCTGATCAAGCTACTTCCTCTGTAGGGAAAGACAGTCCCCAAGGGGGAAGGGTTCCTAGTCCTGTGGTCTCCGACAACGAGACAGATTTCAATGACGAATAGTACCCTCCTGCTGAGGACAGGTATAAGCAGTTAGAGGACCGTCTGAGTGCCATGGAGATTCAACAGGTGCCTGGGTTGGATTTTGGGGATCTAGGTTTATCTTCTGGGGTGGTGATCCCACACAAGTTCAAGGCACCTTCTTTCGCGAAGTATGACAGGGCTTCCTGCCCTAAGCTGCACCTCTGTTCTTATGTAAGGAAGATCCAACCTTACACTGCAGACAATAACCTATGGATCCATTTCTTCCAGGATAGCCTTTCAGGGGCTCAACTCGAGTGGTTCTATCAGCTGGATGGAACCAGTATTCGAAACTGGGAGGACTTGGCTACTGCATTTTATAAGCAGTATCAGTATAATGCCGACCTCGCTCCTACACGTACCCAACTCCAGGGTATGTCGCTAGGATCGAGAGAAGGTTTTAAGGAGTACGCGCAAAAGTGGAGAGACCTGGATGGAAGGGTGCAGCCACCGTTGACTGACCGTGAACTCGTGGACATGTTCTTGGGGACCCTGTCTGGTCCATTCTTTAACCACCTGATCGGTAATTCTTCTGCAGGGTTTACAGACCTTATTCTGACTGGTGAGAGGATAGAAGCTGGTATTAAGTCGGGGAAGATACATAAAGGTGCATCCTCAAGTTCTGAAAAGAAACCGTTCAAAAAGGAATCTAGTGCTGTTTATGGTTCCAGGAAACAGAATAAACCGGAACGCCGCCAAGCTGTCAACGCGGTGGTAATTTCAAAGCCTGCTGCCGCTCCTCGGCAATATAACCAACCAAGGGGTGAGACACCCAGAAGGGAGTACACTCGGCTTAGTATGACCTTGTCTCAGATCCTGCCGCAACTATTGTCAACCAATCTGGTAACCATCAAAGAAGCTCCGAAGGTAGTGAACACAACCTCTCCAAAATATAACCCCAACGCCCATTGTGCTTATCACTCTGATAGCCCGGGGCATCCTACTGATGATTGTTGGGCACTGAGGAATAAGGTTCAGGACCTTATTGATGCTAAAGAAATACAGTTTGAGGCGCCCGAGAGGCCCAATGTTGTGATTGCTCCCATGCCCCAGCATGGAGTGAGTGTTGTGGAAGAAGACCGGTATGTAGCCTCTGTGGAAGATATTGTTACTCCGTTGTTCACTGTCAAAAGGAACCTGTTGCTAGCCGGTTTATTTCCGGGTTGTAGTAAAGGTTGCCATTTATGTGCTGTTTCCCCTGTTGGTTGTCCTTTGTTGAAGTCAGGCATCCAAAACCTGATGGATAACAAAGAGATCTTGTTCGAGAAGGTTGCCATTCCTATTACCCCTGCTGAAGAAGTTTCTATTGTCACTATTTTCAACAACCCTCCTAAGGCTCCATCAAAGAAGCCTGTCAAAATCATGTCCGCTCAGAAGGTTGCACCTATCATCATCACTGTTCCGGGGCCCCTCCCCTATACATCTGACAAAGCTGTCCCTTGGCACTATGGGGCAGATGTTTATGTGCTTGGAGTAAAACAAGAGTTCAATACTAGTACCGGCGTCAGTAACATCACCGGGCCTGCTAAAGTTACTCGTAGTGGTAGGCTGTTCTCACCGGATATTGCACCTCCAACCATTCAAAGACCTCTTATCATCACACCTGCCAGTGTGCCTGTTTCCCCTCATGATCAAGTTTCTACCCCTGCTGCCGAGTCATCTAACGCTCGGGGCAAAGGAACTGCTACTGATGTGCCTGCCCGGACGGAGGCACGAAAGACAACCACTGTTGAAGCTTCCCAGCAAGAGATGGAAGATATCCTCAAGATCATTAAGAAAAGTGATTTTAATGTAGTTGAGCAGCTGGGGCACACCCCATCAAAGATTTCTATGCTATCACTATTGTTATGTTCAGAGGCCCATGCCAAGGCTCTGATCTCCTTCCTGAAGACTGCCCATGTGCCACAAGAAACATCTGCTGATCAATTTACCGATTGTGTGGCCAACTTGACTGCTGATAATGGATTGGGTTTCTCTGACGCCGATCTGACTGCTAAGGGAAAGAACCATAATGATGCCCTGCATGTCTCCATTGAATGCAGGGGCACTACTCTTGCCCATGTGCTGGTTGACAATGGTTCTTCATTAAATGTATTACCCAAGAAAGCTCTAGACAGGCTGGATTGTGAGGGTTTAGAGCTCAAGCCAAGTAACATTGTTGTCTGGGCCTTTGACGGGTCGAAAAGGATGGTACATGGTGAAGTTGACATTCCAATCAGAGTTGGCTCTCAGGTCTTTGATTCTACTTTCTATGTGATGGACATTCGTCCATCCTATTCTTGTTTGCTGGGTCGTCCTTGGATCCACAAGGCTGGAGCTGTGACCTCCACATTACATCAAAAGCTTAAGTACCCGGTCAGAGGGAAGATTGTTACAGTGCAGGGGGAGGAAGAATATATGGTCAGCCATCTTAACTCGTTCCGGTATATAGAAATGGACGGGGAGTTCATTGAGACCCCCTTTCAACATTTTGAAGAGGTTCCTCAGACATTGGCGTCAGCAGAGACTGTGACTGAAGAAGACTCTCCTTTGAAGATGGCTTCCTTAAAAGATGGTCGGGCTGTGATTGAGAAGGGTGAGTGTGCAAACTGGGGCCGACTTCCTGATTTTACTCCGAAGACTGACAAGTTTGGTTTGGGTTTCACTGTAGAAGCACAGAGGGCTGTTCGCAAGGCAAGGATTGGAAGACCTCCCGTATTCATCACCGACCTGGGAGTGAATGCTATTGAAGACGACATGGAGGAATCCGAATTCGACAGCTGGATCTACCCAACGACCAACGGTGGACCAAGCAACTGGACTGCCAAAGATTTCATACCTATTACTTTTGTCACTCAGTAATGAACTCCTTTGTTTTAAATTTGTAATGAACAATAATTTGAAACTTTATGGCCCGGTGTCTTACCCGGGGCACCGTGGTTTCATTTGTGAGGGCTTATTACTTGTCATTTCCATATATCATGAATAAAAGCATTGGACGTTTTTCGAATTTCAAATCTTGTGCTCCCTTTCTTTCTTTATATATTGCAAAACAACTATATTTACACACACTCACTTATACAGGTTTCAATCCACTCTGGATCTCACTGGTAACGACTCTGCTAATTCCAGTTATGACTTCGAAAATCCGATCAACTTAGTCGAAGACGAAGGTGAAGATGATTGTGAAGTGCCTGTTGAGCTTGCAAGACTGTTACTCCAGGAAGAGAGGGCCATTCAGCCACATGAAGAGCCAGTGGAAACGGTAAATCTGGGTACTGAGACAGACAAAAAGGAAGTAAAGATTGGTGCCAATCTAGAGCGCAGCGTGAAACAACGGTTGATTCAGATGTTGCATGATTATGTGGAAATCTTTGCCTGGTCTTACGAAGACATGCCTGGGTTGGATACCGACATCGTGGTCCATCACCTTCCTACCAAGGAAGAATGCCCTCCAGTGAAACAGAAGGTCCGCCGTATGCGTCCAGAGATGTCCGAGAAAATCAAAGCAGAGGTTATGAAACAATTTGATGCCGGGTTTCTAGCAGTGACTTCTTACCCTCAGTGGGTTGCCAACGTGGTTCCAGTGTCGAAGAAGGACGGTAAGGTCCGAATGTGTGTTGATTACAGGGATTTGAACAGGGCGAGCCCTAAGGATGATTTCCCTCTGCCTCATATCGACGTTCTGGTTGACAATACTGCTCAGCATAAGGTATTCTCCTTCATGGATGGGTTCTCAGGTTATAATCAGATCAAGATGGCTCCCGAAGATATGGAAAAGACTACCTTTGTTACTCAGTGGGGCACCTTTTGCTACAAGGTCATGCCTTTTGGGTTGAAGAACGTTGGGGCAACCTGCCAACGTGCCATGGTTGCTTTGTTTCATGACATGATCCATCATGAGATAGAAGTATATGTCGACGATATGATTGCAAGGTCCCAAACTGAGGAGGAACACCTTGACCATCTGCAGAAACTGTTTGACCGTCTGAAGTTGTACAAGCTGAGGTTGAACCCGAACAAGTGCACCTTTGGGGTGAGATCTGGAAAATTGCTAGGCTTCATCGTGAGCGACAAAGGTATTCAAGTGGACCCTGCCAAGGTGAAAGCCATACAAGAGATGCCAGTTCCTAAAACAGAGAAAGAAGTCAGAGGCTTTCTAGGACGACTGAACTACATTGCCTGATTCATCTCGCACCTAACTGCTACCTGTGAACCAATCTTCAAGCTACTGAAGAAAGATCAAGTAGTACGTTGGAATGATGAATGTCAGGCCGCTTTCGACAGAATCAAAGAGTATCTCCAAGAACCACCCATCCTTATGCCACCGGTTGAAGGGAGACCTCTAATCTTATACTTGACAGCTCAATGGGGTGTGTGCTGGGGCAGCATGACGAGTCTGGCCGAAAAGAGCACACCATTTATTACCTTAGCAAAAAGTTTACCGACTGTGAGACCCGATACTCACTGCTCGAGAAAACTTGCTGCACTTTGGTATGGGCTGCTCGCCAGCTGAGACAGTATATGTTGACTCACACTACCTTGTTGATTTCAAAAATGGATCCAATAAAGTACATCTTCGAAAAGCCTGCCTTGTCCGAAAGAATAGCAAGATGGCAGATGATCTTGACAAAATACGACATCCAGTACACGACTCAGAAAGCAATCAATGGAAGTGTGTTGGCAGACCATTTGGCACACCAGGCAGTGGATGACTACCAATCTATGAACTTTGAATTTCCAGACGAGAACATCATGGTAGTGACTGATTGTGAAGTACCTGGACCGGATGAAGGACCTGAGGAAGGACCCCGATGGTCTATGCACTTTGACGGAGCCTCAAATGCTTTGGGTAATGGTATCGGCGCTGTGATCATATCCCCTAAAGGCACTCATACTCCACTCACTGCTCGGCTATGTTTTAACTGCACCAACAACATGGCGGAGTATGAGGCATGCATCATGGGTCTTCAAGCTGCAATTGACTTAAGGATCAAGTTTCTGAGTGTCTTTGGAGATTCCGCTCTCGTGATCAATCAGATCAAAGGCGAGTGGGATATGAAACACCCAAATCTTATTCCTTACAAAGAGTGTGTGTTGACATTGATCCCCCATTTCACGGAGATAACTTTTGAACACTTCCCAAGAGAGGAGAATCAGTTGGCGGACGCGCTGGCTACGGTGTCTTCCATGTTCAAAGTCAAATGGGACAACGAGGCTCCCCGGATCATTATCTGGAAATTGGATGAACCTGCATATTGCTGTGATCTTGAGGCTGAAGAGGTAACTGAGAAACCTTGGTATCATGAAGTGAAGAGGTACTTGGAAGCTCAAGAATACCCCGAGGGTGCATCTGTTAATGACAAGAAGTTCCTGAGAAGGTTCGCGGCAAAGTTCTTCCTCAGCAATGGCATTCTGTACAAGCGAAACCATGATTCGACCTTACTGTGTTGTGTGGATAAGACGGAAGCAGAAAAGATCATGGCAGAGCTACATGAAGGTACCTTCGGAACACATTCCAGTGGACATACCATGGCAAAGAAAATCCTTCGGGCAGGATATTTCTGGTCCACAATGGAAGCCGACTGTTACCAACACTCTCGGATATGTCACAAATGCCAGATATATGCAGATAAGGTGCACATTCCTCCAGTTCCTCTAAACGTCTTGACAGCACCTTGGCCTTTTGCAATGTGGGGCATTGATATGATCGGCGAGATCAGACCCACGGCGTCCAACGGGCATCACTTCATCATGGTAGCAATTGATTACTTCACAAAGTGGGTTGAAGCAGCTTCCTATGCTACCGTAACCAAGAATGTCGTGGCGCGGTTCATTCGGCACAACCTGATTTTTCGATACGGTGTACCTGAGAGGATCATTACGGACAATGGTACCAATCTTAATAACAAGATTATCACTGAGCTCTACGAGCAATTCAAGATACAACACCACAACTCTTCTCCCTACCGGCCAAAGATGAATGGGGCTGTCGAAGCGACAAATAAGAATATTAAGAAGATTGTGCAAAAGATGACAGTGACCTACAAAGATTGGCACGAGATGTTACCATTTTCTCTTCATGGGTACCGTACCTCAACACGGACGTCGACAGGGGCAACACCCTTCTCCTTGGTATATGGCATGGAGGCAGTCTTGCCTATTGAAGTCCAGATACCCTCTCTCTGGATAATGAAGGATGCAGGTTTGAGCGAAGATGACTGGATCCAGACTTGACTTGATCAACTGAACCTAATTGACGAAAAGAGACTCACAGCTATGTGTCATGGTCAAACGTATCAAAAACGGATGATTATGGCATTTAACAAGAAAGTCAGACGACAAGAGTATCAAGTCGGAGACCTGGTAATCAAGCGCATCATTCTTCCTCAAAGTGATCCCAGGGGCAAATGGACCCCTACGTACGAAGGGCCATTTGTGGTTAAACATATCTTCTCAAGAGGGGCTATGATTCTAACCACCATGGATGGTGACGACCTTCCTCACCCCGCCAATGCAGACATAGTAAAAAGATACTACGCATGAATAAAAGACCCGCTAGGTTGACACACCTAGGCAAAAATAAGGGCTTCCCGGAGAACCAAAAGGGTTCGGTCAAAAATAAGGGATGAAATGAAAAAATCTATACACCCGGCAAGTCGAAAACCTGAAAAGGCGGCTTGGGCAAAAATGGGTATCCCGGTGGACTGAAAACCCGAAAGGGCGGTCCAGGCAAAAGTTAGGGATAAAGCGTAATACTATGTCTTATTGGATCACCTTGCATCCAGAATTCAGTATCAACTATCAGGTTCAGACGGCATCAATCAGTCAACTTCACCTTCAACTATGCAGCAAAGTGATGAGACGCTTGAAGACATAAAGGCGATAGCAGAGTTGAAACCCAATGGGATTATTTTTCACATAGTTGTTTTGTTTTCTTTGTACAAATTGTATAAACTCTATTCGGCGGCGTTCTCTTACTAGGACGTCAGCCTCCTGTACATAAACGCCTATTTACAGGCAAATTTCAAAATCAATACAAATTCCTTTTTCAGACAAATTGCCAATTGTTTTCCTTTTTCTGTTTTGTTTTGCAAAGAACGTCCAATGTTCATTTTTGATATATGCATTTGACACTAATTGCTAACTCATAAATACTTGCATGCGAAACAAAGGATTAATTACAGGTGACATTAGAAACAGGGGCAATAATGAGTTGTTTAAGCGATCTAGTTGCTCTGTCCACCAAGGTACCAAGGTAAGTTCGGCTGAAGAATGTAACCCAGATACCTCCACTCCCCGCAGAGTAAAACAAGATTTAGCAATACTCGCCCCAAGCCGAGTTGGTCTCCCATCAACCCTAACAAGGCACAGTATCTCCAGCAAGCCAGCAATACTCTCCCCCGAGCAGAGTTGGTCTACTGTCAACCTTAAGGAAGTGGGATATCCCCAGAAAATCTCAATATTCCCCAGCAGAGTATACAAATGTTCCTAAGCAAGCATCCCCGGCAGTCTTGATCTAAGATTGTTCCCCGGCGGAATACAGACACCCCAGTGGAGCCATTCCCCAGTATAATCCAAAAGTTTCCCCAGGAAAGTTGAATCAATCTCCCCAGTAGATTTCTGGAAGCTTATCCCCAGTAGATTTCTGGAAGCTTATCCCCAGTAGATTCTGGAAGCTTATCCCCTGCAGAGTACGAATGCTCTCCCCGGCTTTATTCAAAGGTTATTCCCCACCAGAGCTTATAACTGGGTTATCCTCAGCTATTTATAAAGGAAAGATCGTCCTCGGTGAAGCTCTTCCTATCCCCAGCGGAGTTCATCAAATTCCCCAATAAAACATATCAACGGAATCCTCAGCGGAGTTATCAACAAAACCTCAGCGAAGTGTCTCTTCCCACAGAGTAACTCCCTGCAGAGTAGTCTCTTCGCCAAGTTTATTCACCAACAGAGTCATCTTCTCCTAACGGTTTATTCTTGCACTCGACATTCCCCAGCGGAAATGAAGAACTCTACTCTTCAAACATCAGCCCAGGATTTAACTTCCTGGCATTCGTCAAGGATTTATTTTCCTAGACGAAAATACATTCATAAACATTTCACGTTTTATACATCCTGCTTACATACATGACAAAGTGCATACAACACGATCTCATTTTGAGAACATCATGACATCATGCATTTCATACATCATGACATTGCATATAACTGATGTTTTTCCTTTTCAGGGAAAGGATAATCTAAAGATGATTACTATCAACTGTCGCAATTCCAGATTCGATTCCTGTATCCAGCCAGGGCATATCTGTGAGTAACTGATTGTAGATTCGATACCTGTATCCAGCCAGGGCATGTCTGCATGAAGAGTTTAGAGATTCGATACCTGTATCCAGCCAGGGCATATCTGTAGACGACTAATTCCAGATTCGATTCTTGTATCTAGCCAGGGCATATCTGAGAGTAACTGATTGTAGATTCGATACCTGTATCTAGCCAGGGCATGTCTGCATGAAGAGTTTAGAGATTCAATTCCTGTATCCAGCCAGGGCATATCTATAGACGACCAATTCCAGATTCGATTCCTGTATCTAGCCAGGGCATATCTGTGAGTAATTGATTGTAGATTCGATACCTGTATCCAGCCAGGGCATGTCTGCATGAAGAGTTTAAAGATTCGATTCTTGTATCCAGCCAGGGCATATCTGTAGACGACCAATTCCAGATTCGATTCCTGTATCTATCCAGGGCATATCTATGAGTAACTGATTGTAGATTCGACACCTGTATCCGGCCAGGGCATGTCTGCATGAAGAGTTTAGAGATTCAATACCTGTATCTAGCCAGGGCATATCTATGAGCGATTGATTGTGGATTTGATACCTGTATCTAGCCAGGGCATATCTGCATGAAGAGTTTGAAGATCAACCCCTGTAACAGGCCAGAAGATTATCTTTCTTTCTCAAGTACGCAAGTTCTTGCTAAGGAATCTCTTACGCGATCGACACCCCCGATGGCATCTTTAAGCCCATCTCCACAACTACCAACAATCTCCAAATGGCATCTATAAGCCCATTCCCGACAAGGTCCTGTCACATCTCCAGATAGAATCTATAAGCCCATCCTCCTATCCACCATCTCTCCAAATGGCATCTATAAGCCCATTCCCGCCATCACACTGTTGATACTCTACTATGCGAGTGCAAATTTCTGGGCACTCTGGTGTTCAATCATCTTCCACCTTCAGATCATGAAAGGCACGCAAGCAAATCTATATCCTCAGGTCTAAGAAGATTGAACAGGGGCAACTGTTGTACCCCAAAATTTTCCCTCCCATATTCTTCAAGATTTGTCAAGATCATATTCAAATGGCTCAAGATTTCTCAAGGGGTTGCACAGTCAAACATCCTCCTAGGCCAGTCAAAATTAGGGTTGTGGTTCCTTCAGTAAATTTGAGGTTTTTAAGGGCTCAAACAAGTCCCACAGGCCTATGTACATTGCCAAGCATCTACATGTCAAGTTTCAAGGCTCACAACATCAAATTGCACAGTTAAAAAGCTTCATTTGCTTCACAATCAACTACAGGGGCAAAATGGTCATTTGGCAGTCAAAAGTCAAAAATTTTGGTCAACATCTTATTTTAAAGGCACAATCATCATTTGATCAAGTCTTGATCATGATTCCACAAGCATGGCTCAAAAATCATCAAGATGCCAAAAGTTTCTATTTTTGGACAGTTGAAAAGTCAACTGTAACTTGACCAGGGCATAACTTTTTCATGGTTCATCAGAAAAATCGCATCCAATGCTCATTTTTAAGGGGATGACATTTCCTACAACTCATCTTCACATTCCAAGTCCAAGAAATACCCTCACAAAAAGTTATCAATTTCTACATTATAGGTCAATTTCAGAAGTCAACAAAAAGGCACTTTAAGTCAAAGACCATAACTTGAGATTGGTAAATCAAAATGACATGGGACAAAAGGCATTGGTTAGAGGACTTCAAGACCTTTCCAAAATGTCCAAGAACATGTTCATATGATCAAAATTGAGCAAGATATGCATTGGAGAAGTTGGGAAATTTTTGGGAATTTGCAAAAGTCAACTTTGCCCAAAACACTTCATTTTTGCTAATGGGCCTCAAATTCTTTCTTAAAACATTGCCCAAAGCATATGCACGACCCATTAATCTTAAATTTATTTATTTTCTTATTTTTAATTAATTAATTGAATTTTTATTAATATTAATTCATTTGATTGATTTTAATTGTAGGAAAATTCAAAAGATATTATTTTCAAATCTTTTGTGGAGCAAATATGACCAACACATGCTGAAGATTTCGTTTGCCAATCAAGGGGAGCAAAATATCCAATTTTAGCAAGGTTTCTCAATCAAAAATATGCTAAAAGATTTGATTGAAAATCAAATATACAATCTTCAATACAATGGATTTCATGTGCAAGATTTACCCTAGTTTCATTCCACTATATGTACTGAAGAAAACCCTAAAGCCTTGGACGTGCAAAAGCTGATGTAAGAACCATTCCCATATTGAAAAAATTCAAAGAAAACCAAAAACTGTTTTTCATATTTCAGATCAATTCAAAGCCTTAGAGTGATTCCAATACATTGCTGGAGGTGTAAGGAGCCTTTTGCAATCAAAATCAAGTGTTAACACTCAAAGAATCCCAAGAACAGTCGTACGGTTTGCCCACTCTTTTCCATAATCGAAATTCAAGTTTTATGCATCATTAACATGCTATGATTATTGCTTTGCATTGCTAACATCATTCTGAAGCTGATGGTACAGATTAATTGTATTATGGTGCCCTGAAACGTAAACCACCATTGTTGAATTCTAGGGTTTTCGAAGATCTCAATTAGGGCTTTACAGCATAAGCAAAATTGGACCTCATAACGCATATGGTTGAATTCGTCAAGGCCAGACGAATTCAACCCAACCATCGCGCCCTTTTTATATGTACTGTACGCCTAATCGCAATTTTCTGTGGTTGCATTTTGTGGGGGTTTAAAACCCCCGCTATCTTGTTTTTGTTTTACAGGCAAAAGGATGAAGATGAAGACGTGTGTGTGCATGATTGGTCCATTTAAATGAAACGCGTGCTTTTTCATAATTGTTAGCATATGCTGTTGTTTTATATAATATATTTGTTGCCTATTATATTAACAAAGACAATGCAGTGGCTTGGTGGTTGATGATGTGCTTGATAATTACTGGGACCTGGGTTCGATTCCCAGGTCCCCCAAACCTTGTTTCTATTTTTTCTAATGTTATCTCATGCAGCTTTCCAAGAGCATTCTACCATGCAACCTCACAAATTAGCCTGCCAAGTGGCCATGAAGCTCAATCCAAAGGCCAGGGATGGTTGACCACCATGTTCTCCAGTCAAAGCGTGCATAGCCAATCCAGAAAGACAACAAGGGCTTTGTGTTATTGGGCCTAAAATCTGCAAAGTAAACCTCCCTTTGGGTCATCAAACCCCCCTAGTTTGCTATGTTTTTTATTTTATTTTCTTTTTCCTTTTTAATTCTTTTAATTATTATTATTAACTAACAAATTAATATTTTTTAATAAATTCAGAGAATAAAAAATGTGAATATTTTTATTAATTATTACTATTTTTATTTATTAATTTATTTTGTAAATAAGCTCTAATTAATTAACTTAGTTTAAATTAGGTCAATTTTAATCCTTTTTCTCAATAAATAAAAATTATGTAGAATTAGGGTTTGACAATTTTCAATCATATTTTCTTATTATCATTATTCTTATTTATTAATTATTATTTTTGTAAATAAAATGTAAATTAATTTAATTAGTTAAATTAGGTTAACTTTAACTTCTTTTTTTTACAATAAATAAAATAAACTTAGAATTAGGTTTTACTAACTTTTAATTCCTTTTGTTTTATTTTACATAAAAAACATAAAAAAACATTTTTTAAATAATTAATTAGTAAATTAGGTTAATATTTAATTAAATTGCAAAAAAGGACAAAACTTAATTTCTTTTCTCAAAAAGGGTCAAAACCCTAAGGCCGTCCCGATTCGATTCTTTCACGCTTTAATTTATCTTTAATCATATTTATGTAACTGTTTCCGGAATTGTAATAGTTAATTAGGGGTTTTATTGCTTTCTTTTACTTTCCGTACTTTATTTCAAAACGGGTTTTCGTTTTTGGCGATGTATAGGCCCGCGCCTTGTAATAGCGTAGATTTACCTTTTCGCACTTTATTTTCCGCACTCTTAACTGTTAATATGCATGAAAGACTGAATGACAAATAAAACCAATCCGTAGCTCACAAATGACATGTTCAAAGATAAATATAAACTGAAATAACACACATGCACATGCCACTCCTAGGGTATGCCTCACTGGTTGCCTCGAACGTGGTCGTCAAGTATAGAGTGTCTTAGAGGTCGCCCTCCTGTCTAAAGATCCAGTTGCCTCGAAACGGTTGCCTCGGATAAAAAGGATCTAGGGCATTAGGGTTTCTTCTAAGGTGTCCTACTATTGCTTCGGTGACCACACTGTCCCTTACAATCGAATTGACCCAAATACCTCCAACGACGGTGCTACCTACCTCTCAATGGTGGGATAACACTGTTTAAAGGACTCTTACACAGCCTAATTCCTTAGAGTAGGTAGATCTCATGGGTACTTGCTCTTTTCAAAAACAAACAAAACAACTTTTCACACTGACACTTTCAAAAGTTTTCAAACAAATTTTTCATACACTCTTAAGGACAGATACAAGAGTTACCTAGAAATTTTTCAAACGAAACTTTTTTTTCTCAAAACCCACACACATTTGAAAAGCAAACAAATTTTTGAAAACATAAGAGCAAGTACCTAAGAGCCCATGGATAACCATGGATAGAAAGGGTGCTAACACCTTCCCTTTCTATAATCTACCTCCCGAACCGAGAAACATCTCGAAAAGGAATTTTGCTGTGCTTTTGTCCTTTCCATGTTGGAGAACATAAAAGACGGTGGCCACTCTTGCTTACCGCGACATTTCGCGAACCAGCTTTAAACAGTCAGTTCTATTTCCACCGATCACAAAGCCCTTAGATTTCAGGCTGGCAAGGAGCTTAGGTACTACCCTCTTTCAGTTCAGTTGGTTAAACCTGTCCTAAAAATAGTAACCGGGTTCTAGAGGGTCTCAATATCACTGACTACCCTCAATCAGTCATAATTCCAGTTTAGCAACCTTTTCTTGCGGCCGGAATCATCGCGAGAGTTTAGTCTCAATGAGTGTAGCATACTGCTATTGTTCTATGGCCAAGTTGGTCAATTTAAAGGTTCTAAGGTCAGTTGGTGCTTAATGACCCCTTATATGACCCATATTCTCCTCATTCCAACACAAGGGATATCGGTACAATCTAAAGTGCCACACCAACGTAGCTACTGCATCAACCATATCGGTCTATGCCGTACAGTTTCCTCACAGTTTATTACTACTTACCTAAAGGGTATCCCCCAGATCTGGGTTAGGATCTATAGTAACTCCGATACAAGCCCACAAATATAAAGCATACAAAGCAAACAATTGAAAACACAATGATCTAATCCTAAGGTACACCCCACTTATAAGTATCCCCATCAGAGTCGTCAGTTCTGTGATACGGTGGGAGAGAACTGACTGTTTTTTGGAATGCTGGTTTGCGTTTTGCGTTTGTTTTCGCAAAATGTCGCGGTAAGCAAGAGTCTCCATCGTCTTTTATTTTATCCAACAAGGAAAGGAAAAAAGCACAGAAAAATTCCTTTTTCGAGATGTTTCTCGGGTCCGGGGGGTAGATTATAGAAAGGGAAGGTATTAGCACCCTTTCTATCCGTGGTTATCCACGGGCTCTTAGGTACTTGCTCAAAGTGTTTTCAAAAATTGCTTTTCTTTGTGTTTGTGGGTTTGAAAGAAGTTTTTGTTTGAAAGGTGTAAGTGCGAAAAGTTTTTGTTTTGTTTTGAAAAAGCAAGTACTTAAGAACCATCTACCTACTCGAAAAAGGAATCGTTCTATGCTATCGTCCTTTAGACAATGCTATCCCACTATTGATGAGTAGGTAGCATCGTCGTTGGGGTTTTAAGGGTCAATTCGATTAAGGGACGTGCGGTCACTAAAGCAATGTTAGGACGCCTTAGCGGTAACCCTAATGTCTTAGATCATTTTTTCGAGGCAACCGTTTCGAGGCAACTATGATCTTTGGACAAGAGGGCGACCTCTAAAACTTCCTATACTCAATGACCACGTTCGAAGGCAACCAAGCGAGGTGTACCCTAAGAGTGCGCATGTGCGAGTGTGTTGTTTCGGTTAATTTTATCTTTGTACATGTCAATGGTTATCTATGTTGATTTTAGGTTTAAACATTTGATCTTGTCATGCATTCCCTATTATCAAACATCTAACAGTTTATAAGTTGCGGAAATTAAATTGCGGAAATTAAAACTAACTATTACAAGGCGTCGGGTATTTACATCGCCAAAAGCAACCCTTGAAATTAATATGCGGAAAATAAATAAAGCGGTAAAAATAGTAAAGGTCATATTAAACTATTACATTCCGGGAAACAGATACAATATTGAAATAAAATGGATCGCGTGCGGGAAATTAAATCGGGCGCATTCTAGGATTTTGACCCTTTAATTATTAAAGAAAATATTTTTTTGGTTATTTTTTGAATTAAGAAAGAAATTAAACTAAATTAAGCATTAAATTAATAAATTAATTAATTAATTAGTAAAAATGATACTTTTTTTTTGGATTTTTTATATTTAAAGAAATAAAATAATTTAATCAAAGTTAATAAAACCTAATTGTCTAAATTAATTTTAATTATTGCAAAATATATTAAAAGTTAATCCTAATTAAAACTAAATTAATTCAATTAATATTAACAAAAATAAAATACTGAAAGTTAATTTCAATAAAGAAAATATTTTTGTTTTTTTTTTTAATTTTATGAGGAAAAAAGTTTAATTGGTTAGTTAGCAATAAAATAATAAAACAAAAACAATTAAATGAAATAAGAAAAGAATAAAATAGAAAAAAACTCAGGGGGGTTTTGGGCCCAAATTGGAGGCATGTTCAGCAATTTCCATGGCCCATTTGCACTGGCCCGGTTGACTTTCGTGCATCCCATGTGGCACTTTGACTAGGGCATATGATGGACATCACATCTGGACCACCAGATCTGGCCTGGGGCCATCTGGCAAGTATCTGAGTGAGGTTGTATGATAGGTCCCACACTAGCATCATCACTGGATCACCTATTGCAAAATAACAACAAATGCATGGGGGACCTGGGATTCGAACCCAGGTCCTGTAAGTCACAGCATACACTCCACTACCACTCAACCAACGCATTTCATCTGTTATTATATTGGAAACTAATAATAATATGGGAAAACAATTAAATGCCAGAAAATATAAAAAATAAAGCGCGAAGTATTTGAATCAACCAATGGGAGAGGGCCACGTCTTTATCTTCTTCGTTCAACCCTGGTTATTTACCTGCGGATTTATATCCGCAGCTAAATTCGTATGCTCAACCTAAAATCAATTCTAGGCCATGGAAATTGATTCCAAGACCATGGTCACGCTCGTCTCTCTCTCCTGGTTACGTCCATGTCCATCAATTGCCCCAATTTTACCTGTAAATAAAATACCCAAAAAGCAATCTACGAAAACCTAGGTTCGGTTACAGGGCTATGGTTCATATAAACGCAATTAAATAATGCCAAAAGTTTAGAAATTGAATGAGCATCATGAACATACCAAAGATTTGTCAAAAAAAGTGCAAGAATATGGGGTTATGATTTCGAACGAAAGGTGATTTTTTGAGACACTTACAAAGCTTCTGGGCGCGTATGGAGTCTGGTTTTGGATTGGTTTCGCTTCAATGATTGCCCAGCAATGGATTAGTGTGGAGTTTTGCTTCTGAATTGGCCTCTATGCACAATTTCAGTTTCACACTTTTTGGCAATTTTTTCAAGTTTGCTTTTGATGATTCTGCAGCCTCTAACCCTTGAATTCATGTCCTCTCACTTGTATATGTATGCTGCAATGTATTAGGTCAACTTTTGGGTCTTGAATCTTTGTACATCAATGCTTGGAGATTTGATTTGATCCTCCATTGATAACCTTCCAATTTTGTCTAAAATCCAATCTTTTTGCACATGAAATGTATGATACGAATTTGATTCACTTGATGATGATGATTAGGTCCTGAAAATAGAAAAAGATCTCATGTAATCAAGTTTTTGTGATTTTATTTGATTTAAATTGATTTAAAATGGAATAATTCAAATAAAAACCAAATAAAATAGAAAAATTGATAAATGGACACAAGGATGAAGCTAGGACACGTGTGTAGTGTGACAAGATCAAATCAAGTGGAAACGAATGGGCCCATTTGACAAAATTTGAAGTTTTGGGGATAGTTGACTTTTGGCAATTTTGCAAAAATGCCCAACTTCAACAATGCATAACTTCTTCAATTTTGAACTTTTGGAAGTGTTATTGGACTTTTTAGAAAGCTTGAGATGTCCTATAACCAACCCTTTTTGGTCTCATCTCACTTTGATATTCCATGCTCAAGTTATAAGCCTTGGAAAAAAAGGTGTTTTTGTTGACTTTCAAAAATGACCTATAATGTCCAAATTTACAACTTCTTGTGAGTGCATTTATTGATCTTGGGGTATGAAGATGGATTGTAGGAAATTGCATCCTATTCAAAATTAGATTTGGATGGGTCATTTCTCATAAAGTATGAGAAAGTTATGCTTGATCAAAGTTGAGTTGACTTTTCCTACAAAATCCTAATTTAGCAACTTTTGAGTCTTGATGAATTTTGAGCAATCCTTGATGAATCATGATTAACCCTTGATAAAATGATTAAATATCCTTCAAAATGAGAATGTTGACAAAAAATCTTGAAGTTTGACTATTTGTAGGTCACAATTGACTTTTGCCCTAACATAGTCGATTTTTGGACCCTTTGAGCAATTGACTGAGCAAACTTCCTCTGCAAGGCTTGAAATTTGACATGGATGACCTTGAGAGCATATTAGGACATTTGGGAGAACTTGAGGTCATTTGGATGTAAGGACCTTGATGCAACACAAAACCCTAATTTGGGGTTGACTGCCTTAGGAGATAGCTTGACTGTCCAACTCTTGAGCAATCTTGAGCAACTTGGAGATTTTTCTTGCAATGTTTTGAGAAATATGAGAGGGCAAATTTTGGGGCACAACAATTATAGCCTGAGAAACCATCCATAAATGAGAACACTTTATGTTGTACGGTATTGTCAACCATAATATCTATATGGGGAAGTGTGAAATTGTCCTTAGGGCTTGCCCTATTCAAATCTCTGTAATCCACACATATGCGTACTTTACCATTATTTTTAGGCACTGGAACAACATTGGAGCCCCGTTATGGATAGGAGGTGACGGCTAAGAATCCGACATTGAATTGTTTCATAACTTCGGTCTTGATCTTCTCTGATATGTCTGGCCGCATGCGACGAACTTTCTGTTTTACCAGAGGGCAGTCTTCTTTTGTCGGTAGACGATGGACCATGATATCAGCGTCAAGTCCTGGCATGTCTTCGTATGACCAAGCAAATACCTCAACATAGTCATGTAGTAATTGAGTTAAGCGCTTCTTGACACTCGGTTCCAGATTGGCACCTACCTTGACTTCTTTCTTGTCCTCTTCGACACCTAAGTTAATTGTGTCAACCAGTTCTTCGAGGGTTGTATGGTCCTTTCTTCCTATTGTAGTAACCTGGCTAGTTCCTCTGGTACTTCACAATCTTCCCCACCTTCGTCTTCGGCTGGGTAGATCGGAATTTCAGAGTCACAATAGGCCATAGCAGAATTATTACCCATGGGATCCTGAGCGGATGTGGATCTGCATTTTGATATGTAAGTGTGTGTAAGAGCATAACTATCTTTGAAAAATAAAAATGTAGAAAAAGAAGAACAAAGAGCGTAAAGTTTGCATGCAAAAATGTCCATGATTCATTGATGACATGAAAATGAGGTAACAACCCTTACAAATGGACCGTTGTGCCTCGGGTAAGACACAAGGTTTTAAAAGTATAAATTATTTAATTATTATAAGTCCGATAAAAATTTAAAGACAATTACTGTTGGATAAAAGTAACAAGGACAAATTCCTTGGTTTCCTAGTTGTTGAGTCCTCCGCTGATAGTTGGGAAAATCCATTCTTCCAGGTCACAGCTGTCATCACTATCTTCCACTGCATTGACTCCATGGTTACTGATCCGCAAATGTGGTCCCCCGGCACGAGCACGATGAACAACTTTCTAGGCTCCTGAAGTAAAACCCAAACCATATTTGTCAGATTTGTAGGGAATATCCAAGAGCTGTCCCCAAATAGTACACCCACCTTATTCGACTACTGCCTTGGTATCTTTCAGAAAAGCCATCTTTAGCGGAGGTCTGGTAATCTTCGGGACTTGGGAAACAGTCTTGGTTGCCGCAACTGTTTGTGGGACTTCCTCGAAATGCTGACACGGAGTTTCAATGAATTCACCATCCATTTCCACATATCTGAAGGATTTCAGGTGACTGACCATATATTCCTATTCTCCATGAACAATGATGATTTTTCCTTTGGTTGGGTACTTCAACATCTGATGTAATATAGAGGTGACGACACCAGCGTTATGAATCCAAGGTCGACCCAATAAACAGGAATAGGAAGGGCGAATATCCATCACATAGAAAGTTGAATCAAAGGTCTGAGCTCCAACTTTAATAGGGATGTCCACCTCCCCGTGCACCATTCTCTTTGAACCGTCGAAGGCCCTTACCACTATGTTGCTGGGTTTTAAGGTCAAACCTTCACAGTCTAGTCTATCCAAAGCCTTCTTAGGCAACACATTCAATGATGAACCAGTATCTACCAGGACATGGGCCAAAGTAGTGCCCCTGCTGTTGTACCCTAAAATTTGCCCTCCCATATTCTTCAAGATTTGGCAAGATCAATCTCCAGATGGTTCAAAATCTCTCAAAGGTTGCACAGTCCAATTGCCTCCTAACACAGTCAAAATTAGGGTTTTGGTTCTTGCAAAGAAATTGAGGCTTTCAAGGGTCCAATCAAGTCCCATATGCCTATATACATTGTTAAGCATCCATATGTCAAGTTTCAAGACTCACAGCATCAAGTTGCACAGTCAAAAGCCCTAATTGCTTCATAGTCAACTACAGGGGTAAATGGTCATTTGACAGTCAAAAGTTAAAATTTTTGGTCAACATCTTATTTTGAAGCCACAATCATCATTTGATCAAGTCTTGATCATGATTTCACAAGAATGGCTCAAAAATCATCAATGTGTCAAAAGTTTCCATTTTTGGACAGTTGAAAAGTCAACTGTAACTTGACCAAGGCATAACTATTTCATGGTTCATCATAAAAATCCCATCCAATGCTCATTTTGAAGGGGATGACATTTCATAAAACTCATCTTCACATTCCAAGTCCAAGAAATGCTCTCACAAAAAGTTATCAATTTCAACATTATAGGTCATTTTCAAAAGTCAACAAAAATGCACTTTAAGTCAAAGACCATAACTTGAGATTGGTAAATCAAAATGACATGGGACCAAAGGCATTGGTTAGAGGACTTCAAGACCTTTCCAAAATGTCCAAGAACATGTTCATAGCTTCAAAATTGAGCAAGATATGCATTGGAGAAGTTGGGAAATATTTGGGAACTTTCAAAAGTCAATTTTGCCTAAAACACTTCATTTTTGCTAATGGGCCTCAAATTCTTTCTTGAATCTTTACCCAAAGCCTATGCACGACCCATTGAACTTAAAATGATTTATTTTCTTATTTTTAATTAATTAATTTAATTTATATTAATATTAATTCATTTAATTGGTTTTAATTGTAGGAAAATTCAAAAGATATGCTTTTAACATTTTTTTATGAAGAAAATAAGGCTAGGGCAAGCTGGCAACTCGTTTCTCAATCAACAAGGCAAAATATCCATGATTGGCAAGGTTTCATGAAAGAAAAGATTGAAAAAAGATTTGATTGCCAATCACATATGCAAACTTGAATGCAATGGATTGTTGGGCTTAATTTTAACCTAATTCTTTTCACATACATATGCCGAGTGAAACCCTACTCCAGGACACAAACAATTACTGCTGAAACCATATAACAAATTTGCAAAAATTCAAGAAATATGGGAAAACTGAAATCAATACTCCAAGCAAATTCAAACCCTTTTCGTATTTCTAACACCTTGCTGGGAGTTTCCTGAATGCATTGCAATCAAGAACGAGTCCTAAAGCTCAAAGAACGCGCAAGAACAAGCCCTACGGTTTGCATTATTTTCCAGAATTACATATCATCATTCATGCGTTTTAAACCATTTTTCTTGATTGGTTTGTGTTGTTAGGAACATTATGAAGCTAATGGAATAATCTAATTGCATTATAACGCTCTGAATCATGATTTGCCATTAACACGTTTTAGGGTTTAGAAGCTTGAAAATTAGGGCTTTCTTATTAAGGAAAAATCAGGCCTTAAGACCTATACAGTTAAATTCAGAAGCTCAATACGAGTTGAATGGAATCCTCGCACTCTTTTTATGTAACCTGTGTTGCTAATCGCTATTATTGGGACTTTTGGTTTGTGGGGGTTTAAAACCCCCGCTATCTTGTTTATGTTTGCAGGAAAAAGATGAAGAAGACAATACGTGGCTCCGTGTGGTTGGGACATTCAAATCTGTGCGCGTATTTTTGTTTGCATCATAATAGTTGTTTGTATTTTATATAATATTTGTTGTCCATATATTTAACAAAGGCGCTTCATAGTTCAGTTGGCTGGTGACACGCTTGGCAAACGTTGGGACCTGGGTTCGATTCCCAGGTCCCCCATATAATTATTCATAATATTTTTTCTAACACAATCTTGTGCAGCAATCATCCAGTGGTCCACCCTAAGCCTCACGCCTCAGCTAGCCAGGTGTCTCTCAACTTCCATCCAGTGGCCAAGAGATGAGGAACATGATACTCCTCAGTCAAACAGCATGCATGTGATTCCTGAAAGTCAACCAGGCTTTGTCTTAATGGGCCAGAATTGCTCAAAACAAACCTCCCCTTGGGCCATCACACCCCCTTTGGTTTGCCTTTTTAATTTTATTTTCTTTTCTTTTAGTTTCTTTTAATTGTTTTAATTATTCTTATTAATTCATAACAAATTAATTTTTCCTAACAATAAAAATCAGAAAATCAAAATTGTAAATATATTTTAATTATTTATTAATTTCACCATTAACCTATTTTTGTAAATGAATGCTAACAACTAACTTAGCTTAATTTAGGTTTTAAATTTTAATCCTTTTCTTAAAAAATAAAAATTGCATAGAATTAGGTTTTGACATTTTTAATCATTTTCTTAATTTCTCATTATTGTCATTATTAATTATTATTATTTTGTAAATAACATGTAAATTAATTAATTAGTTTAAATTAGTTTAACTTTAACATTTTCATTAATAATTAAAATAAACTTAGAACTAGGGTTTTCTTTTGATTTTAATTTCTTTATTTTCATTAAATACAAAAACATAAAAAATATCTTTCTTGTAAATAATTAAATAATTAGGTTTAATTTTAATTTAAAGCAAAGGGTCAAAAACCCTAAGGACGTCCAGTTTAATTTCTGTTCGCGCGTTATGTTTTTATTTGATTATTATGTAACTGTTTCCAAGGATGTAATAGTAATTAGGTTGATTGCTTTTTTTACTTTTCGCATCTTTATCAAAAACGGGTCTTTGTTTTTTTGGCAATGTATAGACCTGCGCCTTGTAATAGCGTAGCTTTTATCTTTTATGTATTTCCTTTTCCGCACTCCTAACTGCTAAATTGCATGAAAGAATATATGATAATTAAAAGCAACTCGTAGCTCACGATTGCATGATCCAAGATAAATGTTAACACGAAAACAACACACAATGCACACACCACTTCTAGGGTACGCCTCACTCGTTGCCTTCGAAAGTGGTCGTCAAGTATAGGATGTTTTAGCGGTCGCTCTTATGTCTAAGATCCAGTTGCCTCGAAACAGTTGCCTCGAAACGGTTGCCTCAGATTAAAAAGGATCTAGGACATTAGGGTTACTTCTAAGGTGTCCTACTATTGCTTCGGTGACCACACTATCCCTACAATCGAATTGACCCGAACACCTCTAACGGTGGTTCTACCTACCTCTCAATGGTGGGATGGCACTACCTTAAGGACTCTTACACAGCCTAATTCCTTAGGGTAGGTAGATGACTCATGGGTACTTGCTCTCTTCAAAAACAAATCAAACAATCTTTTCACACTGACACTTTCAAAAGCTTTCAAAACAAATTTTTCAAACACTCTTGAGGACAGATACAAGAGTCATTCAGAAATCTTTCAATGAAACTTTTTCAAACCCACTCACATTTGAAAAGCAAACACTTTGAAAACATAAGAGCAAGTACCTAAGAGCCCGTGGATAACCACGGATAGAAAGGGTGCTAACACCTTCCCTTTCTATAAATCTACCTCCCGAACCGAGAGACATCTCAAAGAAGGAATTTTGCTGTGCTTTTGTCCTTTCCATGTTGGAGAAAATAAAAGACGGTGGCGACTCTTGCTTACTGCAACATACGCGATCCAGCTTTAAACAGTCAGTTCTATTTCCACCGATCACACCTGCATTCGACAGAGACATGCAACGCCTCATTGTGTTTCCTCCCTCTAGGTGTAAGATCAGCATCAGAAAAGCCTAAACCATTATCAGATGTTAAACTGGCCACACAATCTTCAAATTGGTCAGCAGAGGTTTCCTGTGGTACATGGGCAGTTTTAAGAAATTTCACCAAGGCCTTCGCATGAGCTTCAGAGCATAACAATAAAGCTAGCATAGAAATCTTTGAAGGGGTATTCCCTAGCTGTTCGATTACATTGTAGTCGCTTCTCTTTATGATTTTCAAAATTTCTTCCATCTCCTTCTTGGAAGCCTCTGGGGTAGATAATTATTGTGCCTTCATCTGGACAGGTTCAACTAAAATGCCTTTGCCCCGAGTCTCGGTCGACTCAATGATATGGGTGTCAGCAGGGGTAACCACATGAACTATAGTAGTAGGAACAAAAGCAGGGATGATCACAGGACCGGTAACATTTTTCGGAGCAGCAATCTCTGGGGAGAACACCCTTTCACTTCTGGTTATTTTGCTGGTTCCCATAATGTTGCTGATGTCGGGGTCAGCCTTCTCAAAAATCGAGTCTTCATCAGCCAACCAATCTTGCTTGACGCCGTGGTAGTAGACGTCACCCCCATAGTTCCAGGGGACATTTTTATCTGAGGAGTATGGGATTGTCCCTAGCATAGTAATTATTAGTGGAGTCACTTTCGGAACAGATATAATCCTAACGAGTCTTTTGGTGGAGACCCTGGGAGGATTGGCGAAAATGGTTACTATTGAAACATCCTTGTAATCAATGGTTGGAACGAGAGTCTTTTCAAACAAAATCTCTTTGTCATCCATCAGGCGCTGGACACCTGCTTTCAATAAATGACAACCAGTTGGTAGGGATAAACAGAGGTGGCAGCCTTCGCCACAGCCCGGAAATAAACCGGCCTTCAACATGTACCTCTTGACGGCCAGGAGAGGAGTAACAAGCTCATCAATAACAGTAACAAACACATCATCTTCAACAGCGTTAACATTACGACTGTGCTTGGGCATATGAGCGGTGATAACATTTTGGATCTCGGGAGCGTCAAATTCAATTTCTTTTGCCTCAAGAAGGTCTTGCACCTTGTTTTTCAAAACCCAACAGTCGTTTGTATCATGACCTGGACTTTCTGAATGGTAAGCATAACGGGCGTTTGGGTTGTAACGGGGAGAGGCAGTGTTGGGATCCTTCGGAGCTTCCCGCAAGGTTACCATATTAGATCTCAACAAATGTGGAAAGACTTGAGACAATGTCATATTTATCCAAGTAAATTGTCTTATTGGTCTTTATGTTCTAGGCTGGTTGTTCCTTTGTTGAGTAGGTGCAGACTTAGGGATCATGATGGCCCCTACCATTGGACGGAGTTCAGTTCTGTCCTGATTCCTTTGATGGTACATAGCACCAACCTCTTTCTTCCTAGTGAATGGTTTTCTCACGGCACTGGAGGATGCACCCTTTTGGATCTTCCCACTCTTAATCCCAACTTCCACTCTCTCCCCAGTCAAGATTAATTCAGTGAAGCCGACTGAGGAGCTTCCAATTAGATGATTAAAGAAAGGACCGAACAGGGTACCCAGAAACATGTCCACTAGCTCCCTGTCAGACAGGGGAGGCTGGACTCTTCCTGCTAAGTCCCTCCACTTCTTAGCGTAGTCTTTGAAACCCTCGCTCGAACCCATAGCCAGAATCTGGAGTTGAGTACGGGTGGGAGCAAGGTCTGTGTTGTATTGATACTGCTTATAAAAAGCAGCAGCCAGGTCTTCCCAATTATGGATGTTGGTCATCTCCAGTTGATAGAACCAATCTAGCTGAGTCCCGGATAGACTATCCTGAAATAAGTGGACCCACAAATCTCTGTCAGCAGTGTGAGGCTGTACCTTCCTCACATAAGATCGGAGGTGCATCTTGGGACACGAAACCCCTCCGTACTTAACAAACACTGGTGCCTTGAACTTTGGTGGAATAACAATCCCAGACACCAAACCCATCTCTTCGAAGTCCAGCCCGGGCACTTTCTGAATCTCCATTGCACTTAGACGCTCTTCTAGCTGGTTGTACTTCTCATCAGCTGGAGGATATTGCTCTTCAGAGTAATCATCCTCTTCTTCCTCTTCGGATTCTGGATGGTCAGTCACTTCCTTGTTTTTCCCTTCTTGATTATCCCCTTCACCTGATGATGTTGTGAAGTCTAGGGTTCGTTTGGCTGGCCCTGGGAACCTTCTTCCCAGATTCAAAACACCGGTTGATTTCTTCGCTTTTTTCTTCTTTTCTTTGATCAGTAAAGTTTTCAAATCCTCTTGTCCTTTGGCCAGAGTCAAGAACATTTGTTGAAACTGAGTGTTCTGCGCCTGGAGATCTTTTACTGTCTGTTCAATATCCATCTCATTGAAATAAATAGTAGAAAGATAAGGATACCTGTTGTAAGAAACCTGTTTGTGTTATAATGAATGAAGATGCATGTGCAAATGATTTCAAGGAAATTAGAGATTTAAATTTTCTTTAGACAAAAAGGAACACACGTTATATTAATAAATCAAAGTTTGAGTACATCATGCCTCTTTGGGCTTATAAAGAAATACAAAAACTCTAAGATAAAAAGTTTGAACGCATCCTCTTTGGTGCGATGTAGGCGTTCAGACTCCGCTCCTCATGAAGCTGCTTGGTGAGTTCCAGAACTTTCTTCTTGCTGGCGTAGAATTGGGCCTCGAAAGTGTCTCGCTCCCCCTTAAGCTGTATCCAATCCCTTTGCAAGTCTTCAAGAGAGGTGGGCATGTTAGGATGAAGGATAATGTATGGGACTTATCCAACAGGTTCTATGATAACTGGGAGAATGGAAGGATAAGACATCACAAGCTTTTGAGCACGAGCTCGCACCCACTTAAGGTAAGGCTCAAGGGGGGTGGAATTCTTGTGCCCCAATGTCTTGCTATCTATCTTGTTCAACATCCTCCAAGCTCGGATAAACCTCTGGCGGTAACCTTGATTGTCATTCTCGTAATCAAATACCAACCCATGAATAAGCATCTCATGTGGACCATCCCTTCAGGCGTAACCAAACTGTCGTAAGGCCAAGCAGGGGTTGTAGGTGATACCTTCTCTAATACCCAGTAAGGGGACATTAGGTAATTCTTCATAACGGTCGATGATAGTAACATTCTCCAAAGATCGGGAACACCAATGAATATCTGAATGTCTGAGCGACATCAACCTATGGGACCACCTTGAACCTTGCTCGTTCTTCAATACAGATTTGGGAAGATGCAAAATAAAACATCTTGCCAAGAGAGGATTACAACACATGAGAATACCCCTTTTCCTCATAGTGTGAGAGTGAAAATAATGTAGGATGTCTCCTAACAAAGTAGGCACCTAGTTACGAGACATGAAGATTTTGACGGTGTTTACATCTATGAGTTGGTCAGGATTTGGAAACAAAACCATCCCATAGATGAGAAGAGCCACAATTTCCTCAAAAGCTTGCAAGTCTAAGGAGTTCCAACAGTATTGAGCTTTCTCAAACAAGAACTTGGCTAAGAAACCTTTGACATCACTCCTTGTTTCCCAATTAGTCGTGATATTAGATTGTTGCAAGTGTAGGGCTTGAGCAATCTCTTCTGGTTTTAGATCTCTTTCCGTACCGCTGAAGGGTAGTTGATTGAGAATGGGAATCCTCAAGAGTTGGGAGAATTCTTCCAAAGTTGGCACAAGTTGATAATCGGGAAATGTGAAACAATGGTGTAGAGGATAAAAGAATTGGAAGAGCACCTTTATCATATCTTTATACGTGTTGGAGGTAACCAAGTTTAGGAGGCGTCCATGTCTTTCGGTAAATGGAGAATTCTTAGGAACCCTTGATGCTAACTCTTTAAGTTGAGGAGGGATCCTTACAAGATTGACTTGAATTGTTTTCCTGCGAATAAAATCCATGTCCTACAAAACAGAACAAAGATAAATCCCAAAAATCCTTGAAATGGTTAGTGAGTATGAGTGTGATACGGTGGGAGAACTGACTTGAGGTTTTGCGTTTGTGTTTGCAAATGTTTCGGTTTAGCAAGAGTCGCCACCGAATTTTTATTTTATCCAAAGGAAAGGTCAAAAAGCACAGGAAAGACCTTTGAGATGTTTTCTTGGGTTCGGGGGGTAGATTATGAAAAGGGAAGGTGCAAGCACCCTTTTCATCCATGGTTATCCATGGTCTCTTAGTTACTTGTTTAGATCACTTGCTTTTGCTTTTCAATTGTTTGAAATGGTGCTTTGTGTGTGGTTTTGAAAATGTTTTGAAAAGAGGCCATCGTTGTGGCAACCTTTGTAATAATTCTTGTTTGAATGTATACAAAGGTGTATTATCTTTTGAAAAGATTTTTCAATGTTTGAAAGTTTTGTATTTGGGAAATGTTTTGAAATTGTGTGTTTTGAAAATAGCAAGGATGTTTGCAAATTTAATCAAGTAACTAGGAGTTGTCTACCCTAACTCAAAGATCTTTCCTACACATTTTTAACCCTTTGACATTGTTGTTTTACCATTGTATTTGGTAAACAAACTTGTGTTTGGATGTTAAACAGGACATGCGCGGGTCATCGTATTGACCATGATAGCAATGTTGTGAGATGACTTAGCATTTTTCCTTTAGGGACTAAGATCATTTTGAAAGGCAACTTTGATAGCGTCATCGAGGGACTATGATCTTGTATTTCAATCGTTTATGCTAAGACCTCCCACGTGCATAACATGGCCATTTTTAGGAAACAAGTGAGATTACCGTAAGGATGCATGTGCGCATAGTGTGTTTGATTTGCATGCATTTAATCTTTTATTTTTGGTTATCTACTTGTTGATTTTTATTTCTTGCCATACACGCCTAATTACTATACATTATAAGGAAAACAATAAATTGCAGAAATGTAAAGTCCTACACTATTACAATATTTATGGGATGGGGGTACATATTTATGAATGGGGATTGCAAGTAAAATTAAAGTCCTAAATTATTATTACAACCATATTGAAATGCATAAGAATGTACAAGAAGATGTGAAATAAACTTGTTTTGAAAATGTTTTTGTCTTAAGGAAATAAATTAAAAGGAAAATATTTTTATGTTTTTCATGTTAATATATAAAAATTTGAAAAGGAAAATAAATGCAAGGTGGAAACAGCGTGTTGCTGTAAGCAGAACAACTAGGATCAGAAGTTCTGAAGCCAAGAGCACTGTGACTCAGCAGGAGACGTCTGTGGGATCAGAAGTTCTGGACTGGTAAACTCTGAGGTCCTGCAAGAAACATTAGAAGGAAAACACAAAGGCTCTGGATGGTGTTCAGCCAGTGAACCAAAAGTTAGAAGTCCTTTATTGTCAACATGTGAAAATCAGAAACTCAAAGTGTTTGAAAACAGCTGATGGAAACATCAGCAGTTTAGTATATTTTGACATGCAGGGAGAACTTAGAAGTTTAGTATGTGTTAACAGTGAGAAAAATCATGGAAGTTCTGTGTTAAAACAGGGAAGAGAACTCAGAAGTTCTGCGTGCTTAAACAGTGAGAAAATCCTAGAAGTTTTGTGTGTCAGAATGATGAGTGAAAAATAGCAGTTTTGTGTTACATTTCTGCTCTTAGTCAGCACAACAACAATTTATTCAGTTCAGCAAATCAGAATGATCGCAGCACAACAAATCATAGAAGTTCCAATCCTAAGTCTGAGCCTAGCATTATTCTAGAAGTTCTGATCCATAGTTTTTCTATTCATACAGTGACATGTACAACATTAATACTATGATATTTATATGTTAATGATGTTCAGAATGAAAAGCAAGTAAAGTCAGAAAGACTTACCTGGAGCGTGGGCTTGGTACTTTGAGTGGCTGCCTTTGGATGTTCTGAGTCAGCAAGAGAGATGGAGGAGTGGTTGTATTCTTTGGTTCAAAGGGAAGAACAGAGGTTTGTTTTTGTGTATGAGAAATATGGATTTTTATGAAGGTTTCACAACTTCCTTTTCTCTCTTTTGGCCAATCTCTCTCTTCAAAAGCCAGCCCCTTGACCATGTTATGGAGCCAAGTATTTATAGATGAATTTGCTGTGATTTTGGGGGAAAAACAAATGGGATTTGAACCTGTTTTGGCATCCTGTTCTTTTTCTTTTTCATCACAGTTTTTGTATGCTAGTTTGGTGTAATCATGAGGTGCAGGCGTAGGCTGAGCCAGCTGTTGGTCATAGGTCCGCAACAAGTTGTATAAACAAGGTTTTGGGATTCGGTCATGTTCTGACCAAAGCGTTGAAAATAGCCTTCATGTGCTGAAGCACTGCCTTGTCTTTGAAGCAAGCATGGTGGTTGTCAGCGGGAATTAAGGAAAAGCAAAAAGCAAAGCATGGGCTTAGTAGCTAAGTTGCTATCCCAAGACAGTAGAGGTACACGTGGTGGAAATCCTTTGGATAAAGACTCAGAAGGTGGTTGTGAGCATTAAATGAGCATTAAATGATGATGAGACTTATCACAATCAAAAATCTTGTAATAGGAGATTTTGCATCATTACCTAAAACCTGAGCCAGCAGTTGTGCTTCACCAAAAACAACGTAAACCAAGCTCTGACCTTGGCCTCTTGCTGTCTCAGCAAGCTCTGAGAGTTTTCCAGTATGCTCCTTTGATCTGCCTTTAAAGACTCTGGACTTAGTGATCCTACTTCAGTATTTTACCCAATCTGCTGATCCCATTACCTTCTGATCCCAGTACGTTCTGAAGGAGTTTCAGGCTTTTTTGCCTTCTTTACACTTCTCTAACAAACTCTGGCTGAACCTTTGCGTAACTGCTGAAAGAGCCATGTTCTGTTTAAAGATCACGTGCTGAACCACTTTTACAATCTTTGATTGAGTTGGTGTAGCTGCTGAAGAGCCACCTTCTGACTGGATGTTATGTGCTGAGCCAAATTTGCAACTTCTGACTGTTTCCGCCTGGAGGTTGGTTCAGAAGCTCTGAGGTGCCATTAAACACTTCCCCCCCTTTTTTTTAAAGAAAAATTCTAAGTATTTAGAATTTAATTTTTCCAAGGTGAAAGTTTTGACTTTTGAGCTTGCAAATGACCATTTTGTTTTTGTAAATTGTTTACTTGGAAAGGAATAATAATAAAGGGCTTGGCTTTGTTTAAGAGAAAATATGAGAGTTCAGGATGAATTCCTGAATGATGGGAGGGCAAATTTTTGGGTACAACAGTTGCCCCTGTTCAATCTTCTTAGACCTGAAGAGTTAGATTGGCGAATCTGCCTTTCGTGACTCGAAGGTAAAAGAGGATTGGACACTAGAGTGCCCGTAAATTTGCACTCATCAAAATGTAGCTGAGGGAATGGGCTTAAAGATTCCATTTGGAGATGGTAGAATCTTTCTGGAGATGGGCTTAGAGATGCCATCCAAAATGTCTGTTGAATATCAGTAGAATGAACATGAGAATGGTATCCGTATCTGGAACGTATCTGAGTTGTATCTGGAGATCTGTAAGAGCAAAGGAATGGCGTCCGTGCTCGGAACGTATCCAAGCCGTAACTGTATTTGATTCTCGAACGAATACCAGAATGATTGCCGTGTCTGGAATGTGTCTGTATTGTATCCGAAATCTGAAATCTGAATAAGTGACAGAAATACATCAGTGTCTGGAGTATCTCTGGGCTGGGGAATAGGTTTGAATAAGTGACAGAATGGCAACCGTGTCTGGAGCATATCTGGACTGTATCTGAAGTTGATAGTCTGAATGAGTAATAGAATGACCGCCGTGTCTGGAGTGTATCCATGCTGTATCTTGACTTTGAAATTCTGAATGAGTAATAGAATGACCACCGTGTTTGGGGAAAATAAATCCTTGACTGCTGTTGGGGATTCAAAACCTTTGATCATTGAGAATGAGAAGTCCTGGGACCACTGTTGGGGATTGAAAATCCTTCCTGACTTTCATGGGGAATAAGGAAAATTCTGAAGACCTCTATTAGGGAATCAAAACCTGGGAGGCTTCAACTTGAAGAAGTGAGAGCAAGAATCTTTGTTCTATTGGGAAATAACTCTGTGGGGAGAATGTTTATCCTGTTGGGAAAATCAGGAATTCGGGTTTGTTGTACCCCAAAATTTTCCCTCCCATATTCTTCAAAGATGTGTCAAGATCAAGCTTCAAAATCCCTCAAAGGTTGCACAATCCAATGGCCTCCTAACACAGTCAAAAATTAGGGTTTTGGTTCCTGCAAAGAAAATGAGGTTTTCAAGGGTCCAATCAAGTCCCACATGCCCATATACATTGTCAAGCATCCATATGTCAAGTTTCAAGACTCACAGCATCAAATTGCACAGTCAAAAAACCCTAATTGCTCCACAGTCAACTGCAGGGGCAAAATGGTCATTTGACAGTCAAAAGTCAAAAATTTTGGTCAACATCTTATTTTGAAGCCACAATCATCATTTGATCAATTCTTGATCATGATTCTCAAAGCATGGCTCAAAAAGTCTCAAGATGCAAAAGTTTCTATTTTTGGACAGTTGAAAAGTCAACTGCAAATTGACCAAGGCATAACTTCTTCATGGTTTATCAGAAAAATTCCATCCAATGCTCATTTTGAATAGAATGACATTTCCTATAACTCATCTTCACACTCCAAGTCCAAGAAATGCTCTCACAAAAAGTTATCAATTTCAACATTATAGGTCATTTTCAAAAGTCAACAAAAAGGCACTTTAAGTCAAAGACCATAACTTGATATTGGTAAATAAAAATGACATGGGACCAAAGGAATTGGTTAGAGGACTTCAAGAACTTTCCAAAATGTCCAAGAACATGATCATAGCTTCAAAATTGAGCAAGATATGCATTGGAGAAGTTGGGAAATTTTTGGGAACTTTCAAAAGTCAATTTTGCCTAAAACACTTCAAATTTGCTAATGGGCCTCAAATTCTTCCTTGAATCATTACCCAAAGCCTATGCACGACCCATTGAGCTCAAAATGATTTATTTTCTTATTTTTAATTAATTAATTGAATTATTATTATTATTAATTCATTTAATTGGTTTTAATTGTAGAAAAATATCAAATAATGGTTGTCAAATCTTTTTATGCAGCAAATATACTCCACACATGCTAAGGATTTCGTGCATCACTCAAGGGGACAAGATCTTCCATAATTGGCAAAGTTTTCATGGAAAAAGATTGAAAAATATATGGTGAAAATCAAAGATATGAAACATTAATTCATGGACTTTTGGGCCAAGGTTTTGACCTAATTTGCTTCACATACAAAGGCACAAGTGAACCCTAGTGCAGAACACACGTGAAAACTGCTCAGAGGCCATAACCAATTTGCAAAAAAATCAAGAAAGTTGTGAAACTGAAACCATACTTGCAGTGCCTTTCCACGCCTAAAAAGAATTCCATCATCTTGCCTGAGTTACCAGGAAGCTATTGCACCCAAGAACAGGCTCTCATACTCAAAGAAACGGTAGAACAGAGTCACGTTTGTCACAAATATTTCCATAATCGAATTCTAATTTCTATGCATCATTCATGTGTTTTGATTATTGATTTATGCTACTAACATCTCCCTGAAGCTTTTGGTAACGTTTAATTGTGCTAAAACTGCTTGCATCAAAATCTGCCATGAACAAACGTTAGGGTTTCTGAAGCTCCAAATTAGGGCTTTCTTGTTGAGGAAAAATTAAACCTTGAGACCTATGCAGTTGAATTCAGAAGCTCCATACGAATTGAATGGTAACCTCGCGCTCAATTTATATTAACGCCTCTTCTATTCGCTATTTTTCGTGGCTATGGTTAGTGGGGGTTTAAACCCCCCGCTATATCATTCATATTGCAGGTGAAAACGAAGAAGAAAGCTGAGGTGTCCAAGCGTGGTTGGGTGATTCAAACTGCGCGCGTATTTTTTTTGTTTATATCATTAACATATGTTTTTTTATATAATTATTGTTTTCCATTTACACTACAAACGCATTGCCTGACTCAGTTGGTTGAGGATGTGTATTGCAAGCATTGGGACCTGGGTTCGATTCCCAGGTCCCCCCATATACTTAATGATTTTTGTTTTAACACGTTCACATGCAGCGCTTCTCCAACGTCTCACCATACAGCCTCACGCATAGCTTGCCAAGTGGCCTTGGTGAGCAATCTGAAGGCCACAAAATGAGATCCAGGGTGCACTTCAGTCAATGAGCGTGTACACAATTCTGAAAGTCAAACGTGACTTTGCTTCAATGGGCCAGAATTCTGCAATCAAAACCTCCCCTTGGGCCTGATACCCCCCCTTGGTTTGCATATTTGTTTTCTTTTCTTTTCTAATTATAATTCTTTTCAATTGTTTTTTTAATTGTTTTTATTAATTCACCATTAATTAATTTTCATAATAAAAAATCAGAAACCAAAAAAATGTTTTATATTTAATTATTATTAATTTCATCACTAACCTATTTTTTGTAAATAAATAACTAACAATTAATCTAGTTTAAATTAGGTTTTAATTTTGACACTTTTTCTTAATAAATAAAAATTACATAGAATTAGGTTTTTGACACTTTTTTTTCTTAATTAATTATTTGCATCATTATTCATTATTACTATTTATTAACAATTATTTTTGTACATAAATATGTAAATTAACTAATTAGTTTAAATTATGTCAACTTTGACGTTTCATTAATAATTAAAATATATAGAATTAGGGTTTCCTCTTGATTTTTTCTTTTCTTTACTCCATAAATACAAAAAAACATAAAAAACATTTTCTTTCCTTTAATTAAATAATTAATTAGACTTTAATTTCATTTCATTTCAAGCAAAGGGTCAACACCCTCGGACGTTCCAATTAATTCTTTTCGCGCATTATTTTTCTTATTGATTATTATGTAACTGTTCAAGGAATGTAATAGTAATTAGGTTTACCGCATTTTTTACTTTCCGCATCTTTTATCAAAAACGGGTCTTTGTATTTTGGCGATGTATAGACCCGCGCCTTGTAATAGCGTAGTTTTTATCTTTCCGTCTTTTAATTTTCCGTACTCCTAACTTCTAAATTGCATGAAAGAATGTATGTCAATTAAAAACAACGCGTAGCTCACAATGCCATGATCCAAGATAAATATAAATTGAAAACAACACACAAATACACACACCACTTCTAGGGTACGCCTCACTCGTTGCCTTCGAAACGTGGTCGTCAAGTATAGGACGTTTTAGCGGTCCTTATGTCCATGATCCAGTTGCCTCGAAATAGTTTCCTCGAAACAGTTGCCTCGAAACGGTTGCCTCGGATTAAAGAAAAGGATCTAGGACATAAGGGTAGCTTCTAAGGTGTCCTATTGTTGCTTCGGTGACCACACTGTCCCTACAATCGAATTGACCCGAACACCTCCAACGATGGTGCTACCTACCTCTCAATGGTGGGATGGCACTACCTTAAGGACATTTACACAGCCTAATTCCTTAGGGTAGGTAGATGACTCATGGATACTTGCTCTATTCAAAAACAAATCAAAAATCTTTTCACACTGACACTTTCTAAAAGCTTTCAAAGCAAATTTTTCAAACACTCTTGAGGGCAGATACAAGAGTTATTCAGAAATCTTTCAAAGAAACTTTTTTCAAACCCACTCACATTTGAAAAGCAAACATTTTGAAAACATAAGAGCAAGTATCTAAGAGCCCATGGATAACCATGGATAGAAAGGGTGCTAACACCTTCCCTTTCTATAAATCTACCTCCCGAACCGAGAAACATTCTCATAAGGAATTTTGCTGTGCTTTTGTCCTGTCCATGTTGGAGAAAATAAAAGATGGTGGCGACTCTTGCTTCTGCGACATTTCGCGAACCAGCTTTAAACAGTCAGTTCTAAATCCACCGATCACAGAACTGGCGACTCTGCTGGGGATACTTAAAAGTGAGGTGTACCTTAGGATAGCTCATACTTGTGTTTTCAATTGCTTTGTTTTGTTTGCTTTATTATTGTGGGCACTGTCTTGGGAGTTCTATAGATCATAACCCGGATCTAGGGGATACCTTCTTAGAAAGTAGCAACAAGACTGTGAGGGAACTGTGCGGGGTATACCGACACGGTTGAAGCAGTCTGCTACGTTGATGTGGCACTTTGGTGAGTACCGGTAACCCTTGAGTCAAGTCAAGGAGAGTACGGGGCCGCCGCGTGGTGTCGTGAAGCATCAACTGACCTTAGGAACCTTAATTGAACCATCCTGGCCTCTTTAGGGTAGTGAGATAACTGACTTTGGTGCAGTCCGAAGTTGGTTGATACTCGATACTACACTCAGTTGAGGGTTGTTTTCTTGGAATATTTTGATCGCCAGTTTAGTGGCTAAATCAAAACAATGAACACAGAAAACAATCCAATGATATTGAGACCCTTAGAACCCAGTTACTTCTGATAGGACAGGTTTTGAGCCCACCAACTTCAAGAGGGTAGCACCTAAACTTCATGCTGGCCTAAACTCTAAGGGCTGTCTTGTGTGACTTGTGTGCCTCCAAACTTGACTACTTGCATACTTGTTATCTGACGCTTAAGTTTCTTGCAGGTTTTGTTTACAGTCCTTAATCTGGACTCATAACAGGGTTTATCCATATTACTCCATGCATAGCATAACATCATACCATTGCATACATCCTGCATAAGGACTAACCCATTTCAAGGATCTCAAGGGTCTGTGATGCAGGTCATGATGAACCAAGTGCCTAGCAAGGGGCAAGGGGATTTATTTTCCTCTAGCCAAGGTTGTTTGGAGATCAAAACAGGGTAACCTGAGTCAGGGGCTATGACCCACTCGATATGGTGAGCCTTGACTCTTGAAGAAGGACTCTCAACAACATGAAGTTCCTTTAATCAAGCTACCAGATTCTAACAATTTTCTTGTTTACCCCGCGAGATCCTTGAAAACATTGCATGCATACATACACATCATTGCATTACAGGTACCCCTTTTACAGGTCACTTACCTTCCTCGTTTTTTATTTCAGCAATGGCTTGCCAACAAGACAATCAGGGTCTTCATGCTCAAGAGACTCAGTTCAGGGAGATCTTCCTAAGCCTATCCAAGGGGCAAGAAGAGTTGAGGACACTCCTTATGGGGAATTTGGCCAAGAAAAGTCCCGAAGATGATAAGGACGAACGGCTGAAACGTCTGCAAGATGAGGTAGATACAATGAGGACCCAGATGCTGGGGAAAATGGCTCTCATCCAAGGCTTAGCTCGGGAGCAAGAAGAGTTGAGAACCATGATCAGTCAGCTTCATCAAGATATGAAGCAACCAGTCCAAGTCAGGGACCAGGTCATTGATCAACTTCCAAGAGGACAAGAGTCTGGCATGGTGAAGAATAGACCTCTCCAAATTGCTACCACTTCACAGGTCCAACCACAACCCCGCCCAGAGCAACAGGTTGATCAGAGTAAGCCAAGCAGGTCCAGGAGGCAATTCACCCAGCTCAACGTGTCGTTATTTCAAGCTTTACAACACCTGTTGAGATTGAATCTGATTACACTAAGAGCTCCTCCCCGGAATCCCAACATCTCTGCTCCTAACTATCATCCCAACAAAAGATGTGCATACCACTCCGATAGTCCTGGACATGACACTGCCGACTGCTGGGCTCTGAAGAACAAGGCCCAGGACCTGATTAATGAAGGAGCAGTGGATTTCACCCAAGTGGGTCAGACTGAATGCTTCTACCATCCCTACAGGATTCACCATTTGAAATAACAAGTCCCGAAATGAGAAGACTTTTTGTCCATTAGAATCTTTCAAGTTGTAATTTTCTTTTGATTGTTCAAACAATTATTGTCATAGCAAACTTTATTACTTTATCAATGCATCGCATATGTCTGTTTTGAATCAATATATTCGCATTCGCTATATTCAAAATTGCTTTCATTTTTTGTGATGTTCAAACTCTCAATTTAAAATTCTAAGCCTCTTGAGGGAGGATGACGAAAACGATACCACGACATCTACAATATGCTTTTGAACAGACCCCGCTGATGAGGTACAGGCATTGTTTCAATCCCTAAACACTGGAGTTATAAGGAAGATAATCCCTCGTCAACCCCTCTGAGCCAAAGAAGTGGGAGTTTTTCTTTTCGAAAATTGAAACCCTTAATCATAACCTGGGGCAGGGTAGTTCTCTCAGTTGATCCAAGTGCATAACAAATGGCACCAAAGAGGTCCTTACAAAACAAAAAAGAAAAAGACAGAGATGGTTCAGAATAATCATAAAGACAGGCAGTCATTATCCCTCAAAATAAAAGCCCAATAAGTCAAAACCTAGGAAAGAGACTTACAAAACTGGGGCATCCCGCTGACTGTAATCACAAAAGAACAGTTCAGGCAAAAAAATAGGGATAACAAAATCAAAAAGAAAGAGGTCCTACAAACCCTCAACAAAAAAAGAAATGACTGCCTATTCAAAATAAACTGTCAATATCCGAACCATCATTGGAATATCAGGACAAAGACTCAAACAAGGTCTAACGCGTGATCAGCTGAGTTTAGGTTTGAAGAACATCACGAAGAGCGGGTGGGTACAAATAATTTGAGCCTTTATCCTTTGTTTCTTAAACCATGAACCAGGCCATGCTACAACCCTTAAAAGTCCTAGCTGAAGCATGGGTTAGTTCGAAAGCATACTGTTACGAAAGGTATCTTGACTCCTTAAGGCTTGCGGTAAAATAACGAGTTGACATCACAGTTTACAAAAAATTCACTTGTTTTTATGGAAAAATGCATTTTCAAAAACTTCAAGACAGACATAAGCTTTGCATTTTTAACATAACTTTGTTTGCATATGACTTTTTGTTCGAACAGCAGAGAAATTCACACGAAGAATATCTAGTGAACAAAAAACACTTCCAATCAAGGGGCAGACACGATCATGGTCTATTATCTGGGGCGGTTAAGTCAAGATTCGGAGAATCTCTCAAAAGGCCAACCAGCTTGGGGCAAATCTCAATCTGAATCACTTGGGGCATTGGACGATCAAACGAAGATCTTCTGGTGGTATGATAACGCAACACTGCTAACAGGGGCACCTCCCTACATCCTGAGAGCATGGACATAGTCGAAAAAATACTACGCATAATCAAAGACCCGCTAGGTTAACACACCTAGGCAAAAATAAGGGCTTCCCGACGAACCAAAAGGGTTCGGGCAAAAATAAGGGATGAAATGAAAGAATCTGTACACCCGGCAAGTCGAAAACCTGAAAAGGCGGCTTAGGCAAAAATGGGTATCTCGGTGGACTGAAAACCCGAAAGGGCGGTCCAGGTAAAAGTTAGGGATCAAAAGCGTACGACTATGTCCAGTCATCTCGTCACTTGCCCACCAAAGGAAGATTTGTCAATCGGCAGTCATCAAACACCTCTACAGGTACCTTCTCCCGCAGAAGAAGGGGCAATAAGAATTGGCTGAACTGTACAAGCTGCACTGTCCTCCAGGTACAAGGTAGATCCAACTGAAGAATCTGACCCAGATAACTTCACTCCCCGCCGAGTAAGACAAGATTCAACAATTCTCCCCAAGCAGTTGGTCTCCCATCAGCCCTAAACAGGCACAACATATCCAGCAAGTTAGCAATACTCTCCCCGAGCAGAGTTAGCCTACAATCAGTCTCAAGGAAGGTGGATTATCCCCAGCAGATCTCAATATTCCCCAGTGGAGTATACAAACATTCCTAACAAGCATCCCCAGCAGTCTTAACCTAAGATTGTTCCCCGGCGGAATACCGGACATCCAGTGGAGCCACTTCCCCAGTCCAATCTAAAAAGTTTCCCCAGGAGAGTTCAATCAGTCTCCCCAGTAGATTCAAGAAGCTTATCCCCAGTAGATTCTGGAAGCTTATCACCTGCAGAGTACGAACGCTCCCCCGGCTTTATTCAAAGGTTATTTCCACACCAGGATATAACTGGGTTATCCTCATCCAAGTGCCACGGAAAGATCGTCCCCGACAAAGTCTTCCTATCCCCAGCGGAGTTCATCAAATCTTCCAATAGAGCTCAACAATGGTATCCCCAGCGGAGTTATCAACACCTCAGCAAAGTACCTCTCTTTCCCCACAGAGTTCAATCCCCGCAGAGTAATCTATTTGCCAAGTTTATTCCCCAACAGAGTCATCTTCTCCTACCGGTATTCTTGCAACCATCATCCCCCAGCAGAAACGAAGAACTCTACTCTTCAACATCAGCCCAGGATTTGACTTCCCGGCATTCGTCAAGGATTTATTTTCCTAAAAAATACATTCATAAACATTGCATCTTCATACATTATAGCATGCACATACGCATCATGAACATACAATCTCATTTATTTTAAGAACATCATGCATTTCATACATCATGACATTGCATACAACTAACATTTTGTCTTTTCAGGACAAAAGTCAATACAAAGATAATTACTATCAACTATCGCAATTCCAGATTCGATACCTGTATCTAGCCAAGGCATGTCTGTGAGCGACTATTCCAGACTCGATTCCTGTATCTTACAAGGGCATGTTTGAAGAGTTTGAAGATCTGATTCCTGTATCTTGCCAGGGTGTATCTGTTGACGACTAATTCTAGACTCGATTCTTGTATCTTGCCAGGGCACGTCTGAAGAGTTCGAAGATCTGATTCCTGTATCTTGCCAGGGTGTATCTGTTGACGACTAATTCCAGACTCGATTCCTGTATCTTGCCAGGGCACGTCTGAAGAGTTTGAAGATCCGATTCCTGTATCCTGCCAGGGTGTATCTGTTGACGACTAATTCCAGACTCGATTCCTGTATCTTGCCAGGGCACGTCTGAAGAGTTTGAGGATCCGATTCCTGTATCTTGCCAGGGTGTATCTGTTGACGACTAATTCCAGACTCGATTCCTGTATCTTGCCAGGGCACGTCTGAAGAGTTCGAAGATCCGATTCCTGTATCTTGCCAGGGTGTATCTGTTGACGAGTAATTCCAGATTCGATTCATGTATCTTGCCAGGGCACGTCTGAAGAGTTTGAAGATCCGATTCCTGTATCCTGCCAGGGTGTATCTGTTGACGACTAATTCCATACTCGATTCCTGTATCCTGTCAGGGCACGTCTGAAGAGTTCGAAGATCCGATTCCTGTATCTTGCCAGGGTGTATCTGTTGACGACTAATTCCAGACTCGATTCCTGTATCTTGCCAGGGCACGTCTGAAGAGTTTGAAGATCCGATTCCTGTATCTTGCCAGGGTGTATCTGTTGACGACTAATTCCAGACTCGATTCCTGTATCTTGCCAGGGCACGTCTGAAGAGTTTGAGGATCCGATTCCTGTATCTTGCCAGGGTGTATCTGTTGACGACTAATTCCAGACTCGATTCCTGTATCTTGCCAGGGCACGTCTGAAGAGTTTGAAGATCCGATTCCTGTATCCTGCCAGGGAGTATCTATTGACGAATAATTCCAGACTCGATTCCTGTATCCTGCCAGGGCACGTCTGAAGAGTTTGAAGATCCGATTCCTGTATCTTGCCAGGGTGTATCTGTTGACGACTAATTCCAGACTCGATTCCTGTATCCTGCCAGGGCACGTCTGAAGAGTTTGAAGATCCGATTCCTGTATCCTGCCAGGGTGTATCTGTTGACGACTATTTCCGGACTCGATTCTTGTATCTTGCCAGGGCACGTCCGAAGAGTTTGAAGATCCGATTCCTGTATCCTGCCAGGGAGTATCTGTTGACGACTAATTCCAGACTCGATTCCTGTATCCTACCAAGGCACGTCTGAAGAGTTTGAAGATCCGATTCCTGTATCTTGCCAGGGTGTATCTGTTGACGACTAATTCCAGACTCGATTCCTGTATCCTGCCAGGGCACGTCTGAAGAGTTTGAAGATCCGATTCCTGTATCCCGCCAGGGTGTATCTGTTGACGACTATTTCTAGATTCGATACCTGTATCAAGCAAGGGCACATCTACATGAAGATTTTGAAGATCAACCCCTGTAACAGGCCAGGTAAATATTTTTCTTTCTCAGGTACGCAAGTTCTCGCTAAGGAATCTCTTACGCGATCGACACCTAGATGGCATCTATAAGCCCATCCACATACCAACAGCTCCAGATGGCATCTATAAGCCCATCCTCCTATCCATCATCTCTATAAATGGCATCTGTAAGCCCATTCCCACCATCACACTGTTGACATTCTACTATGTGAGTGCAAATTTCTGGGCACTCTAGTGTTCAATCATCTTCCACCTTCAGATTACGAAAGGCACGCCAGCCAATCTACATCCTCAGGTCTAAGAAGATTGAACAGGGTCAACTGTTGTACCCCAAAATTTGCCCTCCCATATTCTTCAAAGATGTGTCAAGATCAAGCTTCAAAATCCCTCAAAGGTTGCACAGTCCAATGGCCTCCTAACACAGTCAAAAATTAGGGTTTTGGTTCCTGCAAAGAAAATGAGGTTTTCAAGGGTCCAATCAAGTCCCACATGCCCATATACATTGTCAAGCATCCATATGTCAAGTTTCAAGACTCACAACATCAAATTGCACAGTCAAAAAACCCCAATTGCTCCACAGTTAACTGCAAGGGCAAAATGGTCATTTGACAGTCAAAAGTCAAATTTTTTGGTCAACATCTTATTTTGAAGCCACAATCATCATTTGATTAATTCTTGATCATGATTCTCAAAGCATGGCTCAAAAAGTCTCAAGATGCAAAAGTTTCTATTTTTGGACAGTTGAAAAGTCAACTGCAAATTGACCAAGGCATAACTTCTTTATGGTTTATCAAAAATATTCCATCCAATGCTCATTTTGAAGAGAATGACATTTCCTACAACTCATCTTCACACTCCAAGTCCAAGAAATGCTCTCACAAAAAGTTATCAATTTCAACATTATAGGTCATTTTCAAAAGTCAACAAAAAGGCACTTTAAGTCAAAGACCATAACTTGATATTGGTAAATCAAAATGACATGGGACCAAAGGCATTGGTTAGAGGACTTCAAGAACTTTCCAAAATGTCCAAGAACATGATCATAGCTTCAAAATTGAGCAAGATATGCATTGGAGAAGTTGGGAAATTTTTGGGAACTTTCAAAAGTCAATTTTGCCTAAAACACTTCAAATTTGCTAATGGGCCTCAAATTCTTCCTTGAATCATTACCCAAAGCCTATGCACGACCCATTGAGCTCAAAATGATTTATTTTCTTATTTTTAATTAATTAATTGAATTATTATTATTATTAATTCATTTAATTGGTTTTAATTGTAGAAAAATATCAAATAATGGTTGTCAAATCTTTTTATGCAGCAAATATACTCCACACATGCTAAGGATTTCGTGCATCACTCAAGGGGACAAGATCTTCCATAATTGGCAAAGTTTTCATGGAAAAAGATTGAAAAATATATGGTGAAAATCAAAGATATGAAACATTAATTCATGGACTTTTGGGCCAAGGTTTTGACCTAATTTGCTTCACATACAAAGGCACAAGTGAACCCTAGTGCAGAACACATGTGAAAACTGCTCAGAGGCCATAACCAATTTGCAAAAAAATCAAGAAAATTGTGAAACTGAAACCATACTTGCAGTGCCTTTCCACGCCTAAAAAGAATTCCATCATCTTGCCTGAGTTACCAGGAAGCTATTGCACCCAAGAACAGGCTCTCATACTCAAAGAAACGGTAGAACAGAGTCACATTTGTCATAAATATTTCCATAATCGAATTCTAATTTCTATGCATCATTCATGTGTTTTGATTATTGATTTATGCTACTAACATCTCCCTGAAGCTTTTGGTAACGTTTAATTGTGCTAAAACTGCTTGCATCAAAATCTGCCATGAACAAACATTAGGGTTTCTGAAGCTCCAAATTAGGGCTTTCTTGTTGAGGAAAAATTAAACCTTGAGACCTATGCAGTTGAATTCAGGAGCTCCATACGAATTGAATGGCAACCTCGCGCTCAATTTATATTAACGCCTCTTCTATTCGCTATTTTTCGTGGCTATGGTTAGTGGGGGTTTAAAACCCCTGCTATATCATTCATATTGCAGGTGAAAACGAAGAAGAAAGCTGAGGTGTCCAAGCGTGGTTGGGTGATTCAAACTGCGCGCGTATTTTTTTTGTTTATATCATTAACATGTGTTTTTTTATATAATTATTTTTTTCCATTTACACTACAAACGCGTTGCCTGGCTCAGTTGGTTGAGGATGTGTATTGCAAGCATTGGGACCTGGGTTCGATTCCCAGGTCCCCCCATATACTTAATGATTTTTGTTTTAACACGTTCACATGCAGCGCTTCTCCAACGTCTCACCATACAGCCTCACGCATAGCTTGCCAAGTGGCCTTGGTGAGCAATCTGAAGGCCACAGAATGAGATCCAGGGTGCACTTCAGTCAATGAGCGTGTACACAATTCTGAAAGTCAAACGTGACTTTGCTTCAATGGGCCAGAATTCTGCAATCAAAACCTCCCCTTGGGCCTGATACCCCCCCTTGGTTTGCATATTTGTTTTCTTTTCTTTTCTAATTATAATTCTTTTCAATTGTTTTTTTAATTGTTTTTATTAATTCACCATTAATTAATTTTCATAATAAAAAATCAGAAACCAAAAAAATGTTTTATATTTAATTATTATTAATTTCATCACTAACCTATTTTTTGTAAATAAATAACTAACAATTAATCTAGTTTAAATTAGGTTTTAATTTTGACACTTTTTCTTAATAAATAAAAATTACATAGAATTAGGTTTTTGACACTTTTTTTTCTTAATTAATTATTTGCATCATTATTCATTATTACTATTTATTAACCATTATTTTTGTACATAAATATGTAAATTAACTAATTAGTTTAAATTAGGTCAACTTTGACGTTTCATTAATAATTAAAATATATAGAATTAGAGTTTCCTCTTGATTTTTTCTTTTCTTTACTCCATAAATACAAAAAAACATAAAAAACATTTTCTTTCCTTTAATTAAATAATTAATTAGACTTTAATTTCATTTAATTTCAAGCAAAGGGACAACACCCTCGGACGTTCCAATTAATTCTTTTCGCGCATTATTTTTCTTATTGATTATTATGTAACTGTTCAAGGAATGTAATAGTAATTAGGTTTACCGCATTTTTTACTTTCCGCATCTTTTATCAAAAACGGGTCTTTGTATTTTGGCGATGTATAGACCCGCGCCTTGTAATAGCGTAGTTTTTATCTTTCCGTCTTTTAATTTTCCGTACTCCTAACTTCTAAATTGCATGAAAGAGTGTATGTCAATTAAAAACAACACGTAGCTCACAATGCCATGATCCAAGATAAATATAAACTGAAAACAACACACAAATACACACACCACTTCTAGGGTACGCCTCACTCGTTGCCTTCGAAACGTGGTCGTCAAGTATAGGACGTTTTAGCGGTCCTTATGTCCATGATCCAGTTGCCTCGAAATAGTTTCCTCGAAACAGTTGCCTCGAAACGGTTGCCTCGGATTAAAGAAAAGGATCTAGGACATAAGGGTAGCTTCTAAGGTGTCATACTGTTGCTTCGGTGACCACACTGTCCCTACAATCGAATTGAACCGAACACCTCCAACGGTGGTGCTACCTACCTCTCAATGGTGGGATGGCACTACCTTAAGGACATTTACACAGCCTAATTCCTTAGGGTAGGTAGATGACTCATGGATACTTGCTCTATTCAAAAACAAATCAAAAATCTTTTCACACTGACACTTTCTAAAAGCTTTCAAAGCAAATTTTTCAAACACTCTTGAGGACAGATACAAGAGTTATTCAGAAATCTTTCAAAGAAACTTTTTTCAAACCCACTCACATTTGAAAAGCAAACATTTTGAAAACATAAGAGCAAGTATCTAAGAGCCCATGGATAACCATGGATAGAAAGGGTGCTAACACCTTCCCTTTCTATAAATCTACCTCCCGAACCGAGAAACATTCTCATAAGGAATTTTGCTGTGCTTTTGTCTTGTCCATGTTGGAGAAAATAAAAGACGGTGGCGACTCTTGCTTCTGCGACATTTCGCGAACCAGCTTTAAATAGTCAGTTCTAAATCCACCGATCACAGGGTTGTATGCCTATCTACTGGGGATTCCTGTTTTGTCGTTTGAGGAGAACTCCGCTGGGGAATATCTGAAAACTCTATGGAGAATTGAGAATGAGAATCTTCATTCTGCCATGGGGATTTGTGCTGAGGAGTCAAGAACGAGAATCTTCGATCTGTAGGGGATTAAAAACTCTGACAAATTTATGCTGAGAGTAAAGAAGGCTCTGGCAACTTCACTGGAGAATCAAGGATGAGAATCTTGATTTTGTTGAGGAGTAAAAACTCTGTGGGGAATAGCTATACTGCTGAAGAGTATCTATCCTGTTGGAGAGTAAACTCAGGACTCTTGGAAAAGCTTATTCCTGTTTGGAAGAAGTTCAGGAGTTAAAGTTGTATGCAACTTTGAGAATGAGAATCTTCATTCTGTTGGGAATATTAGAAATTCAGGTTGTATGCCACTTTGAGAATGAGAATCTTCATTCTATCGAGAATATCAGGAATTCAGGTTATATGCCACTTTGAGAATGAGAGTCTTCATTCTGTCGGGAATATCAGAAATTCAGGTTGTATGCCACTTTGAGAATGAGAATCTTCATTCTGTCGGGAACATCAGGAATCCAAGTATATACCACTTTGAGAATGAGAATCTTCATTCTGTCGGGAATGTCAGGAATTCAGGTAATATGTCACTTTGAGAATGAGAATCTTCATTCTGTCGGGAATATCAGGAATTCGAGTTATATGCCACTTTGAGAATGAGAATCTTCATTCTGTCGGGAATATCAGGAATTCAGGTTATATGCCACTTTGAGAATGAGAATCTTCATTCTGTCGGGAATATCAGAAGCTTGGGTGTATGTCAATCTTCCGGGGAAGCAAGAATGAGAATATTCATTCAGGCGTTTGGGTCAGGAGGTTGGGAGTATACCAATCTTCTGATGTTTCAAGGATGAGAATCTTGATTTTGTTAACGGTATCAAGAGGTTGGGAGTATACCAATCTTCTGAGGTTTCAAGGATGAGAATCTTCATTCTGTTAACGATATCAGGCTTGGGAGTATACCAATCTTCTGAGGTTTCAAGGATGATAATCTTCATTCTGTTAATGGTTAACTATTATCTAGTTGATCTCCAGGATTCACAGTGTTGTGTCGTTATCTGGTCAACGTCCAGTTTTCAGAAAAATATCAAATGGTTATCCGGTCAACATCCGGGTTTCCCTTTTGATTTTGGGGCCTACTAATATCCAGTTGAATCCGGACTTCAAAGTAATTGGCCGAGTAAACTGCTATTTGGTCAACGTCCAAGTTTCACAATATACCTTACTGTTATCTGGTCAACATCCAGGTTTCACAGTCTTGCATCGTTATCTGCTCAACATCCAGGTTTCACAATACGAACTTCGGTGAGAAATTGATTGCATCTTTCCTGAAAGGTAAAGGTTAGTGGCATATATCAAACAATGACGTTCTCAAAATAAATGAGATTGCGTTGTATGATGTCCTGATGTACGGATGTGTAATGTTTTTCAGACAACCTCTCATTGGGGGAAATAAATCCCGAACTGGTGATGGAGAAAAGCGTTGGATTCTTCATTTCTGATAGTGAAAAACCTGGAACTGAACCGAAATAAATCGTTGAGAGATTTATCTGAAACGGCAAAACCCGGAATATCTTCTACTGGAATAAGAATCAGGGAGATTGTAGTGTTGATCTGACTGAACCAGAGAATGTCTTGGATTAACTTTGACTCAACCGGATGATGAAGGAATCTTTGACGATTATAACTCCAACAGATGATGAAGGAATCTTTGACGACTATAACTCCAACAGGTGATGGAGGAATCTTCGATGACCGTAACTCCAACAGGTGATGAAGGAATCTTTGAACACTGTAACTCCAACAGGTGATGAAGGAATCTTTACTTTCCGGTCAATCTGCATATGTTATGAATGTTGTTGAAATGTAATTTCGTTTTAGAGAATAAATCCTTGACGAGTGTTGGGGAAATAAACCCATGACTGCTGGTCTGCTAGAGAGGTGATGAACTTCTCGAGGATTCTTGAGTTTCTTTTCAGAAGGATTCTGGAGAGATTCGTCATTGCCCCTAGTATCAAATGCTTGTGACACTGCCAGGAAGTTTGGACTGTACGTAACCCTTTGATGAGATTGACGTTTAATGCCCCAAGTGACGGTGACATAAACTTGCCCCCAGGCTACTATGCAATTGAGAGATTTCTTGAAATCTTGACTGGACTGCCCCAGGTTAAATGGACAATGCCAAGTCAGGTCCCCTTTTGTTGATAGGAGACTTTTGAAACGGAAGTGTCATTCCACTTGAAGTGATTTTGTTCACTGAGAGAGCTTTTTGTTCATTGGGACTTTTACTGTGTGAATTTCTTCGCTGTCAAACAAATAGCCATATGCAAACAAATATATTCAAATAATGCAAAGTTTATGCTTGTCTCGAAGTTTTGAAAAATGCCTTTTTTAGCAGAAAACTTTTATAAGACAAATTCAACACAAGATTTAGAGTAAAGCCTTACAGGAGTAAGGATACCTTTTGTAACAGTATGTTTTCGAACTAACCCATGCTTCAATTAGGACTTTGAAGGGTTGTAACGTGGCTTGGTTCACGGTTTAAGAAACAAAGGATAAAGGCTCAAAGTATATTTGTACCGACCCGCTCTTCGTGATATTCTTCAATCCTAAACTCAGTTAATTGTGCGTTGAACTCCAATTGAGTCTGAAGCGACGTTTTTGGTGATGGTTCACACAAGTTGAATTTGTTGGAAGGCAATCATCATTTTTTGCAACATTTTTCATGTTGTTGAGGATTTGTAGTGACCTCTTTTTTTTCTTTTCGTTATCCCTAATTTTGCCTGACTGTTCTTATTTTTGAGATTACATTCAGCGGGATGCCCCAACTTTCTTAAGTCTCCTTTGTAGGTTTTGAACCAGTGGGCTTTTTCTTTTTAAGAGATAATGACTGCCTATGAGATAAGGAACCATCATTGTCTTGTAATTCATTGTATTATGAGCTGAGAGTTTGCGGCTTCAACGCGCATTTTGAATTAACTGAGAGACTACCGTGCCCCAGGTTTAAAGGTTTCAATTTGTGTTTAAAACAGAAAACTTCTACTTCTTTGGCTCGAAGGGGTTGACTGGGGATTATCTTCCTTATAACTCCAGTGTTTAGGATTTGAAAGAAACGCATGTACATCGTCAGCAAGGTCTGTCCAAAAGCATACTGTATGAGATTATGGCATTGTTTTCGTCATCCTCCCTCTAAAGGCTTGTAACTTTTAGCAAGAGTTAAATGTCATAAAGAAAGTAGAAAGCATAGTTCAAGAATAGTGAAAACGAATGGATGAATTCAAGACAAACATATACAATGCATTAATGAAACAGAGTTTGACATCAACAGATAATTGTTTGAATAACAAAAGAAATTACAACTTGAAAATTCAAATGAAACAAAAGCCTCTTAGTTCAAACTTGTCATTTCAGGTGGAGAACCCTCAGCAGAAGATTTTCATTTGGCCATCTTGTGTGAACTCCAGCGTTGTTTCTTTAACCAGATCTTGAATTTTGTTTCTCAATGTCCAACAGCCATCGGTGTCATGTCCAGGACTGTTGGAATGATACGCACATCTCGCATTTGGATTGTACCCTGGAGCGGCTGTGTTGGGACGCTGAGGGGGGTCCCTTAGTACAATCAGTTGGACTTCCAACAAGCGTTGCAGTACTTAGGATAATGGCATGTTAATCTCAGTGAAGCGCTTTTCAGATGTATTTTGCTTACGCTGATTACCCCGTTGATGTTGGTGAGGTGGTTGTTGGGCTTGTGACCCTGAAGCAAACTAGGGAGACTTTCCCTTGGCTTCTTGTCTCAAGGGAGGCTGAATGATGACTTGATCCTCAACCCTAGTTGTTTGCCCCAATTGATTACATCCATATTGATGCAGTTTGTTGATGAGGACCTTTAGCTCCTCTTGTCCTTGAGCCAGGTTTTGAATGAGAGCCATATGGCCCACCAATTGTCCCATCATTTAGATTTTCATTGTTGCCAACTCAATTTGTAGCCCTTCCAACTGATCATTCCTGATGCTGCCTGGATTCCCTAGGACCATGCCCCTTGTGAGGAGAGCTTTCACTTCTTCCTGCCCCTTGGATAGGATCAAAAACATCTCTTGAAGTTGAGCGTTTTGAGCCTGGATATCTTTGACAGTCCTCTCTAGAGCCATCCCTACTGAAATAAATAGTAGGAAAATAAGGAGACCTGAAAAGGGAAAACCTGTCACGATACAATGCATGATATGTGGATGCATGTTTTCAAGGATCTCGCGGGGTAAATACAAGAAAATGTTAGAGGTTAAACTTCAATTAACATCTTTGATTGCAGAACTTTGTATCGGTGGATGTCTTTCCACGAGAATCAAGCTCACCATGTCAAGTGGGTCATAGCCCTCGATTCAAGTTGTTTGTACTTGATCTTTAACGGCGTTTGTTTAGAGGAAAATGGATCCTCTTGCCCTTTGGTAGACATCTGGTTCAACGTGACCCTGCATCGAAGACCCTTGAGACCCTTGAAATGGTTATTGAAAATGCTATGGTATGGTGTTATGATGTTATGTACAAGTATGCAAAAGTAAGCAAGTGTATATACAAATAATCACATTCACACAAAGCAGACAAGTCCTTAGGTTTAGGCTTGCATGGAGTTTGCAGGTAAGTACCCTCTTGAAGTTAGTTGGCTCAACCTGTCCTAGAAATAGTAACCGGGTTCTAAGGAACTCAATATCACTGGATTATTTTCTGTGTTCATTGTTTCAGTTTAGCCACTTTACTGGCGACCGAAATATTCCAAGAAAACAATCCTCAATGAGTGTAGTATCGAGTATCTACCAACTTCGGACTGCACCAAAGACGATCATCTCACTACCCCTAATAAGGCCAAGATGGTCAAGTAAGGTTCTAAGAGTTCATTAGTGCTTCATGACATCACTCAACGGCCCCGTATTCTCTTTGATTGACTCAAAGACTATCGGTACCCATAAATATGTCGCACTAACGTAGCCACTGCTTCAACCATGTTGGTATACCCCGCACAGTTCCCTCGCAGTTTATTGCTCCTTACCTAAAAGGTTCCCCCAAATCCGGGTGTAGGATTTAAAACAAACCCAAATAAGGAACCCAAAAGTAAAGCATACAAGTCAAATAAGATAAGCATGTAAAGGTGATCTAAACCCTAAGGTAACCCCACTTTTAGAAATTTCCCCAATAGAGTCGCCAGTTCTGTGATATGGTGGGAGAACTGACTTGAGGTTTTACATTTGTGTTCACAAATGTTTCGGTTTAGCAAGAGTCACCACTGACTTTTTATTTTATCCAAAGGAAAGGTCAAAAAGCATAGGAAAGACCTTTGAGATGTTTTCTTGGGTTCGGGGGGTAGATTATGAAAAGGGAAGGTGCAAGCACCCTTTTCATCCATGGTTATCCATGGGCTCTTAGTTACTTGTTTAGATCACTTGCTTTTGCTTTTCAATTGTTTGAAATGGTGCTTTGTGTGTGGTTTTGAAAATGTTTTGAAAAGAGGCCATCGTTGTGGCAACCTTTGTAATGATTCTTGTTTGAATGTATACAAAGGTGTATTGTCTTTTGAAAAGATTTTTCAATGTTTGAAAGTTTTGTATTTGGGAAATGTTTTGAAATTGTGTGTTTTGAAAATAGCAAGGATGTTTGCAAATTTGATCAAGTAACTAGGAGTTGTCTACCCTAACTCAAAGATCTTTCCTACACATTTTTAACCCTTTGACATTGTTGTTTTACCATTATATTTGGTAAACAAACTTGTGTTTGGATGTTAAACAGGACATGCGCGGGTCATCGTATTGACCATGATAGCAATGATGTGAGATGACTTAGCATTTTTCCTTTAGGGACTGAGATCATTTTGAAAGGCAACTTTGATAGCGTCATCGAGGGACTATGATCTTGTATTTCGATCGTTTATGCTAAGACATCCCACGTGCATAACATGGCCATTTTTAGGCAACAAGTGAGATTATCCTAAGGGTGCATGTGTGCATAGTATGTTTGATTTGCATGCATTTAATCTTTGATTTTTGGTTATCTACTTGTTGATTTTTATTTCTTGCCATACACGCCTAATTACTATACATTATAAGGAAAACAATAAATTGCAGAAATGTAAAGTCCTATGCTATTGCAATATTTATGGGATGGGGGTACATATTTATGAATGGGGATTGCAAGTAAAATTAAAGTCCTAAATTACTATTACAACCATATTAAAATGCATAAGAATGTACAAGAAGATATGAAATAAACTTGTTTTGAAAATGTTTTTGTCTTAAGGAAATAAATTAAAAGGAAAATATTTTTATGTTTTTCATGTTAATATATAAAAATTTGAAAAGGAAAATAAATGCAAGGTGGAAACAGCGTGTTGCTGTAAGCAGAACAACTAGGATCAGAAGTTCTGAAGCCAAAAGCATTGTGACTCAGCAGAAGACGTCCGTGGGATCAGAAGTTCTGGACTGGTAAACTCTGAGGTCCTGCAAGAAACATTAGAAGGAAAACACAAAGGCTCTGGATGGTGTTCAACCAGTGAACCAAAAGTCAGAAGTTCTGTATTGTCAGCATGTGAAAATCAGAAACTCAAAGTGTTTGAAAACAGCTGATGGAAACATCAGCAATTTAGTGTATTTTGACATGCAGGGAGAACTTAGAAGTTTAGTATGTGTTAACAGTGAGAAAAATCATGGAAGTTCTGTGTGTTAAAACAGGGAAGAGAACTCAGAAGTTCTGCATGCTTAAACAGTGAGAAAATCCTAGAAGTTTTGTGTGTTAGAATGATGAGTGAAAAACAGCAGTTTTGTGTTACATTTCTGCTCTTAGTCAACACAACAACAATTTATTCAGTTCAACAAATCAGAATGATCGCAGCACAACAAATCATAGAAGTTCCAATCCTAAGTCTGAGCCTATCATTATTCTAGAAGTTCTGATCCATAGTTTTTCTATTCATACAGTGACATGTACAACATTAATACTATGATATTTACATGTTAATGATGTTCAGAATGAAAAGCAAGTAAAGTCAGAAAGACTTACCTGGAGCGCGGGCTTGGTACTTTGAGTGGCTGCCTTTGGATGTTCTGAGTCAGCAAGAGAGATGGAGGAGTGGTTGTATTCTTTGTTTCAAATGGAAGAACAGAGGTTTGTTTTTGTGTATGAGAAATATGGATTTTTATGAAGGTTTCACAACTTCCTTTTCTCTCTTTTGGCCAATCTCTCTCTTCAAAAGCCATCCCCTTGACCGTGTTATGGAGCCAAGTATTTATAGATGAATTTGCTGTGATTTTAGGGGGAAAAATGGGATTTGAACTTGTTTTGGCATCCTGTTCTTTTGCTTTTTCATCACAGTTTTCGTATGCTAGTTTGGTGTAATCATGAGGTGCAGGCGTATGCTGAGCCAGCTGTTGGTCACAAGTCTGCAGCAAGTTGTATAAACAAGGTTTTGGGATTTGGTCATGTTCTGACCAAAGCATTGAAAATAGCCTTCATGTGCTGAAGCACTGCCTTGTCTTTGAAGCAAGCATGGTGGTTGTCAGCGGGAATTAAGGAAAAGAAAAAAGCAAAGCATGGGCTTAGTAGCTAAGTTGCTATCCCAAGACAATAGAGGTACACATGGTGGAAATCCTTTGGATAAAGACTCAGAAGGTGGTTGTGAGCATTAAATGATGATGAGACTTATCACAATCAAAAATCTTGTAATAGGAGATTTTGCATCATTACCTAAAACCTGAGCCATCAGTTCTGCTTCACCAAAAACAACGTAAACCAAGCTCTGACCTTGGCCTCTTGCTATCTCAGCAAGCTCTGAGAGTTTTCCAGTATTCTCCTTTGATCTGCCTTTAAAGACTATGGACTTAGTGATCATGCTTCAGTATTTTACCCAATCTGCTGATCCCATTACCTTCTGATCCCAGTACGTTTTGAAGGAGTTTCAGGCTTTGTTGCCTTTTTACACTTCTCTAACAAACTCTGGCTGAACCTTTGTGTAACTGCTGAAAGAGCCATGTTCTGTTTAAAGATCATGTGCTGAACCACTTTTACAATCTCTAACTGAGTTGGTGTAGCTACTGAAGAGCCACCTTCTGACTGGATGTTATGTGCTGAGCCAAATTTGCAACTTCTGACTGTTTCCGCCTGGAGGTTGGTTTAGAAGCTCTGAGGTGCCATTAAACACTTTTGCCTTTTTTTTAAAGAAAAATTCTAAGTATTTAGAATTTAAATTTTCCAAGGTGAAAGTTTTGACTTTTGAGCTTGCAAATGACCATTTTGTTTTTGTAAATTGTTTACTGGGAAAGGAATGATAATAAAGGGATTGGCTTTGTTTAAGAGAAAATCTGAGAGTTCAGGATTAATTCCTGAAGGATGGGAGGGAAAATTTTGGGGTACAATAATGAGTATGATGTTTATGATGTTATGTACAAGTAAATATATACAAACAAAACAAACAAGTCCTTAGGTTTAGGCTTGCATGGAGTCTCATAGGTAAGTACCCTCTTGAAGTTTAGTTGGCTCAAACCTGTCCTAGCAATAGTAATCGGGTTCTAGGGGAGCTCAATATCACTAGTTTGTTTTCTCGGGCATTGTTTCAGCGCAAGCCTCTTTAATAGCGACCGAAATATCCCAAAAAACCAAACCTCAATGAGTGTAGTATCGAGTATCTACTAACTTCGAACTGCACCAAAGCCGGTCATCTCACTACGTCCTAATGGCCAAGTTGGCCAAGTAAAGGTTCTAGAAGTCAGTTAGTGCTTCATGACATCACTCAACGGCGCCATATTCTCCTTGACTACTCAAGGGCTACCGGTGCCCACAAATATGTCACACTAACATAGCTATTGCTTAGACCATGTCGGTATACCCCGTACAGTTTCCACAACGTATTTCTACTTACCTATAAGGTATCCCAAATCCGGGTAGAGGATTCAAGCCCAAACAAAGAACCAAAATGTAAAGCAAATAAATCAAACAATGAAAGCAAGTAAATGTGATCTAGCCCTAAGGTAACCCCACTTTTAAATTAATCCCCAGCAGAGTCGCCCGTTCTGTAACACGGTAGGAGAACTGACTTGGGTGTTTTACGTTTTATCGCAAATGTTGCAGTTAGCAAGAGTCGCCACCGACTTTTCTTTATCCAAAAGGAAAGGTTGAAAAGAACAGGAAAGACCTTTGAGATGTTTTCTTGAGTTCGGGGGGTAGATTATGAAAAGGGAGGATATTAGCACCCTTTTCATCCATAGTTATCTACGGGCTCTTAGTTGCTTGCTAGATCACTTGCTTTTGTTTGAAAATATGCTTTGTATGGTTTTTTGAAAGTATTTTGAAAAGGGACCATCGTTTAGGCAAACTTTGTAATGATTTTTCATTCGTAAGAATGTATACAAAGTGTTAAGCTTTTGCAAATGTTTCAAGTTTGAAACATGTTTTCAAAGTGTTGGTGTTTGTTTTGAAAATAGCAAGGATGTTTTGGTTTGAAAATGAGCAAGCAACTAGGAACATTCTACCTACTCAAAAGTCTTTCATGTTTATTTCCTCTTTACTTTGACATTGTTATCTTACCATTGATTTGGTAAGAAACCCTATCTTTGGATGTAAAGGGACGGGTGCGGGTCATCTATAGTCATGAATAACAATGTTGTAAGATATTTTAGCATTTTTCTTTAAGGGACTAAGATCATTCGTAAGGCAACATTTCTAGCGTCATCGAGGGACTATGATCTTCTATTTTCATTTGTTTTTGCTAAGACATCTTACATGCGTATTATGACCATTTATTTCTCAAGGCAACAAGTGGATTTACCCTAAGGGTGTAAGTGTGCAAGTGTGTCTTTTTCATGCTTGATTTGTCTTTGAATTAGGGTTTTCTAAACATTGATTTTATATTTCCATACAAACCCTAATTTACTAGCATTTATATATGAAGCATTAAATTGCGGAAAATAAAAATAATAAGCTATTACATCAATAGGGGAGGGGGTGTACAAATTTACAAATGGGGATTTTACAATAAAATTAAATCTAATTAACTATTACAACCATATTGAATATTGTACAAAATTGAAAATAAAAATGCAAAAATGTAAAAGAAATGATTTTGTTTGTTTTTTATGAAAGGGTTTAGTCTTTACCTAATTAAAAAATGATTAAGGAAAATTAAATAAGATTAACTTAAACTAAATAAGAAAAGAAATTAACTAAAAATAAGATTTTTTAGGGTTTTATTTATGAAAAGGTTTTAAATAATAAATTATATATGAAAATCAATTAATTTAATTAAAAGGAAACCTAAGTTCTAAATTATTTAATTTACAAGAAAGTAATGATATAATAAGTAAAACTAATTATCTAAGTATTAAAAAAAATTAATTTACTAAAGAAAATGTTTTTTATTCTTTTGTTTTATGAAGAAAAATAAACTAAATAAATATAAATAATAAAATAAAAATATTTTTATATTTTTTTAGTAAAATAATAATAATGATAATAATAAAAATAGTAATAAAATATATATGAAGAAAATATGGAATAGAAAACAAAATAAATAAATAAAATAAAATGGGCCAGGAGTGTAAACATAGCAGGGGGGTTAGAATTAGCAAACAAATAGCCACGCCCAAGTTAGAGGCCCAGCGCTGCAAACAACAACCAAAAAAAGTGAAAAAACAATGAAAAACAAGTAAAAGGGTACCACTGGAGCTCGAACCCAGGTCCCTCTGGTTACAGGCACACGCTTTAACCACTGGGGTGGTGGTACATCAGTTAACATTGGCACAACAATAAATACAGAACACATATTTTGCCCTTACTGTACTTCATCTTCAACCTCCAGCCAAAGGATTTCAAACTTGCTCATTCCTCAACCATTTTCAAAAATGTAAACATGAAACTTGTGTATTTTTTCACCAAGAATCCAACCATGTAACTAATTTAAGCTAACATTCAAAGATAAAGATGAATTTATAAAAGTACCAAATTCCGACCTAAATGTTTCAGCAAGTTTAAACTCAAAATTCTCCATGCTCAAACAACATAAATGAAATCTATGGACATGTATAGTTTCAGGACAATGATATCTACATTCTATCTTCACAAATGTAAGCCTAACAATGCCTAAGTAATGAGATAGAAGTTCAAGAAAAATACCTCAAAACTGGAAATCGTGAAATGAGTTTGAGCCTGTTTCAAGTGATGGTGATGATCAGGTTAGCTTCCTTGGACCTCTAGGAAGCTAATGAAGTGGTTGGCTTGAGCTGAAGATGGCAGGAATGGTCTGGAGAAGTCCAACTGTGATGCTCTGTTTTGAACTTGGAAATGGGTGAAGATGGTGTTACAATCGTGTAACAGGGATATGGATGGCTTATATATGACATTTGGAAGCTTTTGGAAGCCAAAGGCCAATAAATGCACGAGTGAAATGGAAGTTTGAAGTTTTTAGTCAGAATATGCAACAATGGTGGTTTGTGATGCGGTTCTGAGTTTTGGTGAGTTTTGGAGCTTGTGTATTTTTTTTTGTTAGCTTGCAAACAACTTGTGCATAAGTAAGAAAAGGTTAGAGTACTTGAGGAGGTCAGAAGCACAAGATGTAGAGTTATAGCTATGTTACTTGATTTTGAAGAAAAGTGAAAACATGGTTTTAAGGCATAGTACAAGCATGGCTTGAGTTTATGGGAGGATCTAGACATGTTGCTTTTGCCTTTGAAATTGCTTGTGATTAGAAGGAAAAAGTGCAAAGCTCTATGATTGACTTTGTGATTAAAGCTTCTTTACAAGAATGGAATGGTTACTTTGTGCCATAAATGGAAATGTAACTTGGATAAAGGCTCAAGTGCTTGGATTAAAGATCTAACAAATGTATAAACATTTAATTATAGAGTGACAAACAAGTTTGAGGCATGAAAAGCAAAGATTATGCAGCCTAGGCTTGGATTTGAATTCTTGTTCATCATGAAATGGCTTGTAATTCAAGTTTGAAAACCCTAACTTCATCTCTTCGATTCTCCATACTCAAACATGATCTCAATGAGTTCTTGGACATTTTTGAAAGCTTGTAACATGCTCTACAACCCCTATTAGAATCACTTTTTCAAATTCCAAATGGAGCTATGTGAAAAGTTGCTATGAAGTTGGTACCAAAAATCTGCCTAACTAGGGCAAAATTTTCACTAAGTGTTTAGTTTCATGACCATGATTTCATAGATTAATAACTTGAAATCCAAGAATTTATAGGAGGAGTTGTGTAAAGAAATGTTTTATATCTCATTGAGATCTACAACTTTCATGTTGAAAGTTTCCTTTGAATCATCTTGCATCATGGTGAAAAATTGGCTCAAAGTTGTGAAAAAATATGAAGTTTTCAACACTTAGAAAAATTTCTAAGTTTGGAAACTTTGACTTTTCAAAATGAAATCTTGACTTTTTGATTTCTTGATGAACAAGTTTCATATTTTTACATGTTTTGATGAATTGTGATCTTTGACACTTGATTTTGACCAAAAAGTCAAAGTTTGACTTTTCAGTGTACAATTGACTTTTGATCAGTTGATTGAAAATCAATTATCAATCAATTGATCTTGAGAGATGTTTTGAGTCAATTCATTAGGTAAAAATGATTCAATTGAATCCTTGAGATCATGTTTCCAACCAATCAACCATTTTCCAGGTCAAAAATCAGAAATTGCCTTTTCTCAGTCAAAACCCTAATTTTGACCATCTTGCCCTTTTGATGATCTGATCAAATTTATTGAGGAATTATGGTCCAAACTTGATCAAATGACATATAGGAGTTCATAATGTTAACATGGATAAAAAATTATGAAGTTTGACTGTAAATTGGCTACAATTGACTTTTTCCCCAATACAATTGTTTTTTAGGTCAACTGATCAATTGACTGAGCAAAAATGTGATCCAAGACTTGAAACTTGACATGAGAAATCTTGAGGGTCCATAATGATCCATGAAAGTCATATGAGGCATTAAAAGTTCAATTATCTTTGTGCAATCTCAAACCCTAATTTTCAGTCATCAGAGCTTGAGGAGGTGTCTTGAGCTGATCAACCCTAATGCAGTTTTGAACCAAAGGAGATCTTGTGAGAAAATACTTGATAAATGAGAAGGTAAATTTTGGGGTACAACAGAGTGCATTTCTGAATGGTTATATTTCAGAAGAAGTGTATGTCAAACAGCCTCCTGGATTTGAGAACTCTGAGAAATCAAATTTTGTTTTTAAACTAAAGAAATCTCTTTACAAGTTGAAACTAGCTCCTAGAGCTTGGTATGGCAGATTGAGAAATTTTCTTTTAGAAAGTAAGTTTACCAGAGGAAAGGTTGACAATACACTCTTCTGCAAAACATTCAAAAATGATATTCTAATTGTTCAAATTTATGTTGATGATATTATTTTTGGTTATGCTAATCCATCCCTCCACGAGGAATTCTCCAAGTTAATGCATGCTGAATTTAAAATGAGCATGATAGGGGAATTGAATTTCTTTCTTGGAATTCAGATTGATCAAAAACCACAGGCTACTTACATTCATCAAAGTAAGTACACCAAAGAACTTCTGAAGAAATTCAACATGACAGACTGCACTGTAACAAAGACTTAATGCATCCAACATGTATTCTGGGGAAAGAAGAGGTAAGTGGAAAGGTATGTCAGAAGCTCTATCATGGTATTATAGGCTCTCTTCTATATCTGACTGCATCTAGACCTGATATTTTATTTAGTGTCCATCTTTGCGCTAGATTCCAATATGATCCTAGGGAATCTCATTTAACTATTGTTAAGAGGATTCTAAGGTATCTAAAAGGAACCCCTAACCTTGGCTTGATGTATGAGAAAACATCAGAGTATTCTCTTTTTGGTTTCTGTGATGCAGATTTCGCGGGAGATCGGCTGGAGAGGAATAGTACTTCTAGAAAATGTAAGTTTCTAGGCAAGAATCCGATCTCATGGTCAAACAAGAGGCATTCAACAATTTCTCTTTCAACAGCAGAAGTAAAGTACATTTCGGCAGCACTATGCAGTACTCAGATGTTATGGATGAAGAATCAACTAGAGGATTATCAGATTTATGAGAGTAGTATTCCTATCTTCTGTAACAATATCGCTGCTATTTGCTTAATATTTAGGCATTATAAATTCATCAATGTCTGAAATAAAATAGTCACGCATGCGTCTCTAGAGCACAGGTTAGGTTTTAGACCTTTAATCTTTGACAATTACTTTATTCACGCATTAGAAGATAGTTGTTTAAAGTTATGAACAACTTGGTACACCCTCATAAATGAAATCAACTACTATTTTTCCCTTTCCTATACATATATGTGTCCTAGTCTACTCTAGATACTCACAACATGATTCAAAGATATCAACTGTTACTCATCTATCTCTTATCGAATCTTAGGAGTTATTGCTTCCCTCTTGACCTTCTTCAGTCATTTATTATTGAGTCTCCCAAGATTGATTACCTTAAGGAAAATCATTTCTCTTGTCAAGTCACATCTTCTTGTTTCTTTTTATACACCATGTCTTCCCTCTACCTCTCCTAACAAGTAGTCTCTAAGAATTGATAACAATTGCCTTCTACTTCATTCTCTCTCTTTTTCATCATGACTTCAATAACTTCTCATGAAAATGATGATCACTTGGAAGTTATCATTGAAAGACATCCAAGACTCTTTGATGCGAGTCCGAAATTCCATATCAGAATTCATGCTCAAAACTAGAATCGCTATCTCTCTTCACTCGTAAGACCCATTTATCCAAGTCTTGTAAAAAAATTCTGGAAAAAATGCTTCCATCAATCGCAGTGGTACCGCAACCTGTTCAAACATCTATGGCGAGGATGTTTTCTTCACTACTAAATGCATTGCTGAAATATTTGTTTGTCCTCGAGTGGGTATCACGATTGACCGTGTCTCTCTTTATAGCATCCCTGATGGTCATATTAATTCCATCTTAAATGCACCCTCTGAGTTTGACTCTACTAATCCTGAGAGTCTCAAGCCTTTTGCCAAAGACTGGTTTCACTTTATTCTGACAAATCTTTGTCCTTGCAAAAAACTAACAAAAATGTCCTAAACAAGGAGGATAAGGATTTAATTTTTTGTATGATCAACATTATTTCTATCAACCTTCCTCAAGTAATCCTCAATCATATTAAAAGGTTTATCACTTCTTCTAAAAATTTTAACAAAACCTTTATTCCCTATGGAAGACTCCTGTCAAAAGTTTTTGTTTAAAATAACATTGTGGGAATCCTTCGAAGGATTCCTGATGGTCCTAGTGATGCTTTACATCAAGAGGAGTGTGAGACGTTTGATGATCAGTGGTTCCCATAGGATTTTATTTTGTAATATGTTTAATTCTATCATCAATGCAACTATCTCTGATTAGCATTTATTGTTACTTCTGTTAACTTTTAATGTTTTTCATAAATAATTATCTTTTTGATGATGTCAAAAAGGGGGAGAAGTATAATAATTTTGATGAACCTAAAGAAATGAAAAAACTCATCATAATAATAAAATGATATAAAATGTGAATTTACCGCCGATGTCTGTTTGATTGTTTGATGATTAACCGAGGAACTCGGAACAAGTTCACTAGGTATTCTAAGACAGGTCAAAATGAAAGAAATATGTTTAATATCTTAAAGACTGATTGTTCATATATTTGAATATGTATACTATGTGAACATATATTCAAATATCAGATAACCTAATACTGTTCAGAAGTTACAAACTTTTTGAAAGTTAAAGTTATCTTGATTTTGGTATCATAATGTTCAGAAGATGGAAAATACCTAAGAATGTGATATTAAGAAATAAGAATCAAAAGCAAAAGCAAACACCTTCCAGAAGAACAGAGCAAATCAGAAGTTTAAGACTATCTGAAATTCCAGAGTCAAGACTCTCAAGATCTCAATATCTGGTCTATTGGAACTAGGGGGAGTTTTACTCAAATGGTTTAGAGTCAGGATATTCGATCTTCACCCAGTCTGTGACTCAGGGATGGTTTCTCATATGGAGGATAAGTATTCCTTAACCTTCTTATTTCACTGATTATGATTATGTACAAAATTGTGTCATCAAAGTACATAGTTTTGTCATCATCAAAAAGGGGGATATTGTAAGAACAAGATTTGGTTCTGCAATATCATCTCTGAGTTTTGATGACAATAAATGAGTATTTTTGTGTGAATAATTTTGTTGTACTAATGTTTGTTATTGTTGAGTACTTAACAAACAAGTTATGCTTTTGATGGATGGTGTGGCCAAGACATTAGAAGAGAATTAGTTATGCTTTTATGCTACACAATTTATGTTGAACAATAGCAAGATACTCCAGAAGGCTCTGAAGTATAAGCTCTTGTGTTTGTCTAAAGGAAACAGTCAGAAGATCTAAAGACAAAAGTTTCTACTTATGTCCAGATGCTGAAGACTCAAGCTTCTAAATACAACATGTTCTAAAGAAACAATCAAAAGATCTGAAGACTCAAGTATCTACTAAAGTCCAGATGCTAAAGACTCAAGTTTCTAAAGACAATGTGTTCCAAAGAAACAAAGTTAGAAGATATGAAGATAAAGTTTCTACTGAAGTCCGTATGCTAAAAACTTAGTTTCTAAAATACAACTTGTTTCAAAGAAGACAAAGTTAAAAGATCTGAAGACAGCGTTTCTACTGAAGTCCAAATGCTGAAGACTTTGTTTCTAATAACAAGGTTCTAAAGACAAGGATTCTTAAAGAACAAGTGCTAAAGATTCTAAAGAAGAAAGGTCTGAAGATTCCAAAGACTTGAAGTTCTAAAGGTACAAGGTTATCTACAACGAGTTCTCAAGACTAAGTGCTGAAGACTCTAAAGACGCGGCTCTTAAGACTTTAAAGACTTGAGTCTCTTCTGATCCAAGGTTCTCTACAACGGGTTCTCATGACCAAGTGCTGAAGACTCTGAAGACGCAATTCTGAAGACTCTGAAGACTTGAAGTTCTGAAGACCTTATGTTATGTTTCCACTTCTAAGCTCATGCTCGCAGAAGCCTCTGAAGTTCAGAAGGAAAGAATATAACGGTAACATGGTACAATAGTACACAGTATGAAAAGCGTTATTCCACTACCTCTCCACTAGATTGAATTATGGAAGAGATAAGGACGTAGCAGTACTATTTGTAACGACTCTTTTTCAAATAGCTAATGACTCTATTTTGCTTGTCTATATAAGAAAAGAATCGTATGTTTAAAAGTTTCCAGTTGCATGATGCAAGTTTCTAGTTGCAATGTTGTTGGTGTTCAATGTTAAAAATGAAAGTTGTCATTATTGGAACACAACCAAAAATCTATCAACCACTATAACAACAACAAGAAGAACAGTTATCAAAATGATTCTTCAATCATGTTGTTATTGATTACAATGAAATCATTGATTCACAATGTACTTAATTTCATATGCTGCATAAAGCTTGCTAAGCCACAAAAGATAATGAAGATGATCATGAAAGCTCCAGTTACAAATCTACAACACATATGTTATGCTCTAAAGTGATCATAGAAGAGAATGGAACAAGGGATGTTGTCCAGAATGTTCTAAAGTGAATCAAGATCAAGAAGTTATTCTATTTACCACATCAAGATCAACAAAGCTTTCAGAAGCTTATGAAGAAGAAGACTCCACAGTTCAAGTGCTTTGGGCTGTTGTCCGTGAAGAAGCTACTTGAAAAAGTAAGACCACACATTAAAGATACAATACAATGTAATATCTTTTAGTGTGTATTAGGTTCTTCTGATGTACTTAATTCTGTTTACATTTAGCTTGTGTAGAAGCATTATTATTGTAAACACATGTAAATCAAACAGTTATTTGATGGTTCCTTGAGAGACTCGGTTGAGTCAGGATTCTCAAGAAGACTTTGGCTGTGGTCATCATAGATGAAATCCTGGTAGGGGATTCTATTGGGTTAATGGTAGTCATATCTCAAAGGGGACTGAGTGAGGGTCAACTTTGTAAGATTACTGATGGATATCATTGGAAGGAAATCCTGGTAGGAGATTCTGAGGGTTCATATTCTATTGGCTCAATGAACGTTATATCCAGTTTGGATACCTAAATGCATCATTGGATGTTAGTCACCCGCGTTTGCCCGTGCGATTGTAATCAGATTGGTTATAATGGATTAAGTCCTTGAGTTCAAGGAGAAATCACCTCAGAAGGGTGGACTGGACTAGCTTGGGGGTTTCTCAAGTGAACTAGGATATATCGTGTGTTCATTACTTTTGCTTATGCTTTAGAGTTTATGTTTCTTAACTTAATTAGAAGCATTACTTAGAAGTAACACTCAGAAGCATTATTCAATGAATAATGCTTAGAAGCGGAAGTTATTCAAGAAAGGAAAACCCAATTCAAACCCCCTTTTTTGCGTTTTATTCACACCTTCTTATAATAGCACAAAGGGGAAATAACACAAAAGTAATATGAAATGTCTTTAAAATAGCATAAATTGGAACAAAAACATGAAAACCAATGAGTTGGAATAGGTTGACTCGTCGCCCTCATGAACAAACCACTCCTCATTAACAAGAGTATTCTTCGGAGTTAATTCATTTTCCTCCTCAAGGTAAGGGATACTTGATTAACTAATAATCCTCGCCAACTAGTTGAGCGTTCTTAACAACTTGGAACAAATAAATCTCAACCAAATCCAGGTATGGGTAGAGGTGGTCCATTTGCGTCTTGGCTTTCTCAAAGGCCTTATTACTAGTGTCAGTTACCTCATCTTTGGAATTAACCAAGTCTTGTTCCAACTTTTTCTTATGAAGGACCTCAATTTGGGTGAACTCTTACGTCACAACTGCCAAACATTCATAATTCTACAAATTTATAATCAACTTTTCCATTTGGTAATTTCACATTCTTTACACAATGCCTCGATATAGCTAAAATTCCTTTGTGGATACTAGGTTCTTTGACATGGTCATTTTCATCTAACTCTCTAATGATTGTCATTCTAAAAAAGGTGGAAGAGAAAGAATGGGGATACTCAATACCCAAACTATGTAAGTTGATGTTAGGATTCATATGAACTTGTGATCAATTCCTTCAAGAGCACAGAAATGGGAGAAAACACTATGATTCAAATATTTATAAATCCAAGCACCTAGGCCGAGTAGACCATAATCATTGATAGACAATAGGCCTTCACATACTCTTAGGGCCACAGAACATCAACGAGCCATGATCTTAGCATACAAACACATCAATGGCTCAGGTCATTTGTGTTTTCCCAAGACAAATCCATCGTCACACACCATTAAATGCACTGTGTGCTTCAGGGAATCCAAGTGTCACGCCCTTTCAGATTTGCTTGAGGGACTCACCATTAAGACTTTGCTTGAGGGACTCACCATTCAAGGCACCACTTGAGGGACTCATCCTTCAAGGCATTGCTTGAGGGATTTTCTCTTCATGTCCTTACTTGAGGGACTCGTTATTTAGGCTTCACTAGTTGAACTCACCCTTCTAGGCCCTGTTGATGCGATATTATCATTTTTCTTATCTAAAGCATTTTCCCCTGCAATATAAAATTTGTGAATCAATATGTTATAACTTAAGCATTTCGACCCTATATGCTTCATTCTTGAAGGATTATGAATTACGATAAATTTGGATGTGGTCCAAAAGAGATTGGTATAAGTCACACCCAACCCAAAGATACCATGAGAGGGTGCAATGCGGATGAGGGCACTTCCACATGGCAAGCATGTGAGCTCACCCGACCAGACCAAACGCCTCTAGAACACAGATTTCCTGATACAATCTAACTTACTTAACATCAGGTCATTTACGAATGTGTCAAGCCATATATGACAAGAAGTAACATGCATCATTACAGTTCCTCCGATAACCATTCTCCCTACAAAGAAGAAGAACCAATCTTCATATCACATGACTTAGTTGAGCAGGTAGAGTGTGTAAACGACTTTAAGTAATTACTTGGCCCAAAGGGTCATGTATATATAAACTCTAACCTAATAGTTAGAAGAAATTATTAACTTTTTACATATTCAACACCTAAAGTCATTTTGCTCTCTCCTTCAACGTGTGGTTAACATCATTGTATTTATCACTAGTACATACCTCGAATTTGAAAATCTATCGTGAAATAAGTAAAATATATTAAATAGTTTTTTAAATTAAAGAACAAATTTAAATATTCTAGATTGAAAAGTTAAAAACACGATTACTATATCATTTGCTTCCCAATTATTCATATATTAAATATAACTTTTAAAGTCATATATATATATATATATATATATATATATATATATATATATATATATATATATATATATATATATATATATATATATATATATATATATATATATATATATATATATATATATATATATATAACATGACTCCTTAAATTGTGTATATCAATAACCAAGAGAACTACTTATCATTTATAATTGTATGCTTTACACCACTACTATATTTTTTAAATAATTAATGCTTTCAAATTATTCATATATTAAATATGACTCTTAGAGTCATGCATGTCATACGATAATAATGATTATATATGATAGACATGTAACATAATTGCATAGTCTCTATTACATATATGCGTTATATTTTCATTATATATCAAATAATTATTTTTAACTTTAAAATAATCACATAAAATTTAATAACATTCTATTGTTTTTAGAACAAATTATAAATTTAAACTATTACCACTCTTGACATAGATGAGAAATACATAAATATTGAATATTTCATTGATACTTTATTTCTCTTTATTTAATATTTTTTTAAATATTTTTTCATTTTCCTTTTTTCAACGTTTTTGTGCATATCTATTAAAAATAAAAAATACTTGTGCAAACTATTTCACATAGAATAGACAATTAATGTGAACATAATATTTTATTTGGGCTGTATTCAAGTTATAAAACATCTCACACAATGATATTTCTTTATTTAAGTGTTATTTAAATATATGAAGGGAAATAAAAAATACTGTTTAACACCAAATTCTATTATTTTTTATTTTTTATGTAAAAATTAATATTTTTATTAATGTAATATTTTTTTTCCCACTTCACACCGATAACATAATTGGAAATAACAAAATACTTATAAACTTCAACGATAATAGAAGATCAACGTAAAAAATAATATAAAAACAAATCAAAGCACTAATATCATTATAGCAAATACAATTGTTATATACTTCAATATAAATAAATATAATTATTAACTTTTTATATTTAATATACATTTTATATTAGTATTTATTAGAATTAACATAAATCTAGAAATAAAAGTCCAACAGCAATAGAAGTTGTTTAAAGTTGTTGGATAAATATAAAAATTCGGATGTTGAATCTGATTGAGTTGTTGCTATTAGACCAATTCTAGAAAGAGTATATGTTCTTAAAAAAAAGAAGGAGACATGGAATAGAAGACAATAGTTAGTGAGTGATCCACCTCATAAATTCTAAAGAGATATACAATATATTTAAGTGAATAGTGTAAGAGTGTTCATGCAAACTTATTGTTATAACTTGTTAGGAGAATTCATTTTTTAGTTGGAGTTATAAATTATAAAATTGTGTCATTGTAAATATTTTTTACTCTAATTTAAAAGATCTTTATTAAATATATATATAAAACATGACTCTCGAAGTTTTTTCTATCAATAACCAAGAGAACCACTTATCACATATAAATATATTCTTTACACCAATATTATATTTTTTAAATAATTAATGATTTCCAATTATTTATATATTAAAAATGACTCTTAGAGTCATGCATTTCATATGATAATAATGATTATATATGATAGACATGTAACATAATTGCATAGTCTCTATTACATATATGCGTTATATTTCCATTATATATTAAATAATTGTTTTTAATTTTAAAATTATCACATAAAATTTAATAAAATTCCATTGTTTTCTGAATAATTTATAAATTTCAACTATTATCACTCTTGACGTAGATAAGGAATACATAAACATTGAATGTTTCATCGATACTTTATTTCTCTTTATTTACTAATTTTTTTCAATTTTTTCTATTTTCCTTTTTTCAACTTTTTTATGCATATCTATTTAAAATAAAAGATACTTGTGAAAACTATTTCACATGGAATAGACAACTAATGTGAAAATAATATTTTTACATAGGCAGTATTCAATCTATAAAACATCTTGCACAATGATATTTCTTTATTTAAGTGTTGTTTAAATATATGAAGGGCAAAAAAAAATCAAATGTTGTTTAACACCGACTTCTATAATTTTTTATTTTTGATGTAAATATTAATATTTTTAATAATGTAATACTTTTTCCCACTTCACCCTGGTAACATACCTGAAAATAACAAATTACTTGTAAACATCAACGATAATAGAAGATCAATGTAAAAAATATTATAAAAACATATTAAAGCACTAATATCGTTATAGAAAATACAATTGCTATATAACTAATATAAATAAATATAATTATTAACTTTTTATATTTAATATACATTCTATATTAGTATTTATTAGAATTAATATCAATCTAAAAATAAAAGTCCAACAACAATAGAAGTTATTTAAAGTTGTTGGATACATGCATAAAAATTCTGATATTGAATTTGATTGAGTTGTTGCTATTAGACCAATTAAAAATGAGGGGTTTAAACCAATTTCAGAAAGAGTATATGTTCTTAAAAAAATAAAGAGACATCGAATAGAAGACAATAGTTAGTGAGTGGTCCACCTCGTAAATTCTAAAAGAATTTCTTAAGAGAAAGACAATATATTTAAGTGAATAGTGTAAGAGTGTTCAAGCAAACTTATTGTTATAACTTGTTAGGAGAATTCATTTTTTAGTTAGAGTTATAAATTATAAAATTGTGTCATTTTAAATACTTTTTACTCTAATTTAAACGATCTTTATTAAATATATATATAAAACACGACTCTCGATGTTTTTCCTATCAATAACCAAGAGAACCACTTATCACTTATAAATATATTCTTCACACCAATATTATATTTTTTAAATAACTAATGATTTCCAATTATTCATATATTAAAAATGACTCTTAGAGTCATGCATTTCATATGATAATAATGACTATATATGATAGACATGTACCATAATTGCATAGTCTCTATTACATATATGCGTTATATTTCCATTATATATCAAATAATTGTTTTTAATTTTAAAATTATCACATAAAATTTAATAAAATTCCATTGTTTTCTGAATAATTTATAAATTTCAACTATTATCACTCTTGACGTAGATAAGGAATACATAAACATTGAATGTTTCATCGATACTTTATTTCTCTTTATTTACTAATTTTTTTCAATTTTTCAATTTTCCTTTTTTCAACTTTTTTATGCATATCTATTTAAAATAAAAGATACTTGTGAAAACTATTTCACAGGGAATAGACAACTAATGTGAAAATAATATTTTTACATAGGCAGTATTCAAGCTATAAAACATCTTGCACAATGATATTTCTTTATTTAAGTGTTGTTTAAATATATGAAGGGCAAAAGAAATTCAAATGTTGTTTAACACCGACTTCTATTATTTTTTATTTTTGATGTAAATATTAATATTTTTAATAAGGTAATACTTTTTCCCACTTTACCCTGGTAACATACCTGAAAATAACAAATTACTTGTAAACATCAACGATAATAGAAGATCAATGTAAAAATTATTATAAAAACATATTAAATCACTAATATCATTATAGCAAACACAATAGTTATATAATAAATATAAATAAATATAATTATTAACTTTTTATATTTAATATACATTCTATATTAGTATTTATTATAATTAATATAAATCTAAAAATAAAAGTCCAACAACAATAGAAGTTGTTTAAAGTTGTTGGATACATACATAAAAATTATGATATTGAATTTGATTGAGTTGTTGCTATTAGACCAATTAAAAATGCGGGGTTTAAACCAATTCCAGAAAGAGTATATGTTCTTAAAAAAATAAGGAGACATGGAATAGAAGACAATAGTTAGTGAGTGGTCCACCTCGTAAATTCTAAAAGAATTTCGTAAGAGAAAGACAATATATTTAAGTGAATAGTGTAAGAGTGTTCAAGCAAACTTATTGTTATAACTTGTTAGGAGAATTCATTTTTTAGTTGGAGTTATAAATTATAAATTTGTGTCATTGTAAATACTTTTTACTCTAATTTAAACGATCTTTATTAAATATATATATAAAACATGACTCTCGAAGTTTTTCCTATCAATAACCAAGAGAACCACTTATCACATATAAATATATTCTTTACACCAATATTATAATTAATGATTTCCAATTATTCATATATTAAAATGACTATTAGAGTCATGCATTTCATATGATAATAATGATTATATATGATAGACATGTAACATAATTGCATAGTCTCTATTACATATATGCGTTATATTTCTATTATATATCAAATAATTGTTTTTAATTTTAAAATTATCACATAAAATTTAATAAAATTCCATTGTTTTCTGAATAATTTATAAATTTCAACTATTATCGCTCTTGACGTAGATAAGGAATACATAAACATTGAATGTTTCATCGATACTTTATTTCTCTTTATTTACTAATTTTTTTCATTTTTTTCTATTTTCCTTTTTTCAACTTTTTTATGCATATCTATTTAAAATAAAACATACTTGTGAAAACTATTTCACATGGAATAGACAACTAATGTGAAAATAATATTTTTACATAGGCAGTATTCAAGCTATAAAACATCTTGCACAATGATATTTCTTTATTTAAGTGTTGTTTAAATATATGAAGGGCAAAAAAAAATCAAATGTTGTTTAACACCGACTTCTATAATTTTTTTATTTTTGATGTAAATATTAATATTTTTAATAATGTAATACTTTTTCCCACTTCACCCTGGTAACATACCTGAAAATAACAAATTACTTGTAAACATCAACGATAATAGAAGATCAATGTAAAAAATATTATAAAAACATATTAAAGCACTAATATCATTATAGCAAATACAATTGTTATATAACTAATATAAATAAATATAATTATTAACTTTTTATATTTAATATACATTCTATATTAGTATTTATTAGAATTAATATAAATCTAAAAATAAAAGTCCAACAACAATAGAAGTTGTTTAAAGTTGTTAGATACATACATAAAAATTCTGATATTAAATTTGATTGAGTTGTTGCTATTAGACCAATTAAAAATGAGGGGTTTAAACCAATTTCAGAAAGAGTATATGTTCTTAAAAAAATAAAGAGACATCGAATAGAAGACAATAGTTAGTGAGTGGTCCACCTCGTAAATTCTAAAAGAATTTCTTAAGAGAAAGACAATATATTTAAGTGAATAGTGTAAGAGTGTTCAAGCAAACTTATTGTTATAACTTGTTAGGAGAATTCATTTTTTAGTTAGAGTTATAAATTATAAAATTGTGTCATTTTAAATACTTTTTACTCTAATTTAAACGATCTTTATTAAATATATATATATATATATATATATATATATATATATATATATATATATATATATATATATATATATATATATATATATATATATATATATATATATATATATATATATATATATTATATATATATATATTATATATATATATATATTATATATATATATATATATATATATATATATATATATATATATATATATATATATATATATATATATATATATATATATATATATAAAACACGACTCTCGATGTTTTTCCTATCAATAACCAAGAGAACCACTTATCACTTATAAATATATTCTTCACACCAATATTATATTTTTTAAATAACTAATGATTTCCAATTATTCATATATTAAAAATGACTCTTAGAGTCATGCATTTCATATGATAATAATGACTATATATGATAGACATGTACCATAATTGCATAGTCTCTATTACATATATGCGTTATATTTCCATTATATATCAAATAATTGTTTTTAATTTTAAAATTATCACATAAAATTTAATAAAATTCCATTGTTTTCTGAATAATTTATAAATTTCAACTATTATCACTCTTGACGTAGATAAGGAATACATAAACATTGAATGTTTCATCGATACTTTATTTCTCTTTATTTACTAATTTTTTTCAATTTTTCAATTTTCCTTTTTTCAACTTTTTTATGCATATCTATTTAAAATAAAAGATACTTGTGAAAACTATTTCACATGGAATAGACAACTAATGTGAAAATAATATTTTTTACATAGGCAGTATTCAAGCTATAAAACATCTTGCACAATGATATTTCTTTATTTAAGTGTTGTTTAAATATATGAAGGGCAAAAGAAATTCAAATGTTGTTTAACACCGACTTCTATTATTTTTTATTTTTGATGTAAATATTAATATTTTTAATAATGTAATACTTTTTCCCACTTTACCCTGGTAACATACCTGAAAATAACAAATTACTTGTAAACATCAACGATAATAGAAGATCAATGTAAAAATTATTATAAAAACATATTAAATCACTAATATCATTATAGCAAACACAATAGTTATATAATAAATATAAATAAATATAATTATTAACTTTTTATATTTAATATACATTCTATATTAGTATTTATTATAATTAATATAAATCTAAAAATAAAAGTCCAACAACAATAGAAGTTGTTTAAAGTTGTTGGATACATACATAAAAATTATGATATTGAATTTGATTGAGTTGTTGCTATTAGACCAATTAAAAATGCGGGGTTTAAACCAATTCCAGAAAGAGTATATGTTCTTAAAAAAATAAGGAGACATGGAATAGAAGACAATAGTTAGTGAGTGGTCCACCTCGTAAATTCTAAAAGAATTTCGTAAGAGAAAGACAATATATTTAAGTGAATAGTGTAAGAGTGTTCAAGCAAATTTATTGTTATAACTTGTTAGGAGAATTCATTTTTTAGTTGGAGTTATAAATTATAAATTTGTGTCATTGTAAATACTTTTTACTCTAATTTAAACGATCTTTATTAAATATATATATAAAACATGACTCTCGAAGTTTTTCCTATCAATAACCAAGAGAACCACTTATCACATATAAATATATTCTTTACACCAATATTATAATTAATGATTTCCAATTATTCATATATTAAAATGACTCTTAGAGTCATGCATTTCATATGATAATAATGATTATATATGATACACATGTAACATAATTGCATAGTCTCTATTACATATATGCGTTATATTTCCATTATATATCAAATAATTGTTTTTAATTTTAAAATTATCACATAAAATTTAATAAAATTCCATTGTTTTCTGAATAATTTATAAATTTCAACTATTATCGCTCTTGACGTAGATAAGGAATACATAAACATTTAATGTTTCATCGATACTTTATTTCTCTTTATTTACTAATTTTTTTCATTTTTTTCTATTTTCCTTTTTTCAACTTTTTTATGCATATCTATTTAAAATAAAACATACTTGTGAAAACTATTTCACATGTAATAGACAACTAATGTGAAAATAATATTTTTACATAGGCAGTATTCAAGCTATAAAACATCTTGCACAATGATATTTCTTTATTTAAGTGTTGTTTAAATATATGAAGGGCAAAAAAAAATCAAATGTTGTTTAACACCGACTTCTATAATTTTTTATTTTTGATGTAAATATTAATATTTTTAATAATGTAATACTTTTTCCCACTTCACCCTGGTAACATACCTGAAAATAACAAATTACTTGTAAACATCAACGATAATAGAAGATCAATGTAAAAAATATTATAAAAACATATTAAAGCACTAATATCATTATAGCAAATACAATTGTTATATAACTAATATAAATAAATATAATTATTAACTTTTTATATTTAATATACATTCTATATTAGTATTTATTATAATTAATATAAATCTAAAAATAAAAGTCCAACAACAATAGAAGTTGTTTAAAGTTGTTGGATACATACATAAAAATTATGATATTGAATTTGATTGAGTTGTTGCTATTAGACCAATTAAAAATGCGGGGTTTAAACCAATTCCAGAAAGAGTATATGTTCTTAAAAAAATAAGGAGACATGGAATAGAAGACAATAGTTAGTGAGTGGTCCACCTCGTAAATTCTAAAAGAATTTCGTAAGAGAAAGACAATATATTTAAGTGAATAGTGTAAGAGTGTTCAAGCAAACTTATTGTTATAACTTGTTAGGAGAATTCATTTTTTAGTTGGAGTTATAAATTATAAATTTGTGTCATTGTAAATACTTTTTACTCTAATTTAAACGATCTTTATTAAATATATATATAAAACATGACTCTCGAAGTTTTTCCTATCAATAACCAAGAGAACCACTTATCACATATAAATATATTCTTTACACCAATATTATAATTAATGATTTCCAATTATTCATATATTAAAATGACTATTAGAGTCATGCATTTCATATGATAATAATGATTATATATGATAGACATGTAACATAATTGCATAGTCTCTATTACATATATGCGTTATATTTCTATTATATATCAAATAATTGTTTTTAATTTTAAAATTATCACATAAAATTTAATAAAATTCCATTGTTTTCTGAATAATTTATAAATTTCAACTATTATCGCTCTTGACGTAGATAAGGAATACATAAACATTGAATGTTTCATCGATACTTTATTTCTCTTTATTTACTAATTTTTTCATTTTTTTCTATTTTCCTTTTTTCAACTTTTTTATGCATATCTATTTAAAATAAAACATACTTGTGAAAACTATTTCACATGGAATAGACAACTAATGTGAAAATAATATTTTTACATAGGCAGTATTCAAGCTATAAAACATCTTGCACAATGATATTTCTTTATTTAAGTGTTGTTTAAATATATGAAGGGCAAAAAAAAATCAAATGTTGTTTAACACCGACTTCTATAATTTTTTTTATTTTTGATGTAAATATTAATATTTTTAATAATGTAATACTTTTTCCCACTTCACCCTGGTAACATACCTGAAAATAACAAATTACTTGTAAACATCAACGATAATAGAAGATCAATGTAAAAAATATTATAAAAACATATTAAAGCACTAATATCATTATAGCAAATACAATTGTTATATAACTAATATAAATAAATATAATTATTAACTTTTTATATTTAATATACATTCTATATTAGTATTTATTAGAATTAATATAAATCTAAAAATAAAAGTCCAACAACAATAGAAGTTGTTTAAAGTTGTTAGATACATACATAAAAATTCTGATATTAAATTTGATTGAGTTGTTGCTATTAGACCAATTAAAAATGAGGGGTTTAAACCAATTTCAGAAAGAGTATATGTTCTTAAAAAAATAAAGAGACATCGAATAGAAGACAATAGTTAGTGAGTGGTCCACCTCGTAAATTCTAAAAGAATTTCTTAAGAGAAAGACAATATATTTAAGTGAATAGTGTAAGAGTGTTCAAGCAAACTTATTGTTATAACTTGTTAGGAGAATTCATTTTTTAGTTAGAGTTATAAATTATAAAATTGTGTCATTTTAAATACTTTTTACTCTAATTTAAACGATCTTTATTAAATATATATATATATATATATATATATATATATATATATATATATATATATATATATATATATATATATATATATATATATATATATATATATATATATATATATATATATATATATATATATATATATATATATATATATATATATATATATATATATATATATATATATATATATATATATATATATATATATATATAAAACACGACTCTCGATGTTTTTCCTATCAATAACCAAGAGAACCACTTATCACTTATAAATATATTCTTCACACCAATATTATATTTTTTAAATAACTAATGATTTCCAATTATTCATATATTAAAAATGACTCTTAGAGTCATGCATTTCATATGATAATAATGACTATATATGATAGACATGTACCATAATTGCATAGTCTCTATTACATATATGCGTTATATTTCCATTATATATCAAATAATTGTTTTTAATTTTAAAATTATCACATAAAATTTAATAAAATTCCATTGTTTTCTGAATAATTTATAAATTTCAACTATTATCACTCTTGACGTAGATAAGGAATACATAAACATTGAATGTTTCATCGATACTTTATTTCTCTTTATTTACTAATTTTTTTCAATTTTTCAATTTTCCTTTTTTCAACTTTTTTATGCATATCTATTTAAAATAAAAGATACTTGTGAAAACTATTTCACATGGAATAGACAACTAATGTGAAAATAATATTTTTACATAGGCAGTATTCAAGCTATAAAACATCTTGCACAATGATATTTCTTTATTTAAGTGTTGTTTAAATATATGAAGGGCAAAAGAAATTCAAATGTTGTTTAACACCGACTTCTATTATTTTTTATTTTTGATGTAAATATTAATATTTTTAATAATGTAATACTTTTTCCCACTTTACCCTGGTAACATACCTGAAAATAACAAATTACTTGTAAACATCAACGATAATAGAAGATCAATGTAAAAATTATTATAAAAACATATTAAATCACTAATATCATTATAGCAAACACAATAGTTATATAATAAATATAAATAAATATAATTATTAACTTTTTATATTTAATATACATTCTATATTAGTATTTATTATAATTAATATAAATCTAAAAATAAAAGTC